>CAXIVR010000009.1:44862552-45462552 GCA_964035755.1 Teleogryllus oceanicus
GTGACAGGACTTTCGACACTAGCTTGTCAGAATTCTGGCGGCGGCTGATCTGGTCAATAATTTTTCTGTGGTTTCTCTGATCAACACCCGGCGAATGCCGGAGCAGTAGTCCCTAACAAACGGGCCACGGACCGCGCGTGATCTTTCCTTCCTCTTACTTGTCCTATTCTCAGTCTTTACTTACTTACTTACTTACTTACACACACACACACACACACACTCACAAGCACTACACTATCACTCTCGTCGGGAGTCTAGAGATTGTCCCGGCTGGAGCGATTCACAAGTAATGAGAGATTCCTGGATGTGGAAGATTCCTGCAAACCGATGTAGGTCGGCTCCGGACCTCGCCAGCCTGCGGGGGAAGATCACCGCCATCTCCTGCGATAAAAACATGCACGTCACTTACGGGACTAGTGAACATAGCAGTTGACGCGCCCAGAATCTCTAAACAATCAATCTTTCTTAATTCTGAGTGATAGTTTTGCCTTTTAACGCTTATCGGACGTTTACGCACCAAAAAAAACAACATCGAAACCGTCATAATGGGTCATCGCATGGTGGAAACTCCGTGTTCTCTTACAGACAGACCTGCCCATAAATACGTTAAAATAGTATTTCAATAATGGTCAATGTAGAGATTATCCCACAGGACAATCCAAAAGGAAATTATACAAAGAATTTAATGAATTGAAATCAAGTAGGGAAAATAATAAGCGAACATATAAAAAACATTGCATTGTCGAAAGTTATCGCGTATAAACTCTTTAGCCCTCCGACGAAACACTGAGAAATTCAAAACCTTCGAGTTATGCGGGAGTTGGTTGTATAAATAAGCTCCAAGATAGCGATAGGAAACATTAAATCGAACTGTAGGATGCATTGGCAGAACAAGTGTAGTAACAGCAATATGCAAATCTCTAAAATTTCATCAGTTGAGTTCGAGAAAATCGCATATTCTCACGAATATATGGGGGCCCAAACTTCAAAACATTAAAAATAAAAAGATAAAGATGAAAGTTTTTAATGGAGCAAAAACATCAAAAACACCAACATTGATACTTCTCATCAATATTAGAACATTTATAAATGACGCTCTAATTGCTTTTCTGCCGTTGAGTTGAACAATTCCAATGGAATATCCCGCAAATCTATGAAGATTACATTATGGTTGAGTACTTTTTATCACAAAGAGCAATCGTACAATAGACCATATAATGGGCACTAATGCCGAGAAAATCAACCACAGTTGATAAATCAACCTTCCACGTTTTTATTAGCAAAAATAAGATTTAACACAGTAGAAATTATGTCAGTAATTCTAGTTGGCTCATTGATAAATTGAATAAGGTCAAATATTGTTCAAAATCATTTTTCATGTTAGAATATTTAGAAATAGGAGGAACGAGTGTCACTCTTAACGACTCTCAAACAGTGAAAATGAGATGTATGTCTTAACATGCAAGTAAGAACAGATCCCTGGAAAACTGGACAGGTGATGTGTCTCGAGGCCTGTAAACATCAGTATTAGCTAAAGACTGTCTAGAAGAATCACATCTAAATTGGTCTAACAGGACCCCCACAACCTCTGCGCCAGCATTACGTGCCAAATCATTATTCAAATCAATAAAAGAATATTTAATACCTTTTATAGAGCAACATAGACTCCCAATTTCCTCTCACAAATGTTTTTATCTACAATGTAACTTTTATATAGTAGCTGCTTGCACATTTTCTCTGTGTGTGACAATTGAGTGATGACAAACAACACGATAAATTTCAACATTAAAGGTGAGAACTCTCTCTTAAAAGTGAGAATAAAAAACTTGAGAGAAAACTTTGAAAAAATCTTTTATATCAGATGGAGAGGAGAATTATGCATTCCCCACGAGATCATGTGCTAGTATTATTAATGTGAAAAGTTACATTTTTTGTAAACCGTAAATATAAACGACTTGGTAAATGAACTAAAGCGTTCATGACATATGAGATAACACAAATTATTACGCCTTTTTCTACACGAATAATGAAGTCATGGCTGACATACAATTCAGTAATACATATTTGACCCGTGAAATATTTGTACTCACGATTACAATAATCCCATATAAATAATTCCCATCACTCGCATTGATATGAATTTAATTGAGTTTAACAATATTGTGACCAATGAAAAAATTAAAAAAACCTTCAAAAATATCCAAATGATTGTTGTTACTTTTTACTCTTCAAAATGTGAATTAATTTACATGAATTTGAATTATTTTTCGAGAGATGAATTATCTTGTAATATTTATTATTGTAGATACCACTGGCAATTTAATAGTTGCTACTCATTAGTTGCAGTCACTTAAATCAAAGCAAGACAACACACATTACCAATATACGGACGTGACGTCACATGTGTAAAGAATTCTGAACGTCTCAAGTTTAAATCAAACTCTAAAATGATTTCGCTTCTTTATCAATTTATAATGATGTAATTGAAAAAAATAGCATATTATACGCGTTCATTTCATGTTTCTTTTTTGTACACAAGTATCATAGAACTTGCATCCAACGACACTGGTTCAGTCGGGCAAAAATGTTTATTATTATAAACTGCTTGCATAATAAACTATTGTCTCATTCGATTGTTTTAACACGCATTTCCGGATTCACAGTGGATTAAGTGCCTAATTATTACATCCAATATAATAAATAGTGCTTAGCAACAACAGGCTAGGAAATAACTTGGTGGACCCAAAAATATTGCTCTATTCACAAACCATGCAACCTACTTCATAAATACACACCAAGAGTGAATGACTCATAGATATACGTTTACTTACTATTTAACTCTGTATTGTCTTGGAGAATATGAATAGTTATTTCGCTATAATTGCACATGCATTTAATGTTTCCAACACTCAAAGCACACACATGTCGTTTGCCGCACAAGGCAATCGTATTGGCACTCTGCAAAATACAATGACTTATGTCAACACATTTCAACATAAACCCCGGACAGCCCAGATCACATTTCAACATACATTGCAAATCCTATTTTATTTTAGCATTCCTTAAAGAAATGATATTCTTTATTATAACGTCTTTTGGATTTTCTAGGTTGTAAATCCAATGTCTCAGCGGTATTTGTTCTATTACTGATACATTTTTCTATTGCTCCTGTTGCTGTGAATGGAGTTTAGTGCAATTCTTTATTACCCCGAAGTCATATGATTCGATTAATCATGCATGCGCCTATTTCTAGAAAATAATTTGTTTTAAATAGGGACATTTTCGTTAATTTATTTTTCTTTTTTTAATGTTCATCAGATATGTTTCACGAATGTAGGTTTATAACTAATTTTATGACATTTGAACTTTCCCTATAATTTGAATTTGTAGAGTTCGGTTCACAAAGTCTTAGTGTGTGGATATCTTTGCCTTTTTCGGTCACCTAAAATTACTTATTTGACCTACAATATATTATAAAAGAGTTTAAGTAAGATATTTATTATTTCTGCAGGTAGGTTTACACGACCTGGTGGCAGAACACTACAATTTACACATTACAATTAGGAATATTAACACAATGTAACTTTAAATTATTTTAAGACAAATAAAAAAATATAATAATAATAATAATAGTAATAATATGAAAAACTGTTAACAATAAGTGCAATAATAACAAAAATAGAATTAAATCTATATTTTATGGCTGACCTGCACAGTTATTTTAAACTATTAAATACACGACTACACGACTTTTTAATTACACGGCACTTCACTTCACATCACTTCATTTCACTTCACAACATTTGCAATTAACTTCTTTCTGCTTCTATATTGCACTACACTTCACAACACATTACCATACTCCAATACAATACTACTTTGAATATAATTATATATTTAATAAACAATGCGTTTAATAGTAATAAGTACAATAATAATAGCAATAAAAATAACAATAATAATCAAATAATAACTTATAATAAGCCTAACTTACTAAATTAATAAAGATAACAAATATCATTTGTTAGTTTATTTTTAAATCTTTGAACACCTAAAGGAAAGGTCCCAAGGCTGTCGCAGGTAACTTATCCAGTCCTTTATTGTTCTATTTGTAAAGGAAAATTTTCCAACATATGTTCTCTGTGGCCTAAACTCAAGAGAAGAGTTATTAAAGAATATTATGAGTTATATACTGAGTCATTAGCGAATATTATAATTTTGCGATTGTTTTGAATTTTAATGCAGTAAGCTGATGACGTTCGTAAATTCGTAATTTGTAATATGTAGTTTATCACACACCATACTGTATTGTAGTATTGAAATCTACAACCCGACCGAACCGCTGTTGCCGTCGCTACTCATGTTGGCATTAGTAATTCGTAAATGGCATAAATGGTTAAAGGAGAGAGATTCGGCGGGGGCGGGAAGCAACTTCGAAGAAAGCACGGCTTTCATCGCTATCCGCGGGCAAGGCACTGGCCTCACAACATCCCAGCTCCTCAACCACCACTCCCCGCAGCATCGCCCCACCCCACCACCCTTCTCGCTCTCCACGTCCCCCCTCCCCCCCCCTCGCCCGCCATCTTCTGCCCCCGCCCCGCCCGCCGCACTCCTTCCGCCCCGCTCCGCTCTGCTCCGCCCGCATCATTCCGCCCCGCTTCGCTCCTTCCCGCTTCGCTCTTCCCCACTTCCTCCTCGCCGCTTCCCCTGCCGCTTCGCTCCTCGCCGCTTCGCTCCTACCCGCTCCGCTCCTCCCCGCTTCGCTTCTCCCCGCTCCTCTTCCCGCCGCTTCGCTCCTCCCCGCTCCGCTCCTCCCCGCTTCGCTCCTCCCCGCTCCGCTCCTCCCCGCTCCGCTCCTCCCCGCTCCGCTCCTCCCCGCTCCGCTCTTCCCCGCTTCGCTCCTCCCCGCTCCGCTCTTCCCCGCTCCGCTCCTCCCCGCTCCGCTCCTCCCAGCGCGGTGCGACAAGGGAGGCCAGCGGCTAGGCGGGGCGGGAGCGTCCCGCCAAGTTTGACCGGGATTCAAATTTCATGAAAGCTTCTAAAATTCATCACCTTCCGCGCCGCGGTCGCCCGCGTTTCCTGTCGCCGCGGAAAATAAGCGCGCCCCGTCGCCCGCGCGTGAAATTTGAATACGCGCGGCCGGCGGCGGGGCAGGCGGGGATGGGATGGCGGTGGTAGGCAGGGTGGGGCGGGTAAAAGCTGAGCTCCCAGACACTTCCAACACGGACGCTAAGAGTCAAAAGGATATGATTTGACCTCGCGAATCACAAAACCAATGGTGTACGCTGCAGATGGCTGTGGTGGAGATGAAAGTGACGAGGTGGGGGAAGCCATGAGGAAGTCGTACTCTAATAGCATAGAAAACAAAGACAAGATGAGTGGAGACTCCAGTGTGAGAATGGTGACGGAGAATGAGGAGGATACAATGATTTCCTTGTCTGAGGCACGGAGATAGGTAAAGGTCAATGATTTCATTAGACGATATTGATGATGATAAAGTGAATGATGATATAAAGCAACAATGAGGGAGAGGCTTGAGGAAAAGAACAGCAATTTTTTTCCGTTGCAAAGTGTTTCTAGGGGATCGGTATTTGAAAGTGGTCCTTAGAGGGCGGTATGCTGCCGGATCGTCTCCGATTCGCCGCAAATCTCTGGAGGGGGAGGGTCAAAGTGGTGGAGGAGCTGTCAGAGGATGTAATTGTGCTGCAACGGTGGAAACTGGATGGCAGCGGTGTAGGCAGCAGGCGACTAATCGTTGGGTCAGTGGGGGTGATAGTTATAGAGGAGATCAGAGGGAAGGCGAGTAGAGTGGGAGATTTCAAAGGTTAGGATTGACCTTGAAATCGGGAAGATAGGTAGTTATTTGCGGTGTAGATGAAATGCTGGTGACCGCAGAGGAGCGAAGATGGCAAGGTTGTTCCAATGAAGGTGACAACGACAAAATAATAAAGTTCATCTGCAATTATTATTGGTGGTGGGAGAGCTATGAAGATAGTGGCGCAGCTCAGTGGCAGTAATGATACGGGAAGGGGTGGTAGTGCCGTTTGAAGCATAGAAGCGCGGAAGTGTATTGAAATCTTCATTATGATCCTCATTATCAAGGCTTTTTTCTTCGGTAAGTGGGATGAATGGTTTTTGATGGATGGGTGACGACCATAATGTGATTTGAATGATGATGCATTGATAAGTGTATGAGTTGCAAGGGAAACGGAAGCTCCTTGAAAAAACTTACCGCTCACCTGCTGTGTCCACCACAAATACCACTTTGATCGACCGAGATTTGAACTTAAAAGGAGGTGAAAGGTGAGTAATACGTTTCCTGCACCGAGATTTGGACTGAGGGGTCTATTTTGCAGCCTATTTTAGTCAAAATTTCTGTCAGCCAATGTCAGACGTTTTTGTTCGTTCTGCCATATTTGTTCAAAGACCTGCCGGTAAACTAAAGTGGTCCTAATGAACCGGAACGACTTTTTCCGAAGGCACCCGGTAACATCGGCTATCGGACGGATTTACCTCTCCATGTATGTCCCTCAGCGGTGCACTATCCCACTCGGAACAAACTTTAAGATCCCGACTGCCCCCTCATGAGTAGTAATGTAGTGCATGTAAATGTGAGTGTAAGTTAGGGTAGATAATAGGACAAGGAAGAGGAAGGAAAGATCGCGCGCGGTCCGCAGCCAGTTCGTTAGCGTACTGCTCCGACATTCACCTGGCTTGATCGGAGAAACCACGGAAAACTACCTGTGAGAGCAGCCAGCCGCTAGAATTCTCCTACAGACAGCGACTGAACTCGACCCAGCTATCTTGCTAGTGTGGAAAATCCTGCCACCGCAGCGACTCAAACCTGTGCAGTGCCTCTTTCAGTCAGAGGTACTGCAGTGACATCAGTTGATGCCCTGAGCCAGCTCTCTCGGTGGGTGAACTAGTGCATAGACAGGCTGGGATACGCCGCGCCGGGTCACAGAGTTGTATCCAGAACGACTTCCCTACTGGGCTGGGTGGGGCCTCTCCGCTAGAGGTGCATCAACAGGGAGTCTAATCCGGTGCGTGTAAGAGCATCCTAGCGTAGGAGTAATTATGTGTGCTTTGGTTCTGGCGGTATCTGACCGTGTTTTGCGGTTTTTGAGTTTCGTCAGGCGATATTTACGTGCGTGGAATGGCGTCGTATTTGTAACCTCACGCTTTAAAGGGACAAGGACGCTTCGCTGCGTGTGACTGAGTTGCGTGAAGAGTCCGCCTTTCGTCTTTCGCGATTAACATAAAACATCCTAGAGGCTGGCCAACGCCTTTTTTTTTCAGTAACTCTTTTAAATTATAATTTTGACGTATCCAAGTTGACGTCCACCTGCACTTAATTACACTTAGATTGGTCACTTGATCCATCTACTGAAGCATTTTAATGAAAATTTGCGAGTAGCTATTTACACGTTCAATTTTATTATCAGTTACCATCGCGTGAGAAAACCACAATACAAGGTCAGATAACGCCAGAAGCAAAGCACACATAATTACATCTACTGCCGCTAGACTGCTTTCACACGCACCACATCGACTGCAGATACTTTTATTTCACCAGCTCGGAGTTACCGACTTCCAAGTTGGTACCAGAGTTTATTAGTACCTCTAACAATATATCGGGATGTGCCCCTGTTCAGTAACCCATGAATGTCAGTCCCCACCATGACGAACCCAAAAGCTCAACTGGATTAAGGTCCGCGGAACCCACCCTATCTCCTCCCCGCATTCACCTTGGCTGTGACGTCATGGACCGTGGCGCCGTATGCGGGCGTCGAGCGCAGTGCGATCCCATTCGATTGTGGCGCACCGGCTGAAGCATTTTAATGATAATTCGCTAGTAGCGTAGTTACACGTTCAATTTTATTACGGCCGACCTGGATGTCCGAGGTGGCTAAGAGCGAGTACCGACTCAGCGCTTCGGTCTGAAGGGTCGCGGGTTCGAGTCCTGCCTTGGGCATGGTTGTTTGTCCCTTGTCTTTGTATGTATGTGTTGTCGCGGAGGGCCTCGCGTTCTGCTGACTCCAGATCAGAGCAACCCGCAAGTGTGTTGGTGTCTAGTGTATGGTCGAATATGCGTCCCATCGGGACGTAAAGGGTAACCGGCTGGATAAAAAACCTAGAAAGAAAAGAAGAATTTTATTACGAATTATTATCGCGAAATAAAACCCAGAAACCGCAATGCACAGTCAGATATCGCGAGAACCAACGCACACCTAACTACGTCTTCTGCCGCTAGAGTGCTGTCTCACGCACTGGATCAACTATACCTGCAGATGCCTTGCTGAGTTACCAACTCTCCCTGTTGGAACTGAAGTTTATTAGTACCACTATCAGGATGTGTTCCTCCTCAGAAACCTATGGGTGTCGGGCCTCGTCATGACGAACCCATGAACCCAACTCGCACCACGTCGCATTCACCTTGGCTCCGACGAAGTGTTTCGTGGTCGAGCGCAGTGCGCACCCATTGGAGTGTGGCGCTCCGGCTGAAGGTGCGCCGCTGGGCCTTTTAGCAGCGAATCTGTTTAGCGTCCGCGGCATTGAAGGGCGATCGCGTGTCAGAGGCTTCGCAGCTCGCGCCGCGCCGAGCCGCGCAGTCGGGCGCGTTTAAAGGGGTCGCTCTCACGTTATGTGGCGCTCGCATGGGCCATTCCGGTTAATTTGTTGGTCTCTTTGGGTGCTGCTGGAAAGGTGACGCTAAGAATTGGACTGGTTGTGAACGTTATTAATAGGGCGCGGATTTTAATGATATGTCATCTTTTTTCTTTTCAATTAAGTATAGAAATTCATTTTATGTTTAACAAAAGGAAATGACTCATTTTTATGGCCATTATTTTGCTTTTTTTCGATTTCACAAATAATTGAATTTTTTCCGGATTTAATTAGTTTTCCGCCATTTTAATGAGTTCATCAAATCCGACCCCTAGTTATTACTATGTTTTGTGAGCAGTGCGTTTTTGGACTTTCGAGAATTGAAATTTTTACTTTAGATTTTCTCAGAACGCTTGCAAATGTGCTTAAAAGTTCAATAAAAAAGTGAAGTTGAAATAGCGCAGAGTTTCAATCGTTATAAACGTAATTAATACCATTTTGAATTTAACCTTATAATTTTTTCTACAAATTAATTGACACAACTTCTGCCTGTATTTACATCTATCAAAGCATTGACCTTCAACGTTATACAACTGTAAAATACCACATTTATAACGAAATTGATTTGTGTATGATGGTTGGCTTCGACAGTGTGGTGCTGCAATATTTTTTCTACCAATTTTAACGTTAAGGGTCTTTATTAAGGATACTCTTATTTTTAACTCAGTTTTTGAAGATCATCCATATCCATCTTGAATATCATATAATACTAAACTAGAAAAATGAACTATGCCCGTGATTCTCAAACGCGACTTCAGTTTGCGTTAATGCTAACTCCAAGCTAGCTCAGGAGCTTCGGCTGATGAAGGATTGTAACTTGTGGGTTTATTCCTTGGTTATCAAATGACAAGCAAAAAGGATTTTGGCCGCAAAATTTCAACTCAAAAATCTAACAGAGTTGTGTTTGACACATCTACCTATCCATTCATTCATTTAGTACTCATATATACACAAACCGATTTTCGGCTACAAAATTGCATGTGTAATCTCGCCACTTGCGCCAATATTATATGTCCTTAGCACATCACAAACAAACCTTAATTCTGATGCGTGTGCAAAGTTACAGTTGAAAAGATCCTTAAAGACGTATTTTACTACCGATATTCGAGATCATAGTTGAGGTGATTCCAATAATTTTCCTCCTTACCCTATAGTACAGTGCGAAAAAGTAATAATAGTTCGCTAATTTTGGGCAATTTTCAGTTATGTATGCCATTTCATTACTGCATTTCATGCATTGGTTACATAAGTCGTTCTTTTATCAAATTCATTATGATAACTCCAAACAAAATACACGGTTCTTTTCCTCAAGATAGAAGCAAATTTCAAACAACTAATTCACATTTAGGGGACGCAATATATGATAGTTCTAAAAAACAAAATTTACTAAAACTACATAATTATGCAACATGATCGAACAAGTTCGTACCTTTGTATCAACGCCTTGTAGAGACTTGTTACAATCATAAAACGTTCTTGATAAATAAAGGACACAATAAAAAGCTGATATTTAGTTTTAAGAGGCTACTAAAATTCAATAGACTGGAAATGAGAAATGAATTCGGCAAAAGAAATTACTTCCAAAACGTGTACAAATACTTTGTTAACATATGCATAAAAAATTGTATTTGACAATACATTGAAGTGATTTTTCTTATGTATTCTATTAGTCACAAAATCATTAGGACATGGCGATGCCTCAAAAGGGTACGAGGCTATTGCCTTAAGAGTGAATTAACACACACTAGTTATAAACCAAACTCAACATCGGCAAAGGACATTCATTCTGAAAACAGCCTTTACCCGAGCGACGCGTAATTGCGTAACACCAATGGAAAGCAAATATCGGTGGCGCGCTCTCACGACCAGAGATATATCTGGAATCCCCTTTCGCCGTGAGAGCGTCAGGAAATGGCCTATAAGCGGCGACGACGATGCACGGATTCCAGTCATTCTTTATTGTGAAGTCCTGAAACTATAATGCAAGCAAAGCTAGGTCGAATTCAGTCGCTGTCTGGAGGAGAATTCTAGCGGCCGGCTGCTCTGATCGGTAGATTTCCGTGGTTTCTCCGATCATCACCAGGCGAATGCCGGAGCAGTACCCTACCGAACGGATCACGGACCGCGCGCGATCTGTCCTTCCCCTTCCTTGTCCTATCCTCTCCCCTTACACACTCACTTACACTAACATGCACTACACTACCACATAATGCGGGAGACCGGTCGGGAGCTTAGAGCTTGTCCCGGCTGGGGCGGTGCCCCGCTGGTGGGAGAGTCCTGGGAAACCCCACTAGCCGACGGTAGGCCGGCGCCGGATCTCACCATCCAGCGGGGTAAGATCTCCGCCATCTGACGAGAAAAAACATGCACGACACTTACGGGACTAATGACCAATGCTGTTGACGCGCCCGAAAACACGAAAAAATCAATCAATCACTATACAAACAATTGTACTTTATAAGAACAACGAAGTACACGCTAGTTTCCGGTTATTCAAGTACTAATAAATTTAGGCACTGCAGGCAAGTCCAAAGGTTGCCGAAATGGGGGAGAAAGTATCAACCCAGTTTTAAAATGATTGCATTTAACATATTTAAAAAATACACCAGTGATTTTGACATCTTGTTTTAGTCATCTAGTTTCTTCTTTGTAGAGATACTGGTCTTGGCCAATTGCGTATATACTGGTTATAATTCCGCAATGGGAAACTTCACGATCCAGCTCCGAAAGTGCGCGGATTTCGTCTCCATACAAATAGGTTGGCCGATGTGTCCTATGTCCGTGTGGTATTCTAGAGGGCGCCTGTTCTGATCGGTCGCTTTCATTGAGAAATCGGAATCAATTAGGAGAGAATCCCCGGAGCACCTCCAAGAACGGATCAGTCACCGCGCTCTGCTTCTTTCCATTTCTGAGGGTGGGTGTTCCCCAAATTTCTCATCCTTCTGATCTAGAAGGACTCTCACAAGCGACTCATAAGAGGCGTTATGTCTTGAGATTTCCGGAGAAAAAAATACTAAATGTTTTGTCATTACCACGATATTACCCAACTACGATACTACCCCAGGCAGGTTCAATAGGATAGTAGGATTGCTGGAGCTAGTGTAATCGAAACTTTTACGAATATGCATCAAGTATGAGAGTGTCGTAGAGTTCCCACGTCCATCATATCGTCGATCGGTGAGGTCGGAATGAAGGTTGTGGATAATTGTGATTGATTGATTTATTCATGTTTTCGGGCGCGTCAACTGCTTTGGACATTAGTCCCGTTAGTGTAGTGCATGTTTTGTTCTCGGGAGATGGCGGTGATCTTCCCCCGCTGGATGGCGAGATCCGGCGCCGACCTACCGTCGGCTAGTGGGGTTTCCCCCTAACCAGGACTCTCCCACCAGCGGGGCACCACCCCTGACGGGACAAGCTCTAAGCTCCCGACCGGTCTCCCGTAATATGTGGTAGTGTAGTGCATGTTAGTGTAAGTGTGTGTGTAAAGGGAGAGGATAGGACAAGGAAGAGTAAGGACAGATCGCGCGCGGTCCGTGGCCCGTTTGGTAGGGTACTGCTCCGGCATTCGCCTGGCGTTGATGGAGGACCCGGAAAATTACCGATCAGAGCAGCCAACCGCTAGAATTCTCCTCCAGACAGCGACGGAATTCGACCTAGCTGAAAAGCTAGTGTCGAAAATCCTGCCGCCGTGGGGAGTGGGAACCTAGGAGCTCCCGGACAGAAGCGCTGCAGTGACATCAGTTGATGCACACTGAGCTACCGCTACCGTTGTGGATAATTGTGGGGTGCGAACGGTGACGGGGTGATTGGAGTGGTACCAGTAATGGATGGTGAGATGTGAGGATACTGAGAACAATAGCGACGTGGAACTGAAGCGAGGGCGAATGCCACGCGTGGTGCGCTGGAGTAAACGAGACAGAAGAAGATCGGCGTTCGTAGGACGGTCACTGGAGGAGCGCGAGAGGCTGATTAGGCGGAGGTGATGGGGTAAAGAGAGTGATGATGGTGTGTACGTGGACGTGGTTGTGTGATCGATGGAGTCGGTCTGTGGAGGCTACAGCTAGTGGGGTGGCGAAAACTACTTGTAGTGTGCACGCAACAGGAGACGGAGGTTTGAGGGGTACGCGAGACAACGTAGCGGCAATGGCGAGCTTCGGCTGGGTTGATTATAATGTGTTGAGAGGGATGGTTTGACGATAGTGATAGTAGTGGAGGCCGTGCTGACGCGAATATAATGGGGTGGTGGTGGGGGTGGGGTGCGTGCGGATCCGGTGGTGCGGGCGGCGCGAGGTGTTGTAGCGGAGGGGCGGGACGGGGCTGTTGGGGGAAGGCGGCCTCGCGGCGACCAATTACGTGCGCGGCGCCGCCTGCCCCTCCTCCGCCCCCGCGCGCGCCCCCCCCTCCGCGCCGCCACCCCCCCCCCCATTGCTGCGCCGCCCCCGCGCGCCGCGCTGCCCGCGTCGTCGCGCCAACAGCAGCGCCCCGCCGCTCGCCGCTTCCCCATCTTTCCGCTTCGGCGCCACTCCCGTAACCCATTTGCGCTTCTTCTGCTTCTCGACTTATAGTTCTTTAGTTTAGTGACGGCTTGCCGCTGATTACTGACATCCCCGACACTGGCTTCCCCGTCTTTTTGGCCTTGTTTGGTTTTGCTTTGCCACCTTCATTCCAAGAAGCAGTATTCTCATTTTCTCTCTTCCTTTGTCTCTTTCTTTCGCCTGTTCTTTTAGTTTGAACACCATTTTTTCTGCTATTATTCTATCATTTCTTCATCGTGATTCATATAATAGCGTCAGCATTATCACCTAAACAACAATTTAATACTTCATTTCAGGCTGAGCCGTACAGAGTTAGGTGCTGGAATAATAATACAAATAATAATAATAATAATAATAATAATAATAATAATAATAATAGCTTAATTCACAAAAACACTAAATGAAAATTAAAAATTGGCAGAAAATTCTGAGAATTGACTAAACTACCTACTAAATTATATTTCAAGTATTCAACACAGTAGCAATGTCTCTGTCAATAATAATAATATTATATTGTCAAAAATATGTTTTCTAATAAGAATTAACGTTCTTGCATCACATTCCTATCTTAAAGTTACTTTAAATATACATTTAATTAATAATTAATTTTATATATTCGATTTATGAAAAAAATTTTTTTAAAGTATATTTATTAATTTATATTTTCTGGATATCAATTATGCCACTATTATAATGCTTCTGTTTGATATCTGTCTGCAGCTTCAACAAAAACTACCTATTCTATACCTACTATACCTATTAAGGCAGGTTTTCGATATCAGCCAATAAAAAGTAAATAGTGTTGGTAAGTTAATGAATGAGACTACTTCGTCAATTTCAAACAATTCCTAAAGGACTACCTAAGGTAGCGAATGCAGTACTACCTTCAATAACGGGTGCAAACTTTTCCCCGCCCTCCACCCATTCCTTAGCGACTCATTTGAGCCGTAGTATTGGGTGACCAATCTGACTCACTCTTCATACTCTAGCAGAGCTCTGACAGCACTGCAAGAATGTTGATGGATTTCGGAACTGAAGTGGGCTGCAGTGTCGTAGCAGAATTCGAGTGTATCTTGGATGCAATCGCAATGAAACATCTTCAGCGTACTGAGGGCATTTAGGCACTGGGGTACTCCAATAACGTTATCAAATGATAAATAGGCGTAATTCACGCGTTTCACAGTAACTTACACGCTGAACTTATGGTAGAGCTAGTGGGAGTCTTACGTGGCCATAATGCAAACGTGCTCTCTCCTTATTCGTAGTGGGTTCATTTCTTTCGAAAGCTCACTCTGGTTACAATGACTGAGCAGCGTACGAAGCTACATATGTCTTTCTGATTGAGTCACGCAAGGTGCAGCCACCATCTCCCGCGTCACACGAGCGCGATCAAGTAATGGCTTCTTTCCTCTACAAAACGATACCCAAGCGAGATCCTTGGATTCATTGATTGATTGCTTGTTAGTGATTCCGGGCGCGTCAAGTACTGAGGTCATTCGTCCCGCAAGTGTAGTGCATGCCTTTTCATCGGGCGGTGACGGTGATCTTGCCCCGCTGGATGCGAGATCCGGCGTCGACCTACTGTCGACTAGCGGGGTTTTCCCCAACCAGGTATCTCCCTCCAGCAGAGCACCACTCCAGCCGGGACAAGCTCTAAGCTCCCGACCGGTCTACCGGCGTATGTGGTAGTGTAGTGCATTTTACTGTGTGTGTGTGTGTGCAAGGGGTGAGGATAGGACAAGGAATTGGAAGGAAAGATCGCGCGCGGTCCGTGGCCCGTTTATTAGGGTACTGGTCCGGAATTCGCCACGTGTTGATCGAAGAAACCACGGAAAACTACCGATCAGAGCTGCCGGGCGCTAGAATTCTTCTTCAGGCAGCGACTGAATTCGACCTAGCTGACAATGTGGTGTCGATAATCGTGCTGCCGTCGGGACTCGAACCTAGGACCTCCTAATCAGACTCAATGCGGTGACATTAGTTGTTGCACTGAACCATCTCTTCCGGTGCACCCGCAATAAATTCCCGATCGAGTCATCCCAAGCGAGTCGCGCTGAAAGAACGACTGCGAAGTACGATTTAGTGACAAAATAATATTTGTTTTTCTCGATATCGTCCATACCGCTATCGTTTTCAGCCCTGAGAAAACCTCGAGCGTCCGCTGCGGCCATCGCAGCTCGTCTGCCGTGGGCTCGCCCTTGCCCCGCCCTCCAACTTCCCGGAGCTCCGGGCGCTCGTTTCTCCTTCCGGGGAACGGATTCGACCCAGCCCAGGTGCCAATTTACGACCCGTCTTTAGTTGGAGAGGGGAGACGGTGCGAGTCCATTTCGTTGCGCTGTCGTTAGACAACATATTGTGAAATATTCAGTAGTTTTAATGCCCTCAGTTATGATATACCATCATTCACAACATTATATCATTATCCAAAGGTTATGAATTGTGATTAGGGAACTAAATTTATTGTATGTTTTATTTCACATCTGCGCAATTTACAATCTGTTCTTGAAGAACATTTAGTAAATAATTTTAATTTACACAAATAACATTATTATATAGACTTACTGGTTACATTTAGAGTGGTTTTGTTTCTTTATTGATTAAAGTAGCGGGTTGGCAGTTGTTTGATCGGTTTGAGCGGTTTGACAGATATGTGTTGAGGTTTCAGTCTATTCATATGCTCACTATTGTACAGTAGGTTAATTGATATGTGATTTGTATGGTCACTTAGTTTTTTCAAATACTCTTGGCTTTTTTTCGTAATGACGTCCGCAGTAGTTGAGATATTAAGGTCTTTATAAAGTGTTATGTTAGAGACAAACCACGGTGCTCCGGATAACTTTCTTATAGCGTTTACCATTCTTTGCACTGACACCCACCCTAGTGCAGGGCAAAAACGTCATCGCTCCGCAAGAGTGCTGCCCCACACGCGTAAAGGGCAGCTACGAATGAAACCGATTCCGGAACTGAGTCAGTGTTTGTGCGCTACGCAGTGAGATTGTACACAGCTGTTCTTGGTCTGTCACACTGATGGAACTCGAAAAATAATAATTTTGAATTACGATCGTCGTTATAATTTTTATGCAGTATTTTGGTAACTCTTACTTCTTAATTCATAAATTATTAACATGCGATTTCTTTATTTAAAAATTACGAAAACTTCAAATGCGTATGAGTCGAAATTTTATTTTTCGAGATTTGCCAGTGATCGATATAGTACACAAGATTTTGAACCGAAAGGCTTCTGCAGAATTGTTTGGTTACTGAAAACCATAAAAATATTAACATGAGCTTTTCCGCTGGTATACAAACACACACACACACACACACACACACATACACACACACACACACACACACACACACACACACATATATATATATATATATATATATATATATATATATATATATATATGGACGTGCGAGAAACATTTCTTGGCATATATATTTGAATGATTTTGTAAGGGTCTCTATTTTTATTTTCACTTTATTAGCGTTTCAAAATTCAGACGTGCCTAAAACATTTTGGTTTATGAATAGTGAGATATTCAAAATTTTCTCTACATTAATATCTGCCAAAGATCTTAGCGTCCGGCTTGCTGGGTCAATGGGTCACGATATATTATAATCCTTATTATCTTTATAATGGATTATAGGATCCGCCGACTATACAGCGCAGCTGGGAATCTGAAGTAGAATGATTCTATTCCTAGTTCATTTCTGTTTGGATTGACTAAATGAAAGATCACTTTCTTTTCTAAAGAACAAAATTTAACAAAGTTTATTTTTACCTTTTTAGCAAACAATTTAGTGAATCTATGTTATGCCTTTGATCAAGATATCTTTGAATTTACAATTTCATACCGCGGTTAACTTATCTATTCTTCGTTGATGTCCCTCGTAGACTTCTCAGTCGAAATGTCTTGCGAGCTTGCCGTAGTCCAAAGTCCCAAGAATCCTCTTCTGCCCCTATCCAAGCTGGTCTCAAACTATCGAAATTATCATCCCGATTACGTCCTATGACATAGTCCCGAACTCGATTACACTCCCGACAAAGTTCCAATTTATACATCAATATTACTTCCACATGAAAATATCTGCAATATCATTCACTGTCCTTAAAATTTCACTGATAACCTTGAACCTACGATCAGTTCAGAAGCGCGATGCCGGTCAGAATGAAATCTTCCTGCATAATTCACCCTCGAAGACTTCGTATTAAACTACCTTCCTCTTTTTCATAACATTTGACCGTCCTTCTCTCACCCAGCCAATCCATACGTTCGTTATATTTTGGTGTAGCTGACCTTTCGATCGTCTAAACTTCTTCGCCCAATCCCAAATTTTCTACCTTCGGCATCCAGCCACCTCTTAATGCATTTACAAAAAACAAAAACTACATTGTTTATTCACGGTCGTTGCTAAGCCCGTGCTCACGTGATATTTCGTAATGCATGTTCCACCATATAGTCTACAAATAAATGTTAGTTTATTTTCATGTGACATATCGGTATGTTACAATAGCAATGGATTTGTTAACATGAAGTTATTCAAAGTTAAATGATCGGAAAGCACAATTTGATTTTCCGAACTTCGCGTAAATCACAAACATTATTTTAAGACATTTCTTGCAAAACATAATATACTCCATCATTCGAAATATCCCTGCGTGACAGAAGATCCTCAATTGCTTTCACAATGTCACCATGAATCCAAATCAGCATGGATACCTTCCGTACCTAACCTCAAAATGGCCCTGGGCACTGGACTGCTCTGACTAGAACGTCAGTGCAGTTTAAGGCGCCCCGAGTGCGCCTTGGTTCCATGTCGTTGTGCGAATGGAACCGGCGCTTCTTTGCACTGGTGCGCCCTAGCGGTCGATTGGAACACGAAAGCTACCCCGAGTGCGCTTTGGGTGCGCACCAGTGCGGCGAAGGGAAAAGCTATTAACGTTTTTGTTTCGAATCTTCTGAGAATCTCAATGTTCAATTCACAAGCAGAACCCCGTAGTTCTATACCGTAGTCTTTGTAGGTTTTAAAATAGGTCTGTATACCAGAAATTTGTTGAACAGAAGCAGCTACGACCTTCTGTTGAGGAGCCATGACAATTTTTGTTCTTTTAGTTCCGCTTCTTTTCGTTTTGTAATGGTGTGAGTTTTCCATGTCAAGTAATTGTACTAGTGTAATCCGAGATATTTGACAGTTGTAGCCTCAGGAAATTCTGTATTATTTGTACTAACGTTTGAACACTGCTTTCTTCTTAATGGAAAGGTAATATATTTTGATTTCGTTGGAAAACCCGCCGCTTTTGTTCCATTCTTCTATTTTGCCCAAGTGTGTTTGTAAATGTTGCAAGACGTTACAAGGACTTGTTCTGCTATATCATCGGCGAATGTATCAATAGTAGTGCAGTCAATTATTGACAAGTCACAAGTGGATATTAGGTATTGGAAATGACCAACGACACTGTCCCGAGACACTCCTGCAAGGATAGGTTTTCATCCTGAGAGAGCATCTTGGTATTTTACATGGAAAAAGCGATCGCGTATATATGATTGGAAGAGAAGGTAAGAAGGATGCGGTTACAAGTATTTGATGTTATATAGAAGCTCTCCAGATCAGATTTATTTGTCGAACACTTGCTGGATGTCAAGGAAAGCTGCAGAACAGTACAACTTCTTTTTTAGACATTGCGTTTTGTATTAACTACTCGATGAATTTGTTGGACTGCCAAATGTTCTTCTCTAAATCCGTACTGGAAGTCCGGGATTACATCACTGATGGCTTAAGGCGCCGTAATAAGTGTTTCAAACACATTTGACAGTTTTTTATAATTAAAAAGGAAAACATGTACATGTAGTATATTTATTTATTTTTTCAAATATATGTAAGAAAAATTGAAAGTATGTAAAATAAAAATTATTATCTTTAAATGTGTTCCATACAAGCATTTTTAAACCGTCGAACACAAAACAATCGCCATCAGGCTTTAAAATGGATTCGAAGCGGCTACCTCTACAAAAATAGTTGAATATTATTCATCACACAATTCGAGTTAGGTTCGAAATATAAAATGCGTACGTAGTATGTACAGCGTGATTTACTTGGAATAGGCGCCGAGCAAATCAACAGCCTAGCTGCATAGTTAGTAACGGATCGGGGGGGGGAGTAAGAGGATCATTACGCCCTAAATACAACATTTTTGTACTCAATTTATTGAAAACAAGTATCTCATATCGATAATCTTTTGCTAAAATAGTATTCCCATTATGTCTGGGCGGGAGGGATTTTATAAACAGACTCCAAAATCGCAATACCCGACAGAGGGGTGTATGTTTTTCAGTGGGATAAAGGAAGCGTCATAAGACAATAGTGATAGAATATTAGTCAGATTGCAATGGAGTTGCACAAGTCCACTATAAAACATGAGTGACCAGTGGATTCAGACGAGCGGGAGATGAGTTTGACAATTGAAGGCGAAGGTCATAGTAGCACAGCACAAAAGATGTGTGGAAGTATAAAGCGTAAGTGTAAATGTGTGTGTGTGTGTGTAAGGAGTGAGGGTAAAACAAGGAAGAGGAAGGAAACCGCGCGCAGTCCGTTGCCCGTTTGTTAGTTAGGTTTCCCGCGGCATTCCCCTAGTGTTGATACGTGAAATTACGAAAAATAGCAGATAAGAGGAGCCGACCTCTAGAATTCGCCTTCAAACAGCGGCTGAATTCGACCTAGCTATCTAGCTAGTGTGTGGGGCCTTTGGTCCGTTCGTGAAGCCTCTGGCTCAAGGAGTTGGAAGTCGCCTGAAAAGCAAAAACATGGAGTAACGCCCGTGGTGCACAGAAAACTACTAATTCAATGGTCTACTAGTTCTTTTGATGAACCAAACGAGAAATGGACGGCCAGAAAGACGACCAGAGAACGGCCTGACGGAGGACAGATGGACGGCCAGATGGATGGCCAGATGGACAGACAGTCGACAAACGGACGGACGGATGCACTGGCGGACGGACAAATAGACGAGCTGACGAAATTACGGTCGGAAAGATGAACGTTCATATTGTCGGGACGTTTTAAGAAAACACCCCTTTTTTATTGTAGACCAGCTCACCGAAACGAATTTTATAAAAATTACGGCCTTGATTTTTTGCAGCATTACATAATTTTCACTGTACTTCCTTTAAAATGCTTAAAGTTATACAAATATAAGTTACAGCCTAGCGGATAAGTACGAAATGTGATTAATGTGAGTTGTATTCGGTTGATTCACGCATTAAACAAACGGTCTGGATGGTGTGGGAGTCTAATGTGATCGGAAGTAGTATTATGGCATAAAAAAGAATTGAAAATTAATTATTAGTTTCATAGCCGTAAGATTGTTTTATAAAAATTGCGAAATTCGAATCTCCACGTCACCGTGGAAACGGGTAGCGAAAGTAATATTGTGAAGCTAGGTTAGGTTAGATGGCATTATGTAAATAGAAATATACGACTAACGTAGTGGAACCCAAAACTCTTGCTTTTCACAAGACTTAGAAACTTTCCACCTGTTTAGCACATAATATTTGCTATTACTATCACAGTAACTTACCGTATGTGGGTTATCCTAGCCTCCCCGTGTTGTCTAATGTCAACTTCATCCGACTAAAGGCAAAAGCATTTTTCGAAGTGGTTCTTACGTCGGCCTTAAACAATCATTTTGGATAACATTAACCAGCTATTTCGAAAATTAGCCAGACTAGCATTGACTGTAACATATCCACTGAAGACGCAGTCACTTTAAAAGCACCAGACGTTCCAGTTCTGAGTGTTACTAATACTTGGTGTCATTTAATATTTGTGTATTGGGTGTGTATTATTGCTTGCTATTATGGCTTATTTCGTTTATTTATTTTACGTCAAAAAACAGTTAAAAACTGCGTATGACGTGCTATGGGGAAAAGTGAATTGTGTGCACATTTTCAAAATTCTGTGATCCCTACACTAAGTCATATACTACTTAAATTTTGGCTTATGCTGAGACAACGTTCTCGGCCTTTAAAAGAGACGCTTTCACAAATGTCCTTTGCAATTCAGATTCATAGGTAAGTTAGCTTAACATTTGATCTTTTAGTTTAAATATATTTGGGGTGACTCCAGGCTAATACAGGAGTGTTATGGCCTGACTGTCTTCAGTGCGTTTATTTTGTAGTTGGTCGATTTCAATATCGCGATATTGGTCCACTTTACTCGTGATCAACAAGTAAATCGCTTCAGCGGAAATTGCATAATGAACTTACGATAGTGTGAAGCTTCAAAAATTTAAAATTACTAAAATTGGTAAAGATTTCATTACAGTATTACATTGTTATTAGTGTATTTTTGGTTCTCATTTGCGAAATTAATTTGGAGATAATGTAACTTAATCCGGGACAAATTAATCTCTCCTCTGTGATAATGAATTGGTGAGCGTTGCAGATTATGAATTGGAGAAGCATATTTTACAGGTGAAACAAAATATGCCCAGAAATGATGCAAAAAAACCCTCCCTTCTAGGTTGAATTCACCCCAACCAACTCCATGCTACGATACGGCACTAATTTTCTCGTATTTTTGTCGGTTACGTGAAGTTCTTTTAATTATATTGCAATTTGTACTACTATTTTTTCAGCTATCTCTCGCTAAACCCTCACCACACTGCTTCAAGGCAATACATTATGACTATTTAATAATGTCGGAAGATACGTTTAGACTTGCATACATGGATCGGGACAAGTATCACGAGTACTTTACAACTGAATGTGACGATTCTGATAGATATCTGTTTATAAGAATAAATTCAATTTTTTCATCTTCCGTTCATTAAAATTGCAATTCCTGATGCAGTTCTTTAATTTATTTCAACTCACTCTAAACAAGACATCATCTCATTCAGCCTTTGACTTTCTTATTTATTTCTGTTAAGATGACTACAGCCACACATTTTTCTTGTATTATATTAATGAATAGCTGCTCATTTCCTCTTAACCATCTGAATTCCAAGTCAATATCTGTAAATGTTTCGTTAATCCATAATCATATCATTTTCATCGCCTTGTAGTCGTAAATGGAACATTCAATCGTAATTGTTGCGCGGTGAGAGAGTTTTAATATTTCACCTGCAAGGGCTTATAATTTTCAGCGTGTTTGCAGGTTAGTTTGGTAATGAAACTGCCATCATATGTCTCAAAATTTGCAGACCAAGATTTTCGGGTTGCTCAATAGACACATTGTTTCTTGTAAGGTTTTTGAGCTGCATTTACCCAGGACATTTTCGCCTTCATCATGTTAACGGTCTTATTTGCAAGATACTTTTGAAGATTCCTCCACGCATTCCTCTTCTTGGCGTTGGGGTGTTCTTTGAAGTACTTCTTCGTCTCACCTTTACGCCATCACCTTACCATCACAACTGGATATCACCATCACAACTGGCTATCGATGGTTATCGAAATTCCAAGAAACAAAATGTAGTACATTATCTCTGTAAAACAAGTTGGGAATAAATCTTCTTCTTCTTCTTCTTCTTCTTCTTCTTATTATTATTATTATTATTATTATTATTTGAAGGAAAGTAATGAACTAATTGAATGATCATTTTCCTGTTGATAATTTTCAGTATCTGTTAAATAAAGCGATTTTTTAATTTTAGGAACAAAGAAATGAAATTCAGATTTGATGCAAACCTAACACTAACTAGAAATGGTCACTATGGCATCCAATTTATTCTTTTAAAATTGATGACGGCTTTTGAATAGTATAAATCAATGTACGATAAAGACACTCAATCATTCTACTATCTGTCGAAAAATTAAAATCTATGTTTCTGAATGTGGAGAGGTTGCTCAGAGAAGATTCTGATAAAAAAAACCTCAAAATTGTAGCTAATGATGACTCACTTCTCACTTGCATCTTTACATCGAGAAAAAATAATAAATCGAAGTTAGGTTGGAAAGACTACACTTCGAAAAGACCAGGTAGGTTAGATACCCGTGGAGTAGTGGTTTGATCTTTCAACTCTGGGTACCGCGGTTGAAATACCGGTTAATCCGGAATTTTTGACGAACAAAACGGGTTCACAGTAGGTTTTTTTCGGGGTTCTTCTATTTTCCTTTCCTTTCATTTCATCATGCCCTCCAACACCATTCAAATCATGTAGTTATCATCACTCATCCAAGAAAAAAAATCGTTTACACCAGGCATAGGTGTTATGAATAGGAACTAGCATCATAATACAAATAAGCATAGAAAGATTTTCATCCTCCGTCACTACGGGCTGAAGTGGCCCCGTCCATGTAATGGCAGCACTGGGGCCAGGTGAAAATGACTCGGTTGTTGAGGGCAAGTGAGGGAAGAAGCTTACGCCGTTATTCCCTCCTCTTCCGGGCAGATCTCATCAGTGATGAATTGCCGTTGCAGCGAAGGACGGCGGAATGGTAAAATTATTGATTGATTGATTTTTTCGTGTTTCCGGGCACTGCTTTCAACTGCTTTGGTCATTAGTCCCGTTAGTGTAGTGCATGTTTTTTCTCGGGAGATGGCGGTGATCTTCCCCAGCTGGATGGCGAGATCCGGCGCCGACCTACCGTCGGCTAGTGGGGTTTCCCCCTAACCAGGACTCTCCCACCAACGGGGCACCGCCCCAGCCGAGACAAGCTCTAAGCTCCTGACCCCTCCTCCCGGAATATGTGGTAGTGTAGTGCATGTTAGTGTAAGTGTGTGTGTAAAGGGAGAGGATATGACAAGGAAGAGGAAGGAAAAATCGCGCGCGGTCCGTGGCCCGTTTGTTAGGGTACTGCTCCGGCATTCGCCTGGCGTTGATCGGAGAAACCATGGAAAACTACCGATCAGAGCAGCCGGCCACTAGAATTCTCCACCAGACAGCGACTGAATTCGACCTAGCTGGAAAGCTGGTGTCGAAAAGCCTGCCGCCATCGGGGCTCGAACCTAGGACTTCCCGGTCAGAGGCGCTGCAGTGACATCAGTTGATGCACTGAACTACCGATCCCGGTATGGCAACATTAAAGTTGCATAATTTAAGATGATACGTATCGATGAATGATTAATAATGTTTGATCATGAATGATTAATTGATGTTTTCGGGCGCGTCAACTCCTATGGTCATAACACCCGTTAGTGTAGAGAATGTTATATCATGGGAGGTGGCGGTGTTCCTCCTTGCTAGAACATGAGATCATGTCTTGAATATGAGAACATGTCAACATATTAACATGAACATGAGAACATGTCTTGCTCGTCGGCTTGAAGGCGTGGAGGTTCTCTTTGAGGTATCTCCCCCAGCGGAGCACTGCCGCAGCCGGGACACACTCTAACTTCCCTATTGTTCTTCCAAGATGTGAATATCAGTGTAAGGGCGTGCATGTGTGTAGGAGAGAGGAAGGAGGAAGAAAATATATGCACTGTCCTTATAGCGTTTGCTTGGGTGCCGCTCTGGGAATCGTCTGGTATTGACCAGTGTGTCACGGCAATGAGAGCTATCTCTAGAGTTATCCTCCGGACAGCCGTTGAATTCAACCTAGCCATCTAGATAGGGTCGAAAATGCGCTTCCGTCGTGACTCTAACCCTAGGCCCTCTAGTCAGAGTCGCTGCAGTGACAACAGTAGTTGCCGTGAGCAAACCCAGGCGGTGAAGAATCGTTCAGTAAGACGCGGTGAAAACAGCGATGCCTTGCAGGGGTCGGGGCCCCATTGTGCAGCCTTCGGCCTCCCGCTCTCGGCCGCCGCTGCCTCAGCCCCCGCGCCGCGCCGAGGCAGCCCAGGCGACAACGCGCCGCGCCGCGCCGCTGCGTTTCGGAAGCGGAGGCGTGGACGGCGGCGGCGGCGCCGGGCGGGGCGAGGGGCCGCATGGCGCTGGGCGGCCGGGGACGTGGGGGGCGGGTCATTGTTCGGCGCGCGGCGCGCGGCGCGAACGTCGAAGGCGGCGGCGGCGGCGGGGGCGGAGGCGGCGAGATCGATGGCGCGGCGCCGTCGCCACAAGGCCTCCTTCGCCGCCTCCGCTGCCGGCGCGAGGCGTCGCGTCGAGCCGCTCTCGCCCTCTCCCCCTCCCCTCCCCCTTCCCCTCCGCGACGCTCCGCGCCGCGCCGCGCCGCCGAGAGTCGGAGATTTACTTTCGCGAGGCGCGCGATCTGGGGCGGAATTGCTGCGGGTTCTCAGGGCCCTCAACACTCCGCCTAATTAATAAATGCGGGGCGCCGAATAGAAATTTGCTCCCGGCGGTTAATGATGTAGGGAAATGACGCAATAATGCAGTCGGGGAAACACGTTTGTGACGCCATTCTGATATTTTTTCTTATTTTTACAACATTGAAAACCATGTTTGGTATAAATATTTTGATCGGTTTGATATTTTGATCGGAACGTGTTGAAAATATTTGGCTAATTGTCATTTTGCACGTTAAATTTTAAATTGCCTGAGGCTGCGTACATTGCTTTAAAACTTTAATTGCTTTTTATTAATTACTTTAATCCCGCGATCGCCCCCTTGTTTTGCTTCTGGACATAAATGAAACCTCTCTATCTATGTTCGTCTTCTAGAGTTCAATGGGAAATATAATTATTCAAATTACTGTTCTCCATGTTTTCGCGGCAGGAAGTCATTTCATTCTCGAATGGCACGATGAGGGATAATAGCCAACATTTCTTTGTAAATATTTTTTATTATGCTTGACTGAATATTTTAGTATAAATTCTAACCAAAAATGCTAATTTCTTTTTGTATTCAGAATTAAACTTGTATATATCTTAGGGTAGGGATCTCAGAAATGAGAAAATGTGCAAATAATACATTTCTTCCCATAGCATGTCACTCACAGTTTTTAACGGTTAAATAAATAAATAAGTAAATAATAGAGAAAGAAAGCAAGACAAGCAAGCAAGCAAGCAAGCAAGCAAGAAAGAAAGAAAGAAAGAGAAAGAAATATGGCCGACTGATATATATATATATATATATATATATATATATATATATATATATATATATATCAGTAGGCCTAATATAGATAAATGCAAGGGCAATACCTTGAACAGTAGGACAGGATCCGCGCGTGTGTATTCCATCCCCTTCTTGACCCCCTCTTTACCGCGCCTCCCCACACTCGCGTAATCCCAAAAGTCTCCGGCAGAGCCGCGAGCACACGGTGCGCGACCGAGGCCGAATTAGAATGCAGCGCCTTGAAAAGGAAAAGGTGTAGCTTTATGAAGACAGTTTGTGTCTTTGTTTCGTGTGTACGGAGTGATTGAAAAACGGTTGCGAGGTATTGCTGCGAACCACGTGTCCTTGCGTATGAATTAGTATGCATTGGTGAGTACCCTATTATCAGTGAATACGTGAACTGAAACGAAATACTGAAAACGTGTAGTTCTATGCATAATTTGGCGAACGCGTTTCGCGAAACTTTCTTGACTGATGTGAGAGATACGCTGTTTATTCAGGAGAAAATACACAGGACTATTGGCTGCTTACTTTTAAAGCGTACATTTGAATTCATAACTCACGAATCTATAGATAATTGAACATATTATGGTTGAATAGAAAATTAAAAAAGACTAAATGATTCAGCTAAATGCTGTTTGAGTTGCCATTGGCAACGTATTTTTTACATGTGAAATCGGAGCTGTGTGTAATGGATGCATGCTTGCTGAAGGTGAAAATTGAAACACAGTGAATTAAACAATTTGTACTATACTAGTTAATGCTTTTGTTTGACTTGTAGAGAAGATGCGTTTTACAGTTAAAACGTTACAGTATTAAATATACTTTTAGTGATATTTTAATATTTGATCAGTATTTGAAAAATAAAATGATTACAATACGTTTTTTCGAAGAATAGTCACCCTGGCCAGAACCAATAAGGTGATAGAATGGTGACAGTTATGCAAGGTGAGTCACGTAACTTAAGCACCTGCAGTTTTTGAACGGTTGACGTTATTGCAATGCACCTTTTACGGAAGTGCATGATGGAATGGAACTATTTAACACATGTATTCATTTCTATTTTATCATTTGTATTTATCGAGATATTGGGGTAGCTTTGTTTTTTTTCAAATGGAACTATACATATTTTTTAGTCTATCATGACCAGCATAAATAGACGAATTCAATGATATACATATTGTCATATGTTAGATAAGCAATTTCTTGAGTAATTTCGATGTTTTGCAACTCGCATTTAACGGATATTGTAACGCCCCGAGCATGTGCTTGCAGGTAACATCCCGAGCGCTGCGCAACCTTGGTTGGTGGACTGTTACATTTAAAATATACGTTAAAAACGAGTGCAAAAAATAAAAATTACTCAAAATATTCTAATCTAACGCATGATAATATGTATATCATTGGATCCATCTTTTTACGCTCGTCGTGACAGACTAAAAAAATAAATGTGTAGTTCCATTTGAAAAAATAAAGTTACCTCAATATCTTAAAATAAAAAAAAAAAATTAACCTTCCTCATGAAAAAAAAAATGCTAAAGTTACGTGACATCTTGTATATCACAAACGGGCGGTCGTCAAAACCGTACCTATCGAGCCGGTCATCAAAATTGTACTGCACTCGCTGTTCTCAAGTGACGATGATGATCTCTCAAGACTACCGCAGCGCTTCGAGACTTGGAAAGCGCATACAATTCCGGTAACATACTAGCTGCGACCAGAGTGGAAAGTTACAAAACTACATACAACGGGAATCTATACTTCTGGAGCCAAACCACGCTGGTGTTTATTTACCATTTGAAATTATTCATCCTGTATGTGAGGTAAGTATTAATATGTCTGTAATAGTTCCGTAAAGCAAAAATCTGAACGATACGATTCAATAATTTATATTGTGAAGATGTTTATGAGATTATATTGCACTTGAATTGTTTTTGTACATTTTATTCTGTCTTTTACTTACAATAATATGAACATATTGAGTTTTGCACTGCTGCAAAACAATGAATGATATGATGAAACACGAAAAAATAATATTGCTAACATTTAATGAAGGTTGATGCTTTCAATTGGATTCTTTCTTATTTTAATAAATCTTTACACTTTCTTTTCCTTCTATATATAAACGTATAAATAAACAAACTTTGAACAAGCAGGAAGCAGATACTTGCTCTAATGTGTATTTTTTTGTTATACTAAAAGCCAAAATTTTAATCTGTAACAACTATCACAATAAGGAATGTGACAATGGATTATTTCCAATTGGGTTCTTTTCTTCTGGTGAATTACTGAAGAATTTTCTTACTTATAGAGAAATCTCTAATTTAAACTAGTGGTGATCAATAGCACATATTTTCTCGCGTTTTTGAACGGTTACATAGTATTACAATATTGAAATTTCCATTCTACTAGCATTTCAGCCAAGTCCAAACCAATTCAAACTAAATGCCTGCGGTGCGAATCTGCAATTATTTCACCAGCCAGACACAGTAGCCATTTCTACAAAAGAAACAAACATGAATAAATCACAATTGTTACAGCATTCGCGGCAAATTATACAGATAAGCAAGGATAATTTAATACAAGTTTTCCTTGATTACATCGAAGTGAGCTTCCAAATTTTGAATGATAATACCATATCAGGGATCAAACCTTTTTAAAGTAAAAGATATCTATAAATTAAACATCCAGAGTTGAAGGATGGTCATCCAATACATCGCCTTATAAATACATACAAATTTGGTTACAAATCTATTGATTTATAATTTAAGTATTATATCTGGACCAATAAACATGTTTGTACGAAATTAAATATTCTAAAGCAAATACATTATCACAAATTCCACTATTAAAACCTCCGTTCAATACAGCAACAAACATTACAGCTTAACAATGAAATCAGTTCATGGAGCCAGGCCAACGCAACATTGCCATTTAGACAGCGGATATAGCTACACCATTTAGATATCACTAGTAGCAAAATCAATACTGGAACTTTCAAAAATGTCTAAATGATTTAAATATCTAAAATTGAGTAACAGATTTCACCTAAAAATCTCAATTTTGGTTCCCCTAATAGTAGAACATTGTTAAATTTTGCTTTAAAAATATTAGAGAAGAGTAGAACCTGGTCATCCATACTACTTTTCATTGAAACTTGTGAGCCGTTTTTGAGTGATGTTCAAACGTTTCTGAAAATGCGCAATTTTGATCTCATTTTCACTGAAAACTTTTGAGTTTCATAGAAACTTCATCAGAAATCGCTTGAAGTACTTGTATTTACAAGTCCAATAACTCATACTAAAGAAATCCAGTAGTATACATAACAACGACATGAAATATATTAAAAAAAATTGTGTACTTTTTGAAATACAAAATGAATAGGGGAGAATTATGTTAACTGGTTCCCTTTTTAAAAATTTACTTTAAAATTCTATTTACTTGACCAATACACGTGAAATTTCGCATGATATTTCAGTGAGGCTTTCTTCTTATATAGTGGGAACAAACATAGTCATTGTGCCTACAGTTGTTGTCAAATATGGAATGTTTTATACATTTGCAATAGGACCAGTTAACCTAACCGGTAAAGTTAAGTGAACCGGAAATTGAAATACAGTAAAAAATTACATTGACGTTTTATTAAAAAAACAAAGAAAAAACATTCTTCTAGCATTGCCATAACCTTTTTCTACAAATAAATGGAGAAAATGCTTAGCTAAGATTGTACTCTTTAAAATTAACGTTAAAATAAATCATGTCTTTAAATATTGCCATGCCATCCTTCAGCTGGCATGGAAACTTTATAAAAATATCTGCTGTTGAAACAAAAGCATTTTGGTTGGTCCGGGAGAGATAGGTTAGGATATCAATTGATGTCACTGCTAATTGCAAATCTGAAAATACTAATTTCGAAAAAAAAAAAATTATAAAGGGGGTAACTGTAGCGGTCCACTTAACCTAACGTCCCGGCGTTCCAGTTAACCCCACAGCATCTTTATATGCTCGAAAAAATGCAAGCCGCGACGTATTATTAAGAACACAAAACACTATTATAAAGCAGAAATACCAATAATTAATATAGTGTGAATATTTTTCTTGTAGTTGTTATTCAATTGTAATAAAATTGCAAAGCAGATGACTGGTAGAAAATACTTCTGACCATTCAGAAACAAAATACCTTACTGTACTCAACAATGAAGGCATGCAACTAATGAACGTGGCTTAGATTATCAACCCTGTCATTATACGAATGCCATTCAGTGGAAAAAGCAGGAATCACTTCCCACCAACATTTAAAAGCATGGACCACTTAATCTAACCGGCCAGTTAACCTAACTCTCCCCTACATCAAAATTGCATTTATGTCATGGTATTCAGTCTAACACAAAAAGATTAAAGAAAAAGCAGCCGTTTTGAGAAAATCTTGTTTTTAAAATTCCTTTATTTCACGCAAAATTACGTAAAAGCTACACATATTTTAAAAAAATATACAAGGCATATTTAAAGAACTAATTTTTAAGAACACGTTTCATTCAGAAGAAAAATATCTATTTTTAATACAGTAATTGTAGAAAGACCCTGAAAAAATTGGAACTTTTCGAAAATTCAGAGAAATAAAAAAGAACCTGCGCCATTTTTATAAGCGTACTATTGTCTAGTCGATAAAAAATAATTAATCCAAAAAATTGGAACTACTTTTGAGAAAAATTGAAAATCTTGCAGAATTCGTGCAAAATACCCCCGACAATCAAAATATGAGCTTCAAAGTCATATTTTGATTGTAAAAGACGCGATAACACTCAGATCAATCTGGAAATATCAAAATTTGCTTACCGTTTAGCCGTTAACGTGTCACTGACAGACGTTTTGCCGTAAACCAATTTTTTGGTATCAAGGAGCCAGAAAACGTGAATTATGAGTACACAACGGGATAGAGGGAGTAATTTACTTATGGAAACAAGAAATATCCACTTGTTCGGTAACGGGATCCCACAATAAAATAGTTTTTGTCGAAAAATCGATTTGTTTTGCCACATCAATAAAATACTTTTTCTATACTTCGTCGAATGGTAGAATGGTCGAATTCAGCCGCTGTTTAGAAGCGAATTCTAGCGGCCGGCGCTCTAATCGGTAGTTTTCCTTGGTTTGTTTCATCGGCACCAAGGGAAATACCGCAGCAGTATCCTAACAAAAGGGCTACGGATCGCCCGCGTTCTTTCCTTCTTGTCTGTCTGTCCCTCTGTCTGTCCGTCTGTGTATTCGTCCGTCTGTAAACAACGCTAGAGGCTAAACTGTTCAGGCGAGTTTATCCAAAACTTATATTCCCCAGATGATCTGGCTGATGTCACGGCCTCTTGAATTTGAAACCGATATTTTTATTTTAGGGGAGGGGGTGTTACTTTACATGAAGTCCCTGCGACATTTTCAAAATTTTCAAAAAAATGTCTCCATTGATTTTGATTAAATTTTGTTGTTAGTGTGAAGAACGTTTAAGAGAATGGCACAGGTCTCACTTTCGCCGAAACCTCTGACTTTTCGAAAATTGCGAAAATTCAATTTTTTGTATCTTCCTGCAGATAAGGTAGAGATTTTTCCCTGAATAAAATCTGTTCCTTAACTGGGCCATTCCACGCTAAATCGTACAAATTAAAAAAAATTGACTTTGATGTTCCAGATTTTTAACCTTTTTTTCTGTGAAGTGTATAAGCAAAAGTATGAAACACGTGTTTTTCATTTTTCCCAAATAATATTTTTCGAGATTAAATTAATTTTCAAATTTTCCGAAGAAATGCTCCCATCGTTAAAGTTAATCACTTTTAACTCTTGTTGTAATTGTGAGAGAAATTTAATATTTTTCGACATAAGAACGAAACATTTTTTTCATTTGATGTATGTATGAATTAATTAATTTTTTTCAAATCATTTTTTGACCTTTTTTATTTTTCAATTTCTCCCGATACTTGGCAGTTTAAAAATTTGAGAAAAATACCATTGTAATCTCTGAAAAGTTCTTCATAAGTCAGGTAAGTTACAATGTGGTCACCGAGATGATTCTGAGAAATTAAATATCATAGAAAAGTGTACTTGCTGTTTTGCAGCGTCTGCTAGAGGGTCACCCCTCAAACACGTGCCGATCAGCAGTAGACGATTCATCAATAGACATTCACAGAGCAATATATACGAGTAGAAATATCTCTTCACATTTAACTGTGTGCCAGATATATGCATATGACCTTCATAGCCGATTAAATGCAAATTGAAATGTGTCAAACAGATTCAGTTTAATATTAAACGGACGGAATATTTATACGAATAAGAGTATGTGATCAGTTAATTAAATTGATATTTCTTTTCTTCACTTTCAGAGAATATCGTTAATTGACCTTTTCGTAAAGAAATGAAACTATGTATTTTCTTTGTGCCTTCTGTTTTTATTATATCATTGTTGCAATAGTCCCCTTTCTAAGTATTGTTCATCGTTGCTGAAAATATAAAGGTAATGTTCTTCACATTATCATCAGTCCACTTAAATAACTTCCTGGGTTAATAAATAGGTTCCGGTCAAGATTGAAGGCCAGCTTTTAATGAGTATTATAGGTGCTTCCCCCCTCACTACGTCACAAGGTCCCTTTCCATAAGACGTTGCGAAGCGAAGAAATGCCATTCAGAACTCACATTGAAGACGTCTTTGTGGAAGTATAAAACACATTGTTTTGTACTGACCCCATCCGAAAAATTAGTCTGTTAATACTGTCATAAGCTTTCTTGAGAAGTGTTATGACTTTACACTGAAAAAGATGAATTGAAATCGTGTCGTGTTTCAGGCATCCAGGAAAATATTTTTTTATTAAATGCTTTGCTTTCTCTGAAGTATAGCACAACAGGATGCAGAATACCTAAGACTAACTGCTAAGACTAAAGGCTCTAACAAGTATGGTCGATTCTCACTTCCTTGAAAAAACTTCACTTGACTCGTCACGAGAAGTAATTTTGAAAACCATTTTTTTCTTCCAATGCATATAACTTTTGTTTCGCAATCTGTCAATTTTCAGCTTCTCAAGACCACTGGTTGTAACAATCTAAACTTACACTTCTGCAATTAAAGATTTTCACATTAAGAAAATGCAAATAACAATGCTGCTGATAGTATTGTAAAGTTATTTGTGGTTACTAACTTCAGAGAACAACGCAAATGTTTTGCGAATTCGTCTGTTTACCCAATTGACTCAGACCGGTAGCGGTAGCTCAGTGCATCAACTGATGTCACTGCAGCGCTTCTGTCCGCGAGGTCCTAGGTTCGAGTCCTGATGGCGGCAGGATTTTCGACACTAGCTTTTCACCAGGTCGAATTCAGTCGCTGTCTAGAGGAGAATCCTAGCGGCCGGCTGCTCTGATCGGTAGTTTTCCGTGGTTTCTCCGATCAACGCCAGGCGAATGCCGGAGCAGTGCCCTACCAAACGGGCCACGGACCGCGCGCGATCTGTCCTTCCTCTTCCTTGTCCTCTCCTCTCCTCTTACACACACACTTACACTAACATGCACCACACTACCACATATTCCGGAAGACCGGTTGGGAGCTTAGAGCTTTCCTGCTGGGGCGGTGCCCCGCTGGTGGGAGAGTCCTGGTTAGGGGGTAACCCCACTAGCCGACGGTAGGTCGGCGCCGGATCCCACCATCCAGCGGGGAAAGATCACCGCCATCTCTCGAGAAAAAACATGTACTACACTAACAGGACTAATGACCGAAGCAGTTGACGCGCCCGGAAACACGAAAAAATCAATCAATCAAAACAATTGACTCAGTATATCTGAGAAAGAAGTTTCTTCTGTTTCCGGCAGACACTAGCAATGTCAGTTGTGTATAAATAAACCTAATAGTCGTATTTCGTCATAAGACTTCCATTCGAGATCGTTTAAATGTTTCTGAGATTCATAACGGTTGCTTTATGTTTGGACATCACGATGCGCCGTGTCATTGACGCCCCCGTAATGCGAGCAGCGAGTGCGATGGGCAGCGGGCTGTCTTCGTGCTCCGGTGAACAAACTATTTTTTAAATTTTATTTTTGTGTGTCCCACTTTGAAATTTGGCATATCTACACAACATTAGTGTAGAAATATATGAGTATTTTTATAATTAATTTAATTGCTGACTTAATATAAAAATTGTATTTTAAAAATTAAAATATATTTTAAATATTTAAATAAATATTTACAAAAATTATATTTACAAAACATCTTTTTAAGTTAAATTGAAATGTAATTTAATTTTTTGAGGAAAGGTATTTGCGCAAAAAATTAAACATTAGCGTGCGCATGATTCTTGGAAAAATAATTGCTAATATTTCTGAAAGGGGTGGGATTAGAAAAAAAGAAAATGTAAGTGTCACTTATTTTCAATCCTAGGCCTCATAAAAAAGTTTCAAGTAGCTAAAAGATAGTGATGTTTTGTGAATGTGCGATTTTGGCGTGGAATAACCGAAAGATTGACCTTATTTCATAAGGTCACGTACAATTTTTAGAAAATTTGAGTACTTTTCGCGTTATTTTGCCTGAACATACGAGTGAGAAAGTACGTGCAGATTTAGTCCCACTAGTTCACTGCTTTTATTATTAGAAGCTTTTCTAATCCTAAGAGATAGTATCTTCTTTAAACGGTTATCGGATGTTTACAAAACAATTCGAGACAGTCGCCATGCGTTATCGCTTCCTGAAAATTCCAGCACACACTTTAATCACGTTTGAATCTTATTTTAGTGTACCTTAATGTGGGAAAACATTTTCAATCCGGATTACGTAGTAAAAGTTACAAAAACCGTGCGTGGATATCCATTACCGCGCAGAAAGTCCGTTTCTGACCAGGAGTGCAGAAAATTTTCGTAATATAATAGGCGACCTTGTCGGACCTTAAAAACTGAAAATATTATTAAAAAACTTGCGGAAAATGGTTGTATTACATTACAAAATCCACGTGCGAATAGTTATTATTAGTGGGGGATTTAAATGAAAAATATTTTTTTCTTTTCACTTAAGAACAATGCCGTTTAGTATAGAAATTAATTTTATGTTATAACAAAGGAAATTATCCGTTTTTATACGTAATTTTTTGCATTTTTAGTCGTTTTCGACTAATGAGTCATTTTGAACCTTTCCGGGTCATTTTTAATGCTTTTTTCGTAGATTTCTTTGATTTTAATATATTCAAATAATATTTACGAGAAGCAACAAATGTTCTCCACAGAATTCCTGAGTAGCCTATTCGATTTCTTTGCTCAGAAATTGTAATGTCAGCCGTTGTGAGTATTAATCGAAGATTTCTGTGACGCCTTCAGCACAATTGTCGGTTCGGCGGATTTCACGATATCTAAAGACACAGATTTCCTGGTCCAGTCCAAACCAAAGTTTGTAAGCTGAGTTCACTTGAACGAATAGAAGAAGTCTCGATTACATCAGTAACGTATCCAACAATTTGAGTTGTCCATCCGATCTGGTTTTAATCAATTTCTTTACGTAATTTTTTTCTGGTTTTAGGGCATTTTAAAAACATTTTAAGAGCTTTTTATTGATCATTTTTGGCGTTGTTTTAGATCGAAATCCGCCGCCTAGTTATTATATTATATAACTTTTCCTTTAAACATCGTGCATTTTATTCTCGATTCCGCCTCCATTTTGGTATGCGATTGTTAGTGCTTACCTCTTGTTATGTTGGCACGCGCGCGTAGCGGCACGTCACGTGGTTTGAGCGCGGGAACTCCCCGCTCGCTGAGGCCTCATGGAATCGCGAGGCGCTTTCGCGGCCGCGAGCGATCAGTTGTGTACATTGGCAACATTGATTTTCGTCGTCGCGGGTGCCGCCTCCGCCGCCGTCGTCGTTATTTTGACGCGCACCACTTCCCCCTTCCCCCCTCTCAGCAGTCCACCCCCGCGGTGCCCCCGCCACAACGCAGTGGGCGCTTCTATCCTTCTGAAATCTGAGGGCGTTGTTCAATGATGCACGTTTATATGGAAACCTTTTTCAAACACAAAGATTTCGAATCAATTCTAGGCTTTCGTTAAGGCGACGGTTTCTTTGAAAATATATTCACTTTATGAATTTGAGTAATATACAGTTGGCAAGAGTCATGGTTGTACAGTCCATAAATTCCTCGAAAAACAAGTGAAAAATTTGATACTAACGTAAAACATATTAAATGATAACTGAATAATTTCACTTAAATAAATTGTGACTTTGTACTGAAAGTCGCAATGGCTTTGAATTTAAATTCACTAGCACATTTAGTCTAGGAGGACAAGGGGCGACTGGAATTGGCTAGGGGCCGTTCATAAATCGCAAAAACGAACACTGGCAGCCTGCTAGACCTGGCAGGTCCCTGGCTGAGGTTTATAAATACGGCCCTAAATTTACTGGTGTGTTTGAAATTATTCAGTTATCTTGTAATATATTTTATGTTACTATCAATTTTTCACTTAAAATTAATGTTTTTCGAGCAAATTATGGACTGCACAAACAAGACTGTTACCAATTGTAAATAAATATGTTCATCTTCTTTCGCACAAGTGTGTTATTTCACTTGTATCTCTTCTGATAATTTTTTCAACATAAAGTAGATGATCATTTAGGAACTGAAACATTATTAAAGTTCACAATTATTAACTTTTCTCTAACAATAAGTAATAGTTGAAAGGTTATTACAGAACCTTAACCACGTTGCTACTACCTCGCCATCAAAATCGTTTGTCTACAACAATATTTTGTCTCTTTCTCGGACTTTAAGGGCATTGACAGAATACACAAACAATTCTTGCACAGGTCTCATTTTCGTGGCAATCTCTGAATTTCAAAATCTTAAGTTCAAAATTGTTTCGATATCTTCCTACAATATTGATAATAGAAATATTTCCTTAACAAAATATGTTCTTCTAATTTTGAAATAAGGTCATGTACAATTTCCCCAAATATCAGTAGTTTTTACGTAATTTTCCGTGAAATATATCAATTTAAAAAATCTCAAAAACGGTACCAAAATATTTTCTTTTAATTTTTTCATCTTACACAGCAAAGAAGCCGTAAGAAACGTCTGAACTTATGTTGAACTATAGAGTTGAGAAACTTGTAAAAATTACAAATATGCGGAAAGGTATGTGTTGCTTTAGCCCCACTAGTTCTCATTGCAAAGTGTGAAAAGCCAATATCACAAATAACGGCTAAATGATATTAATAATAACAATATTCCAATCAGAAGACGTTAGGGGGCAAGATGATATTACGTGTCACAAACCTAGAAACCAAAGAAGTTGAATGGGATTTTCCAACATCCTCTCATATAGTCATAAAACAACTTCCTAAGATTCTCTGCCAGTGAGTAGAAATGCTCATTTATAAATAAATTCTAAATGAATATAATTTAACCTTAATTAACTAAATTTGCTCTCGCTTACATCGCATTGCATTGATTACATTTACAATATTTTTAACATGCCTTTTATTTTAGTTCCCTAAATTACAACCCGCAACAAAGTAATTGCACATCCAAGAGCTGATGTGATATAATGGTTTCTACCAATTTATGTATTGATTCACTAGTTAATTGTTCATATAAAATTAATGAAAATTGATCATTTTTAATTGATTAAGGTCCACATGTGTATTTTCGTAGTTCTGGAATATATTCGCAGCTTGGTGTATAAACGGCGAGTTACGATCACTGGTATTTGCACAAGATTTGACAATTGAGAAACATGAAATTGTAAAAAGAAATTGTCTAGGAAATAAAAAGAAATTATTCAATAATGTTGAAAATAAACAATTAAATTACTATCATTATTAAGAACGGAAACATTTATCATGGAAATATTTCCTGTTCTAGAAAGTGCGTATTTATTAATTAATGCACATCTCTTTGCTTTAAAAATGTTCTTTACTCTGTTAATGCATTTTCATACAAAGGCCGATATTTAAGACAGGGAAATATTAAAAATTGGGAACATTGTATTAATATTGGATACCTCCTTATATTACTTTTCAAGTTGATGAAGTTAGTTATGAATTTTTTTATTACCTTTCGATTTTGAATACTTATTCTCTCCAAATAAGTGATGGATGGGTAACAAATTATACAATTAAACATTTTATGTGATCACTGTAGATACGCTTTTGAACGTAATATAACTGGCTGGTTTAGACAAGATGTATTTTCTGATTTCTATATAACTAGTAGCGATCAGTGCCAAAATGAAATTATTTCCAAAGACGTTATTTATGCATTATATACGAACGAAGAATTACTGAGAGTACATGTTCTATGTATTCAGAACCGAAGAAACCCTTGACCTAGAAATTTAAATGATTAATTAATGAAATATTATACCTGTTGTCAAAAGACAATTCGTGGTTTACTGGATTGTCTCTCCAATTAAATATTTAATTAAAACCCGTATAGTTATGAAACAATTCAGTTTATTTATGAAATTTTTGAAGTTAACTTTCTGGTGGAGCAAATCTTTCACATTTTCTCTCTCACATTTACGCAGAATTGATTACTTAGTTCAGGCGTGGCAAGGTCGGGGGCAAGGTAACAATCTTACTAGAGCTCGTAGATACTGCGTCCATAGAAATTGGCGCGACCTTTAAAAGTAAGTACAAATCCTTTAGAGTGGCGGTACTTAATGGGATACCTGATCCATTACAGTTTTTGGGATACGTTACTTGGCAGGTATTGTCACAAATTTAACTATTTTAATTCACATTTTCTTTTTAGACAAAAAATGATCTGTTAAAATGAAATAAAATATCAGTATGGTTTCAAATTTCAAGTATGGTAATTTTCAATTGGGAGGAAAAAAATACAATCAAAAGAATTTTGATTTTGAATACTGTTTACTTAAGAGTGATATAAAAGCATGAACTTTATTCGTTTAGGTTAGAATGTTTAACAGACAAATATTATTGTTTGTTAAAAGCGCTGTTCGCCCTTAAGCGAAAACTTTTAACTTATAGAGACTTGTTAATTTATTTCACAATACTGCTAAATACGATAAATAACTGAACGATTTAAAACACAACACAAAATGAAAACAAGGAAAAATTCGCCATTCAACATTCTCCTGCACTTAGCAAAGATGTTTAATAAGGGAGAATTTAGTAACAAAATGAACATGAAATTGTAATAAGGATTGACGAATATAAACGTAATATAATTCTCGGTTATCTGATAGAAAAAAATCTAGCCAACATGTTTTTATATGTTGGCTAGATTTTTTTCTATTAAATAACCGAGTATGATGACACTAATCCCCAGCCCCCCGTTTCAACTTGCTCGTGTCCACGTCTTTCTGAATTTTAAGGGGAAATGAGTGCGGACTCGGAGAGAGTCGCCCGTGCCCTTGGGAGCAACGGACTCCCAAGCGGGCAGAAGCTCGTGCGGGCGCGGCTGACGTCCCTGACGTAGTTGTTCACGGCATCTTATCCCACAACGCACAAAACTCTTGGTGCAATAAACCGGGGACATAAAAAATACACTGTATTTGGACATTGAATATTTTTTTCCCTTGACTTTTCACTTGAATTGAATTGACTTTTCCAAACGCCGATGAATGAGTAACAAATTTTCTCCAATTTGTGAGTAGGCATTGCGGATTTCATTTGCATAATTACTTCGGGGACATTTTTTAAAATATCACGTTTTTCGAACATAGTTATTCCAGCAATAGATAAGTTTATTCAAAGAGCTACAGATGGTAATAACTTCACATTCTTGGAAGAAGAAAAACGCATGATGCACTTTTATAGCATGCATTGTCATAATATCACACACACAGCGGTATGACAAAGTGTATATTCTTTCCAACATTTAATAGGCTTCAATTGTTAAAATGTTCGATTCTTTTAAGGACTATTTCGTCAAATTCTTGGAATTCGCGCTACTCTATCTCTGTCCCACATTTATAGTATGCCCGTGACGCCAGCGCTGCAAATTTTACAGCATTGTGCATTTTTACGCTTAATTTTTGTAGATAAAGGAAATGCATATTTATCTATTCCGCTTTGTTCTGATCGACAACCATCGCCGTATTTGACCACCTATTACTTCCCTACAGACGAATTTGCAACGGCCAGCAATAGCACCCACTCTGCCCTTCCAAGCGGTTCGCCGAAAAGTGTTTCGTATATTTATCGCGCACCTTCCCGCAGAGTCGACTTTTCATCTAGTTTTTCATAGGTTTTTCCTCGCCGAAATCCGCTGCCGTAACGGCGGCGAGGGCGGTGGGGGCGGGAGCGGTGGATCCCCGACCGCAGCGCTACTTGGGCTGCAGTTGGGGGCTCCCGTGCCGCGGATCCGCTCGGTGCTGGGGGGCGGGGGGGCGGCGCCGCCGTGCCGTGTGATAATAGCGGGGAGGGAAATATTTTCGGCCTTTTTATTGGGGAGGCCCGGAGTGGCAGGGCTCTGGGACGGGGCGGGAGAGCGAGCGAGCGAGCGAGCGAGCGAGCGAGCGTGCGAGAGAGAGAGGGGGGAGGGGGGGGGGGGCGTTTGGGCGGGGCGGAGGGCGAGCGGGATCCGCTTCGCGCCCAGCCAGCCGCGTTTCCCCGGCTCGCGACAGCTCCACACCGCTCCGCGCCGCACCGCAACCGCACCGCAGCGCGAGCGCAGACGCTAAACGGGCGACGGCGGAGCGCGGGCCGCTCCCCCCCAAAAAAGGAAAAAATTTCCTGGCCCCCCGGCCCCCTGCGGGGAGCGGGCGAGTCGAGCAGAGGGGAAGCGGTGGTGGCGCCGGCGCCAGCGGTGGTCGTGCAACGCGCAGGACTGCCGGTGGTCGCGATGACGGTGGTGGTGGTGGTAGAGGCGAGTCGGTTGGGTGTCTGAATGTCGGCAGTGGTGCACGGACAGAGGTAGTGGCGGCGGGTGGGGGGGGAACGGGGTCGGCAGGGCTGCAGCTGTTGCGGCGACGACGGTTGTGGTAGAGGAAGTCGTGGCGGGCGTCGGCGATAGCGTGGCGAAGGCGTCGTGAGCTAGGATGAAGCGGAAGCGGGTGTGAGATGCTGGCGGGGGAGGGGGAAGAAGCGGTGGTCGGCAGGGCTGCTGGGGTGGCGGCGAAGACGGTGTGTAGGAGGCGGGTGCACGTGAGTGGCGGAGATGGCGGCCGTGGGCGGTCGGAGGTGGGCGGCGAGGAGCGGCGGAGGGTTTAATGACGCGGGGGCCGGCGCCGAGTGGGGGAAGGGTCGAGGGGGACTGGAGAGCGCGGCCGCGCGGCCACCAAGGCGCGTCAATCGCCCAAACAATGTGCACCGGCCGAAGGTGGCTCTCAGAGGGACGGGCTCGGATAGAAAAATTATAACAGCCTGATGGAGTAGTCAATGCATTGAACGAAGACAATGCGAAAATAGAAATATAAAAAAATAATCAGATATAAAAAAGAACCAGTGGAAATAAAAAAAGAGGGGGTTGGGAATAGGGCAAATATTTTGTGAAATGTGAAAAAAAGAAACTATTCAATTTGTATTACGCAGAAATATGGTGTAAGTTCGCATTTTCCAGAAGATAATGCAACATATACACCTAGTTTTTTTTAATTAGCCAACTGAGATCCCATGAAGGGCCTCGTGCCTTTTTGTAGGAAATACTGAATGAAGTGATAAGGGGATGATGAGGGGTGAAAGAATGAACACAAATACAACCATGCCCGAGGAGGGACTCGAACCCGTGATCCTTCCACCCGAGATCGCCACGGCACTTCCGTAGTTGCCTTAGTGATCTCGGCCACCCGGATTGGCACTTCTAGGTTAGACTTCCGTAATAATAAGATGACCGCCTTCATGTCCTGTACAAGTAAAACATCAAACACGTAACTCAATGTATCGCATCAAACGAAGAAACCTTATTGATATCGAGGACTAAGAAATAAAAAAATATTTAAAAAGTTGACATTTTATAGAGCCTTACGTGATAAAAAAAATGCAATTGCGAGAATTGCAATGTGTAAATGGACAAAATGGACTGAGAAGTTCTCAGGTTTTTACAGGCGAATCAGAATGAGTCCTCCCGAATAGGAAGCGCGAGGCGGGTGTGAATGTGCGAGTGTCGGAGTGGGGGGTCCGCGGCGGGGCTAGATGGGGCGGCAGGGCAGTGCGGGGAATGGGTGGGTGGGGAGTGGCAGGGAGGGGTGGGGGAGTGGCAGGGAGGGGCGGGGAGCGGCGGGAGCGGCGGGGTGGCGGGAGTGGTGGGTAGTGGCGGGGAGTTGTGGGGCGGGGGAGGGGCGGGGGCGGGGAGGGCGGAGAGGGGCGAGGAGTGGCGGGGAGGGGCCGGGAGGGGCCGGGAGGGGGGGGAGGGGCGGGGTTGGGGCGGGAGGGGTGGGGTTGGTAGGGCGGGGCCGGAGGGGCGGTGCGCGCGGAGATCGTTTCGCGAGGTGAGAGCGACCGCCCGCCCGCGCCGCGCGGAGGCAGGGGGAGCTGCTCTGGAAGAGCGTTGGCCGTGACTGATGGTGGCGGCGACGACGGCCGGGATGACGAGGGGGAGGATGTCGGCGGGAACGCCACGGCGGATGACGTGGGATGTGGGGTGGGGAGGAGAAGAGATGTCGGCGGAAATTACGGCGGGGATGCCTGAGAGACAGAGAGAGCCCTAAGATGGCTCATGGGCAGCGTACTAGCTTCCTGTGGTGTCATGCCGGGTTCGATTCCCGGTCGGAGCACAAATAAAGTTGTAGCTTTGCTTTAAAAAATCGTCTCAATTGCTGGTGCTGTGTGTCAAAGGAAAGCTCAGATAGGAGTTTGCTAGTTTAAGTGAAGGAGATACCTCATGCTCACCCCATGTCCCTCTTACCCGCAAAGCCTGTTAATTGAACTAGGCGCAGGCATGGGCGACACGGGTAGCTAGCCGGCAAAGTCGGACTATCAATGTGATAGACCAAAGTGCTAAATACATATATACATGTATGAGAGAATGGAAGGGAAAACCGGTGGGGGGTGGGTGACTGACTGACCCGGTGCGGTGCATGGATGCCAACGCGTTTGACGATGATGTCGGCGTTAATTGCGAAAATTTTGTTGACATCAACGACAAGACGAAGACAAGCAAAATGAAGATGACGAGGAAAATGACGTGAAATACGAGGGTTTTGATGATAATCAGGATAGTTATGAAAGCGGTGTGGCTGTTATTGATGGCGATGGCTAATTTGCAGAGGCTCGCGGTGTGTCCTCTCATTGAGAGGCTTAAATCGGCATCAAAAACTAAAGCATTTTCCAGGCCGACGGGTGCCTGTATGTCCATATGCCACGCTATATAAAGCCTCCCTTCACGCAACTGTCGCACGTGTGCGTTTTGTTAAAACTCCAATTCCTGCTATACACCCAGCTTCCTACTCAACCCAACTTTCTCTTATTCCCTCAACTGGGCGCTGCCGCATCACCATTTCGATCTGTTCCCTTCTTCCCTTTCATTCGTTTCTCCCCAATAGTCACCTCACTCTCGATTTTATCGTTCTCGTCATCCCCCTCGCCTCCATGGGCATCCTCATTTCCCTTCGGCATCCGCTACTTATCTGGTACCCATTTCCTCCATTTCTGCATTTCCTGTCTGTACAGCTACTGATGCTAACGATCCTCGTGGCCTTGTAAAAATGTCCCCAGTTCCCTCAATTTGTCTCATTCCTTTGTTGATTCTTTCCATTTTTGCTTCTTCCTCCTTATTCTTGTACTTCACCTGTATTTTCTTACAATCGTGGTCATAAATTCTCTTCCATCTGGATTGATTATTGCAGAGTAAACCTCCATGTCCTCTTACCTCAATCTTCTTGATGATTTCTGTTTTGTCCGTGACCATTTGTTGCAAGTGATAAACAACGCCGCTTGAATAACAACCCTAGCTGCCACCAATATTATTCTTCGATCCACTCATTTCCACTCCCATAAATAATAGAAACCGTTCAAAACAAATTCCTAAGACTGGTTACCAAAGTTCCCTGGTTTATTCCTAATGCACAAATCCAAAGAGAATTAAACATGAGTTACATTAAAGTTTATATAAAAAACGATCGAGAATTTTTTATTTGTCTTGAAGCTTGTCCTAGCAAAAGAACTTTCAACCTTGGCCGTACAGCTTATGCTCAATTTGGATATTTTCACGCTTTCCAAAAGATCGCTTAAAGCCACCACGTGATAAGGTTATAAACATTATACGTGATTATAACCTCTGTATAAATGTTTAATTTACAAGTGTGGTATTTCGCTCAATGCTATATTATTGTATATTATGTAAATATATACTATAAACATAGATAAACAATTAGCTCAAGTAAGTGTACTTAGGTCCTGATGTAACTGAAGTAGACTGTTATGAACTTAATGCCATGTATATTTTTAAAATAATAATCCCCGAAAGGTTTGAAGACCCTAACGGGTAGGAAATATATTTCCCACTTCCTTGTAGCTCACATTTTATTGATTCGCTCCCCATAAGTCCGGTTAGTGACTTGGCCTATCTCAATCGTCCCTCCACTTCACTCCGCCGCCTCGGCTTTCTTCGCGGAATGCACCCCCCCCGTTGCGTCATCCCTCCTCGAGCTCCAACCCTCGCGATGGACGCTTCGCCTCCGCCGCCTCCGCCGCCTCCGCCTGCCGCCTCCGCCGCCTCCGCCGCCTCCGCCGCCGCCTCCGCCCCGCCTCCGCCGCCACCTCCGCCGCCACCTCCGCCGCCGCCTCCGCCGCCTCCGCCGCCGCCTCCGCCGCCTCCGCTGCCTCCGCCGCCTCCGCCACCTCCGCCGCCTCCGCCGCCGCCTCCGCCGCCGCCTCCGCCCCGCCTCCGCCGCCACCTCCGCCGCCGCCTCCGCCGCCTCCGCCGCCGCCTCCGCCGCCGCCTCCGCCGCCTCCGCTGCCTCCGCTGCCTCCGCCGCCTCCGCCGCCTCCGCGCTTTGCGGCCACAACTCTCGTTGCGACCCTTCAAAGAGTTTCTCCGGCTTCCACTCGGCCGCCTGTGGCCGAGTTTCTCACATCCCGCTTCGTGCCTCCGGCTGAGGTGGCTCAGGGCATCATCTCACGTCTCAGCAGGGCCTCGGACCAAGACGATTAGAGATCCGACGGTGTGGCACGATTTTCGACATTAGCTAGGTAGGTCGAATTCAGCCCATTTCTCCAGGAGAATTATTCAGGTGGCCGACTGCTCCAATAAGTAGTTTTCCGTGGTTTATCCGTTCAATACCAGGATAATGCCGGAACACTACCCAAGCAAACGGGCATGGACTGCGCGCGATGTTTCCTTCCTCTTTCTTGACCTATCCTCTCCTTTTACAAAAAAGCACGTGCTCTACATTTCCAAACATGCCGCGAGACCAGTCGGGAACTCAGAACTTCCCCGATGGGCGGGACCCTGCTGGTGGAAGATGTCTAGTTGCAGGAAAACCCCCGCAATCCGCCGTTTAGGTTGGCGCCGGATTTCGCAATCCAAGGAGGTAAAAACATCGTCAACCCCGTGATAAAAATCATTCACTCCAGTAATGGGCTAAGACCCATAGCAGTTGACGCACCCAAAAACAAATCAATCTTATCACGGAGTTAGACACTTGGCCTCCATCTCCGATGCCACTGCCACAATTGGCATTGCGACTCTCAAAAGCGTTTCAAGACCGTGCGACACGCTTGCCTGGACGAGTTTTGTCCTTCCCGCTTCACCCCCCCTTTCCCTTGCCTCTTACACCTGTCCCTGGGAGCAGCTTTTGTCTGACCCTTGTCTTCATTGTCTCTTGTATTCCTCCGTCTCGCTCTCTTCATTTCACACCACAAGTTGAAGTCCGTCTTTCATTCGGTTCTTCTTTAATACTTCCATCTTCCAATACATGGAAATATTTATTATATATATATATATATATATATATATATATATATATATATATATATATATATATATATATATATATATATCCTTTTTGGATACACTATTGTACCTCTTTAACGCCTCATGTGGCTTTCCTCCACTTTTGAACGCTGTTTGACTCTCTTATCAGTTTAATGTTTTCGGTTTTCCGTGTGTTTTTTTAAATTTTCGTACTTTTATATCTTTTTCGACTTTTACACATATAATCCTCCTTTGAGTTCTTTTTTGCTCAATTTCTCTATCTTCTTTTGTCCCCTCTCCTATTTCCCTCTCTCTCTTGTATTGGCTCTCATTTTGGCTTTTCTCGCACTATCTCTTTTTTTCCTTTCTGTAATCTATGCTATTTTGTTTTTGAGCAGTTATACAACTCTCCGGCTTAAACTCCCTTTCTTTTTCCTTCCTCTTCCCTGTGGTCATCATTTATTTCTTCCCATTTTCCACCTGTTCGAAGCCACCGTTTGTCATGTGGGTTTCGCACAATTCTCCGCCTGCTCAACTTTCGCTTCCTTTTCGCCTGGGTTGTCTAACTGCGGGTGCCGCCGCCGATGTCTCCGCCCCGCCCCGCTCCGCCCCGCCCGCCCCGCCTCGCCTCGCTTCGCCCCGCTTCGCCCCGCTCCGCCTCGCCTCGCCTCGCCTCGCCTCGCTTCGCCTCGCCTCGCCTCGCCTCGCCTCGCCTCGCCTCGCCTCGCCTCGCTCCGCCCTGCCCCGCCCCGCCCCGCCCCGCTCCGCTCCGGCCCGCCCCGCCCCGCTCCGCTCCGCCCCGCCCGCCCGCCCCGCCTCGCCTCGCTCCGCCCTGCCCCGCCCCTCTCTCGCCCCGCGCCCCTCCTCCTCCTGCTTCTCGTGCGCCGCCGCCGCCGCCGCCGCGGGCGCCCGCGGCCTCTCAAAGGGCGCTGATGAAATTGCGCGTCTTGGAGACGCCCGCCGCGTCGCCCCTCTCGCGCCGTCCTCCTCCGCCCCGCCCCGCACCACTCCGCCTCCACGCCCCGCGCCGCCCCGGGCGCTTTCTAATCGCCCGATGTTTGCGGCAGAGGGCGACGCCAGGGCGTGCGTGGGCCTGCCACTGAGCGGACGCCGCGATGGCGCGCTGTATTCTACGCAAGGGGTGTGAGGTGAGGTAAGAAAATTTAGGGAAACAGTAAATTTGTAGGATGGGTTGATTGATTTTTTCGTGTTTCCGGCGCAAAAACTGCTACGGTCATTAGTCCCTTAAGTGTAGTACATACAAAAGTATGCGGGAAGTGTGTGCATACTAACTATGAATACATAGTATTGAGGGAGGTGGCGGTGTTCTTCCCCTGCTGGATGGTGAGATTAAATGAGATTAGCCTCTATTGACTAGGGTGTATTGTATTGTTGTCAGTTACAAGGAGACATATAGAACAAGTGACAAAGAATACGAAGATTTAAGAAAAATGTATATTACAGGCTTAATATGGAAATGGAAAAATAGAGAATAGGCTGGGGTTCAACATACGAGAGTTTGCGGACGGCTACGCTAGTGAGATATAATGCGGCCATGAAATACTACAATGAATCATTTGCGGACAACAAGAGCGTGTCATTGGTAACTTTCGTGGAAGTAGGTCTTTGTAGGAGCCCTGTTTAGGACATTTTAAAATCGCCACGTCGAAATTATCATTGAATGTAACAATTCTGTTCAAAACATTTAATATAAGAAGTACTCGTTTTCTCTTTCATAGAGTAGATGACACACTCAGACCACCGTGGTTAATGTTGCCAACAGCAGCGCCATGTTCCCATTTCTGTTACCGCAAAGCATGAGAGCGGGTTTTGAAAACTAGTGCCTAGGTTGAATTCAGCTATAGTGTAGTGTTTACTAAATATCTTTTAATAAAATTTTAAAATTAGTGCAATAATTAACGTTTATCTGCAGTCATTTGTTCATTATGTAATTGTTCTTCAAGAAGGCCTTGAACTATCTCGAGCAAGCGTGTGTGTGTGAGATGGTATTGCGATAACCTAAGATAGTGAGTTTTTTATTCCGTAGATTGTTTTCAAATCGAAAGATTAGTTAGTGTATTTAAAAGCAAAGTTAGCTATCGCTTGAAATATGTGTCTCTTTAAAAAATCACTGATTAGTAAGGATACGTGATTCATTACGTTTCTAAATTAGAATGAATTAGGATTACCAGCCCACTGCGATATACATGTGCAAATCTTGGTAAAAATAAAAAAAAAATCAATTACATTTTCAGAAACATATTTTCGTTTGTCTTCACAGTGAATAGTGATTACTGTTCCAGTATTCATAAACCTCCTTCATTTCATTAGAGAACAAAGTACTGAGCTATTTGAAACCAATACTTCACATCATAAGGCAAGGTAGTCAAATTTTTCATAACGAGAGCGGAGAGTTCACCTGCCGAGGCCGGTAGACCAAGGCGAGAATCCTTTCGAGTCATGAAAAGGAACTTTTGCCGTGTGGTGTACATTTTATTTAAGACCCTTTTTAATGCAAGATTTATTGTAATTAAATAATATTACTGACATGAAATGTAGTGTGATTATCACTCGATCATTTGTTCTGTGAGCATGGTACATTATTGTTGATCGTTGTTCTTATGTTTTCTTTAATTGTAACGCATATGTCAGTTTCTAACGATGTAATGGACCTTGACATAGAAGATAATTTGGAAATAATGGGAACTCCACGCGATATATTTGAAGAACTAGAACCTCAACTTTTGACGTGTTTCCAGTCACAAGATAGGTATGTAAAATAATATAGGAAATTTTGAAGTGGGGACATGCGAGATGGGTAAGAATTGGCCCTGAAAAGTTTTTCCCTAGCGTTTTTATCCAGACAGCAACCGCTTACTCTTTGTTTCGATGGGACGCATATTCGACCATGAACCAGACAACAATACACTTGCGGGCTCCTCTGATCTGGGGTCAGCAGAACAGGAGGCACTCCGCGACAACACATACAGTTAATATAAAAAGTGAGTGGACACTTACGAATCTTTCTGTTTTGGATCTACGGAAACTTTGCAGAGGGATTTAACATACATAAGATAAAAAACCTTGACAACAAATAAGTTCTTCCTATATTTCCACAAAAATAGTTTCACAAAACAAAACAAATACTTTTGTACGGGTGAAAACAAAAAGCACTGCGCCGAAATGGGGCTCAAATATCTTTGGCACTTATAGTTCTAATAAATACATTTGTAAAAAAGACATGTTAATATTTTGTGGATTTTTTCTTGTCTGAATACGACCATAAGTTCTGCGGTGGAATCCCTAGATTTTGCACAATTTGAGGAAAAATATTACTCCATTCTTCTCGTAAGCTGTCGTCAATTCTGTTTGTTTGCAATTTTTTATTTCTAATTCTTTCTCCAGAAAACTCCATTAATGTTCTATCACATTTAGGTTTGGAGACTGAGGAGGAGAGCACAGTTGTTTTGGTGTATTGTAAAATAACCACAGTTTCATATTGAAAGGAGTGTGCTAAGGATCATATTCCTCTTAAAAAATGTAAGCTTGTCCTAAATTAATTGAAATGGCACTGACCCTCAAATTATTTCTTAAAATGTCAGTGTAGTCACATTGGTTCACTATAATGTCTACGAAGTGCAAATTCCCGATTCCTTTAGCACTCGTACAACCCCATACTAAGACAGAATCACGTCCGTGTTTTCCAGTTGGAATAAAATGCTGCGGTCCAAACTCTCTGTTCTTTTTCCTCTCAACTAGACGCCGACCATTCGTTCCAAAAACCCTTTGATTTTGGAATTGGCTTTCATCCGAATATATGTTTTTGGTAAATGAAGAGAGCAATTAAGTTACAATTTTTTTTAATTTTATGACCCTAAAACTAAAACTTTATTATTGAGGAAGAGAGCATGTGCATTCACTTTTTCACTAACTGTTTGAAAGACAAGGGACAAACAACTATGCCCAAGGCGGGATTCAAACCCGAAACACTTCGGACCGAATTGCAGGGTCGGTTCACTATCTTAGCCATCTCGACCATCTATATCGGCCCCTGAGAGCGTACTTATCCCAATATTTTCTGAAATGAGCAGAAACTATCGTAAAACAGTTCTTTATTAGATTGCTAACTACAATTAGTGTAAGTAAAGAGTTCCAAATAAAATGTGAATTTATAAGTACGTGTTTCGAGTATATTGAAAGCTAACTCTATATGTTTTGACATGAACTCCTTGCTGTGTTGTTTGCTGATAGTAGTTTGTTTCTTAGCTGGATGAAGACGAGCCCCAACAATTCCATGGACAAGGGACGCAGAATAAATTGAAAGGGATCTTGTCCGCCATTGTAATGGATTATTTGCGCGCGGATTTCAGATCTGACTCTACAATTGCGCTCGTTTTCATCGTTTTCTTTGCTTTTGGGTGACTTTAAAAGAAATAAAAATATAAAATGAAAAACCAAACATTAGCTGTAAATGGATCATGTGAAGATACATGTTTTCTACGACACCTGCCATTTTTCATTAACAATATGCAAGATATGCAAGTTTTTACACGATAGATCCTCAGCATTTACAGTTTAAGTTACTGATTAAGGAATAACACATGTTCCTCTCGTAATATTTCGTTCTGAAGAGACAAACTGTACATACTTTTACACGGAATTTAAACCTGAAACAATGAATTTGTTCGTGTCCTTAATATATGTCTTAATATAATATATAACTCTTAACCACATTATACAACGTATATTGTCATACAGTTAAATAATAAACTCACCGAAAAGAACATATTGTTATTTAAACAACTAACTTTCTTCTATAACGGTCGCAACTATGTTGCACATTTCCATCACAATGGCGGCCTTCAAATTATTCCGCGACAACCGTTCTTTCAGTGAATCTAGTTGACTCGTAATTGTATTCCAACGCCTTTAGATGAAGAGGTGGCTTGTACCACTAGTAAAAGCGCTGTATGCGTTGAGAAACGAGATCTATAGGAGGTTAACCAACATTAAACACGAAATTTTAATATAATGCAAGGCTCCTTGGTTCTTCGTGAGTAGCAGTTACATGGTGAAAAGATGGTGCCAGTGGAGTCAAGGAAAATGCATTACACGACAATTTAGCAGAATCGTCCTGTAATGAACAAGTTTCTTGTCGTAAAACAGAACAATGAGCTACTCACTATCCACACGGACTCGAATAAAATATTTTGTTTTATATTCTTCAGTTTCGTATTAAGGAGTTCTTATTTTCCCTATAGTGCATTTTTTTACTTTTCGTTTGTAACTTTACTAGTTAATTTTGTGCGATGTAATTGGAAGGGTTCAGCTATTTATTTTTATTATTAAAATGCTTTCTTAGGGTTATCACTCATCGTAACGAGTCGACTTGCACGTGGAGAGATCGGTGTACACATCGCTGTTCGAAGGCACTATCTTCACGTAGCTCGATTGACAATTGGATATTACCCTTGCAACAGCTTCAAGGATTATTTATATTAATCACGTAGGTTGAAGGTCGGGACCTCATTATCCAACTTTATCACTCGTAGCGAAGCGTCAAGTGGTCAAGGTCTAAGTGTTTGGCAAAGAAGTTAGCATAAAATGCATTGTAAATTACACGTTGGACAGACTGAAAGATATTTTCCGTTATCGCTTAGGCCGGGGTCTCACCTTGTCGTTGGACACGCGTAGCGAAGCGTCACAGAGCCTTTAATGTTTCATGTTTTAATTACGACGCCTTTCCCCTTGCGTCGCATGGTGGTATTGTTTGATATGTTTTCGCGGAAGTGAGCAAATTTTTACCTTCGCTACGATAAGAGATAAGAGCCTGCTTTCTTTACAGAATGACGATTTTAACAAACAATGGATAGATTCGTTCATAAGATGATTTGATTGATGTGATAGATTACATAACTCTTGCATTGCACAGCTAGGGAACAAGTGAAAAACATATCCGATTTACGAAGAACCGGGAACTCCAATACGAATGTGTGTATCCGTAAAGTTCGAGAATTATCCATCTCATTAGGTGATCTTATTTAGGTTCGCATGGCTTAAGGAATATGAAATTATTATTTTTGGACACCAGCATTATAAAAGTACATTTTTTGCAAGAAGTAGTACATAAAATGGCCTTTTATGGCTCAAATTACGACGTATTAACAGTTTATGGCACGAACAATTGTGTCATCACACAACGTCATAGTTACGACACATCTTTCATTTGAAATTGAATAACAACTGCCTCGTACATAATGTTAACGTTCTTCGTTCCCATCCAGTTTTTAAATTTTGTATATTATTTCTCATACAATTCACTCGACGTTTTTTGTTTCACATATTCTTCTGCTTTAGGGGATTTTTCTAGTATTGCTATCAACACCATAGCCATCTTTTATTTCACCTGCATGAATCAGTCCTTAGATGTCGAATAGGCGTTACTGATGATTCTTTTATAAATATGTAACGCTGTTTTTACACAAAATAACGTATGAATTGTTCCAATGTTGCTTTATTGCATTTGTTCAAATTTGAAAACCTGATTCTTACGTCAAAACATAATTTAGAAATAAAAATTTCATTACGAACTAATTGCATAGTTTACTGCTAAATTTACTTTTAATTTATGGTTCGAAACCTAATAAATTCTTATGAACTATTAATTAGACTGTTGGTGATGTAGATACCTTATTCATTCAAAATAAATAAAACTGAGGTTGTCTGGTATCAATTATATATTTATTATTTATTATTATATATTTATGATGAAGACCTTTTCGATCGCGTAGCGATAATCGTCAGAGCTGGAAATTACACCAATAGATATAAATTATACATTAAACAAATTATCCACAAATTAATATATAAAAGAAGTATGCAGATGCGTAAGCAAACTGAATCGGCCGTACCTTGTAGCTGCTGGGCGGAAAACGAAGTTCTGCGGTTTTTTTAGAGTGGCGGTTCGCTTAAGAAGGCAGGGCGGCGGTCGGACGTGTGTGGGGGCGGGGCAGGGGAGGGCGCGGCCGAAGGGTCGAGAGACGCGGCTGCAGGGCCTGGCGTGAGGAGGGCGCTGGCGGACGGAGGCGGGTGGAGTTACGGGTGTACACATTGTGCTAATTTTAGCAGAGGTGACGAAAGTTCAGGGATTTGCTGGTTAAGACTAGTATTATTCTGGTTTTTCAGGTTGTTGTGAATGTGAAGGGATTCTAATTTTATTCTGTGCCAGTACCTATTTTCAATTTCTAGGATATGGAAATTACTGTGTTTGTCAAATGTGTGATTGTTTTGATTTAAGTGATCAGCGAAGTGTGAAACTGTGGTGGTGTTGTTTTTCCATGCTTGTTCATGTTCTTTGATCCTTTGTGTGAATTTACGCCCGGTTTGTCCTACGTATATAACATTGCAGTTGTTGCAAGTGAGAGCATAGACTCCGCATAAAGAGGTAGGAGGAATTGGATCTTTAGTGTTGGATAGAGTTTTTTGTAATGTGTGAGTATTGTGGAAAGTAGTTCTGAGTCCGAATTTATTGAGTGTGGTTGCTATTTTTAGAGAAAGGGGTCCTACATAAGGGATGGTGATGTACGTGGCTGTTGTGTTTTTGTTGATATGTGTGAGAGTGGTGTGTTTGCGGATGTTAAGTGTGTTCGTTTTTTTTATTATTAATTTGTCAATGAATTACAGTCGTATCCATTTATCCTGACTATATGTTTTATGGTGTTTATTTCTTTTTCCGTGTTTTCTGGAGACATGGGGATTGAGATTAATCGATGTACCATAGCATGGAAGGCTGCGTGTTTGTGCTTGGAGGGTGTTGTGAAGTGTTGTGGATGATTGTGTCCGTGTGGGTCGGTTTTCTGAATATGTTAAATTCGTGATAGTCCTCAACTAGCGTGATAGTGAGATCAAGGAAGTTTAAGGATTTGTGTTTATTTTCTATTTCAGTGGTGAATCTTATGTTGGGATGCAAGGAGTTGATGTATTGTGTAAAATTGTGAAGTTGTCTTGTGGTGCCTGTCCATAGTGCCAACACGTCGTCTACGTATCTGTACCAGTAAAGGAGGTTTTTTAGAAGTGGATGTCCAGAAGCAAATAACGTATTTTCCCAGTTGTCCATAAATATTTCCGCTAATAAAGGTGAGAGGGGTGAACCCATGGGTAATCCAGAATCTTGGGTGTAAAATTTGTCATTGAATTTGAAATAGTTGGCATCTATACAACAGGAAATTAAGTTAAACAGTTCAGTTTTGATGGGGACGCACATTGTGATCGTCTTATGAACTAATTTAGATTTCATTTAGTTTGTTAGGATAATTTATAGGAACAGTTCAGATAATAAATGGAAGGAAGAACAAGTTTTGAAAAACACATTCTCTATTTTACATAAACTATATTTACATCGATAGACTTTACACGTGAGTAGACAGCACAATCACATCGAGGAACATCACGCGCTACGTGTTCGGGAGGCGGGCCGGGGGGCGATCGCCCGGGCGTGTGGTCGCGCCCCGCCCCGCTCTTCGTCCATGACGTGGCCGCCTGCCGACTGGGTCTCCCTTCAGCACTGCACGTACAAGCAGACTCTACACTACCTGTGCTACAGGACGAAATCGGAAGAATGTCCGCTAGAATTAAGGGTTGGAATTATTTCGGGACTTCTAATTTTTTGTTGAGAATTTTTTATTTTCACGATCGTAACGGCTACGTTTTTCTCTGACCTCAGGTTTACCGAGTCGGTAGGCGCCACAACATATGTCATCTTTGGTTGAGTGCGAATGTGACGTGATGGTAAGTACGACAGATTTTGAATTTTTTTAAACTGATTTTCTAAAATTAACGAATGGGCAAATGAACAATTTAAAATGTTTAACAACTTTTCGGTCAATTTGTCGTAGATCATTATTTTTAACCAAATATTTCGAAGAGCTCATAGTTGTTCACTGTCTCTATTTGTGGGATCCACAGATAACGCTATGCTTTGCAGCGTCCTATACTAGTACAAAACAGTAGTTCACCAAGTTAGCTTTGATTTAATTGGATAATTCCAAATTGAGAATTTTTCATTTTCCAAGTATGAATGTCTTATGTATATGTATGAATCCCTAATGCTGTATGAATGCAAGTACTCTTCATTACACATCACAATGCCTCATCCACACTCTTGCATGACTAGCGTAAGATTTCGAAGGAGCGTTCTTTGGCCTTGCGTTTCTACATTTTAATTCATTGTACATATTTACAAATATTCTAAAACAATCTACGAGTCGGAAAAATGCATTTTAACCGTTTGGCTTGAATCGACGGAAACGCAAACATTAAAAAACAAGCGAAGTGAGTGTCCGTCGTTGCGAGCGCGTCTCGAGAAATGTAGCACCATGGACGCGCTCCCCGACCAGGCAGCCACGGCAGGGCAGGGTCAAGCACCAACAATGACTAGCACTTTGTCACAAATGGAAAATTGCAATTGAGACATCCAGTGAGGGAGGGAGATAACCCACAATATTCAAAACATTTATTTTGTATTAATATATTCATATTTATTTATTGATATATTTTTATGAACTTATTATGTATGTAATAAATTTATATTTTGAATTTTGAGTTAGCTCCCTCTGTTATCGTATTCCTCACGTGGTAAAATGTGTGAAATGTTTCGAGAATAAAATATAATACATTTGTTAAGTAATTTATCAGAATACATGTTTCCGAAGAAAACCTTTTATGGTTCGATGTTCTATTTATGACTTATGATATGAAATTCAATGCACTTAAATACGTTACAAGTGAAGAATAGGGAACAAAATTCAATAAGTAATCTTTATGTATCTGTGGCCAATAAATATATAATCTTTCCAACTGGTACGAGTTTGAAAAAATTGAGAATATCTTTATTGGTGTCTTGTATTGTACTTAGAACACTCTTTAGTGAGTTTCTAGATCATCTGAAACTTTTAGAATATTTACTGGAAACAAGGTTTCCGACTTGAAATCCAATTTGTTCTCAATTTTTTCAAACTATACCTCTTCACCTATCACCAACTATAAAAATTTCTTCTATCACAACCAATTCTTTGTTTCATGCAAACTAAGGTGGTTTGGGCGCGCCCTCTACCCAAACAACAGCATGGTTTGATTGGGCGCGACCAAGCCCTGCCGAAGTGACGGCTGTCTGTTGGGACTGACGGAAACAATCGGGATCTAGGCATGCTTCGGATACTGCTAACACTTCCTTAGACATTCCAATGCGAGCGATGAGGACAAAGTGCAGCGAATCGCATCAGGCCAAAGACGATTTCGCTCACAAGAGTTGCTGCTTCCTTGCCCAAGGACGATAAACGGAGAGGAGGAATTTATAGGTCAGACCAGAAAGTGAATGTGATGACGAGTACGGAAATGGGGATTCTGTTTTGTGTATCTTCATCCGAGGATGTTATGAATTACGGGTCACGAATCTTTTGTTCGTACTATTGAATATTAATACAACATAAGTTCGAAGTAAAGACTTCGTAACGTAGATGAACCGAGTTTATTTCGAGCAGAATGAAATTAATGTTGCGGCAAGTCTGAAAAATTTGAGTGTAGGAGTGTCTAACAGTTACCCTATCGACTCGAGAATACACAGCACTTTTATATTTTTATAACTCATTTGTAATCTGAGCGACCGTTAAGGATATTTTGTGAAAAATTGGCTGTATGCTGCATTTGAACTTCCGAAAACTAAATTTAATTTCGTGATCCCGTCCTATAAAGAAGAGACACTTCTATCGTTCGACATAGTGCCAACAGTCTGAATTATAATGAGAAAACTTTTAGAATCAACATACGAACAAGGAAAATTTAAATAATTGGAACGCAAGGCAAAAATACTATGCAGATCCAAATTTTCTGTATTCGTCATCTTATCGCTATCGATATAACTGGGTTTCAGTGTGTCATTTCCTTCTCCGTTCTCGTCCCCGTGCGCCCGTGAGCCAACCGCCGACGCCTCATTCGTCTTTAGGCGTTCAGAGCATGCGGCGAAGCGTTGCCAAGGGAACGCATTTGCGCTGCTTCTCGTTACACCTCTCCCTGAGAGCTTTTTTGAACATTCATATTTAGTGCGGAAGAGACGCCTGTTAATTAGAAATTTAGTCGCGATGTCATTTTCCCAGAGGCTTTCACTTGGTTCAAATGTACCTCGGAAAGCAATTCTTGTGAGCTGAGAGAGGCTCTTTTGAAATTTAATACCGAAAATAAGGACTGTGGGACATGTTATTTGTGAATAATGTTTGGAACTAATGTGATAAACGCCAGAACTGTTTATGCAAATTTGAAATATAGGTATTTGTAATAATCATTATAGTGAGTACCCATTTGTTTTATTCGTTTTTCACATATGAGACATCGCGTCATCCAGGAAAATATAATTTCCATTTTATTTATTACAAGAAACAAATATCTTCGAGGCAATGTGAAGATTTTTTTTTCAAACATTGAGCTTCCCACCTCTGTAATGTATTCATTTAAAAAGTATTTATTACCTAATTATTTGAAGTATAAAACCAACAATATAGTAATGATCGGAAATTCATATTATTTTAAGAAAATTCCTTAGTCAAAATAACTCTTTCATCTACTGCAGATCTGCGTAAAATATGAACGAACTTTCAATAAATCTCGCAGGGAGCTTGAAACCCAAAACTGTCGGCTTCGCATTACAATGTAACGAAGTTAGAGCACAACTGCGGCGGATAAAATTCCCTTCCGTTGGCAACACTAGCCTCGCGTACTGCGGGTGGCCGCGGGGTCCCGTGCGCGCGCTCTCTAGGCAGGATCGCATGGAGGCACAAGCCTCTGAGCCATAGGTACTGCGAGACCCCCAGTAATAATATACTTTGGGGTCGGTCAGTATTATTGTGCTGAATATTTGTCGCTTCTGCAACTTATGCTTTTGTTCCAATAATTTATTTTTTGTATTCTCTTATTCTGACAGCAGGATGTGAGTGGGCATCTTCTGAAATCCCCTGAACGATAAAATTTTTCATAAATCATGGTTATTTAAAAATATAAACTTTCTTGTCTATCCACGGCGTTTTTCTATGCCCACTCCCAGCTGGTCAAGACTCAGGGATGTAGCTTCTAAACCGCACAAGTAGCTCCGACCCTGCCTCGAGGTGAGCGCAGTTCGCTACGTTCTACGTACGATACAACGAGCCGGTGGGAGAACAGTGACGGGGCCTAGCTGCCCTCAGCTACGGAACAGAGCGTCGCTTTTCTGCGTGCGCGAAGTCGCCTCTGTGTGGGCCAGCGCATGGCGTGGAGTGGCGTGGCGGGACGACCGCTATCACGCGGGGGTGCCCAGCTTTGTGCAGTCACGTGACCTGTCTCAGACGCTGGACGGCCGCGCGTTGCGACCAACGCCGCTTCTGCGGTGCACCAAAGACAAGGATTGACGTTAACAGTTATGCGAATTGGTGATTGAGTAGCTGAATCACTTTCACTGAGCAATCAATAATGCCCGTAAACATGTCACAAACTAACACTGTACGGTTTTAGCATGTTCACAGAATGGATTTTTAACAACGGGCGTTCTGCTCAAGAAGTAATCGTCAATCCGTGTCATTGGTTAAGACAATAAATTGCGTCGAGTTGGCAGTCGTCATTGCACGTTTCTCACGTTTCGGGATGCTGGATCTCTCACAGTAACAGTTTGTGGAGAAACACAGAACGCTGCGACGGTTTCTGTGGTTATTCCAAGGACCAATGTACCAGCTACATGTCTATTATTGAACGTATTGTCCACTAGATGAGTGCTTTTGACGCTGCACTGTTGGGTGAAGATGAAAAACAAATGAAATAGATTGGAAATAAAAGTACTTCAAGTTCGTAGATTCCAGTATTGTCTTTGCATTGTAACAAGTGCAACAAAGTCTTGAGAGAAATCACCAGGTGCAGTTCCATCAAAGCGTCGATGTAGTTTGCCTCCAAGCTCCGAGCCGGGAGGCGGATAAAAGTGTATAAAAAATTTGTACACGCGTTGAGCCTACCAGGGCCGCCACACGGGGCCCTCCTCCTTGACGGTGACGTCGCCGGGGGCGGCGCAGGGGTCGGGGGAGGCGGCGGCGGAGGAGGTGGAGGGCGCGGGGGCGGAGGGCGGTCGCTCGACGCCCACCTCCTCGTCCACCTCCCCGTCTGCCTCGCCCTCGGGCGCTTCCACCTTGCAGCGGGTGACGGTGAAGTCGATGGGCTGTTCCTCCATGGGCTGCGGAGGAGGCTGGGGCTGGGGCGGCGGGGTGGCGGCGGGGCGAGCCCGCGGGCGGCGCGGGCGGGGCGGGCGTGGGCGTGGGCGTCCAGAGCCCCGAGGCGGCGGGCGAGGGCGACGCTGCCGCCGCGGCCGCCGCCGCCGCCGCCGCGGCCGCCGCCGCCGCCTCCAGCTGGTGGTGCTGCGCCGCCGCCGCCGCCAGCTGCACGTAGTGGCTGGGCAGCAGGAACACGAGCTGGCCGTCGGGCAGACGCGAAGGGATCACCTGCGGCCGGCGGCCGCCCAAGTAGCTGTGCGACTGCGGGCACACAAGGGATCGCCTCTTCAGTATACCCTCCAACTCGTACTACGAATTTTATTGTCTTTTCTCCTGTCCAAACTACAGTATTACACATTGCTGGCGGTCAGAATTCTTACAGAACTTCAATAAAAACCAAGTATTATTTATCTAGTCGCATTGTCTCTTTAGACCAAACTTTTGACACTTCATAATTGTCATTGCTTTCGAGACGGAAAGTGACGACAAAAAATTATTGAATTATAGTCGAGTTCTATTGATATAGTGAGAATGGTAAAGGGTTAATTACGTTGTACGATGAAGGAACCAGTTTCCAGGTGTATAAACCTGAAAAATCAAATTGTATTGAAGTTTTGTTTCAATTCTTACCACCAGTCATTCGTGTGTTTGCGTTAGGGCTAAAAGAATATGCCTAGCTAAAACTTTGCCTTGATGTAAATTATAGATAATATTATGAATAATGGTACTGATATTCAAAACAATGTTATATCATCGGGATGAAATTGAGGTATATCCTTCCTTCGAGTAAGCGTAGACAATAACTTAAAGTATCACGATGGGACGTTTTATTTACGTGAAGTAAAATAATTGAACCCAACTTAGATTTCTTGGCTTTGAATGAAATTGTCAGTTACATTATAATGAGAACTATTCGAATTATGCGATTATTTTGAGTAATATTTATTAAAAGTCGACATTACCTTGCATAAAATTACTTACATTGACATGAATCCTCTTGGTTTCTTGACAATCTATTAAATGTTGTTCAAAGAAAGAGTATTAATATTTTTTTTACAAATAGATAACTTCGTGGTATATCTTTTTGATGGAATTCGGCACGATTTTTGAGTCATTCTCAGTCCTGCCGCTAGAGTCGCTTGATCTGCAGCACTGCTTGATGCGGTCGCGATCATGCGACATCTTGCGGCAGGACTGAGAATGACTCAAAAAGTTGTGCCGATTTCCATCTTGGACATACTATCCTCAGCCGTCACGTTAGAAAAACCCAACTATAGTCTCCATTCCTGGGTCGCAACCAAACGAGCGGACAAAGGAACCCCACTACCCGTCCAGTCCTTGCTTCACGACCGCCCTCCATCGGCCGGCCTCAACGCCTCCATGTTCGCGGTCTCTCCCGCTCCCAAGGAGCAATTAAGCGCGCGTGGGTTTGGCGCCTTCCGCGGCGCCACGCGAAAGGTCAGCCGGCGCATGCGCAAGCGCGGGGCGCGGATCCCAAACGGCGCGTCGCCACGTTATTGACGAGGTGTTAAGTGCGACTGTTACGAGGTGGCGTAAAGCTCGGCGGTGGCTCAATGGCAAACAAGAGGTTTATGCCGGGCGATTTTTGGGCCGTTAAGAAGGAAGTTGAAAGCGCGCGCTCGCCGCTCGTGGAACCGGCTCAATGAATGCCCCCGTAGGCGCGAGAGCGGCCTCTTGTGGCCTTGAGAAGCGAAGCCTGTGGAATGATGGACGCAGTTGAAGGCTGCTCTGGCTACTCAACACAGCGCGTCTGCGTACGAAGGACGATTTTACTATTGTTGTATTTTTTAGTGTTTGAAATGATATCGTTTCATTTTAGTACTAATAGTTACTGAGTTTTAGAAGTGCACTGACAAAAAATCTAATTGTCGGTTGAACAATTATTATCGGATCTAGGTAACACAGAAGTGTAGAGTACCTTCTGTTTATCTGAATAGTTAAGTGTTTTTAAAAGTACATTAAAATGTTATTTTTGGTGAGTTTTCGCGGGACAAGTTGTATTCTTTGGCTAAATACAATGTTATGATGGAGGAAAAGCTGAACACCTCGACATTAAAGATGAACGAAGTGTTTTCCTTGCATAAATGGACAGGAGCCATACGTGTATTTGTTTTTTAAGTGTCTTTCTGTGAATATTTAAGAGAAGAGATATTTTTTCTGTGAAGTAGATGCAAAGTAATATAAATTCCATGATCCATTAATTCTTTAAGCAAATACCGAGATGGTCCCTTCTTTTTCTTATACACATAAATGTAACTTCATTATGTTGATCTCTTCGTTTACTAGTTAATGTGGGAATAAAGCCGGAAGGATAGGTTATTATTTTGTTAGAAACGCTAAAAACTCAGATATGTATTTCGTGTACCGACGCAAATAAGTTTTCTACAACTCGGGAGCGAAAATGTTTAGTTTTCAAATATTGCTAACCTCGTTTTGTGGGAACTTTTATTCATCATTCAACTATTTATAGTTAAAAGGTGGGGGAACGGTTGAAGCTCATACTCCATACGTCACATAGAGTTTTACTCTTGTTTAACAAAATAAATAAAACCAAATGAATGGAAGTCGTAGGCTTCCGCGGCCAGAATCATGAAGATTATCTTGGCTGACCGGGTGACGCCGCGTTGAAGGCTGAATTGTCGACGTTTCGATCATCTTTTTCGCGATCTTCAGAGCTGGTCTGCGCCGGGGTGGCCTGCGGTTGACGGGCAGCCCTCCAGCTACGATTGGCCGACTGTTTCAGCCAATCGTACTTGGTCCCCACCCAAATATAAACCCGAGTGCAGACCACCCTGGCGCGGACCAGCCCTGAAGAAGATCGCGAAAAAAATGATTGAATTGGCCTTATTTTACGTGGCGAGACTCAGGCCATGAGGCCTGCTCTTCCCTCTGACTACGCAAATTTCGTTACGCTCCTTTCACCAACCATGGGAGAAAGAAGGTATTACTTGGGCGACGAAACAGACGATTTTAATTTAGCTCAGAGGCATCATTTAGGCTTGAGGATCTTTTACATGCAGTAAATGTACTAACATGGGACAGCCGGCTTTACTTCCCCTCCGAAGGAAGGCGTACGAAGGGTTTTTTCGCCCTTAAAAATCCACGGCTTCGATCGAGTTTGAACCCGCAAACTTGGGTATAACAGTCCGATACGCTAACGTCGCCGCCAAACGTTGGCAATTCAGCTTTCAACGCGGCGTCACCTGGACAGCCAAGATGATCTTCCGTGACTGGAAATGCTGTAGGATTGAGTGGTGCTCACCTGCACGACGGAGAGCAGCGGGTTGGCGCCGGGGTGCGCGGGGTCCAGGTCGCACGAGGGCTCCGGGGTGGCGCTGCTGAGCGACGACCCCAGCGGAGACGCCTTCCCGCAGCTGCTGCCCGGCCTGCGCACACGGAGCCCAGCGCATGCACACTACCGCTCTGTGCGCAGCGGAAGGCAGTGCCAAACCTCCAGCGCCCTCCGTCGCCTATGCTCGGAAATAAACTATGGCACTCATCTACTTAAAATACAATATGGCCCTCTAGAGCACCTGGAAAGTCTCTCCGCATTGAGGCATGTCGGGTCTCGCATTAAAAATTGCATTTATGTCGGTAGCAACCAGATCACTGGGAAACAAGTGAAGGGGACGACACTTAAAGCATCTTTTATGATTGAGGCCACTGCGAAATTTATTTTTTTCAAGCTGCAGCTCGTTGGTTGGTGATTCCGGGCGTCAACAGTTGAAGGTCATTAGTTTCGAAAGTGTAGTGCATTTTTCCTTCGGGAGATGGCGATGATCTTCCCCCGCGGGATGGCGAGATCCGGCGCCGACCTACCGTCGGCAAGTGGGGTTTTCCCCTAACTAGGACTCTCCCACCAGCGGGGCACCTACCCAGCTGGGATAAGCTCTAAGCTCCCGACCGGTCTCGCGTAATATGTGGTAGTGTAGTGCATGTTAGTGTAAGTGTGTGTGCGTGTAAGAGGAGAGGACAGGACAAGGAAAATGAAGGACAGATCGCGCGCGGTCCGTGGCCCGTTTGGTAGGGTACTGCTCCGGCATTTGCCTGGTGTTGATCGGATAAACCACGGAAAACTACCGATCAGAGCAAGCCGGCCGTTAGAATTCTCCAGACAGCGAGTTAACTCGACCTAGCTGAAAAGCTAGTGCCGAAAATCCTGCCGCCGTCAGGACTCGTACATAAGACCTCCAGACAGAGGCGTTGCAGTGACATCCGTTGATGCACAGAGCTACCGCTCATGGTACAACAGCTCGTGCCACCAACATAATTTATGTCGATAGCTCTCTTACCAGAAAGGTGCCACTGCGGAGAGACATTCCTGGCGCGCGTTACAATGTTCATTATCTCTTGGTTGTCGAGGATACGTTTATATTTTATAGCAAATCATTTATATATGATAAATCACTAATTATTGTAAAATGTACGACGTGATAATATTGTTACTTTACTGAACCTCTTTAAACCAACATTTTTTCGGGCTAGTTTCGTGTTCGAGATCTGTGTTTCGTAAAATCCGTTCATGCTATTCGTCAGAAAAATTTGTGCGCAGAATGTTATCAATGAGAGACTGTCAACATCAGAGTTTCAGCTAGAAGAAAATTCTTAGCGCCACATTAACCCAATCAAGTTCAATGTTTACTCTTGTCAGCGTAACTTGAGCTTGCCCCAGATGGGTGTTCCTCTTGCGTACATCTGTGGAGAGTTTTCATGGAAGCGAAGATGTTTGCTCATTTTTGCATTTAAGTTCCGTGATTTCTCCTATTATCTTGGAAGGCAATGCATTAAAATGTTACTATTGATGCCGATAACAGGACATTTTGATTTATTGATTGAAAAATTAGAAATATATTCAGTTTGCCCATTCAAGGAGGATAATACATATATACTGCAGTGTTTATAAGAGGAACTCGGAGAACATCTGAAACATTCTAATATTCGTTTAAGCCTTTGAACATGAGTCAGAGCTGTACTTAATCTCCCATGCATGCGGTGTCATGGCGGCCACAATGGAATTAAGCAATTCCTAGCAGAAGTCGTAAGTAGTGTTGCACATCCCCCTCTGGCGTGTCAGTCAGCAATTTGAATGTGCAAATTAACGAAGTGGAATGGCAATTAAGAATTATCTCTTGAAAGGAGGGGCTATGACAGTACGATTAATTGGCATAATCGCATTATGTAAATGCAATTTTGTGGCTTTGAAAATAAAAATATTTCCAACTTACTGTACAGCAAGCTAATGCTCGTTGAAATTACTTTAAGAATAATGGCTGAATACCACATTTAGTTGCAGGTGATGAGCACTGAGATATTTAATAATGTGTTTGTCAAATTATAAAATTCAAAATCTGTATGATAGTTTTGCTTATTATTGGCATGACATTCCCGGGGTAGAATTGAAAAGAATCTGTTCATTTATATATCGGCTCTCCCTATCCTTGTTCTGCGATGTTTCTGCAGCCTAATCTATTTAATGATAAGACGACATTTAGCTATATTCAGATACTTGTGATATATGACATTTTTGGTCGTTACAGTATATCGGTGGACGGGCAGTATTAAATCGTCGGTATTCCTAATTATTGTAGTAGTGTTATTAAGTTTCAGCTCGGAAACGTTATTTAGACTGACCATTTCGTCAGCCAAATTCCGCTTAAGACGAAAGGCCTACGCAAAAACTTTTGAATTATGTCTAATCCTGTTGCTGTAATTAAACTTCCAAATATTTGTGGCGTTTTCACATTTATATGTTGCAGTGAAGTAGTTGAGATATGAAAGATTGAGAATCCACTAAGAGTGTGGCAAGGACCTTGAGTGACAGAGGACAGTCACTGAAAAGTACTATGGAAAATTGTATCAGATCATACCAATATCCAAAAGAAATCATTGTTAAAATTGGGATGAGATGCAGATCTTTTCATTATTCCATGTAATGATAACATATAAGAAAATTATTTAATTTGCTCAATTCTTTTTTGAGTTAAAACGGTTACGCGTCTGAGATTCCATTGACTAATATGTTGTCTGTGATTATTCTCTCTATAAGGCACCTACTGATGTACAGTTGCGTGTCGGCATTCTGCTACTTTCTGACTGTACACTTCAGTCACGCCACGCGGGTGAGCGTGCGTTTGGCCAAGTGTACTACTGCAGCCAGACTCGGAGCTAGACAATTTTGGGCTTGGGGCAACGCTGAAACGTGCCCCCCGGAAAAAATTAAAATGTGAACGTTGTGTCAAGAAACTCTTCGGGTAATTTTATTTTAATTCGGGATATTCAGGTCTAAACTTCATTGAAAATACATGACTAATATCTGTATGATATATATAATTTGGCAAGAAGTGTGTTAAAATGTCTTGGATGCTAAAAGGAGAAAATTTGAAGGCGTAAATAGCTAAACTGAATTAAGCTTTTAATGATACTGTTTTGTAAATTTTCAAATTGTCTGATATTTTTCATTTCACAGAGTCCCTACCGTATAATAATGATGTAATTAACTGTTTAAGGCAAAAAATTAATTGAAAATTATATGAAATAACAGACCACGGAACCGCGACTTATAAAATTGCGTAAACGATTTTCTGGAGACCTAATACTTTTTTCAACTTTTGACTAATTTTTTCCCATCAGTCCCAACATCGAGACCCTTGACTTGTGGTGCCCCGGGCGATGGCCCTGTCAGCCCATGTCTAGCACTGCATGTAGCTACTGCCAGTCCACCCCCCACCCTCCCCCCGCCACCTTCGTCGATCCCGCCCTCGCTGCTGTCACAGACGTCCTTCGCCACTTGGTTCCTCGCAGGCTCTCCCTCGCCATCGCCCTGACACCTCCGAGGACTCCGGCTGGAGGCTCCCTTCACGTCAGCTGTCTTGAGCCTCCACTCTCCCCTCGCATTGTCATTTTCACTTTTGCGCCTGGAGTCTTCTCTCCGTCTCTAATTTACTTCCTTTTCGGCTTTCACGCCTCACACGCGCCTCAGCCAAGATTGCGTGTTTTCATTGCCTTCTTTATTTTTTATGCAATTTGTTTACTATATCCCGTACTATCACAATTCTTTTTTTAATAATCTTCAATTTTTTGGTCGCGTGAACTGCAAGGTTTTAGCGACCTTATACATAATTATTTACAGTGCAATTTATAATTTTATGTCCTTTAAAAATTTGAAGACATTATGTATGTAAGATGTTTCTGTAATTTCGAAAGACAATTTGAAAATACCACAATTCTTATTTTCTTCGTTTTCAAACGTCTATTTAAAACTTCCAGTTGTTTTTTCCCTTCATCTCTTCCAGGCTGTTCCTTTTCAGCACATATCTATTGCAATCATGCCTATTCTGTAAGAATTGCTTCTGCTCTTCCTTTACGCCTCTCCTCTCTGTGTTGTCGTCTCTTCGTGGGCAGCGCTCCAAGACATTTATCGTTTCCGCGGCCGCTATCGATTGCATTAAAATTCGATCTCGTGTGAGTGTCCCCTCCCCTCGGACGAGGCGGCGTGTTTGGAAGTTGGCAGTGGGCGGGGCCGGGGCCGGGGGCGGCGGTCGCGGGTGAGCCGGTCGTAATCGCGTATAGCCCCGGGATTTCCACGTAATTAATGCGGCGAGATTTCGCAGCGGCAATTCGCTGGTTTCTCGATTGGGCCGCGAGATCGCGCTTTACTCTCGTTTGCGGTTCCTCCTCCACCTTTCTCCTCGCACGTTTCTTGTACGTGCGACGAAATCGGCACAGTGGAGATAAGGAAAAGAATTATGTTTTAATGAGAATCAGTTTCGTATTAAAAATTAGACTGGAAAATCATCTGGTAGACGTTTTGTAATTAATAAATCTGAAAAACACGAATCCTTCTACTGAAATGAAATTGTACGCTTGGAACTCAATTGTATGGTGCTGGCAATATTTTTCTTGTTCAGAACTGTGAAATGGAAACTATCCACGGATCTGGTGTAACGTTTTTTAAAAAAAATTCTTTTTGTATACTTGAATTACAGCAATCTTCATCCGATTATTGAAAATGCTTGTATCTGGCCGGTACATCCATGTCATTACTTCCATTGGCATTGGCGAATCTATGTAAAGGAATGGCCACCTTTGAAATGGAGTCCTGTTTAAAAATCTCTTGAATAGTATTTTTCAGTTTACTATCACCAAATATTTTATTACAACTTAAAAAACGTTTTTATAGAACAAAATGTCATTATTATTCCAACAAATTTGTTATAAACGTAACTGTATTAGGCAACCATCCCTATACATTTCAATGCTGGATTGTTCGGCCGGCACCAGACAACGGAACCTCCCCACGGTTGCGCCACTGTCCATTAAGGCGCCAGTGGTGGCGAGTGGCACTGACCTGACGGAGAGCGGCGGGGGCGGGTGGTGCGCGGCGTTGTTGTTCTCGTCGCCGCCGCCCGCAGTGCTGCTGTCGGGCGCGCCTCGCTGTCGGCCTCGGCCTTGACGAGCGCGTCGGGGCGGCCGGCGTCGGCGGCGCACAGCCCGAAGTCCAGGTCCAGCTCGGCCATGCACGCGTCCAGGTGGCGCAGCAGGCGCTGCTTGAGCGTGGGGTCGAGCGGCGGGCCGGCGCCCGCGCCCGCGCCCGTGCACCCGGACAGCGGGCTCACCAGCTCCGACGAGTCCAGGAAGCGGCTCACCTGCGCACGACAACGAGCACGCATGCTTAGATTGCTACAGATTCCAACTACTAGGGTCATTGATTGATTGATATTTTCGTTTTCCGGGCGCGTCAACTGCTTTGGTCATTAGTCCCGTTAGTGTAGTGAATGTTTTTTCTCGGCAGATGGCGGTGTTCTTCCCCCGCCGGATAGCGAGATCCGGCGCCGACCTACCGTCGGCTAGTGGGGTTTCCCCCTAACCAGGACTCTCCTACCAGCGGGCACCGCCCTAGCCGGGACAAGCTCGAAGCTCCCGACCGGTCTGTCGGAATATGTGGTAGTGTAGTGCATGCTAGTGTAAGTGTGTGTAAAAGGAGAAGATAGGACAAGGAAGGGGAAGGACAGAGCGCGATCGGTCCGTGGCCCGTTTGGTAGGGTACTACTCCGGCATTCGCCTGGTGTTGATCGAAGAAACCACAAAAACTACGGATCAGAGCAGCCGGCTGCTAGAATTCTCCTCCAGATAGAAACTGAATTCCATCTAGCTGACAAGCTAGTGTCGAAAATCCTGCCACCGCCGGTAATCGAACCTAGGACCTCCCGGTCAGAGGGACTGCAGTGACAACATCTGATGCCCTGAGCCCTTTCTGCCGGTACTCTGTTTAGTATAGAGGAGTTACTCTAAGAAGAGACCACTTTCACAGGTCGGGAAACAAATGAACGTCACGCAGGTCGAAATTGCAAGAAGTACTGATGAAGCTATTTACAAATGGGCTATCTGTAAACGAACGTACTGAGGAAATGATTGCATGGACGGAATTTACAGTGATATTGCCACCAGAGGCGAAACTGTAGTGTCAAAGCTGTTCATTCTTATTGTAATCTCTCTTTACCACCAACGCAAATACTTCGTGTGGCACAGCATCTTTGCGAGGACAACATGAGATTCAGTGTGAGATGAATAGACAAGGGATAGGACCGGCAGTGTTGGAGGGCTAAAATATAGGTAGAGCAAACCGTGCATCCGAGTGAAATAAAAAAATATGAATACTTCTATTAACTATTATCTAAAAATGACTCGTAGCTTTGCGTGGGACAATATTCACGTTTGGTGTTTCCCTGAATAAAAGGCTCCAGCTTTGTCACATGATACAGAACTATTTTATCTCTTTGGGCCAGACGGGAGCTGAGAGCTTGTTCTGGTTGGGGCGGTGCCTCACAGATAGAGATGCCTTGAGGTTCGAATCCCCTCCATGGAAGTCGTCGTTAGTCGGCGCCGGATCTCACCATCCATCCGGCGAGAATCAACCATCCTCCTGGGGTAATACATTCACAACTATTAAGGGACTAATGACCATAGCAATCGATGTGCCCAAAAACAATTAGTCCCTTTTCTCCCTGAGATATATATTTATGATAATTTAGTATCCAAAATAATAAAGTAATTTAACCATCATGTATAATATTTTAATTTACTTCTTGTTGTAAAGATCGAAAACGTTAATGTTAGGTCAACTGAGGTAAAATAGATTTTGCGATGAACATAGTTTTCTGCCATTGAATTCAAAGTTAATTCTTACAAAAACCACGGAGAGAAAACTGTCTTTTAAAACGAGGTGCTACCAGACTGTCATGCAGCATTTTAAAGAAATTTTTTGTGTACGATACAGAGTTGTTCACTAACGAACAGACGGATGTTAAAATCATTTTTTGTGGACCCTCTCGAAAAAACGGTATTTCCGTCAAAACAACATTAGTTTTTTGCAGTATTGCCAATATAATTGTATTTGCACTACGTATACGAGAAAGGAAAAAGGTAACTCATTTAATATTCCCGTTGAATACAATATGGTTTATTAGATCCCACAGTTAAGTGTGAGAATGGAATGCTCTTGTGAGACGATGGCTCTACATCGTTTAACTATATAACATTCATTCACCTTCGTTATCACCTCGCAGAAGGTTTCAAGAGCAGAGGCAGTGAATTCTAGAGTCCTGACATTTGTCCAATCTTGTAAATGATCCTGACAAGAATAAGTGCTTAGTGCTTCATAATCCTGACAAGGGGCCCATGGACTGAGCCTTATTTACCTTCGTATCACTGCTTATCTGGTTTAATCTGAATTCAACTCCGCAAAGGTAAACTGCTCTGAACGACTCGGCCTTGACAGCTTCGCGCGTTCAGAAAGATGGATTATAGAGTCAAGGGAGAACTTTCCAGTCACTCGTATTTGATTTCAAGAGGAGAGGTTATTTGTGTTTCTCAATGCAGTGATTTTCTTGCCTGATCAATTGTATAACTTTACAGAAATTGATTAATTAAAAATTCGTTTTTTCACATTTGTTGTCAAGCTAATTTTGTTCATTGTAGTTCGGAAAAGTCGACGTATTTGCAAAAGGTTAGTCTCATGTGGCCACTGAAACACGAAGCAAATAATGGCTTATAAAGGATCCGACGACGAATTATTGCCAGGAGAGAAAGAAGACAATTCATTCTAAAACAAGAGAAGCGAGTTTCTGCTAACTCTTAATGATCATACCTCTACAATGGATAACCTCTCGGAACAATCCCAAAAGAAAAATATTCGCATCAGTGGCTGAGCTCAATTTTCACGAGAACGAAACGAACGAATGTTTTTCTGTTTTGTTTTATTATTAGATTGGAAAGGTGTATTTAAAAGTTACTTCTACGAAGCTTCAACGATTTTAAAACAAGCAGGTAATAAAACCCATTTCTCCCCAAGCCGTCTGTCGAATATGGAATATTAAAAGTATTCCTATTCAATTTTCAGCGGTGCATTGTATTGAGGACGGCTAGTCAACCGGTCTAATAGCGAGAAGCTTTACCGCATCGAGATGCTTCGCGTTGATGAATCTGGCGAGGCTCATTGATTCCTGGCGCGACGCGGAATCGGCCTCCTAAAATAGTTTGTGAAATGCGTGGGCGGCGCTGGGGCCGCCCGCGTCGACGCGCTCCCAGCCACCGTATCTCCGGCGCGAAAACGACGCTGCCGCGGGGGCGGCGAGGGAGGGTGGGTGAGCGCCGCCGCGGGGCTCTGCTGCGACTGGCATCGCGTCGCCGGCGGCGGTTATCTGCGACGCGTCGCGCGCCCCCGCCCTGCTCCCTCGCGTCACCCTGCGCCCTTCCGTGGAGCGTGGTTGAGGTCTCGTCCTTCATCTCCCTTCCGTCTCGTTTATGCCCTTTGTCATTTCTCACGGGGTCCCTTTTTTCCAATGTTTCGCCTTCATCTACTTCCGTCTCTTTCCTGCCCTTTGGTTCTGGTTACGTTTCGCCTCTTTCTACGCTTACTTTCTCTTCATTTCTCACGGCGGTGATGTCTGTTAACTTATCTTTAGCCATTCGCTGTCGCTTTGTTTCCATAAGTGTTCGTCCTTCATCTACTTCCGTCTTTTTCCTGCCCTTTGGTTCTGGTTACGTTTCGCCTCTTTCTACGCTTATTTCTCTTCATTTCTCTTTGCCGTTCGCTGCGCTTTGTTTCATATGTGCTTTTGCTTCTTTTCTCTTTTTATCACTTACGATTCTTGTTTCTTTAGTTTCTTTGTCCCTCTTCTTTGCTTTCGTAAATGTTGCGGTTGCCTCTTCGGGATATTTTTTCTTGCAGCACACATAGGTGGTACCTTTGTGATAAAGGTATTCTATTTATGTTCATAAAAAACTAAATGTGGCATTTGTGGATGAGAGCGTGCGTGTTTTTTCTCAACATATCGCCGGTAAAGAAACAATACCGCATAAGTGACTTTCAGATAGTTCTTTTGTTCCCTGATGCCAACGGCCGTATCTCTTTCCAGTTGTTAGAGTCAGAAATGTAATAACTCATAATAACTGCTAAATTATATTTACCATACTATTAAATGGTACTCGTAATGACAGGTATGCCAAACATCTCAAGATATCAGGGCGTCAAGGATGTCAGTACGTGGTATTGTTTCTTCCAGAACGAATACACATGTCTCCAAATTCTCTATCAAGAAAAAAAACATCTTTCCAATGCATACTCCTTCTGATTTTTTTTCTTTTCGTAAGTTAGGATTTATCAACCAAAGTTCTCACAAATACACAATAACATCACCGGTTAAAATCGATGAATTACGAAAAACCGATTGGCAGTTAAGAAAGTAATATTACTTCCAGAAAGAAGAAATATGCTTTTCGGACTTTTCCCATCGGTAAAATGCATAACTGCTTCACAAACATTTAGCGACAGATCAATGATATATTTATGTTGCTCTCTATTGTAATTCATACCCGCACTGGAATCTTCATTTACATATGTAAGTTTTTTTTGCTTAGTGCATTTGCTGAATTGAGTGTTTTGTGAAGGAGGGCAGTTGTAAGACTATATTTCCATCTTCACAATTCCTAATGTTCGAAAAATGTTGGTCCACAAAGATATCTATTTTATTGCCTCAGCCAGCCTCCCAAGTGAGCGGTCAGCGAGGGATGATTTTTGAGTCAAAGCCACCGGGTGCGGTGGTTAAGTGCATAACTGACTCACTGCAGCGCCTTTGATCGGGAGGTCTTAGCTTCGAGTCGTCCCTATAGGTTCGACTCGTTCAGTGCGTAGAGGGCGGAGGATTTTTGCACTAGCTTGTGAGCTAGGTCGAATTCATCGCTGTCTGGAGGAGTTTCTAGAGGACGGCTGCTCTCATCGGTAGCTTTCCATAGTTTCTCCGATCAACACCAGGCGAATGCCGGAGCAGTACGCTAACAAACGGGCCACGGACCGCGCGCGATCTTTCCTTCCTCTTCCTTGTCCTATCCTCACACACCCTTACACAACATGTACTACACTACCACACATGCTGGGAGACCGATCGAGAGCTTAGAGCTTGTCTCCGCTGGGGCGGTACCCCGCTGGTGGGGGATAACCTGGTTGGAGAAAACCCCGCTAGCCCACGGTAGGTCGGCGCCAGATCTCACCATCCAGCGGGAAAAGACCGCCACCACCAACGGCAGATGAAAAACATGCACTACACTTACGGGACTAACGCCCCTAGTAGTCGGCGCGCCCGGAATCACTAACATCAATCAAAAAGAGTCATAGCACGCTCCGACTTGGCGGCCGCGTAATGAGCATCGCCGCCGCGAGTCACCGCCCCCTCGGCTCGTGGCGGGAGATGGCTATCGCCTGCCAGGCGCCGCGCCGCGGGCGAGACGTGCCACCCCCCCCCCCCCGGCCCCGCCAGCGGCACGCGCCGCCACGCGCACTGGGCCCGATCGGTCGAAACGCCAGCGGCAGCGCACCCACCCCTTCAAATGACGTTTCACGTCTCCGCTTAGGTCTTTTCACTATATTTGTTTCACATTCGAATAAGAAATTTATACAAACATGTGAAAAGTTAATTGAAATTTTCTATAAATTCTTCGTGGCAAAATAAAGAAAAAAAATGAAAGAAAAATATTAGAATTGAAAAGCGACTATTATACAATCGTAAACTGTAGATAAATGTTCTGTAAATATTACGCACGAAGATAATATGTTTATGCAGTTAGTTTAATGTTAAGCTTTTTTTAAATTTGTAGAATCAATAAAGCCGATTACAAAGAGTTAAATTTTTTTTAATTAAATTTTAAAACCTTTTTGTGGCGTGTCGGTATTTGACATCTGCGAGAAAACGGGCTTACTTTATATTTCTCGCTGCGATTGGCTGAACGTGTATGGACGCAATCATTCGTGCCGTAAAATGCTAATACGTCATTATTTGTACCGTGAAATGCCCGATTATGAACGACTTTTTTGCATCAGAAAAGGACTTTATAATGCTGGTATACAAAAAATGTATTATCACTAATCACAAAAAGTACTTGACACGCTCCTTCGTCGCTCGTCGGTGTATTGGTTTTAAAGGATCGACTGCCTCGCAAATTCCGAGAATTGCGCGTGCAGTGGGCGCATCGTGGACGCACTGTGCGCCGCCCCCTTAAGGCCGCCGCCGCCGCCGCCCCGCCGCGCGACGAGTTGGGTGAGTTCCAGGCGCGCGCGCCAGCACCGTCCTTCCCCTCTGGGAGGCCTGGGGCTCGAATCGCCTAGCAGCAGCAAATAAGCGAACGATATGGATCTGTGATACGATTGGCTCGGGAAAATGGTATATGTGTATAATATTGTGAATTTCCGCTACTTTAGGGAGAATTCATAGCGACGTTTCAATGAAGAATACTTTGCTTTTGAGAAAATTAGTCTCTGCGATATGTTTGAGGGGTAGTAGGTTCGAATTTTGTACAAAAATTGGCAATGGAATCTACATTGCCAATTTGTGCTTTTATTTGCCTACCTGTCGTTACTTAATCACCACTAGTGCTTTAGTTAAATTTAATGCCTCTCTTTGAAGTTTGTAAGAGACGTTTTCTCCAATATTGATTGCTGTCCCAATGGAAACGCGTTAAGTTTGGTGTGAAACCCAAAATTTAAAACAAATCGTTAATGATTTTACGGGGTGATGTGATAATCTATAACGGAGCAACTTTTTTAAAGTGAAAATGGGTAGACACTGGCAAATTTAAAATTAATCCTAATATTGACACCAATTCTGGGTGCCAGTCGGACCCAAACTCCTCTTTCCTTATCTCTGCCCGGCCGTGCCCGAAATTCTGGATGTGCTTATGAATCTCCCTGAGGTGGTGATGGACCATGGACGTGGCACCATCAGGATGATGGACGTGTGTGAAGGGATGTGTGGCGATGTACACAGGAGTCAATGAGGCATGAAAGTACGAGTAGACGAGTACGAGCGTTTGGTTTCAAACGAGCTGGAAGTACTATAAGACTTTGGTAAGAAAGTAAATTTCTGTTATTGTCTAATACTGGTACTAATCGATTTGAAATAAGAGTTTATTTTATGAAATTTATTAGCAACTTAAAATGAATGAAGAATATTTATTTGTATTCTCTACCAAATACTAAACATATTAAAATCTGCATAGTAGAACATTTGGTTTTAATAAATGTATTGTATAAGACAATAAACTTTGTAAGAATTTTAACAGACCTTAATTATTTGAATGAATTACTTATCATTTCTAACTATACATTTGAATGGTATGTAATGGTGTAGAAGCGATCTATAGAGGCTAAATGATAAATTACCATTTCAGACAAGTGAATTATTCGGGAGTTAAAAATTTAATTTAAAATCATAATGATATATGAAGTTAATTATCAAGTGAGCGCATAGTTTTAAGTAAAATACGCAGCCTACATAAATATGATTTGAGTGCCAGGTTTTGACAAGAAATGAGTCTGTCTCATCGTAGTACTTACTAGGCAGAGACGTTGGATATTGCGAAGCCAGCTGAGCTGTTAGGGACAGTAAGGATAGAGGGAGGGCCGAGTGCGGTAAGTGAAGTGAAGAGAAGACGGTTGGTGTGTAGGGAGATTGAAGGCCAAGGGGCCAGCGGGCGCTGTGGTCGGCCGGGGCGAGACGGAGGACCGAGGAAGGGAGGGGACAGTTGTCATTGAGAGGAGAGAGGGCAGTGGGGACAATGAGCACAGAGGGAATGGCGTGTGCCGTAGGCGAAGTGGGAGAAGACGGGTGGTGAGGACGGGGGTTGGGCCGGCGGGCGCCGTGGTCGGCCGGTGCGAGGGGAGGAGGGGGCAGGGGCTCCCTGGGGCTATTGAATAATCCAGCGCTGGCGGCGGCGGCTGCGGCGGCGCGGGGGCGGTCGCGTGCCCATACATCACGGGGCCCGGCCCCCCGGGCCTGTGCGGGGGGGGGGGGGGGGGGTAGCGGGCTCGCCCCCCGCGCCACTCGCCACCCGCGCTGGCGCCCGGCCCGCGGGCTGTCCCTCTGTCTGGGCGAGCGGGCGAGGAGAGGCTAGGCGAGGCCTCTCATCCACCTGCCTCCCGCGCCCTCAAAGGGCCGGCCCTAGCACTCGGCTCCCTCCAATTACGCTTCTACTCAAGCCATTCCTTAGCCCGAGCTCCCAACGATGATGCATACTTTGCGCATTGTCTGCATTTGTCGTAACTCAACATCTATTTTGATTCGTTTAAAGATATTTTAAGGGACAAAAGTAGCCCACAAATTTCACGTAATCACTCACAAACTCAATGACGTAAGCTGCAGAATTAACCATCATCAGAATATTACTACAAGTTTTGTTTTTTAGTGCTATTTTATCATTTTATATTTATTTACCCAGCTGAAATCGCAAACGAGAGTTTGAATATCATTTACACCAAATAAAACGTTCCAATGATTTCCTCATTTGACATGTTTTCTACTTTATCTTCAACTCCCTTATTATAGGGAATAAAGATGCATTTTTAGATCGTATTAATGAGTTAACTTGTTAATTTGTTTAGTTTCATTAACTCAACTTCAAATTTCCAAAAATATTTCATCTCCTGCCTGTCATAACTTTTTTGTGTGTGAATCGGTGAATACATTTTGCCTGATATTTTAAAACAGGAAACATATGTTTCTTATTATACCTTTTGTCATTGATCTAATACGTGGTGATTATTTACTGTGAAGTTGTATCACAGGGAGTTTAACCAAAGAGTAAAGAATACCTCTTTAGTCTATGGTATAACACATCCTTTGTCTTTGCTAGTTCTCCCTTTCATTTCTTAGGTTTATTCATTCCCCTTTCCCCTTTCTCTTCTTCTGCACATTCTCACATTCCTCCTCTTTGTGCGGTGGGCGCTGGGGCCGGGGCGAGGGCGAGGGCGAGGGCGAGGGCGAGGGCGAGGGCGAGGGGGAGGCGTGGCGCGGCGGGGGAAGGGAGGCTGGAGGATGCGGGGCGAGGCGACCGGTGTGTAGCAGCTGCTGGCGGCCAAGACGCGGCGGGGCTGAGGAAGGTGCCACCGCCAACCGGAAAGTAGACAACTTTGGCACGGCGCAGGTGGGGTGGGCACGGCGACTGTCGCGCGTGCGACGGACAGGCTGTGGTGGCGGCGGCGGCAGGGGCGGAGAGACGGTGTTCGGGTTGGACGAGACAGGTCGAGGAAGTTTGGTGTGGGCAGAAATAGGAAATGCTATGGGATCGAGGAAAGTAGATGGTCAAGTAATGGCAAATTTTAGCAAAACATCCGTACTTCGATACATCACAAAATTGTATGATTCCATTCGATGAAAACATCGACAGAAACATAGATGTTTAAAATAGAGATGTTTTAAATACGATGAAACATGCCATTTTCCCATCCTGTTTCCATTTTAATGTAGTTCTTAATTAAATGAGTTTTATTTTTTGTTATATCATATATAAAAATGTTAATATTTTTTATGGAATGTGAAGAAGGAAATAAATAAGAAAGGACATTGTTTTGCTATTTTTCCATTTATTCACTCTCGGACATAAATCATCGAAATAAAGTGTTCTGGTTGTAATGTAATTCATAACATGTCAATATTATTTCAGTATTAACTGTCTTAAATTTGAGTGTCATCTTACCTTTTTAATCAACGTTGTATGTAGTAAACATTAAAATGCAATTTAATGATATTGTCACGTTCAAAATAATTAAAAACGCTTACAATACTGGAGAATGGTTGCGAGTAGCGAACACTTTCGTGCCGCCTGGGAATGACAACAGTGAACAGTTGTCAGTGACTGTTGATTGCGAGCAATTCACAAAAAAATTAGAAACTGGAAATTTTATTTATATAATTAGAATTTTGTTTTCGAAAACATCGATATTTGTAGACAAATATACCGATCTGAAGAAAATATCGGAAACAAAACATCGATGTTAATATATCGATGTTTCTGCTCGAAATTTTTTTTAAAACGTCGATGTTTTTTTTGCCACCCCTAGATATATTAGGATGACGATGACGGAGGGTGAGAGGGCTGTTTTATCGGGGTTGCTGGCGGAGGGTGTGTTGGGAGAAGCTCCAATAGTGGAGGGGGCGCAAGTCAATCGGCTGAGGCGGATGTTGCAATTGAGGAGGAAGTCGCAGGTGACGCTGGCGCGGCGGCGGTCGTGGGCGGATGCGGCGGCAAGAGCCTGAAATCGTTGAGCCAGGCCGACGACCCACCTTTCCTCCTGTCGGGAGATGCGCTGGGACAGCCCTTGGGAAACCTGAGCTGTGCGCGTGTTTTCTTGAGTGGGCGGTCGTCTTGCGCTGCTTCGGGGGTTGATTACGGCGATCGGCTTTCGTTTCAAAATCTCGTGTACGAAGTACATTAATCCGACATTATGTTATCCCCATATTTAACTTATTCTATTGAAAAGAAATGTTTTGGATTTGCTAATTGATGTATATTTTCTGGAAACATGAAATTACTTTAAATGCTTCTGGACTTCCCCACTTCCTGTTTGAAAGATATGACAAAATAAATTGGGATGTACCTCCAATTTCCAGTTGGAAAAAGTACAAATAATAGGAAGCTATGGTTGCAGAAGAAAGAGTTTGCCTTTTGAACATATCGGTGTTATTATTACGAAAGTGAATAGTTTGTTCAACCACTACGTTTTTTCCCCACAGTTACTTTATATTATATGAAAAAGAAAGAAATTGTATGCAAACTCGAATCCAATTTATATAGAGATTCTAATGAGCTTTCAACCGCTGACGTAATATTGGCGCCAAACAATGCAGCATATACTACGTAGGTGGCATCGACCGAACCCTCGTGCCGAGCGTTGCCTCTGCCCACGCGTCGGGCGGCGTGGAGTGGAGTGGAGTGGTGAGTAGAGGCGCGGGCGTGACGTCACGGTCTGATGAATTGCGGGCGGCGCGCGTGGTGTACCTGCGTGACGTCACGTAGGCGCCGACTGCTCCTCGGGCGCGGCGCGCGGCTGGGGCCGAGGCAATTGCGCGGGCGGTGGGCGGCGGGGTGAGCCGTGGAGGGGTGTGAACGGTCGTGAGTGGTGGTGGAGGCGTGTAGCAGGCGGAGGTGGGTGTTGGGAGTGGTTGATTGCGGGGGCGGAGGTGGCAGGAGGGCGCTGTTCGGCTGCGTTATCAGCTTCCTCTCTGCGCGGCTGCCGCCACGTGCGATCGGCCGGCCGAGCCAGAATCCACCGCCGGCGACCATTACGAGCCCAGCGCACGCTTGGATTTATATATGGGCCCAATGGACTTCAACCCAACGCCCCGAAGTTTGAAGCAGCAATGTGTTCAAGCCGCTTACATATCGCCGAAGGTTGCGGGGCAACTGCTCGGCGCTGGGCGATTGGATTCCAGAGTGCAATCAATGGTTTCGCCGTGTGAAAGCGCGTGTTAGTCACAAGCAAATTACCACATAGTCTAAATCATTTGTCATTTCGTAATTGTCCAGAAGTGATAAGTGCATTCTCTAAAGTTATTTGCTAGCGTAGCTTGAAGTGATCACCTATTTCAACGCAACTTTGTAGGGACCGCAACATTACTACCATTAGCTAATGAAATTACCTCAATATCCGTCGAATTGTGGGAATTCTTATTGGATGTTGTTGCCGTTCTTATAAGAAGAAATAAAAGAGGTCATCTTCGTCAACATATCAATGATATGTTGACGAAGATGACCTCTTTTATTTCTTCAATATCCGTCGTCTATTGTAATGTACCGTTTCTATCTCCTCCATGTGATGTTTGTAGGAAATGCCCAAGCAATCGAGTCTTGAAAGTAAGCGATAGTGAATAATTGACAAGTGATTGTGAATAGTTATAATGTTCCTCGTTGGGTGGGCCGCATTTCATTCTCGCAGCGCACAGCGTTACGAGGTCAATAATTTTTCCTCTGCTACAAATGTTTCTCAGAAGGTTTGAAATTCCCATACAGGGAGGCCAACTCGCTACCTGCGCCACACAACCTCCCTTCTGATCGAAACTTGATGGATTGGTTGATTACTTTATGAAGTGGAAACTTGATGGATTGATTGATTACTTCGTGTTTCCGAGCACATCAACAGCTACGGTCATTAGACTCGTAAATGTAGTGCATGTTTTACCATACACTACATTTATGCGAGATGGCGGTGATCTTCCCCTACTAGATAGTGAGATCTGGCGCCAACCAACACCTTGGGTTGCGAGAGATTTCCCCAACCAGGTAATTCCCACCAGCGGAGCACGGCCCCAAACGGTACAAGTTCTAAGCATCCGATATGTGTGGTAGTATAGTCCATGTAAGTGTAAATGTCAATGTGTGTAAATAACGAGTGAGAATAGCAAAAGAAAGAGGAAGGAAAGATCGAGCGCGGTCCGTGGCCGTTTCTGAAATTCGGATAGTGTTGATTGGAGAAACCACAGAAAACTATCGATCAGAGCACCCAGTCACTAGAATCCCCTTGAAGACAGCGGTTGAATTCGACCTAGTTTCTTAGCTACTGTCGGAAATCCGACTACCGTCGCGCCGGTGGCCGCGAAACGTCGGGGCTCCAACAGTAGGTCAGAGGTACGGCAGTGACATCAGTTGATGCCCTGAGCCACCAAAGCCGGTGGGAGCTTGAGAATTTGCCTGGAGTGACTTCGCCGCCCCTGTGTCTCCGCCGTCGCCGCCGCTGCGACGCAGCGCGTGTCTGCCGGGGGGCGGCGGCGGCGACGGCGGGCGTCCTGGCGTGGGGCGGCGGCGGCGGCGGCGACGGCGGGCGTCCTGGCGTGGCGTGGTGAGGCGCGGCGCGGTGCGGCGCGTACCTATTTTCGTTCGGGCGCCGAGCTTATAATAACGCCAGCGGTGTTTTCTTAAAACGAACCCAGCACCGCGGCCTCCGTCGCGCCGCCCGCCCGCTGCGCACCCGGAACCCCATCTGCACAGGCGAAGATGCTGCCGCGTCTTTTTCACACGCCGAGCGGGTCCTCGCCAAATGCCGAAACATTCCTCGACCAAGAATTCCACGAGCGAAACATTACTCATCGGGTACTACAATCCATATTCTTCTGTAAACCCATATGGAAACTTCCGGTTTCTCTTTATACAATATGCTAAGCAAAACTTTGTAAGTATCGCAACATTACTAGCACTACCAGTAGCTAATGAAATTACTTCAATAATACAGTTGTCTCGCATGTATGTTCGAAAATGTGAACTTTTATGTTATAATTGGAGCACAGTCTGTTACTCTTTCTGATTTCTTCCCTCGCACTCAAGCCACGTTAAGGACCGGTTCTCAATGTTAAACCTTTCCACCTCGAATGATCTTTCTGAATTTCCAGAAGGCAAAGTTAACGATACATCGCTGAGATCTGGTTGCTGATATGAAACGTCACTAATAATCCCAAACAATTGAATCAGATATTAATACACGAACTGCCTATATAATATTCATATCCAAACCAACAAAATTGAGATATAATACAATTAGTAAAATTAAAGAATGAACTTACATTAACATGAAGAGTCTCTAGATGGATTTAAACGCAGTAGATATCATAGCAATGGATCATAGCAAAAGCATGAAGACGAGAGCGCTGGCACTAAGCAACAGTCTTCTCGTCATCTTTTTTGTCGCTACAATAATGCAACCGCGACCTTTGGGAACGCATTCTCTCTTATGCGGCCGGAACCCGCTCGCGGGTATTTCTCCTCTCTGATAAAAAACGACGCGTTTCCTTTTTTCTCGGGCGTTGAGTGCGGTGCGATGCGTCAGCCACAGAGGGATGTACGCGCACAGTGCGACATAGAAGTATCAGCGCGGGCGCACGGTGTGGTTGCGTGACACATAGGGAAACACTAGTTGGCGCTGGCCCTTAGAATACGAACAGAGCTACTAGTACGAATATGAAGCAATTCGTCTACTTTAGAACAGCGGTGCTTTGTGACTTTGCGACCACGTGTGTTTCTTTTTATATCATGTCCGGCGAAAACATTAAAGTTGATAATTGACTAATAATGATATTAGTATTAAATTGCTTGACTCGTAGTGAAGTCTTCGTTTAAGATGTGTGTATTTACGAAACATTTTGAGTTTCGGGTTAAGTTATTAGTGAGTACTTATAAAACACAAATAGAAAATTACTATATTATTATAATACATATTAAATTATTATACGTAGATAAATGAAATGTATTAATTATACTGCAAAATGCGATAAAATTATCACGTACTATTTAAAGTTATGTTTCATTGTCTTGGAAGCTTTTTATATTATTTCAAAATTAAACGTTCAAAGCAAAATAAATTTACAAAACGTACGAATTAGCAATATAAAATTGTTCCGAATGAAACGTACAATACGATTCGTGCTAAAGCGTATTTTTGACTTTTGGTCTCCGTCGATATATAACAGATCGATATCTCGCTGGCGTCGGTGCGCGCGCGATGCGCCGAGTTCGCGGACCTGCGGGCTCGTGCTGCGAGCGCAGCGTAGCGGGATGGGGCGAAGTGAAGTGGGAGGGGGCGTTGCCGCCGGCGATAACTCGATACTCCAGGACGCTGCGCGCGCCGCGCCGCGCCGCTAAATGCTGGGAGCGGCCCAGCTGAGCGCTCGGCTCGGTTCCGCTCGGCACGGTGTGGCGATCGCGTAAACTTGCCCACGCGACAGAACGCGCAGCTGAGGACCATACCTCTTTCAAGCACGGGGCCATTGGAAAATGTTTTGCACGAGTTGCACAGCTCGGACCTCGGCACCTCGGCAAGAAAATGTCTTCTTGACTTCATAAAAGAACGCTTCTCTGCAGGCGTTTATCATGCCTACAACATCTTCCGTTGCTTTTGGGAACTATTTCATAAGGTGGTTCATAAATTATCCTACCGTAGATCAACACATACGGAGAAGAAATGATGGTTCAAATTTTGTACCTCCGTGCGGTCGATGTTCTTACTACGCGCAGTGGTACATATTTTGTACCACCGTGCTGGAAAGATACGGCGTGGGGAGCACGCGTGGCCATCTTCATAAAAGCAGCCTCGCATTCGATATCCGCTTTCTTCCAAGGTAGTCAATCATGAACTCTAACGAAAATTAATATTTTCATTACCGATAGAACATACTAATCGTACCGTCGTACGCATGAGAGTCTTGATTGATTAATGTATTAATGTTTTCCGGGCTCGACAACTACTGCAGTCATTAGTCCCATTAGTGGAGTCAATGTTTATCGCTGGAGGTGGTGCCAACCTACTCGTCAGATTGCTTGCGAGGTGTATTCTCTCTCTAGGAATCGCCCCCAAGCGGTGCATCGCACCAGCCGAGACAAGGTCTAGGCTCCCGAGTGGTGTCCCGATGTGTGTGGCAGAGTTGCAACTGTGTGAATGGGGAGAAGAAAGGTCAAGGAGAAGAAAGGAAAGATCGCGTGCGGTCCGTGACCCGTTTGTTACGGTACTGCTGCATTGGCCCCGGTATTGATTGGAGAATCCACGGAAGATTACCAATCAGAGCAGCCACCGGCTAGAGTTTTCGGCCAGACGGCGACTGCATCCGTAACTAGAGTCGAAAATCCTCTCTTGTCGGAACTTGAAACTAGAACCTTCCTGTCAGAGGGACTGCAAAGTCAGTGACAATGCTGGTTCTGAGCTAACCCCGGCTAGTCAGATAGGTTTGAATTAACTTAATTTTTCATGCTTTACCGATGCATAATTATGATATGAACGTAATGTACGAGTTCTATTGGAATTTTTAACACCATTTACCCAATTTCAACCTAAAAGTACTTCCGTTCTTTTTAACTAATTATTTTACTATTTACAAAATAATGAAAAGTTATTCAGATGTATGTATCACAATTTATATTATAAAATCTAAAAAATCAAATATTCTTTCGTCCGCCTTGAAATTTCTGTCCAACGATTCCATCGCTCTCCTATTTTCTATATGAATTCTGGCCTTCACTCGACAGTTCATGTCCATGTCACATTTGAGTTAAACTATTGATATCGTAGTAAGTTTTCCGAGTGAGTCGTTTCTCGTATTATCAAGAGCTCCAACTTCATAACAATTATTAATCACATCACTCATAATTCTGTCTACCATTCCGTACTCTTCCCTATTCTTGTCCCATTGCATCAACCGACTTGCGTAACTCTTTTGATCGTCCCCATGTACCGCAAAATCCAGTCTCTGCATCCATTAATTCGAAGCTCCATTTCCGAAAACCCTTTCTCTTTCGAGAGCTGAACCGGCACGTGGCAGCACTTGCCCATGGCTCGTCCGCAGCGACGGACGTTTCCAAGGGCGACAAAGGCCGACACACCCGCGCGCCGACCCCAGTGACGGACAAACGGGACAATTTATATAAAGCGGCTTCGTGCAACATTTCTGCTGCAAAGGCGCTCGGCGCATAATTAACGGGAGTGTCTGGGCCCAGCGGCCGCACCCATCGACGCTTGGCTCTCCTGCCCCGCCCCCGGCCGCGCTCACGCCCCCGGACCGCCCCGCCTCCTCCGCCCTTGCCTTCGGCCCTGCTTTTAGCCTCACCCAGCTCTTGCTTGCGGCTCCGCCCAGTTAATGGAGGATGAGACCGAAGAAGAAGTCGTGGGGGTGTTGACGGAGGCTCGGGAAAGAGAAAGGGTGACCGTGCCATGGGGTATGTAGAAGATCTAGAAAAGGCAGTGAAGGCGGTGGAGAGAATGAAACAAATCAATGGCATAATTAAAGGTTCTCGATATGACTGGTCTTATAAAAATTCATCTTCTTTAGGAAGTTGGAAGAAAGTCGTAGACAGAAAACACACAAATGCATCGGGTATGTTTTCGCGGATTGACTTTCGTTCGCAGAGTGCGAAATTGCTTCACCTTTTCCCTTCGATTACAAAACTGCATTTATCAAAGACCGCAGGGTCGCCGAGCAAGATTTGCGAGGCGACGGCGCGGTCTGTGCCAACGCACATGGCTAGTAATCCGCGCTCGAGACTCACAAGCACCCGCTGTTTAAATAAAAGAAAATGTTTAAAAATTCTTTAGGAAGTGGTCGCCTAGTGTGAAAGCAGACGTCCTTCCTTTCCGCAATCAAAACGCTACATCGCGGACTGAAGGCAGCGTCGGTGACTAAAGTTGCGACGCGGTGGCTGCAGCGACGGTGGTGCGACACTTAGCGACTGCAAGGAGTTGCCCAAAGAACAGTTGGGAGGAAATAATTTAGAAAAGACTGTTTTTTAAATGAAATATTATATTTAAAAGTAATGAGATTAGTGGGAGTGTCCGGAATACCGACATTTATTCTCCTCTTAGTGCTATGAAATGTATGATTTGGGAATGAATACTAAATGAGGTGAAGGTGCCAAATCTTCATTCTATCAGAAAGTACGAGTCTGAATATTGCGTTTCCGCTTCTCACTTGTTCCTAAACTTTAGTGCATGGTTTCTATCAGCACAAGAAATTTAAAGAAAACAGTTTAGTTGTTTTTGATAAATTCTTGTTTGCTTAGTTTTTTAAAGTCCCACATTTTCTGTCAACAACTACTCGTATTTTACAAAAAAAGGAATTGGCATCTTGTAAAGATCGAAAATTCAGAGACACACACAGTGCACTGAGAAATAAATATTAATACTTAATATTGGAGGTGTAGGACAGTTTCAAACAATGTTTGAACTTTTGCAATTTCCAAAATTTCGGAAGGTTTTAATGACAACGGGGCAGTGGTGCGCCCACTGTGAAGGGGATCCGCCGCCGCTGCCCGCGCCGAGTGACCGCTCCACGAGCGGGCGGCGCGGCGTTTCCAAAGCGAGCGAGCCCCGCCCCCTCGCCTCCGCCGCCCCCGCGTCGCGTCGTCTGCCGGCCGACTGCCTGCGCGTCCCCCCCTTCCCCCCCGCCTTCCGCTCTCGGCCAGGGGCGGCACCGACGCCGTCTTTCTTCCCCGCCCACTTGCTCCGGCCGCTCGCTCTCGTACTCGTCCCTCTTGTTCGTTTTCGTCGAGCGTCTTCCCGTTTTTCGTCCTCTCTTTTGACACTTCTTCTCTGCACTGGGAATCCTTATTCTTTAGTGTAGGCCTTCCTTTATTCTTTCTCTATAAGATCTCCCCGATATCTCTTTTTTTTTACATTTTTGTACTTCGTGCTCTTCGTCGACAACAACTTTCTTGTTCTTTTCTGATTTTACATCCGAACACTTTTTTTGTATTTTCTAGGATCTTTTGGATAGGCGTATATCCATTTAATTATGTGTCTCATCGTCTTAAAATTTTAGTTTTTTTAGTATTTGTTACTAGTAGCTTTCAATAATTTTATACCACTACGACTACTTTTCCTCGTTTCTTTAATTCCACCTCAATTTTAGCGTCATCACTGTGCTTATCAGCGATTGTAATTTCTTTATCTCCTAGCTGAATTCATCTAACCCCTCGTTTTCGTCCATTTTCTTGTCTTCATCATTTCGCTCCCCATGTTATTTCAAGCGGTCTAATATTGTTTTGTAATGGCGTATTCTTTGCGCTGACTTTCGTTTTCGTCTTCGCCTTCCCTTCCTTTCCGATCGTGAAATTGTGCGGTTTGGCGTGTGCCGCTCCCGAATGCGGCGCTCCCCCCCGCCCCGCCCCCCGGCGCGCCGCTCGTCCGTCTCTCGCCCGCGCATCCGCTGCGCCTCCCTCCCCTCCCCTCTCCGCCCCGCTGGCTCGGCCGGAGCGCCGGAGGCGGGTCGCGCGCGCCGCGGCGGCCGTGGCGGCGGCGGGGCGGTGCGGGGCGAGGGGCGCCAGCCGCGTCGCCTTTGTTCCGGCCGGCAGCGCTGCTGCTGCTGCTGCTGCTGCTGCGCGGCGGCGGCGGCCCCACGCCCTCGCTCCGCGCCCCGCCGGCGCCGCCGACGCCGCCTCCACCGCCTTGGCTGCCTTCCAACCGCTCGCCGCTCCGCGCCACCCCGCCCCGCCCACCCCGCGTCGCCCGCTCAGGCCGGCGCCGCGCCGCTCCGCTCGGCGCCCGCGCGGAATAATATTTACATTGCGAATCGGAGAGCGCGCGAGCGGCGCGGCGCGGCGGCCGCAGGGAGCGGGGGCGGGGGCGGGGCGGCGGTCGTATAGCGGCCGGGGGACGGGGCGGAGTAGGGGCGGCGCATTACGCGAGGTGCGAGCGCCCGCCCTCCCCGCCGCCCGCGCCCCCGCTGCCACCGCCGCCGCCGCCGCCGCCGCCACGCCCAAATAAATTGCCGCCGCGCGCGCGTAGCGCCATGCCGCTGCGCGCAGCCTCGTGCCGCCGCTGGCAGGGCTGGGGCGGGGGGGCGGCGGCGGCGGCGGCGGCGGCGGCGGAGGGCGGGGGGCGGGCGCGGCGCTGCCAGAGGGCGAGGACTTGGGCCGTGGGCGGCGCGGCCCGGCGCGTGGGCGTGCTGAAGGATAATGCGTCGATCGCCCAGGCTCCAGCTATTGCAACTGCTCCACAAGGAGCTGAGAAATAATTGAGAGAGTTTGCAAGACGGTAAATTCATTGTCGTAGCACGTAAGCATTATCGTATCTTCATATTAGGAATTAACGTATCTTTTGAAAAATGGGTTTTTGCATGTCGAAAGTATACGTTAACACTAGGAACTAATTGGAACTGAATACCTCTAACAGAATCTAAAAGCTTTTATTGAACATGTGTGTATCCTAAATCCATTTTTGCTTCTATATGCACTACAAGATAATAAAACGCATGATAAACCCCTATATGAAATCAAAGGACCTCAATATAAAATAACCTCCAAATCCTTAAAATTACGTTATTTATTTCTGACATATTTGAATTAACTTTAAAAAATATACATTAAGTTCCAGCCTTATTATATTGGTAATATGGATATTGTATTTTTCATTACTTCTAAGCTTATTGTGTGTTAGTATTGAATTCGCTTTTAAAGGTGGCGGCGAAAACTTCGTAAACTGTAAGTTAGGAACACACTTGTCGTAGATGACAAAACAGTGAGAATATCGGGACCCTTCAATCGAAATCGTCATTTGATTCCGGCGCATGCGCAGATCAGTTCTTAACAGAATTGTCGTGTTACGTCTTTCAAATAAATGACTTGCAAAAACTCCCTAGTTATTCCAAAAACTAAGTTCAAGAGATGACGCCATGGCGATTTTTGATGAAAAAATTGACGGTGTTTCAGTGACGATAAAATACGATATTTCAGTATACGGTATAATGTTCGAATAACAATATACTAATTATTGAAAATAAACATTTTTTTTACAAATTAGCGTCACGAAATAAAAGATTAAGAATGAATTTTAGCGAAACAGAAGAAATTTAATGAAAAATGTGCATGTTAGAAATGGGAAGACGTAATTATAACTGATAACAACAGGGAAGCAGAGTGGTATTCAAATAATTTTGAAATTCAACCAAAACAAGTTTTCAGAATAGTTGTCAATTGGCGTGGACTATAAAAGCACAACGTCCTACATAGAAGACATATTAATCAACACTTAAATAGAAAGATTCTGATCAATTGTCAGTGCGCTACGAGTGATAAAATAGTAGGCAAACATGGAACGTACTTCTATGGCAACAGGGAAAGCTAATTCGCAATATCGTTTCGCCGCTCAACTAACGAATCGCATATCGAATACACATTTCGGACAACACTTCGCTTCTTACATTTAATGTATATTGCTTTTCATATTAACTAGGCGGGGAGCAGCCGCGGCGTTGCGGTGGCGCCATTGGTGGCGAAGAGCGGCGACTGCGAAGGTGTGTGGGCGGAGGGGCGGGGTCGCGGGGGGGGAGGGGGCTATCGCGCGGCCGCAGGTGCTGCGCGCGGCCAGAAATTGTGGGGCTAATGGAGAGTTCGATGTGCGTGAAATATGGGCTCCGGGAGCAAATTTATTATTTTGATCGCTCAGGACGGAGGGATTTTTCACTTGGCGTTTTATGTTTGTGTTTTGGACTTCGCGAGCCTCAGATTTCTTTTCCTTGTTCCAGTTATTTTATTCTAATTCGTGTGTTAATATCCGAAGGGCATTTTTGCGCGATTTGTTCGGCTGAAGTGGTTTTCTTTGTTGGGAGTAATTTTTATATCTAATTCCGAAAAGTGGATGTGGGAAACAGGATTGTAGTACAGGAATTGAGCATTCTTTTCACGTAAAGTTTAAAAATCAGTTTTCAAATTTTAAGTAAAGTTTAAAAATCAGTATCAAGGGCGAAAAATAACCAATTTTCGAAAGACCGGCTCTCGGCCGATAAGAAAGAGAGTCCATAAAACATTTCAGCCCTTTTCATCCGAATTAATGCCTACTTTTTTGGTACCCATTTGTAATTAATATTTATAGTTGTACATTTAGGAAAGATTTTATACGATAATTTTAGAAATTCTAGGCATGTCAGTGTCATGGTGGTACTTGTTTAGAACGTGCGTAACTAATAGTTCGCTATTTAAGGTTAAATAACTTGAGTATAGTGTAACACAAATGTGCAGGAATTTCAGAAGAAATCGAACGAATTAAATAACATAAAGGAATTAATATTTATATTTTGTAGTTCAAAATAAACATAATTGAAATAAATTGTGACGTATTTCCATGAAACAATGTTTCAAGACGAGACTCACATTCAGCCTTGAGCTCAAGTAGTATTCGATGGTTTTCAGAGGATTTTAAGAGGAGAAATGCTTTTTGAACACAATATATGGCAGCATCGTAAAGAAGCGCCTTAAGCTTAAGATAATATTGTTACGTAAAACTAGGGGGGGAAATGGAAATACGTATTACGCTCTCACCTCGCGGGTGCACTCCTGGAAGCCCGCGCGGTACTTGCTCAGCACTGCGCTGGAGAGCGTACGTTGACGTTGCAGGTGGCGCACCGTCAGCTCCAGGATGTCCGCCTTCTCCAACTTCGAGTGCTTGGTGTTCTGCAGCACAAGAACAACATAGACCAAATTAGCTCAGAAGACGCTATAAAAACCAGAAACTATTCTGAAATGCAAGAATACGCTAAAAATACTCATCTAGTTACTTAAATTGTTCATATTGTCGTATTAGAAAGGTTGAAATACGCGAAGGTTGATGTAAAGCTTGAAGTAAAAAAGCGATGGAGTATTTATGATTTCAATGGCTCGTTAGGATTTAAATGGCGTGAAGAGAAATGTGTAACAAGTGAAATAGTATATAAAAAATATCAGAAATTTCAAACAAAAATTCAGGATTCGAAAGATTCAATAATATTAAGATTCGAGGATTGAATGATTCTAGAATTCAAGTATTGGAAGATTCTAGAATTCAAGTATTGGAAGATTCCAGAATTGAAGTATTGGAAGATAACAGAATTGAAGTATTGGAAGATTCTAGGATTCAAGTATTGGAAGATTTCAGGATTCAAGTATTGGAAGATTCCAGGGTTCTAGGATTGCTAAATTTAAGGAATCAGGAATAGGAGTATTGCAGGTTAATGGCTTTTAGCATCCTAATGGCCTAGAAAGCGCGGAAGCTCTGGTGGAGGAGCTTGGGCGCGGCGGGCAGTCGCCATTTCCGCCCCGCGCCGCTTCCCTTCGTTCCGCCCCCTCGTCCAGGCCCCGCAAACTCCGCAAGTAAATTAAGAACATCAAGGGTAACCTCGTTACGCGACCTCATAATTGACTCGAATGAGCCGCCAGGCCATTCCGTAAATTGTGAAGAAAACTACTGACCAGGACTTCGCACAGCTCTCGCTCAACAAGATGAAACTATTTTCACACCGTTCCACCTTCTTAGTTGCACTGCGAGACACCGTGGTGCTCCTATTTGTAAAACTGGTTTATAATTAATTATTTTGTTCTTTTAATTGCAACTGAGCAATATTTAGAGAGGTAAATATGAAAAGTAATGGCGATTAAAATTGAAAACAAATTAACAAGCGATTCGATTTTTTCAGAATATTTTATTAATTTTATTATTTATTTATCGTCCCATCAAGCTCATTAGCGACTAAACATATAAATACATTTTAAAATTACACTACGAAATTTAGAACAATATTTATTATCAAGAACAGTAATAAAATACTTAAATCAGATATTTATTACTTTAAATGACAATTTTGCAGAAATTCTTAGGGGGTATTACGGGGTATATTACGGGGTATATTATGGGGTATATTTAGGGTATTTACGTGTATCGGATTTATGATGCCTAAAATTCCTTCAATGACGAAACTACATTCTTCCTAACAATGCAATCGATAGACTGCGTTTCCTTCGTTTATACTGTTGCCAGTAGTAATTAACGGGCTTTACTGAAGGAATTTTCAAAGTGGTCAGAGGAGGTAATCGATTATACTGTTGTATTGGGTCGGAACGAAAGATCACTAAGTAGTTCAGCGCTCGGTTAGGATGCTGTAACAAGTATTGTAACTGTAACTTCTTGGTCTAAAAAGCCATGAAAATTTTCCGTGCAGTCAAAACATTCTGTTTTAAAATTGTACCCTTGATGTTATGTTTATAAATGATAATTCTTTTGAATTTGTGAATTATCTCCACTTTCACGCGATATGTCTTAATTCATCCTATCCTCGTGTATATTTGGAGGAACTCTTATCCCTATGATGCATCATAAATTTAGACGTATATGAATAGTGGGAAGCAGTTTTCAAGCGCTTCATGATTAGCACCTGTAATGAAAGCAAACTTTCTTTTCGACTTAATATTAAAGTACAGGCTAAGAGATATTGTTTTAAATAGTTTATAATTCAATGAGATTTTATTATTTTAATAAGAATCATACCTCCTTATCATAAAACTATTTTCTTTTCATTCTATTTCATAAATTTTTAATTCATAAACACTATTATGATCGCATTAATTCCTCTGTCCCAGCACGTGACTAACGATGTATTGGTACGTAGAAAATCCGTTACCGTGTTAGACTTCCCTCTGGTCGTTGTACCACGCTGCAGCCGACCCCGCCGTCTGGATCGACTTCTGTTTAACCCCCCGGTACTTCCGGGCTCATTCCCTTCCCTCCCCTTGCCTTCCGCCCGCGCCGCGGTCGGGCTCGCTGCGGACGGTCTCGTTCCCGGCCGTCGCGTCGCGCGGAAGGGGATTCGTTCGCCAACTCGGCGCCAACTCCCCCGCCCCCGCCGCCCCCCGTCGCCGGCCGCGGAGCGAGCGGCGCGCGGTGTCCCGGCTGTTAACTATTCGCGGAACCCGCGGGGCTAACTGGCGGAGACGCTATTGACTTAGCAGGCACCGAAAGGCAACGCGCGAGAGCAGCCCTCTGCTGCGGTCGCTGAACCCCAAGGGCTCGGCGCGTCCTGGAAAATACGTTCTTTTGGATGGTTGAGCGGACGTATGCCGATTGATGTAGAGCAGTTCGGAAAAGAAAACTTAGGGACCAGCTTTTCGCATACCCCACATATCAAATTCCGATTAACAAAAGAATTGCCGCTCGTTTTTGGAAATTGTAACCTTCTTCTGGACCCCATTGTAGTAACTGCTAGATTATAATTCATAACAGTATCAGAACATCGCTTATCAACTTCTTTGCTTGGTATTGCTATTACTTGTATGATTCCGAAGAGATCGACCAAAACTTTGCATAGATCATCACGTCAAACTATTCTGAACTAAACAGTTTCGCTTCTGCAAAGTTCTCGCGTTTTTAACCACAATTTAACTGTTAATTCACACAAATGCCATCATTCCTACCTATTTGTTAAGTATTCGAGATAAATGAGATGAGTTCGTCGAATTTGTTACAAATAATCTTATAAATATATATTCTTATAGTTATAACAGGGTTAGTGGAGGAATGTAAATGTTTTGTAAACATCGCTTTTAATTTATTTCACTTATGGAATTACTTTGGCCTGTACATTTCTTAGGCATCGAAAAAAATTATAATTCCATATTGTGTTGGACAACAGTTCCGTACTAAAAGAATGACAGAAATTGATGATATTGTCATAGACATTCTCCTGAAAGAAACCCATGAAACGGATAATGTTGATGTAGTGGATCTCAAATTTTACCGTCTAAAACGTATTTTCCCTCAATTTATCGAGTTGAAACTTTCGTATGGTTGCAGTACTTTCTCTATCCTACGTATACGAAAGAAGTAGAAAATCGAAACGAAAACGGAGCGGAAAGTGCAGTAAAGCTATTAGGTGGAGTAATTAGGTAGACGATTTTTAAATGAAATATTCCAATGGGAAAGAATAAACTAATTTTTACATCCTCCGCCCCCTTACGAAAATAAATGCGGGCCTCCGCCAGCGAATAAGCCTGGGGAACGTTTTAATCCGCAGCAGCGACGAGGCCAGCACTCAGCAGGGCGGCCCACGAGGCGGATTGCAGGGTCGGAGCGCGCCCAACTTCTGCGCGTTTCAACCTGCGTAAAGCCTCCAAGTGCATTGCTGTTTTTCAAAAAGTTGGTATTTTGCTATAGTTTTGAAATACAGTTACTCAGCGGAATACGATTCTCTGATTTACATTTTGTCTTTTTTTTGTAGCTTTATTCATTATTTTGAAGGTTTTACCGATTTTTAGGGGAAAGAAAATGTAGGGAAGGAAAATAAATAATATAATTAATTATAAAGTTAATTATAAAAAAATTAAATGCAGAGTTAAAACGATAGCGAAGCTATACTGGAATGTAGTTCAGAGTTAATGAGAGATTTGAAACAATCTGTCCCAAGTTCACTTTCTTTACCGTAAATTGCACGCGAATTTACCCACTCTGAAGTTTTGCGTATGTAAAATCTCGAAGGGATTGTATATGACAAAATGCATCTTAAAATATTTGACTGAATTGTAGAGTTGAGCCTTGATGTGTTATTTTATTACGCTTCATATGCCAGCGGATTAAGGCTTCTTTGTTAGTAATTGCTAAAAGGCTTATCTTACCTTTGTAACGCCTGTGAATGTACTGACAACTTGTGAAAACTAAAATTTATAGGAGAGCAACATATCTGCCAATATGTGATTATTTGGACTAATCTTATAGCGTTAATAAGCACACCACTCAACTTATATTAATCGATGATCTCAAATCATTGGTACAGGGTGAATAATCAGACAACTCGACTTATTTTTTTAGGGTTTATGATTTTATGAGGGTTTACGTAAGATTCCACAATAACCACATATGCCACCGACCAGAATGAGTGTAAATTATTTTATTATACACAAAAGCAGAAATTTCTTGGGGAAATCTTTTAACACAATTTCAGCAAAAAGTTGGCTTACCAGCTTATCTACCGTGATTTAAGATATATCGTTGAGGTATCATTTTAATGAAAACTCCACTTATTGAACATTTAAACCACTTTCGTATTGCGCAACCTTCTGCAATTTCCACGATTGAACCGATCGTATACCAACGTAAGGCAGCAAAATTTGCGAACGCACGCCGGTTGAGAGGCGCCCGCCGTTGGCCGCGCTCCCGAGGTTTAGTGGCGAGCGCGAGGAAGGTGGCAGCGGCGGTGGGGGCGGGGATCGATCGGGACTGCCGAAGTGGGCGCCGCCGAGGCGACCGTCTCCGTCGAGCCCCGCCCCGGCCTCTCGGGGCACGGGGGACAAGGGGGCGGATATGGACTCCGCTGCTTCTCAAGGCGTATTCCTATTCCTGTGTGTTGTCGCCGTAGAGAATGCGTGAGAGAGCGTGGAGAATCAAATTACTGTTCTTGACTCGACAGGTTGATTCTCAATTAGTCATGTTCTTATTTGTATTTGTATTTAGCCATTACATGCCCCAAAAAGGGCAATTGGCCTCGGCGCTGTTAGATCCCTGGGTTTTCTAGTAAGTCACCCAACCAGGAACACGCGATGTCTCGAATTGGCTTAACCTCCATGACTTCACGTAGTTAACGAATTCGGCTAGCATGCCGGTTTCGCGGTCGTGGCCTTTCAGTGGAACCATCCCAGCATTTGCCTGGATGACCGAGGTACACCACAGAAACCCCGGCCGGGATGGCCGACCCGAGGGTGGAACCCGGGCTTCTTGAATGCGATGTCGAGCGCGCTACGCCTTGGCCCACTTCGCTCGGTTGTCATGTGTTTGAGTAATATTTCAATAACTCAGCCGACGTTTATTCTAAAGGCTATACTTCTGTTGGGGATATTGTATCAGAGAACTAATCTTTTGTTTTACCGGACAATTGGTAAATGACGAATGACATTTGAAATGATGAAAGGGTTGCTTGAAGGATGGCATTTGCTATTTTGAAAAAAATATCTGAGTGAAAATATCCCAGCATTTCGCAGGGTTCGGAACAACCTTGTCCGTTTTTGAATCTTGAAGAGTTATTTAACTTTTCTTCTGGATACATGCCATATGGTGGGGGTATATAATTAACCGATAACCATATTTGATTGTACCGACAAATTATCAAAAGATGGATGGTAGTTCAGACAGATACGTGTTTGTTTGCGTTTGTCTGCCACGCAAAAATCAGAGAGTAAAAGATTCATGGCTCACTAGAAATTGGAACTCTCAATCCTAATTCAGAGCAGTTGGGATAACGACTGTATGCGTCATTTACACCAATTCCGTCCTACACAATTATAATAATTTACTGACAAATAATATAATTCGTAAAATTTTGGTAGGGTTTTATTATTTTTGTTTACAACTAATTTTGTTGTTAACGTTCAAAATAGTAAAAAGCATGGGGTGTCATCTAGGTTGATGTACGGGTCTAGTACGGTTTTTAAATTAAGCTGTAACAAAAGTTAAATTAAACAAAACGTTTAATCGCTGATTACGAAACTAACGACTTCAGCTGAATGCAATTAACACTAATTGCGCACTCTTACTGAACGAATGCACATTAGTTAAATGATCCCAATTTTCAGACTGCCTCAAACGTTTTTTTAGACGTTTTGAACTCCGTATTATTTTTGATAGCTTCTTTGACAGGTCACGTCTAACGTAATCAGTTATATTATTAAATTATTATAGTAAATAATATAGGCAATGAGGTATTGTTGAATTCGTGTGGATTCTATCGAAGAAAACCACCGAAACACCTTTTTTGGAGAAGCTGGAATCCAGGATTCTCAAGCCAGTAGGTGCTTCTTTCAAAACTATAGCTAGTGTCAAAACTCTTACCCCGTCTGTATTCGGTACTAAGATCTCGCAGTCCATGAAGCTTCATTCATAGCTCGTTACTACATAAAACCATTCAGAGAGTATTACTCAAGTAGATGAGTGGATTTGAGAAAAATGCAGTGAGTGTTTCACGTTGACAGTCACATGATTTTTGCCACGTGAAGGTCTACCGCACACTCGCGGCGAAGCCCGAAGGCTTGTCCTCGTCGTGGCGCAGCGCGGAGCGGCGCGGGGTGGCGCCGAACAGTTGCCGGGGCAGTTGCGTGCGCAAGCGCACGCGAGGCGTGGACAGCGCGCGACCGCACGGCCCTTGGCCCGCGACGCCGTTATCGCTCCGGCGCTTTTCATTAAATCACTGACCCTTCGGCGCGCCGCAGCGCAGGCCAGGCCGAGCGGCTCTACTCGAGGCTACTATTGCTTGCATTGCAAGAATCGACATCGCATCATCATCATCATCACCATCATCATCATCATCATCATCTTCATCGTCATCGTTATAATGAGCTTGTCGAGGATATAAGTTTAGCGGTGAATTGTCGTTGGCATATAAATAATTTAAATAAGACGTCATTGCCAACAATATTGTTTAATTCAAGAGCAGCTTTCGATGGCTTAGTCATCATCATGAGTTTCCTGATACAAGAAATATAAACAAAACATTCGAATTAACAGGTTATGCAAAATTAATTCTAATGATTAGTTTATATTTCTTGTAGTATCAGGAAACTGATGATGATGATGGCCAAACCATCGAAAGCAGCTCTTTTTGAATTAAACAATATTGTTGGCAATGGCAACTTATTGAGGTATTTCAATTGTTTAAGATAGCTCGTGTCGAAGATAGCTGGTGTCAAAAATCCGTCCCTCTCTAAAGTATTCGGTATTAAGATCTCGCAGTCAATGAAGCTTTATTCATAGATTTCAACTACATAACTAGAGAGTGTATTACTTAGACCGGAAGAGGTGGTCTGATAGCCTGTTCCGTCGTTTTGTGTAGGAAATCCTTTCACCTTCTTTTGCGCCTAAAGATGGACCTTTTTCTGGCAGGATGATATTTTGTGACAGTTAATTTTTTAATATGATATTTTCTTGATGAATTGATTAACATCCCTTTCTGATATATTACAAAAACCAGATATATATTTTTTATTTAATTAGTTTTCACTGTTTTTATTTACATACCATTTCCTATTCTCTAAAATGAACTTAAAAAAGTGTCTCATTGAAACCGAAATAAGAATCACTAGGCTGTTCACAATATTCAATATTGTAACATTTAATTTTAATCTCCTATTCTAATTTAATTTTTCTGTGGAATGTGTGTTCATTACTTCAGCCATTTTCATTTGATTTTATCTTAATAAACTTTGTTTAAAACAAATGGATGATTGATAATAAAGATTCATGTAACCTTTCGTATTTTTCGAAATTTTGAAACTACCAATAAATAAATGTGATATAACGTGACAAAAGTAAGAATCCTACGCTTTAAGCCTAATTCGAACGAATCTCCCAACTACTCAGCAGAGTTAGTGTGCATTTGATGTAGAAATGCAAAGTTCGTGCGTTAACTGAAGATGCCTGTGTATAACAACAAATCTCCCTACTCGTAACTTTAGTTCCAATAGCTTCATTAAGTGGCGTATTCAAGGCTTTGCAACCAATCTTTCTAAAACATGTAGTAATGAGAGAATCGTCGTAACCAGTGAAATTGCTCCCGCGTTATACTGCCCACACGATCATGTCATCTCCCTCTCACCCCCGGAGTCTGAGGTGGGGCCGTATGCTCCGACCTTCCCCAACCTATAAATCCTACCACTGGAGCTAATACGGCGCGGGATGGCATTAGCAACGCAAAGGATTGTTGATGCATATGCGCTAATACGAGGCACTTTCCCCACCGCAGGAAATGCAAGGTTAGGGCGGCGGGGCCTTAAAAAGACACAAACGACGATCTAAAATCGACGAAATTACCCCACCACCATTTATGGCAGCCGCCGTCGCCGCCGCCACCTCCCCAACGTGCCCCACAGCAGCGCGCCATGCAAGTGGGGGCCAAACACTGCCATCCCAGTGCTCTGCCTTTCCGAGGAAGAGGGCAAAATTAGTTGCCCTTTCACGAGTCTCGATATCACAACTTCATAATCGGTTTGGATTGCTAAGGATGACACTCCATAGCGTGTCGTTTTCTCTTTTACACTTTCTTCGCTCCTTTCTTTTTTCCTCTTTTTTGGTTCTGTATCTTTACTTTCTTATTTCTCCTGTTTTATCTCTTTTGTTCTCTCCTACCTTTGTATCATTCCAACGTATTCTCATTCTGACTGTATTTCTCTTATTTCTTCGGTCCGTTCAACATTGAATAATATATGCAATTTATTAACATAAAGTAATTGTAATATAGTAGAGCTTATATAATTCTGTAATCATTTGAAAAAATACGTTATCGTATGTTCAATAGGTATTGCGATGAATATTTTTCTTTTCTGATACAAAAGTGTTATTATTCTCTCTTGCTTTAGTTATGAACTTTAGTTTCATTTCCTTCTCTTCCTTTTCTGACTTCATGTACTTGCTAGAAAACTAAAGAACGCAACTAACTCAATTATTGTCAAATGCAGAAGAGCTCTAATGGAAAGAATGTGACGAAATTGTTGAAAATATTGGTTTTCTTCGCCATTAGTAAATCCTACGCAATCATCAGTTGAAAAATTGTAAAAGTGCGTTAATTTTTTAAAAAGTTTGTTTCAAAAACGTTATTTTTGAAGTGTAAAATAATTAATGTAATTGCCTTTTTAACGTCGTTTTTAACGACGTGCCGTTCTATTTATTCAAGCTATTTATTGGTTTAGATTATTGACGCATTTATTTATTGTGATATGATTAATTATAATACATTCCAAATCTATTTTCTGTAAATTGCTACAAAGTTTACCAATATATGAAAAATTGCGTTGTTCGGTGAAGAAATTCAAGTAATCCTGTGTTCCCGGAGATTCTAATGGTAGAGTACTTTTCTTCCTAATATAAGTAACATTTCCAGGGCAGGCAGTGCTGCTACGAGTCGCCTTCGAGTGTTCCAGCGCCCGAGCGGCAGGCGCCAGCGCCTCTGCGCCGATCTTGCGGACCGCCGGCCCCGCCCCCGCCCCGCCCCGCCCCCCCCCCCGATCGGCCGCCCCCGGCGCCCCACCCCCGCAGCTGCGGGCGCGCGTGGTGTCCCCCCCCCGCCCCCAACCAGCCAGGCCGTTCGCCAGCGCCCTCTGCAAAAACACCCGCAAAAAAAGTTGCATATTTTAAACGTCATTAATTACCGGATTTCAAATTCAGCAATAAGAGCGCTGCCAGCGCCCTCCGGACAAAACAAACCCCCTCAAGTGCTTCCGCGAGGTATCGGTGGATCCTAATTACTCTGTCAGTGTCACGTATTAGGGCGCGTGGGAAATTCTGGAATCGGTTTACGTCGATTTCGTTGCGGATTTTGCCTCTCGGTGGCAAGAAAATGTATGGTGTTAAGTTTTACTGTGAAAACGTTTATGAACAAGCGTGTAAGTATGAACAATCGCAAATGCTTTCATTTTAATAGTGCCCGATTATCTAATAACGTTATAAATATAATATATACCAATTAAAATTAATAATTTACTTCAACAATATTCAGTATGGATAAATGTGGATAAAAAACGAAAGAAAGTTTATTTTTATAGATCTATTAAAGTTTATTAATTTTTTAGAAATAAATAATACGAAATATTGCCTTGATATCTCTAGCTGTGAATCTGAAATTTCGTTTGTCACATAAATTTAGTAATGCAAAGTGATTATGTATTATGCCTAGTGATTATATATAATGAGAATTCATCTTTATTTATACACATAACAACTAAAAAGAGTTCTCTTGAAAGCATATTCTAGTCATGTTTGAAGCAAATGAGATAATGGTATATCAATTTCACTTCTACGAAGAAATAAACCAGCCATTCTTCGTAGGATGTTGAGCGCATTTCAGATGGCAATGAGACCGTCAACTTGCCGTCTGGTACTGACAGTTAATCTTTTCCACATGCAATCTCGTCCCGGATGCTTACTAAATGGGTTAACTGCTCCGTAGAACGGATTCAGACGCTTTTCATAAACGATTCGAAACATATTTGCAAATGAGACATCCACTAGTCTTAATCATGACCTGCCGGTAGTTTCACTGTACTCAGTACTTTTCGTAAAAACTTTTATTCAATTTCTTCTTTCATTCATTATTAAGAAACGCCGAAACAGTAATTTACAAGTCTATATTTCCCAGTTAGAAGGGATATCCTCAATCTGAAACTCTGGGTCATGTGCTCACTCAGTTGAGTAAAAACAATTAATGTCAGCGCAAGTGATGTTTGAAAACCGCGAAGTGTAAATAAAATTATCAAATTTGGATAAATATTATATTTTAAAATTTACTTACAAATGAAGTATTATATTGACTTTTCAGTCTCAGAAACAGTATTTTCTATTGAATGCTGCATTTGAAATACGTTTAACTGAGGACAACAATGCTTAAAGTTGACTCATTTATTAACGCCACCAATCAAATTTTCCATTTTTTTGATTTCAAAATATCAGCGACGTAAACCTCAATAGGCGGATTTGACTATGGAGATATTGGGGATGATACGTAAGTGCTACTCACCGTATTTGGCCACAGACAGGAAACTATGTCAATTATAAAATATCACCAATTCTCAAAGACGTTTTAAGAGAAGGTTTTTACAAATTTGGATAATTATTCGTTTGTTCACCCTTGGCGACGTTCAATGATGCTGTTTGTTATGACATTATTCGAAATAAATCTTCATTCTTCTGTCTCATATCGTTTCCCAAACAAGATGTTGACGACGAAGTACACTGAACTGGTGATTGACTTTCTTTTGATAAGTGATAAATCATGGCTCACTCTTTGTTCTACAATCGCAAGAATAAAACATATGCGTTTCGCAGGCTATGCTCATGGAGTCACCATCGGCGACATAACACATTCCAATTTATTCACTATTTACCTCTAATATTTCTGATGTAGAAAAATATTATAAAAGATTAGTGAATGATTTGTGGCAAAATTATAATTTCCTGGAAAACATAGCCGAAAACGGGAAGCGGAAAAATATACTGCGAATCCTAATTTGAGCTCATCGCGCAAAACGCCACCTTTGGCTCCTTGGCACCAGGCGAATGCCGGAGCAGTACCCTACCAAACGGGCCACGGACCGCGCGCGATCTGTCCTTCCTCCTCCTTGTCCTATCCTCTCCCACTTACACACACACTTACACTAACATGCACTACACTACCACATATTCCGGGAGGAAGCTTAGAGCTTGGCCCGGCTGGGGCGGTGCCCCGCTGGTGGGAGAGTCCTGGTTAGGGGGAAACCCCACTAGCCGACGGTAGGTCGGCGCCGGATCTCGCCATCCAGCGGGGAAAGATCATCGCCATCTCGCGCGAAAAAAAACATGCACTTCACAAGCGGGACTAATGACCAAAGCAGTTGACGCGCCCGGAACACGAAAAAATCAATCAATCAATCAAGCTCCTTGGCGCTGGAACGGGTGGAGGTGGGGTCAGGGGATCTCACCTGAGCCGCGATCTGTCGTCGGTTGGAAAGCAGCACCGCCTGAACCCGGCGGTGGTCAGTGGTCGCAAAGGACGTGAATTACGTTAGTTAAGAAAATAATACAAACCTACGACAAAATGTGTTCAAGACCTTACGTTTTGAGTTCTAATGTTAATGCTAGTTGTCAAATGAAATCCAGAAAAGACTGATATTTTTGCACTCCATGAAATAGTTTGGAGCGGTATATGGCGCACATCATTTCCCTCTCCTCTCTCTCTCTCTCTCTCTCTCTCTCTCTCTCTCTCTCTCTCTCTCTCTCACTCACTCACTCACACACACACACACACACACACATTCCCCTCCCCACTTTCTCTCGGTAGCACGCGCGCCCACTCTGTGCCCAAAGACACACGTGCGCGCTGTGACGAATCGTGACAGAACAAGGGGGTGAGGAGGGGGAGGGAATGGGCGGAGGCGGGTCTTCCGTGCGTGCACGCCCCCCCCCCACTCCTCGCCAGGTTCCACACGCCAGCGCCGCGCGTGCCACGCGAACTGCAGGGGACTGCGGCGCTTCATTCCGCGTGATACTTGGCCTGGGGCCGCCCGTAGCGATGAGAGCCTCGTACTCAGTGGCGTAGCTAGGGGGCAGCAGGGGGTTGCGGTGCGCCCCAGGTGAGACCATTCTAGGGGTGATACCGATGAAAACATTTTATAATTGGAATTATATAATTTAAATCATTTACTTAAAATTATATATATTCAGAGTTTTGTGAGTTTTAGTAATTCTCGACTCTTTGTTACTATTACATCTTCAATCTTCTTATCTTTTTCATGTAATTTCGTTTGACGTATTACTGATCTAAACATTTCGTCACCTCTTGCTTCTATGTCACATGCTTGGGCCTGCCACTGCACTCTTTGAAGTCCTTTTCCTTATCTTACCATCCCAATCCCTCGTATTTCTGAGCATTGTCACAAACGCCTGTATCCTCGTCTTAATGCTCTATCATCTCAAAACTACATAATTTTTTAGACCAGAACATTTTTCATCTAGGCAAAACTTTTGATCCTCTAAAAACCGGAATCCGCTCTAGAGTTCCCAAGGACAAATTTTGCTCACCTTAAAGCAATCCCATAACTCTTACATTCCTACTCTAATTTATATATTTAAAAAAATTCACTCAAATAACTAAAAAGATACATTAATTCTGCACTGCTGGATGGTTGAAGAGGATCCCAGAGAGAACACCCTTCCTATATGTAATAATTTGAACCTATCTTATGTACTATGCTTGAAAATTTGTCTGTATCTGTACTATAAAATGGTTAATCCACTGCATCTGCAAAAAATGTAATCTCAAATCCACTGCATCTGAAATAAAAATGCTCAATCATGCCTTTATTCCACGTCCTCTCTAACTCCTCCAACAACGCCCGTCTCCTCGGCATGCAATCGGCAGTGCGATTTTGCCACCGTTTCCGTCACTTTTCTCCGTCACCGTTCTCTGCGCCACAAACACCCCACCGTCTCCCCGCTGCCCACCACGTGGGCCGCGCGGGAGGGTCACTGAAGTAGAATTTACTACCCAGTATTTCTGTGTTTAAAACGCCCGACGTAACAGCCCCTGCATCCGCGACGGGACGCACTGCCTGAGGCGGGCGGGGGGTTGGGCTGGTGGCGGTGGAGGCCGCGGTGTCCCTTCAAGCTGAGCGCGACGTGATAACGGTACTATTCTGACCCTACAGGGATCACATGGACACCAACTTCCCCTTCACACTGCCCGATATTCTCAAATAAGAAACATTATTGGTGGAAAAACATTGTGCAAAATTTCTCGTGTAAAGGTTAATTAATAATATTCTTTGGTTTCAAGTTTTCATATCAATCTTAGAGTAATATGTAATAAAACTATTGGATTATGACTATTATTAACAGTAAAATCTCTGTCTTTCATCGATTCATTCTATCTGTCAATAACACTCTGTATCCTCTCTCTTTTTATCTTATCAATCTATTGTGTATGAAATTTCCAATTTTAAAAAGGGTAAAGTTCAAGGTAAGTACTAATGGATATAGAACTATAGCCGGATGAACTTCACATTACCCATCACGAGATGGCTAGGGGAGATACGTACGCTATGGCGGGTCATGTTATATGTGATACACCGGCATCAGACTCCTTGTGGGGAGTTTGTAAGTTTGGTGAGAGACAAAGTGTGTAGTTTCGAGTTCAGTTTGATCTCGTGAATTTCTATTTACACATTACCACCTAACCTAACCTAGCCTGACGTGCCTTTATATCTCAGATGAACCTTCGCTATATATTTCCGAGTGAGAGGCGAGGCTCCGGTCTTTACCCTTTGAGATTTACAAAAAACAATCAAGAGATTGCACAATGCATGATTTCCATCGAATTTTCAGGCCAAAATACTTGTGTATGCGAACCCACAAGACGTGTCACACTGTGACAATAACACCATTTTAGCCAGCTCCCTGCGACTGATGTCAGTGAAGTCCGAAATATTTCGTTCATCACCATTCATAAAGCTTAACCACAGTGCCTGTCTACTTTGCGATTTAAACGGCTCTACTAGACTTATCTATATTTGCGTTTTTACCCGCAACATGTTCGTAATTAAGAAATGAAACAAAGGATAAACTTAATAGTATATCGATATTTTTAACAGCTGTCATTTGAAGCTCATAGAAAAATAATGTAAAGGCAGTAAAAAATATACAAATGAAAAACATAATTTCTACATAAAAGTAAGAGTTGCCAAAGTGGATGAAATATTTCTAATTCATTCGTTCCGACGTAAATAAAAATAAGGAAAAATGAAGTCGGTTGCACTCAATGTTGAAAACGTGCATTTTGTAACTAATTTCTGATTGGAAGCAAAGAAAAATTGAAGGTATTCACTGGATACTGCTTCATTTTACTCGTAATCGGTGACTCGTGTTTTATAACAAAATTTAGACGTTTTTCGTTGGACAAAGCAAGACATCGAGCAGTTTTTAAAATTACATTCCTTTTTCGGTTTCACGGAATAAACTATTTGTTTATTTTTTATAATAAAACATGTTCCGGTTTCGATTTTTGTACGTTTTGTTTTCATCCTAAGAAAACATCCGTATTGGTCTGTTGATACTGATGGAGAACGTTACCCAATGTTGCTGACTTGTTCGGCCGCATATGAGAAAATAACAAATTTTCTTAACTAGGGAATATTTCTTCAGAAATTCGAAAAAAGATATAAAACACAGATTTCTTTTTAAAATTTTTAACTTTTTTGTCTTTATTATTAGATTTTTCAACTGAGCATTATCAACGTGAGCGATTAAGTTTTGTTCAGTAATGTTTTTTGGATATGATTCTATAAAACATAGATGATTCTATAAAAACTTCGATGATACAATAAAAACATCGATGATTCTATGAAAACATCGATGATTCTATGAAAACATCGATGATTCTATGAAAACATCGGTGATTCTATGAAAACATCGGTGATTCTATGAAAAGATCGGATGATTCTATAAAACATGTGATTCTATAAAAACATCGATGATTCTATAAAAACATCGATGATTCTATGAAAACATCGGTGATTCTATGAAAACATCGGTGATTCTATGAAAACATCGGTGATTCAATGAAAACAACCATGATTCCATGAAAACATCGATGACCCCCATGAAAATATCGACGTTTTTTAAACCTCGACATCGCTGCGGCATCTCTGGTTGGCGCGCGCGTGGCGTGGTTTGGGGCCACTGCGCGGCGCTGTGGAGCGGGGCGGGGGCGGCGCACGATCGATGGACGACGCGCGCCGGATCGCGCCCGCTATATCATCCGCGCCCCGCCCCGCCCCGCCCCGCCCCGCGCAGCCGCCGCTGGGGAGAAGGAAAGCCTTGATCCGCGAGCGTCGAGGGTGTCGCAGCGCGGAACGGCGCGCAACTGCCCGCCGCACAGGGGAACGCCGTGAGGAAATAGTTGCCATTAGTTTTTTTATATAATTTATTTATTGAGTGATTGGAAATTACACAGATCAGTACTAAATTACTATCTCATGTGCATTTGCTGGCTTACATTGTAACTTATTCTAAACTTAACACTAAAAACTTAAAACTAAACTACCTTATTATTGGTGTAGGAAACTACAAGAGCCCCTACTATGAACAAATAGTCGAGAAAATGTTCAAGAACGCTTCGGAAGGAAATCTATTCTTAATTCTAGTAGGGCAGTCAATTACAGTGGCCAGGTTGTAGTAGACGGCTCGGTTTATTGTATTTAGGTTGGAGTAAAAATTATTGGAAAGATGGGCAATATGTTTGATGATCGGTGATATATTCAGTTCATTATGAAGTTGGGCGTTAGAGATGAACCATGGGGCATGTGTTGCTAATCTGAGGAATTTATTTTGTACAATTTTGCCATTAGGTAAAAACGAAAAACGATAAAATTTTACGAACCGTCACGCCTGCATTAAGTTATTCGGTTTCGTAAGACATCCGACAAATGTGACGTCACCGCGCAAAGATTTTTTAGGAACGGTGACGTGACGTCGTCGTGTCTAAAGGACTTTCTCGCACGAAGATCGCGCTTGTTTCGATAATCATGATGAGTACTGGCGAAACAAGTATTGATTCGTAGTAGAAGCATTTTTATACGATCGTAGAAAGAATTGTTATATTTTGAAAGATGATGCGTTTCGTTTCCAGTACGATCTCCATTGGTTTTTTTTTGCCACAAACACTGCACCGTCTCCCCGCCGCTACCTATCGGTCTCGGCAAAGAAAGCAAAACAAGCATCAATTTCGATCTTGCAAGAAACAATCGTTTCTCGCTCTTAAAATAAAACTATTTAAAAGAATTCAAATGCATTGTCATCTTGGTGAATAAGGAATTGCCAAAGTCATTAGAAGCGCTGCGAAGGCGGAAAATTAAAGGCACGTAAGTGTAGTACGACAGCCATCTGCTTAAGACGGAGAATAAGAACATGCGGTATAGTGCCATTAATATTCTTTTTTAATAAAGGGCAATATAGAATATTTTCACCTGATATATCTTTTTTACATTTAACTTTAAAAAGTATATGAAACACATCGTACGAAGGTTTTGCAGAACGATAAATAGGTTAAGGGTGATGAGGATAGGAATAATAACGAACTGATTAAATGACTAAAGGTGTCAATGCAGTAACTTTCGCAGTGATTATAAGTTGCTACAAACTAAAATGTAGTCGGCCCGGTGGCCGAGATCGCTGAGGCAGTATCGTTGTGATCTCGGACCAAAGGGTTGCGGCTTCGAGTCCCGCCGCGGGCATGGTTGTATTTATGTTCGTCCTTTCACCCCTTATCATCACCATAGCGTTTCATCTTCATAGTTAACATACCGTTCATACCAATAGTGGTCGCAAATGACGTAGATGTTGACCTTAAATAACCAATTAATAAAAAAACTGACTTGTAAATTAACGCGCACGTTTCTCAGAAGGCAGCCCTGCATCGCCGCAATGCCCTCAGGGCGATGCGACGTTCGTAAGTCTAAATCCATTTAAAGACTCAGAATTTGCTGATTACAAAGATAATTTCTCGCAATTATTTTTTGTTACTTAAGGACAAACCTGATTAATAGGTATTCTAATTTACGATATTACGAGGCGTAACATAATTCAACTTGAATAATTTAAATTGTGATTATTAGAATTTGTAAAGAACTTGTTTTTTAAGATAATTATTTTATTGTTCCTTAAAATAAAGACGTTCATGATTGGAAAACGTAGATTAAAATTATCTTACTACAAAAACTGGAAAGGAGATTGAAATAAAATAATGTAATTAATCCCCCGTGAACAAATTGCGCACCGCAATAACTAATTATTCAACCAAAATTAACCAACGTAATCATTATACCCATTGATTAAGGGAACGTGTGAGCATCGACTTTAATACCCAACGCAAAACTAGAAACACCAGTCCAGTAATTCACTAAACCAAATTTGTTCAATGACAATTAAACGGTGGTAATTTGCTGAACGGTTGTAGTAGCAAACGCATTTATCGAAAATGAATTACTTGTGAATTTAAAGTTCTCTCCTTAAATAGACGAAATGAACGTACAATGTTGAGAATACTTATAAAGTTCTTCGCCAAATGAAGCGAGGGTTGATCGTTTGGCAATGTATTCGAAAATACATGATTTTAGAAGAAAATTAAATCGCCGGACGCCATCAATTGTGACTTTTTCAGTAAATTGAAAATACTCCAAAGACTGAGAATACGGACTACGTCCCTACGGTACTTAATGACGCCGATCAGTACGATATTTTGTTATACGCCATAGTACGTTTCAGTATTAGACATTAAATGATTTTCCTGCTATTAAAAAAACTACTCGGCAATTCTTGGGTAATGATCGATATTGGAAAAATGATTGAAAAATATTAATAGTAAAGACAAAAATATTGACAGGTTTTTTGAGAAGCACAGTATGCTTCTGCTTGCAATATAATTATAATACGTAATATATTTATAATATTATTCATGCGAATGATTTAATTTTAATTGTCTTATTTAATTTAAAATAGGTTGAAGTTTGTAAATACTATATCGGAAAGAGCGATCCCGACCTAGAACCGTTTAAAATCCCCCTTCCCTCTGAGCCTCGGCGAGCAAACGTATCGGCGAGGATTCATAGAAAAAAACCTGGCGCTTTTTTCTTTTTTTTATCTCGGGCGCCAGCCCCGCGCATCTCTCGATCAGCGTTCGCGTTCAGTGGCGCTCGCACGCACGAACCTCGCGGCCTCACCTCCATCCCGACCACACCACGTCACGTCACGCCACGCCCCACCACCCCACCCCACCATACCACACCGCACCACACCACGCCTCGCATCGCCGCGCCATGCCAGAGCAAGCAACGCGCCGCGGTGGCGGAGGGGGCGGGGCGGCAGTGGCGGTGGTGGCAGTGGTGGGGGCGGGGGCGGCGGTGGCGGCGGCCTCCGCTCTGACACGAGAGCCCCGCCCCGCAGCTTTCGCCACCGCTGCAAAAACCAACACCGCCGCTGCCGGCGGGGCTGCTCGCCACGAACGCCGGGCGGATGGCACCACCGTTATCGTTACTCGCCGCCCGCCGGTGCAGCGGTCACGGCCCTCGCTGCAGCTATCACCAATTCTAGTGACTCCACTAGGGTCATCGCCGTTACTGCCATTTCCTACGTTACTGCTTTGCCTCTTTTACTGATACTACTATGAATTCATTACCACCGTTACTGCTTTGTCACTTGGACTGATACTATTAATCCTTTCGTTGCCTCAGAGTTCCCACTGATATATCTGTTAACATCGTCATATTCCCGTCCACATTCATCATCACATTTTGATTGTTATCTACACCTCAGAGTTGTCACTTCTCCCATCGTCCAATCGGCATCTTCACTCGCATTTGCCTTCACCTGTTGGACACGCAGACATTGTTCTAGTGGTGGCAATTGCAGTGGAAAAGGCAGAAAGCGGTAAGACGTCACTGGAGTGGTACCGGTTTTTCGATAGATTCATCTCTGATGGTGAAGGCGAGATACGCGTGAATGGTCGGAGCGAGAAATACGTGGTGGAAGCGGCAAAATGAGCCCCCTTTAAGCGATAGTGAAGTAATTGTGCGATAGTGGCGAGAATAGTAATGTGTATGGAGGGGAGATGGAGAGGATAGGTTGGAGTGGAGTGGTGTTGGCAAGGGGGCAGCGGCAGAGGTGAATGTTAGCGCGCGAGCGCGGCAGCCGGCGGTCGTGTCGGCCGCGGGGGTGGGCCGGGCGGGGCGGAGCTGGTGGCGCTGGAGGGAGGGGCGGTCGCGTGCCGCCAGAGCGCGGTTCCGCAGGTGCGGTGGGCGGGGGGCGGGGCAGGCCGAGCGCGGGCGGGGTGGGTGGATGGGGGCGGGGCGGTCCCTCGCGAGCGCGCGCGCGTGCCCGCCTCGCCGCTGCCGCTTTATCGGGTTCCGCTCCGCCGCCCCGCATGTCGGTTGCGTCATTACGGGCGCGCACCGCGCCGCGCCGCGCCGCGCCGCTCCCACTCCACCCTCGCGCTCTCTCTCTCTGTCTCTCTCTTTCTCCCTCCGCTTCCGCGCTCTCTGTCAGCGCGCGTCGGCGCCCGTCGGGCCTATTGTCGGCGGCGGCTGATTTAGCCTCGCCCACGCCACCGCCGCCGCCGCGTCCGGCGCTCGCGCCCCGCGGGCCTCCGCCTCCTCCCGAGCGGCGGCGGCGGCGGAAATGGCCTCCCCCAGCGCTGACGAACCCGCCGCCCCCGCCCCCACCCCGCCTTTTTCATGCGGCGCCCGCCGCGCGCAGTAAAATACGCTCGGAGCCTGCGGCGGCGGTGGGGGCGGTGACTGCGGAGGCGGCGATAGCAGAAGTAACGGCGGCGGGTGGGGAAATGGGAGGAAAGAAGGCGATAGAGCAGGGGTGTCCAACTTACAAGACCTCAAGGGCCGCAACTAAAATCTTTAATGTAGTTGCTGGCTATAGTGTCATTACTCGGGCGATCCCCACGTGGCCCCGTGTTGTTGATCTCGGTAGTTTGCCCTGCTGCTCTGAAAAGGCGGGGTGGGAATGTAACCATGCATTATATCAGGTCGTACCATGCACAACGCACTGAAACACATGTGAATTATTTTGAATTTCTAAATTTACTGGAAGAAAATCCTTTAATCGAAACTTCACTTATTTTTATATTGAGGGGGTGTTGACCGACAGGGCGCGGGCGCTAGGTTCGCAATGATCTCACCGGACATGAATGCCTTTCACCTTTGGATAAGTAGGGAACGGATTTAAGTGACCAAAAAATCACCAAAAAATGACCATAGAAACGCTCTTAAAATGTTTTTAAAATACTCAAAAAGCAAAGAAAAATGACGTAAAAAATTTGATGAAAACCAGTTCAGATGAACAACTCAAGCTTTTGGATATGTTATTAATGTAATCGGGACTTCTTCCTATCGCTCAAGTGAAATCAGCTTGCAAACGTTTGGTTTGGACTGGATCAGAAAATCTTTGTCCTTAGTTCTCGTGAAATCCGCCGAACCGTCAGTAGTGCTGAAGGCGTCAAGGAATCTTAGATTGCATACTCACAACTGCTGACATTACAATTTCTGAGCGAAAAAATTGAATATGCTTCGAGAATTTTGTGAAGAACATTTGTTGCATCTCGTAAATATTATTTGTAGAAGATACAATTAAAATGACATTAAAATAGATAAAATCAGCGAAAAAATGCACTAAAAATGGCGGGAAAAGATAAAAAATGACTTATTAGCCGAAATCGACGAAATGCAAAAAAAATGACTTATAGAAAGGGGTCATTTCGTTTTATCGTAGCATACAATGAATTCCTATACTAAACAGCATTGTTTTAAAGTGAGAAGAAAAACAATGACATTTCATTAAAATCCATCCCTACTAATAACCTTTCGCGGGCCGCGTGCGACCCCCGGGGCCCCAGTTGGACAGCGCTGCCATAGAGGCTCAGTCTGCGCAGACAGAAAGGCGGTGGCAGTAGTAGTTGGTGCCGCGGCTCGGCGACGAAAGAGGAGTGAGTGGGTGACGGCCGAAGCACGAAGCGGGGTGGCGGCGGCGCTGGACAAGGAAGGGCGGACAGTATGGGAGCGCGGGTCCGCGGTGGCGGCGTCGGACTGGGAGGAGGAGGAGACGGAGGGCAGTCGGGCGCTGCGATGAAAATTGTACCTCCGCCCTGCGGCGCCGTATCGGACGGAGCGGAGGCCGGCGCCCGCGTCCACTGGACGAGCGTGTCTGCGGCGCGCGCGAGGCGAAAGGTCGTGTGTACGTTGCGCTGCCCCCCCATCCCCCCTGGCGCTCCACACGTGTGACGCCTGCCGCGCAGAGTCGCGCATCACGAAGCCTCGCCTGGACTCGCGTGAATACGAGGCGCACGCAAAGGGTTGGCCTGGGTGGGATACTACGGAAACATGTGAAAATACTCGTAATATATCACACATAAAAACTGAGTGTTTCTTTAGTATTTTTCGTGTTGTTTATTTTAAAACTACGTCACGGTGTATCATTTCTATTGAAAATGAATAATGTTGTGCTTTACGGAAGTTTGACATCCTCTAAGAAATAATATCACATTATCAGCACCAATATTCACCTGGGTGTACTTCTTCGCTTCATTGGAATACGTTACACATGGCTTCGATTTGTTGATACATCGAAATTTACAGTAAAATAAATGTACAGTTAATGTAATCTTTCATTGTGAATTTTTCATTGTTGTATTTGTAGTTTCTCAATTTCTTTGTTGATTTCTTGTAAAGAATGTCATGGTTATTGATATTTTTATTAAATAAACACATTTCAAGACAGAACATAATACAAAAATATATTTTATAATTTTGAGGTGGATTTCAAATAATATTTACCGCTCACTGCTAGATAAATCGAAGTGAATTTTGTATTTCAAGAGTGCAGTCACCAGTCGACATGAGTTTGTTTCGTTTGGTTTGCTATTTTTCCAAGGTTCAACAGCGACACCGACTAAATGCGGAATGTGATGGAATCCCCGAGTGTTTCAAATGAATTTCAAAAACACTTGTTGGTGTAGAGTTTGTTCTGTGCGTTTTTGATTTGTAATGAAATTCGTTCAGCGCACTAGAATTGCGAAAGGCAAACAATATAAGCAGGCCCATTTAAAGTCCAATTATTAACAAAGTACGTCAGGATTTATTACAGCGTTTAACTGAAACTGTTCAAGAGTCGAGAATGTCATAGAGATTTGCTTGAATAAACTGCACCTTACTGCTAAGCCAAATACATCGTTTTCATAAAAAAAAATTACGACGTTCGAAGAAACATGGGTACTTACATTACAGTGCTAAATGATTCAGGCAGTGTAGATACGAAGAAAGATTTTTAAATGGAGAATTTGTTTCGTTACAATTTACAGAATATAATTGAAATAATAAAACCAAACGTGAACTATAGTAAATAAATGCTACTGAAAAATAAAGTGAAAAAAGGAAAAAATACACACATTAAATCAAATAAATTCATCAATTGAGTTTCATTTAGTAAAATATCCTATTTTATTCAACGTTCCTTATTTTAATAGACCCTTTATACTTTGCACCGCGCCACTCTTCCATGGCGGCCTCGTCTGGCCGCGCAGCATCCGGAAGTATACGAGAAATCAACTTCCACATCATTTTAGTTTTTCTCTTAGAATATTATTACTTGTTTTCTGACTTCATGCAAAAGTTTGTACTCTAGAATACCTATTGGAGTTATTCTCTTGTCATTCTTGTGGCTTCGACTTGAAAGTTCATTCATGCTTTGTGCGCTGTCTGCGATTCTCACCATAGCTACAAGTCTGTAGTCATTAGGTAATATTGCATGATTTTGAATATCTTTCATTAGTTTTCACATCACGTTAAAGAAACCGTACATTTTCTCATATATTCATATCCGTTTACAACAATTAATGCAAATAAAGAGCGATTCTGATAAAATCGCCAATTTTTTTTTTTTAAATTTTAAAAAACCAAAAAAAATTGTCAACGAATGTTTGAGTAAAACATACTACAGCTCTGATGAGGGAACAATACATTTTCGAAATGTTGGCAAGCTGAAAGACGTTCTTAATTCATCAATTTCCCAAAATAAAATTAAAGAAACCATCTAACTTCTTTGACGAAAATCGCAATATAATATATATTATATGATATATTATATATAGTATAATACAAGGACTCTTGCAAGCCGCTTCCCTTGGCACTGCGTCGAAATCCGCCCCCTCCCACCCCTTCCGCCCCGGCGATGTGTTTCGCCCGCAGCCGCTTCCGCCGGCGCCGGAGCTGCCGCTGCCGCCGCCGCCCGGTTTATGACTTCTGAAATCGCTGGGCCGCGCCGCGCGAGCCGCGCTCCCACTTCCTGCGGCGAACGCAGCGCCGGCCGCCAGCTTTGCTGCCCGCGGCTGAGACGCCTGGCTGCTCCGCACAACGTTGAAGCGGAGCTCCAAGTTGCGTGGATATACGATTCATATTTTGATACACCTGGGGTTGGGGTAACGAGGGGAAACGAGCGGCTTATTACTGTTCTAAAGAATAGAAATCTTCATGTGGGAAATGTAATAATAAAAAATAATAATAATAATAATAATAATAATAATAATAATAATAATAATAATAATATTAATAGATCAGTAAGGCGTACAATTGAGTATGCGATTAAGGAAAACATTGCTACTGCCTCAGATCAATGTATGGCCTGCTAAATATCTAAGGGACTTACAAATGACAATGACGATTGTACATGCCTTAATAGTGCAAATTAACATTGAACATTGTAAGGTATTATCAAGGATAAAATAAAACTTATATCGGTGGGAAAATTAATTGATGAAGCTCTGCAAAGGCGATTTCTGAGAGACAGCCTGTGGCTGTAGTACATTGCATTCTGTCGCGAACATAATTATCACTGCCGCAATTTTAATGGTTTTTGTTCTCTAGTTGCTCCTCTCAAGTTTGTAAAATACTCTATTGCTACATCGCGATTAAAATTCAGCGTATGAGCTCTTTAATATTCCCAATGATGCCCCGGTGATTCTCGATTATAGCAGAAAATTAATATTTCATCAAAGAAAAAATGTCTAGTTAAAAGGTAATGGTGAATAATAATTACATGAAAAATATTTAACAGTTTATTCATTACTTTGTAAAAAAAGTTATGATGTTCTGCTCAATTATGATAACTATAATTTGAGTAAATCATTACGATATGGAAGATTTCACTTGTAATATAATTAATAAACTTTTTCGTTGTCATTATAAGCTTCAATTTGCGTTTTTTTGTCTTTGTGTTGCAGTAAAAAATGGTAAATTAGTGTTGTTCCGTGTCTTTTTTTCTCGTCGCTTTCTTTTGTGGGTCGTTGACATATTGACACAATTACTGCACATTAGCGTAGATATGAGCATTTCACTGCTTTAGCGTAGAAGGCTTGATACAAAACACGCGACATTGTTTCGTGAATGACCACATCGCTTGTAAAACGTCAGGTATACGATGCTTCACATTTAAGAGAACGTAATTGTACCATTTGACACGCGAGAACATTCTAATGCATTCCATCTCTCTTTGCCTTGACCCAGTTATTACGTAAGTGTAACGATTGCTTGATATTTAATATGCGTGTTCTATTGACTACGTATCAGACGTACGATATGACAAAATAATAAGTATGCATACTTATAAGTGTTAATTTAAAATCGTACTTTTTAAAGCTCTTATATATATTTTATTGTTGGAAAATATTAACAAAATTTTCAATTTTTATTAATAATTAAAATTAAATACTACTGCAATGTTACAATTACTTGTGTGAGTAGAAGTTTCTATATGGAGCAAATTACAAACTAATCAGATAATTATCATAAAATATTAAGTTGATCAGAATATAGTATTTTTAATATTATCAGCCATATTTCACATAATGTTTCACAGAAAAAACCTCTGAAAGTAGAGAATTACATAATGAAATACATAATTGGTTCCACTAAATTTTCTTCATATTGCAAATAGTTAACTTTCTTATACGCAATCAGCACCTGAAGAGTGACAATACATTAACTAAATTTCATTGAAGTTGAGATAATGACTTTTTACAATATCATTAAGTTTTTTCTTATGTTAAGTAGAAAATCGGATATCTTCTATGTGTATAGTCCATTATGACAAATTCAAATACATTTGTTTTGATGTTAAACATTGGTCTTGCTTTTTGTTTTCACCGAACTAACTTAAGTTATCATCATGTACGCCTCTTGTGCAGATCGCGTAACATCTGAGCCACGTAATCAACGTCTCCGTGCCGTTAAAGAAGAGAAACGTACCTCGTAGATACTGTCATCAACCAATGTACGCTGTTACGTTAATTTTATATTGCAACCATCATATTTTGTGAGTACGTTGCTCAAAAATACATAAATTTACTTTGACATTAATAAAAATCTCATCGTCATGTCTTTCTAATTTCTGGGCTGGGTCGCTAATCTCTGAAAAACACATCCATTCATGCCTTGTAGCGTTTTCCATTCGTTGCATTTAACCCACCCTAGTGCAGGGCAAAAACGTCATCGCTCCACAGCAGTGCTGCCCCACACGCGTGAGGGGCAGCCACGATTGAAACGGATTCTGGAACGGAGTCAGTGCGTGTGCATTACGCAGTGAGATTATACTCGGCTGTTCTTGGGCTGTCACACTGACGGAACTCCAAAAATAATAATTTTGAATTATGATCGTTATCATTTTTACGAAGTCTTTTGGTAATTCTTACTCCGTAATTCATAAATTATTAATGTGTGATTTCTTTATTTAAAAACTACGAAAACTTCAAAGGCGTTTGTGACAAAATTTCAGTTTTCGAGATTTGCCAGTGATCGATATTATACTCAAGATTTTGAACCGAGAGGCTTCTGCAGAATTGTTTGGTTATTGAAAACCGTAAAAATACTAACATGAGCGCTTCTGCTGGTGTATGTAATGGAATGCGAGAATCATTTCTTGGCACATATATTTGAATGATTTGTAAGGGTCACTATTTTTATTTTCACTTTATTAGCGTTTCGAAATTGAGACGTATCTTACTTTGGTTTCTCAATAGCACTGAATTTGTTAACAGAAGTTATTCAAGGTTAAATTTTCTTCATCTTTCGAAGTATTCCTGCGTGACAGAAGATCCTCCATTGCTTTCACAATTTCACCACGAATGCAAATCAGCATGCATAAATTCTGTACCTAACCTCAAAATAGCCCTGTGCACTGGACTGCATTGTCTAGGTCGTCAGTGCATTTTAGAGCGCTCTGAGTGCGCCCTGGTTCCGTGTCATTGTGCGAATGGAACATTTGCTTCTTTGCACAGGTGCGCTCTAGCGGTCGAATGAAACACTGCCGTGACTGCGCCCTGGGTGCGCACCAGTGCGGCAAATGGAAAATGCTATTAGTCGCAAGTGTGTCGGCAGGGCCTTACCTCGAGCCGTGCCGAGTCAAGGATGAGCGTCTTGAGCACGGCCAGGGACTGGTTGATGCGGGCGCGCCTGCGCTTCTCCATGAGCGGCTTGTTGGCCTGCAACACACAGCGGTCGACCATCGCATGCGCCTTCGCGACGCAACAGCGCAAGTTCTCTTTAGCTCCGAAATCCCTAGCTTGCCTCCTTGGCCGGAAGCAGTGGTATTGTGAATAAAATTTTGCAACGAACGAAGTCGGGCAACATTTGGTTGCAATAAAATGTATGCTTCCATGTCATTAGAACTATCTGGAGCGGTCAATTTTATTTCTGGAATTTGGAATTTTGATTTCTGGATTTTATTTATGGAATTTTCAAGTTTATTAGAGAAGCATAAGCATTACTGAACCTTCACACATTCGCATCTAACGAAATGAGAGCTCAAGAAAACTCGCGCAAATTATTGTCATCTTTACTATTGGGCAGAAAACAAAAAGTATAAATATAATTAAAATTCGATTCTTAAAATATTCTCAAATATCTAGAATTTGAATTTTAGTATTGGTAGAATCTTGCTATTCGAACGGCGTATTTTTTGGTTAGACAATTGAGCACAAAAACTCAATAATAAAATCAATACAAAGATTTATACACTCTGTACAAGAACACCATATAAAACGGAATAATTTTGAAATAATTCTCGGTAAGCATTTTTGCCAAGTTTTTTTTCTGAATTAAGATAATTATATAATTTATAACTATAATTTAGTAATGAAAAAATAAATATGCCCAATAATCTGAAGCAAATTGCCAAATATAGAGCCAAAATAAAGAACCATTTTGAACAACTAAGAATCCGAATATTCTGATTTTTGAAACTTTAATATTCCACAAGATTCAGACTCCTGATTATTCATATCAAGACACCAACGATAAGATTGCAAAAATCATGCTTTTCATGCAAATATCATGCATATGAAATTTCTCACAATGCCACTCTCTTAATAAAGCACACACACACACACACACACACACACACACACACACACACACACACACACACACACACACACATATATATATATATATGTATATATATGTATATATATATATATATATATATATATATATATATATATATATAATATATAATCGAAATTTAAGTGAAATTCGCAATTCAGCCTTCAACGCGGCGTCACCCAGACAGCCAAGATAATCTTTGTATCTTTGTTGACATTGTAAGAACGACAAATTATATTGCCTTTTATGCTTTCAAACGCAAGACAATTGCAACGATCCTGTTATTTATACATTTACCATTGTTCTCTTTATATTAAACTTATAATTAAATTCATTGCAATAACTGCATAGAAGTTGTCGCAAAAGATTCGTGGTGCGAAACAAAACCTGATAATTTATTGATATCGTTTATTATTCATTTGTTACATTTCGTAGATACTGTCATGTTGGTTTGTGATTGATATTGTTTTTCCATTGAGCTACTATTTCCTATCTCTTTTGGTTTTTCATAGAAAATAATACATATCTGAGAAAGTCTGTTTGCAACACAGAGACACTTAAAATATCGTCCAATACGCATTATAATATTACGTAAAACTAAGCAGAACCATCCGGTTGGTAAAAACAAGAAAAAGGAAAAAAGATAATAAATTTAAAATATAGAAAAAAGACTCATGAAAATAATATTTCATAATAATCCAACCTACATTATAGAAAGAGAAAAAAGTTAAAATTTTCAATTACTTTTGTAATTACAAGATAAATGGTTCCAACCCATCTAATCGAGTCTGGCGTTTGTCTTTGACGTTTCAGTTAAGAGAAAAGATGAATGAACTATGCACAGGAAACCTTTCCTTTTATCGATCTTTATACACGATGAATAGTTGAAAAAAACAATAACATACAATATTGCCAATTGAAGTTGGATTTCTGAACAAAACATATTACTATTCTTGATGTGTGTAGATTCAAATCCGGAATCACGATTATTCATTGCAAACTATCTGGTAATAAACGAAAGCTGTTCTTCGGATAAATAATTTCGGGAAATCAGCAAATTAGGCGGTAGCATGAAGAGACGGTGGTTTGAGCGGAAAATCGTTGTAGGTCCGACTCGTACGCGTTGCTGTTTGGGGGCAGAAACGGTGCTATGTTTCTGCCCCCAAGGAGAAACCTCAGAAGGAATCCTCAAATATTTATACACATTTGAATTAACTTTATGGTTTAAAAAGTTGGTAAATTATCATCAAACTAAAAATTACGGTTTGTTTCAAAAAGGTTTAAAATAGAAATTAAAGAATAGTTCTAATCTACAAAATGTTTAAATTCACCAAATATATTTACCATTCTTCGTAAGTTTCTATACTACAAGTCCTTCAATGATACATTTTCTTCCATAATATAACTTACTGCTTACGATAGAAGAGTTGAGCTTTATGATAATGATAGGTTTAGGATAATACACGGAATGTTCGTAAAATCAGTGAATCGTTTAGTTTTATTTCCTTAATTTTGTAAACAAAATTCGCGCTTTTTTTAAGATGTGTGTCATTAGGTCATACGTAATTAAGTATTGAATAAAAGTACAGACGGAGATAGAAACCACGTAAAAGAACTGAAGTTGGTGCCCGAAATTTGTTATCTAAAAAAAAAAAAGAATACATTTTTCGAATTATGCAAGAAAGAAAAAAAATTTTACAAATTGCTTAAGGAGCTCACAAAAGGCGCACGTGAAATTTGATAATTTAAAATAGAGTGAATTTACGATTGAGTAAACTATTTCCTATGTACTGTTAGCCAGAATTCTCAGTTAACCTGGCATAGAAATATTGTTCTGCTCACGTAAACTGCTTCTCTTGGCTGCACTAGAGCACTGCGGGCAAAGAGCGCCAATACTGCCACGCACTACAGGGAACGTGCCAATTTGAGCGGTCAAATTCCCCTCCTCGGAATAAATATCCGCGTAGCGGCGGAGCGCGGAATCTAAATTTCTAAACGCGCCCGGCCCTCGCGTCGCAACCTCCCTCCCTCTTTCCCGCCAACCCTCTTCTTTCCAACTACCCCGTACGGGCGGTGGCCCCGCAAGTATTCCGCCCGGTGAGGCAAGTATTTTCCTGCCGTCCCCGCCACTCCCCCGGCTTTGCTCTCAGCCTCCGACGCCTTCGCATCCCCCGCTGCAGCTGCTGCCACCCGCAGCTTCGTCACCGCCCCCGCCCGCGCCCCGCCCCCTCCCCCGCGCCCGGGCCCGGGAAGGGGACGCTGCGCGCACCCGGCATCGCCGCCGCCGCCGGCGACTTGAGGCGGCGGGGGCGGAGGCGGCCGCGTGCTCTTGCGTCACACCGGCAGAAGCTCGCCTTAGTTCAAATGACACCGGTTTTATTGTTTCTTGGAGAAACACCTCGAGACGAGGAGTGAATTAAATCGCTCATTTTATTTCGAGATATTTTGGGAATGTCCTAAATTATTATTTTCTAAAAGACGTTGCGAGAAAAAAATATGTTAATGTTATGTTAAAATATAGTTAATATATAACAGTCTCCAATAATTCCATTACCATTATGAAACTGTATTTTATTCGAGAGGATTTTTTCAGTCGGTTGCTCGTCGGTCAATTTCACACAAATATAATATAATATATAAGGACAATTGTAATTCTACAGCTTGTGGAGAGCGTAGTAGCAACTCTTTCACAATGCATTCTCATGTGCCTTTAGCCTATCTAGATTGAAAGCTCATCTTGTAGATATAATCAGTTCTACGAGTAGATTCGTGTTAAAAAACGCAGCTGAGGAATCTGAACTCAAGTTCGCCGCCCGTATTATTTCATTATTTATCATTGCGAATGAATCTCTTTTACAGTATTCTGAAATTGCGTGAAAGAATTGAAATTTTACATACATCTATAATAATGAAGTTCTTTCTGCAGTTATAAAGTTATAACATTTAATAAAATTATTACTTTTAAAGAAATATATTTGTAATAGGGGGAGCATTTCCATATTTTCACACTCAATTAATTGGTTTTGGTGTTGAATATGGATTTGAAATTTAATTTATTTAATTTTTCCTTAGAAATGCGTACTTTGTATTAATTTGTGAAACCCAATTCTATTGAAAGTATTTTAATGTTCTTTTAGGAAAGCTAATTGAGGAACTAGATTCCCAATCCGAATAAATCGAACATTGAATACATCTGAAATAAACGGGCTATCATCACATACATTCATAATTATTGCTTTGTAGCAGCAGAAAGCAATTGCACACGGAGGAAATCTGACGAGGAGAATAGCGAATACTCTTAGAAGAGTCTCCTGATGATGAAATGTTTGATAATGAATTTCGATTCTCCCCTTCCGTTGCACGCAAATATTCAGACGCAGCCACCGCTAAATTGATCGAAGGCCAGATGCTGTTGGAGTGAAGAGAACGTTCGAGAACACCAACGATTCTCGCTTAAATACGAAGCTGTGGTTGCGAACGCGTTAATTTTGCTGTAATTAATTTGTTATGCGAATACTCTTTGGCTTTGAGGCATTTCATAACTACGTACGAACTTAGCGTACAACAGCGCCGCCTCGAAAGTGGTTTGTTAGTCGACTGGAAACCCATTGAACGCTTTATTGAAAGGGGAGAATTGGTAACCCGCAGCTGTAATGTTTAGAAATCTTTGCGTGAACTGTTGTGTTGTACTACGAGTACTTTACATTTTTTTCTGTTTCGTTTTCTGTTGCGCGTTCTCTCTCTCTCTCTCTCTCTCTCTCTCTCTCTCTCTCTCTCTCCTTCTAAAAAGCGAGTGTTAAACAAAGAACTAGAATATATAGAAAAGTATGATAATTAAGCGAATATTTGTAATCAATTACTTTTGTTTCATGATCGATAATTAATCATCCCTTGAAATCTCTTGGGTATACAAGCCTATGATGAACACTTCTCGATTTGTATGATGGAATAGCAGAGCAAAAATATCAATTGAAGAATATGAATGCGAATATGAGTGCAACACTTATCGCTCTTTTTGCTTAAGTCTTCTTGGTGTTGCCAACATTTTCGTTAATGATTCTTGTTCTTGTCCCCGCCTTCATCTTTCGCATTTCCTCGCGATTCACCTTCATCCTTCGTCACACCTTCGCCGTCACATTCATCTTCCTTGTCAACCCGTGCCTTCGCCGTTTCTCTTCCTCTTCATCCTCTCGTACCGCGCTCCAGCCTTTCGCCTCATTCGTTCCCTTTCGTGTTCGTCGCTTTTGGGATCGCGTTCTTTCTCCTCTTGGCGTGGATATTCCAGTTCGTGTTAATTTCGTCTTCTCCTCGCCCTCTTCGACAGAGCCCCTGCGGCGCCGAGCACGTGCCCCCCCTCCCCCCCGGCCCGCCCTGCCCCGCTTCCGCGCGTGCCTCGCCGCCCCGCCCCCGCACGCGAGCCCGCCCACGCCCGCGACTCGTACAGCGCTCTCATTGGAGTACACAGCTCTGAAATTGGAGGCTCACGACATTCACAATTTCACACCGTCAGTGGAATTAAATATATTTTATGCCTTATTATTATATACATTGTTACAAATATTCTACCTTCCTGGTACTAAACACCATGAGTTATTACTTTGCTCTCTACTCAGATAAACTTTCTTCTTCCCATTATTACCAACTTCATACTCATTTCATTTATGGATTATATATTATTTCTCTCTTTCTTCTTTCTTTCTCTTCTATCTCGGCTCTCACAATTCTTCCCAATTATCAAGATCAAGTATACCTTCATTATTACCGTACCATCACCACTTCGTGCTTTTCATGCTTTCTTGTTCCTTCATCCTCATCTCCCAATCCTCATCTCAATCATTTCCTCTCAAACCTCTCGCTCCGTACGCTCATCGCATCGCTTTCTCCCGTTACTTCCCCCCTCCCCCTCGCTATCTCGGCCCTGACCCTCCCCGACCCCACCCGACTCGACCCGCCCCGACCCGTCACCGCTCGCGCGCGGCTGACACGCGACGAGCCCCGCCCCTGGCGGCTGGCCGGCGCTGTCACCGTCCCCCTGCCCCTCGCCCCCACGCCACTCCACCCCACCCAACCCCAACCCACCGACCGGGAGCGGTAGCTCAGTGCATTAGCTGATGTCAAGGAAGTCCCTCTGACCGGGAAGTCCTGCGTTCCTGTCCCGACGGTCGTGGTGGTGGCAGTATTTTCGACACTAGCTTGTCAGCTAGGCCGTATTCAGTAGCTGTCTGGAGAAATCTAGCGGCCGGCTGCTCTGATCGGTAGTTTTCCGTGGTTTCTGCGGTCAACACCAGGCGAATGCCTGAGCAGTATCCTAACAAACGGGCCACTGACCTCGCGCGATATTTCCTACCTCTTCCTTGTTCTATCCTCACCCCTTACTCACGCACACTAATGTACACTACACTACCACACATTCCGGGAGTCTGGTCGAGGACTTAGAACAGGTCCCGGCTGGGGTGGTGCGTGACTGGTGGGAGATACCTGGCGCGCCGGATCTCGCCATCCACCGGGGAACATCACCGCCACCTCCCATGAAAAATAATGCGCTACACTTACGGGACTAATGACATCAGTAGTTGACACGCCTGGAATCACTATCAATCAATCAATCAACCCAACTCAACCCACCGCACGCCACGTACTCATCCCCCGCTCCCAGCCGCACCCGACCCCCCGCCGCGGCTCGTACTGCGCCGCGCCGTTTGATGTGCCGCGTTCCGCCCCGCTGCTGTAAAAGGTATTGGGTGGCTTCATCAGGGCCCGCGCCGGGCCGTGTTTGTGTGGCGCGTCGCGTTTTAAACTGCGGTCGACCGCTGCGCGGCGCTCCCCGCACTCGCTGCGGGCCCGCGGCCCTGCCTCTCCGCGCAGCGCTCCCGCCACGGGGGAAAGAGGCGTGTCCGGGAGGGAAGGCGGCTCGCATTCGTATTCCTAATTTAGGTTGCGCTGATAAAAATTAGGTTTAGGTTGCGTTAGGTTACTATGACCATTCCACTCATCTTAATATTGTTTTATTTGACCAGATCAGTGGGATTACCGCTTTACAGGAGATTATTTGTTTTAACTATGTACTATAATAGAGAGTGGTTCGAACAGTTGGAGTATCTCGAGAAGTTACGATTAACTGTGAATTTGCAGACTATCATAACCCTTTTTGATCGAGAGCATCCCCACGGAGTACCTCCTTGATTATTGTTGTTAATTTCGTAAAGAGAGGTGAGATAAATTTTTTTCTAAGTTATGGGGTACGGAACAGATCTTTTGGGAGACGGAATTTAATTCTTGTAGGAGCAATGCTGTTTTTTTCGGGGTTAATGTGGCTGGTGCAAGGGGCAGTTTGAAGATTCGAAAAGAATTTGGATGACTGTAAGTAAATGTAATTTACAATTGCTTTTATATCTAGTTCTTTATGAAGTTTTTTATTGGTTATATACCACGGTGTATTGATAATTGTACACAGGATTTTATTATGGAAGATTTGCTAGGGTTTTCTTACGGAAGAAGCAGCACCTCCCAAATTGGGGCTGCGTAAGTTATTGAGAGTCTTAGGACGTAGAACGTTTTGGAAAACATTTGAACGTCATTTGCGTAGCGCTCACGCACGAGGGAAAAAGTCGCGACTGAGGAGAGGTTGGTGGTTCGCGATACCTAATTTAGGATTATTCCTAATTAAAGTTGCATTGATAAAAAATAGGTTTACGTTGCGTTATGTTACTATGACAATTTCACTCGCGAGTTATTAACTTGAAGCAGGCCAATAAGGTTTTTAATATGAAGATTATAAACCAATTACGAGCGCGTAAATCGTAACATTCACATGTGTACTTTTAGATATCGTCTTACTGCAGATGATGTTCAAATGTTTCGGAAAACAAAGGAACGAATTAAAAACTGCTGTAATCAATGTAGCGTCTGAAACAACTCAGAAAGAAATATTTTTAGTTATTTTCAACATTATGTTTATACTACAGAATCGATTTATGGATTTATTTTCATGAAATAGACTAACGATATTTCACTCGCGGTTTAAAACTTACCGATAGGTTAGCGAGTCGCAGAGACGAGCTTTGCGGTTTCCGGATACCATTTAAAATACGATTAAGCGCAATTTTTGAACACAATATCTTGTAGATGAAACGTTTTAAAACTATATTAATGGAAAAAATAGAATGCGGAAACGGAGATATGCTGCTTTGAGAAAAGTTCTTCAATTCTTCCGAGAATGAAAGGAACATTCCCTTATCAAGAAAGTAATTAAGAAAGAAATCACGATTACATAATGATTTTACATTTTTAAAAAACGTCTATGCTAGATATCAATTTAACGTTAGAGAAAGTCGATCTCGGGACTCAGTTCTTGTCACGGACAAGTGCGATAATAGAACAAATTGTAAGGTGCTTCGGTAATATTTATCTCTTTGTTTGAATTGCTGTTACGGGTTATTGCCATTGTTTAATGAGTCGTAAAAACATGTCGCTTTATGAAATGAATGGTAAATTTTGAGAAGACTTTGAGAAGGTTCCTTGTTATACCCTCCCCTTTTCAAACAAACACACACACACACACACGACACTACTCTACCACACATGTCGGGTGTTTAAAGCTTGTCTCAGCTGGGACGGTACCGTTCTGGGAGGAGATACCTGGTGGGAAAACCCCACAAAGTCAACGTGTAGATCGACGCCGAATCTCAGCATCCATCGCAGAAATAACGCCCCCACCTCCCGCGACAAAATATTAACTACACCAACGGGACTAATGACAATAGAAATTTAGGTGCCCAGAAACGTCGACTAATCAAAGTGTACGATCTGCCGGCGGAGAGGCGCTAGGCGGAGTCGGCGCTTGAGGACTTGTTGCGCGGCGGGGCGCTGGCGGAGGCGGAGGGCTTCACGGCCGCCGCCGCGCCGCGCCGCGCCGGGCGCCGAGTCGCAGCCCGCCTGACCGGTCCGCCTTCGGTAGCCGTGGCGCCGCGCCGCGCCGCGCCGCGCCGCGCCGCTCGCTCCGCGTGGGTCGCGAGTTAGTGACGTGTGTAGCTGCTGTCTGTGCCGCGTGAAAATGAGCGGCTGAGAGAACAACTTTGGGTTTTCATCGTAAGGCTCGCGAGAAAGATCATGCCATGTTACATCCAAAATTATCAAATTATAGTTATCAGAATCTATCTACTACGTAATCTGCGCACTAGTGAGGTGTGTGGCTGCTGTTTGTGCCGCGTGAAGATTGGCGGTTGCCAGAACAAATTTGCGTTTTCTTCGTAAGGCTAGCGAGGGATCATGCTGTTTCACCTCCAAAATTATCAAATGTGTAGTTATCAGAATCTAGCAAATGTTAGTACTAAGTCGTGATCTATTCCCGGGAGCTGCGAGATAGTGACGGGCGCGGCTGCTGCTGTGCAGCGTGAAAATGAGCGGTTGCGAGAACAACTCTGGGTTTTGATCGCTAGGCTAGTAAGTGGTTATGGCAACGTGTTAACTCCGAAATTATCAAAATTTAGATAACATAATCTAGCAACGTTTTGGTATTAAGTCGGCGATCTTACGTATTCTTATATATCGGTGTTTTTATGTATTCGATTTTGAAAAGAACGTGTTCAATCTACGTTTGGAACTTTTAGTAAAATTATTTGAATATTGCAAGTAAACTACAATCGTCCTTACGTAATCGACGGGACATAAGCGGAGTTATACACGTTGTTTTTTTTTCTCAAGCCAATGAATCATTCAGAGTGAAAATTTGTATGATTATGACAAGCTATTAGATTTTAAACACTGATGAATATGAATGGAATGGTTTAAATTTTTTAGTTATATATTGTTTGGATGTTTTGAACCTTGACTGCACTTACTTGTTTTTATGGACTTCTAACCCTTGAATGCTACACTGAGAAAAAAATTAAAGCTTTTACGCGTGAAGAGTGTTCAGAGTTCATTGTCAATTTTTTATTACCTTATTATTAAAAAATATGAATTAAAATATGTCAAGATCTTAACTATTTTGAGCTATCGATTTGGACAGTGGTTTGAGTAATTCTAATGAGCCATCCATACATCTGTGGATCATTCTCGTCTCGTCTTTGAGAATGCAGTGTTTGTATACGCATAAACTAAATTATATTAACTTTTGATGCGTCGCCCCTTCTCCTCTTTTTGTCTGAATTCGTATTGAACCAGGAGTAACAAATGATATAATGAACAGATGCCAACGACGGGGATGAGATGGATGATGAAAGAATTAGATGCAAGTGAACCAATCAAGAATATCTCGTAACGTGTAAGGATAGGGAAATCCTGAGAAGGCACGCGCAAAGGAGGGACACAACTTTCTGAACTAATAAAAGAAGAGAAGCTAACTGAGCAGACTATCGGAGATAGTAGGTGAAGGAGGATTCTGAGATTTGTTTGAACAAAACTCAGTTGATGATGACGCCGATGATGATCAGAGTCGAAGGGTTCTGATGGAGAGTAGGAGAGCGAGAATCCGAAGATGAAAAGTAAGTGCACTAACTGACGTGTTCTACGTGAGACTCAAAGATGGTTTGCAGTTTGTGGAGAAAATTTGTGAATTATGACAATGTGGTTAATTAAAAATGCCCCGAGAAGATCTAGACATATATTTATGCTTAACAGCCACATCTCTATTCAGATCGACTTTAGAATCATCAAAAGCTCGATACTATCATTGAATCGATAATTCGTTTTGATATTGATATTTATACCAGTTATTGAATATATTCAAGTGCCAATATCGCTAGATACCCCTCCAGACTCGTTATATCGTGCACCACGTGCCGGCTGACAGCGTCAGTGGAAACTAATTATTTCGTGTGTCTGGCTCACGAATGCCTTTTGCCTTTGCGATTTGCTCCGTTTCGTTTTCCATGTTAAATCACCAACGAACGTGAGATTTTCGTTGCATCGATATCACTAGCAAATGATCCTCTTTGTGGCGGTTTTAATCTCACATTGATTGCCGAAACTCTAATGTCTCCCAGAAACAGAAGATCAGATGACAGCTAACCTATGCATATCTATAAAATGTAACAAAGTCGATTGTTGTCGTACGGTTAAAATATAAATGGCAGCGAACTTTTTCCATTGTGATAATTATTTACGTTTCGACCGAAATTTTAAAATATTGACATCATTATTTCGTTTTCCTTTAATTTTAATTGGTATTCGTTAAATGTTAATTTTTTTAAAAAAATAGTAATGCTCAGCTATATAGGGTTTGATTCAGGGGGCGCGAACGCATTTTAATTACCACCAGGGGGCATTGGGAGCGGAGGTACGAAGAGCGCTGTTCTATGGAACACGGGCCCGGATTTTTTTTCCCCGCACGGCCATGCCGTGAATGGGGGCGTTGCAACTGCAGTTGCGTTGTAGGATCGCCGCCCGCATGATTTATTTTTCTCTCGGCGCGAATGTTCGCGTTCGTCCATACAATAATTTTAAATTGGGGATCAATCATCCAATTACGTCGATCATTGACAGTTTTTGTTAATTGCTTGATTGATGTTCGTCACCTTTTGAGGTCTCCCGGACGCGCCAGGGGATGCGGAGCAGGCTGCTTTTTTGTGGATGCACGCGCATGCCTGCCCGCCCGCCCCCCGTCCGCCCGCGCGTGTGTGGAAGCGCAATTTTTATCACGGGCGCACCTCGGGGGCGGCAGCGCGGGTGCGTGGGGCGGAGCGGGGGCGGGTACAGTGGCGGGGTGGGGACGGGGGCGGGGCGAATCGCTGGGCGTTTATTTTCGACGCGCTGCACATGCGGACTTGAAACCGCGGGCGCAAATGACGACAGGAGCTCGCCCCGCGCAACGGAGGGCGGGGGTGAAACATGCGAATACGGGGGGGGGGGAGGGCGGCCGCAAACGCGCGCCTGGAATACGAATGGGTTTTTATGAGCGGATCGCGGGTCGGCGAAACCCGGCGAAATATTATACAGGCGATTAGCGAGATTTTATTTATTATTAAATTCGTTCATTCCGTGTGGTTGTTGCGTTGTGATGAGGAAGTAAAGGCACCGGCGTTGCCTCAGGAAGTTTTGATAAGGAAGAGTATGTGAGCCGTTTTTTTAAAAGGTGATTGCGTTTTCGGAGATTCTACGTTTAGTTTCGTCATTCAGCTTGTATTTGTAGAATTGTTATATATTTCTCCAAATACTGAACGGAAACATGACGAAAACATAATATGACCAAAGTAATTTCAACAGTCTCGTAAATATATTTGCTACAACGTTTTTTCTTGTTAATGATGTTCGTTGATAACGTAAGTATATTTTTTTTGCAGCTTTTCATTCAAAATATTTTAAATGAGATGACATCTTATTTCGATTCTTTGTACGCACATTAATTATTCATTCTCAATAACTACTATTTTAATTCGCTCTTTACAACTAATAAACTTAATATAAAAATGGAACGCAATGTCACGAAATTAGAAGCGAACACAATACATATACTGTAAAAGCTTAATGAAACTACCACTGACAAGATTATTACCAAACAAAAATTAAATATGCAATATCTTTTAAATGATTACAAATAGATAATTTCCCAAACCAACAAAAAGATAATCATCGTAAAACATTGTGCTACCATAAATTTTAAAACTATAACCCTTTCACGACAATGGATGCTTAGCGTACAAAACAAAGCAGTGGGTTTGGTTTGGCGAGCTGCGACACCACAGAGCCGTGCCACACAGAAGCGTCATGCCTTCCCCCGCGCGCGGACAACCTGTGCGAGCGGCGCGGCGCGGGGGCGGCGCTAACGCCACGCGCCAACTCCACGCGCCGACCGAACAAACAAACAGGCGGCCGGCACACGCGCGGGCGGGAACCAGCGGCTCGGCGTAGGCGGATGCAGGGCGGGTGACCGGTGGACGAGTGGCGGGTGCACGGCGGGAAACGTGTAGGCGTAAACGGCGGATGAGGCGGGTACCGGTGGAGAGTGGCGGTTGCACCGGGAAACTGTAAGGCGTACACACTTGCGCGGCAGCATGCGTGTCGCGTGCGTCGCGGCGTGGCGTGCGCGTGCGCGTGCTCACCCTGCGGCCGTCGCCGGCGCGTGCGGCTGCGAGCGAGTGGGCTCCTGCGGCGAGCGCCGCGTGGCCGAGCGCGAGGCTCAGGCTGGCCTTGCTCAGCGCCTGCTGCTGCTGTTGCTGCTGCTGCGCCGCCTGCGAAGGCTGCTGCTGCTGCTGTTGCTTCTTGTGGTGGTGCGAGGTGGCGTGTCGGGCGCTGCCGCCGTCCCCCTTGGCGCGAGCGCTGTCCGATGCGCTGACGAGCCGGGCGGTCATAGCGCTCATCAGACGCGCGCGCTCCGCTGCGGCGGGGGCAGCCGCGCGACCATACTCAGCGGGGCTGATGACGTCAGCGGGCGGCGGCGGGCGGGAGAGCGGGAGGAGACGGAGACAGAGAGAGGAAGCGGGAGCCGGTGCCGGAGCGAAGCCGGAGCGGAGAGAGTCGGCGGTGGGAGAGGCGGCGAGGCGCACGCGAGGAGCGTCGAGTCGCACTGCGCGCGACCTCCCTCGCGCGCGCTCCGGTCGAGCCGTTCCACACCCCCACCCCCGCGCCCGACCACCCGCGCGCGCGGAGAGGCGGCGGCGGCGGCGGCGCGCCGCGCGATCGGGAAAGCTTTAGCCGTCCGCCCCGCGCCTCGCGCCGCCCGCGGCGCCGCACCCGCGTTGGCGCCCTTCGCGAGCCGCGCGGCGCGGAGCGGAGCGGCGAGGAGCCGAGGGGCGGGGCGCCGCGCGGCGCTGCTCCTTTGTCCGCTGCCGTGCCTCGTTAGTCGGCGCCTCACTCCTGATCACTGGCGGCGCGGGCGGGGCGCGGAGGGGCAGGCGCCTGCAAATGAGGCACAAGATCGCAAATTTCGCCAAATGAGCGCAATGGCCAAATTATAATTGTATTTCTGCGCGCGGTGCACGTTTTTGGGCGGTGCTGGCGTCGTGCTCGTGTTTGACTCCCTGCGTTATGCGGTTCGTTCTCGTGAGTCCGAATATTTGGAACTCGTCTGGGTTGCGGATTTGGAAATATTTTTACGCAAATAAGGCAAAATATCAATATTATCTATTTAAATTATGACTTCCCGCATTTGTGCTTGTAAGTTTGTAGCGGTACTTTTTCGTTAGAAATGTAAGTGTAAATCAAATAGTGAATATTTAGATAATTTTTAATTATTGATTACGAGAACACTCTTATCGCGAATGTCAAACACGTTCTCACAACAAATTATATTCATATAATAAGGCAATAGAATAACTGACAATTTTGTGTAGAAGAACGGAATTACACACTCATTGAATAACAATGTGACACGTTGTGGGAAACTAAGAAAATTATTGTAATATTTAAGATAACCAGGAGCTTTATGTAAAAAAAATGAATCCATCCAAGTAAGAATAATCATTTCATAAACTAGTACAGACGATTTTTTATTTTAAAATTGAAAATAAAGAATATTATTTCTAAACACTATAAAGGATAATTATTAATTTTCTGAAGTGGCCGAATATAGAATATTAGCTGGCGTAGATACTAAAGATGAAAAGGAAGGAAATCATATGTGATGTGGCTGTTAAGCGAGAAGCAATGCAACATGTAAACGAAATTGACTCATAAACCTTCCCTCTACAATACATCCGTAAACTGCCCTTGTCAAAGTATGAACTACCTCACAAATGTCGCAATGAATCACATATAGGATCTATTCCGTGAACGAAATAGTCGCATTCACACCGGACGGGAGGTAGGTATCACTGATTTTCTGTTCTCCTGGTCAGTGATTTTGAGCATAAAGTCCCAAATAGATAACTGAACATCGACTGTAGTTTTACGAGAAATTCCTCTGCATCAAGTGTCATTCCCAGTTTCATCTGTACAATATAACGGCAGAAATACCAGTAATTCTTTTAATGACGTTGTTTTACCTTGATGACTTGATGAAAGGTTTGCGAATTACGTATTGTCCGTTTTTTGCATCCAAATATGTCATCATATTTTCTTCATTTACAATAAAAGCCACTTCATTCTTATTAATTAAACTTAATTGGTTTGCTCACAACTGTTAAAAACATGCATTAAACGTGTCTTTTCAAGAAATGAAGACCAGTTGTTAACGAAAGACCAGAAGGAAGTGTTGTCTTTACATGTATTCTATAGAAACTATTTCCACGATATTTAATTTGAATTTGGGAACAAGGATTGGAACAGTTTTGATCCGCATAGTGGAAGATAGACAAGTTTATAATAAAAAATTACTTTAATTCATTTTTGTTAACAGTACAAATGAAAGGACCATCTTAATGTAAACTAAACAGAAGTTGAAACGCGGCATTTACTACTTCTATTCGTACATTTGTGTTAAAATATTGTGACTATTTACTTTCAGAAATAAGAGTGAAAATATAATAACAACTACATTTAGAAATTAATTATTATGTCTCCCCGATTAATTGACATCTGGAGAAATCATTTTATTGGTTCTCAATGCAAGTTGTTCAATTGCATTTCGAAAATGTCAATCATTGCTCAAATCATTTACAAAACAGTTTTAATGTTAAATGAGCATTGAACTAGCATTTTTGGTTTTTTATACATTGAAGTGTCTGTATCTTGGTTACTGTTACAAGTGAAAAATTGTGAAAAATAAGTTTTATTTTCTTTTTTTTGAACGACCGTGAACAGTTTAGTATCCATGAGTCATTATTGAGCATGAAATTTTGAATTGAATTAATTCATTAAAGAAGGTTACTGGATTAAATAAATACGTTTTTGGACAAATCACTTTTGAGGTATACTTACTTATTTCTGTAAAATAATACACAATGAATTTGAAGTTAGAAATTCGCTTGAAGTTGTTTCTCCATTTTTCGACTCATGGTACATCAAACGGAAATGTTAATTTTGCAACTCGAAAATAGTGTAATTGCTCGACTATGTTGACTATGATATACTATAATGACTATGATTATGACTATGTATATTTAATATCACAATGCTAAGAAGACGGCAGTCATTAAGTAATTTATCAGGAATTTTTTTAAATGTTCATGTCGATTAATTAACATGCAGCCATGAAGAAAATATTGTTTTAGAAACCAATATGGTTATTTATTACATATAGTATGAATTAGTTTGTAGAAAGATTCGCTAAATTACTATATTTCTCATCACATTTCAAGTAAACGCGCGACGAAAATTGAAGGACGTTTTATTGTGTATTAAGTGAAGGTGCGGTCTTAGACTCTCATAGCCATTGAACTGAGAAGTCCATGAAAATGTACACTAAACTTCCACTTCAGTTGAGTCTTCAGACTATTGAAAGGGCTTTCATATCCCAGTTCATAAAACTGGTTGATAAGGTAAAAACATCTTGCATGGAAAGAATGCGATTAAATGGCTTAAGGGATTGGTACCTACTCTTGAAGCCATGGCTGATCTGATCTCTTGATGCCATGGCTGTCAACCTGGGACGCCAAGGAATGCCCATAGTCCGATAAGGCTGGAGTGCAAAGGTACATATACACACTTTTAATTTATATCATGTAATAATAAATGTAACTTGTATGTGTGTTGGAGCACTGTATTTCATTCGCGAAAATGAAGTTTCGTATGAATCTTCTATAGAGACGTTTTTTTATTATGTCACTTGCGGAATATGATCGATGTTTTTAAACGATGGAAAAAGTGTGTTCCGTAGAAGGAATTGTTTTCTCCGACCCGCAATGCGTGGGAGTATGACATATTGCCTACAATTACCCCTATGAATTGTTTCTGGAGAGTTTATAATCGAGGTTATCTTCACATGTTGATTTTTAATTTTTATGAATACTTTCTCTTTCTGATTTAATCTGAGTTACTAGCGTAGCGTGTCTTATTTTACCAGGCGAATGCCCTAGCAATACTGTAAGAAACTGGCCACGAACCGCACTCTCCCCTTCCTTTTCCTTGTCCTATCCTCACCCCTGACTTACATTTACGTGTACTACACTATCACACATGCCGAGTAATTAGTTAGGAGCTTCGAGCTTATTCCAGCTGGAACGATGCGACGCAGGTTGGGGAAATCTGGATAGAAAAAAACGCAGCAAGCCGATATGTGGGCCTACGCCATGTTTTGCCACCCAGCGAGTAGAACACGTCCACCTCCAGTAATAAAACATTAGACTACGGGGATAATGAACATTGTAGCGTCCGAAAACCTGAAATAAGCAATCAATCCCGTCCCGGAGCCACTGAAGGCCACCCCGCCCAAACAGTTCGCTCCGACCTCTTTCCACCCGTCCGTCTGTCCGTCCCTCCCGCCAACCCGCCTCGCGCAGGTTGGCTTGTCTGCCTCTCCACTCCCAGTCTCCTGGCCTCTCGCCACCCGCCCCCGCCTCTCCGCCCCGCCCGGCCCTGGCGTGCGCTGCGACGCGGAGCCTCGCGCAACTTCCGGCGCCCACGCCCTACGACACCCTCGCAGCAGCCGATCAGGTGCACTCCCACTGCATTCCGCGCCAAAAGGCACGCTCTTAAAAACGTCGAAACGATTGTATCTTGGGCCGAGGTGGCTAAGAGCGAGTACCGACTCAGCGCTTTGGTCCGAAGGGTCGCGAGTTCGAGTCCCGCCTGGGGCATGGTTGTTTGTCCCTTGTCTTTGTATGTATGTGTTGTCGCGGAGGGTCTCGCGTTCTGCTGACCCCAGATCAGAGGAGCCCGCAAGTGTGTTGGTGTCTAGTGTATGGTCGAATATGCGTCCCATCGGGACGCAAAGGGTAACCGGTTGTCGGCTGGATAAAAACCCTAGAAAGAAGAAGATTGTATCTTGGTATTTCATGGCTCATAAGTCAGGAAGTTTTGAATATGTATTAAATAATTCATATTATTTTTGACAATTAGGAATATCTGTTGGTGATTTTAAAATTAAACAGTTGCATTTCCAAATGTACAATGCATATTTTCGTTAACTTTTTATTTTCAGTTTGTTTTAAATGCATTTTTTCTCTCATTTTATTGAACCAATTTTTAAATTAATAAAAATGTATACATGCCACATATTTTAGTTAGGAATTATTTGAAAACTATTTTTAGTAAAATTGTTAAAAATAGAATAGTGTTCTATTACATCCCCTCCCATTATGTGATGTTTTAAAGTGAGATTGTAATTCTTTTCATTTATATCAATTCATAAAATATATTTTTCATATTTCAATATGTGTACATGTTTCTTTAAAGTAAAAACTCAGAAACACCATTGTCAATGTAAACATTTTAACATATTAATTTTATATTTACTGTTTTTCTTAATTTTGAAGTAAATAAATATAAGATATAAGAATTCGTGATTAGAACTTCATACTTAATAGAGCAGAGTTATACAACGAGAATGGTTAGATAATAAACTGAAGCATTGCATTAAACTGAGTTTTGGATCTGCATTGTTGCAATGGACGATCAGCGCAGAATCATCATTGAGTAACAAAATTACCTAATTATTTCATGATTGATGTACTTCACTTCATCCGATATTTTACTTTTCAGAATGTGTCCTAAGCTCTGTGAGAACAGTATTTTTCACAACCTATATAATTCCGTGCATGTAACATGTACGCTCTATTTCAGCTGCACTATAACCAATGCAAACCAATGCTATTGAACATATTGGAAAAGCTGAACTACACAAAATATTGTATAAAATATTCAATTGCAAGACAAATCTTGATTAATAACACCAACATCCCCGTCATAAAAATTGAATAATAAAGTACAGGATAAAATAAATATAGGATAAAGTATACGAAGAAAGCTAGTGTTTTAATAGACAATTGTTGACCTTTTTGCCACACGAGATATTCTACCTACTGAAATTGTTTACCATGCTGGAGTTGCACACGCGCTAAGTGACGTGTGGCACACGTGTTGTCCTCGTTCGTTTAATTCGCAGCAAAGTGAGTGCTGAGACATTTTAGTGACAAAAGTTACAATCTTTTAATTTCCGGCAAAAAGAGGGAAATTGTTTCAGTGAATCGAACATTAGAAAGAATGCACCGCAGTAATTCATTGACCGACTATCTGAAAACACTTGTGAATGACTCGCTGTACCTATTTATATGAGCGAACCGATGATTAAATTTTATTCAATCTAAAATAGATACTTCCACATTGCAAAATTAGATCTTGTAAAGTTCTTTTTGCATTTTAATCTATTAAGTACTTACAGTACTCACTTAATCACACAATATTTTTACAGAGAATTGTCTAAACTTTACTAGGACTACTACCAATTTCACGTATTTATGAATGAACATATATACATACGATATTTTTAATCTAAATTTAGTTTCTCTACATCAACATTCAGAGCTTCTAGTACCCCTTGCCTCGGCAGTATTCTGCAACGCCGCTCTCTTTACCCGGTACGACGGAACCCCGCGGCCAGAAAGTCGTAAAAGCGAAAAATCATAACCTTTATTCGCACGCATCCGCCAACAGCGAGCGCGGGGACAGACACACGTGGGAGCGGCGTGGGGCATATATTATGAAGGAGCGACCGCACCTCCGTCCTTTCCGTCCATTACAAACGCATTAATTTCGAATTACGCGAACGCCAAAATGAACCCGATCGGTCGCTTTGTTTCCCGGCTGCCGCGAACGGGCGAGGGGGCGGGGCCACGGGCGGGCGGGGCTGGGCGGGGCCGGGCGGGGCCGGGCGAGGCCGGGTGGGGGCTGGGCGTAAGAGCGGCCGCCGAGTGCGCCACATTACCGCCGCCCAGCGAGTGCAGCGCAGCGCGCGAGCAGCGGGTGGGCGGGCGGGCGGCACACAGTGGGCCCGGTCGATGCCTAGCAGGATCTCAGCATGGCACTCGTTTGCTCTTCGTGCTTTTTTTTTTGTTCCAGCTACACCCCTCCCGTATTCTTTTCTTTGACAGTCTTTCATTTGTCGTCTTCTTTATCTTGTACTTATTACTTTCTCGTAGTTAATACGCAGTGAGAGTAAGTTAGAAATGATTCCGGAAAATAAGCTTGGCTTTCGCAGAAAAACCATGTTATGGGACACAGATACAAAAAAAAAGGAAATTTGTTTTTTTTGTATGTAGTATTATCAAAATTCACATTTTGGCGGTTCTTGTTGCCAAGAAAGTGCTTTTTTTTCTCAAAACGTCTATTTGTATGTCTTGTCTATTTGTGGACAACACTTACGCTGTTCATAGTTTCTACCTGGACTTTGTTTCTGAAGACCAATCGACTTTTATATGTTAGTTCATAACCGCGCGATCGAGAGCAGCCTTCAATAACATTTCTCATTCACGTTGTATATGCAGTTCCATCCCTTCTTCTTCACATTGGCGTGGTTGTCGTCGTAAATAGGAAAGTAATCGATTCGGCATGGTTTGTATTATAAGAATATCTTGATTTGTTTATTTGGTAATGTCCTCTACGGGTATAGGTCTGATTCAGTGTAATACAAGTTGCAATACGCAACAATTATAAATAATATCAGTGAGAAGTACGTGAAGTTGAGGCATCACTTGTTTCAATTTTCTCAGCCTTTTCCTTTGTTTATGATTTTTCATTTCATTTCTTCATATTGTTATTGTTTTCGCCGTGCTCTCTTCCTACCGGGATATTTGAGAATTCCATTTAGATCTGATTATTTACGAACTTAAATTTTATGCTACAACAAGAGTAACAGTGTCAGTACAACAGTGATAGTAGTCATGTTATTCAGAAGACACATTTCAGTATATATTATCATTCACGTAATATCTAAATGCTTTCTTGCCCAATTTTCAGGATGTGGTTGTCATTACTTCACTAAACAGTACTTTGAAAATTCGTTTTCTTCTCAGTAGTAAATTGGTTTAACAATTTTGGATTATTGCGAAACTTTGGGACATTTTTTAAAGAGTATTTCATGACGTAAAGAAAATGTATAGACAAAAATTTTAATATGTCATTACTAATTATCGTATTATTAATCTCTTTACGTTCATACGTCATTTTAATAAGGTAAAATGTTTTACATTTATAAATTTGAACTAAGGTCAATTGTATTACATTTACTTTTAAATTTGTTTCATATGGTGCAAACATAAAGCTTTATTTTCACAGTGATGTGTCGGGAAGTCAAATAAAACAATATTTTCTATTACACGCAGTTGTAAGGCATCACAATGAGATGTATTCGCTTTGCAACGTTTTTTGGATTTTTATGAAATATTCTTGTTTCTGGTGCATCGTTACAGTTATTTAATGAGCTGCAAATGACAGCACTTAGAAATTGCGCTATTTTATTCAAAAATATGTTATGAAGCAGTAAAAACAAGTAGAAGGTGGGTAAGTAATATTCAAAATAAAATGTATTAAACTACAGAATATTTGTAGTGTTTCAACTCTAAATTCATATAAAGATGACTTTCAAGTGTATATACTGCCGCTTACGGTTTTACATGATTTTTATTGTAACTTTAATTTTTTAAAATTAGTTATTTAAGGTTGCATCAACATCTAGGTCATTAGCGACCACTATTGGTGTTAACGGTATGGTAACTATGAAGATGAAACGATATGGTGATAATAACGTGTGAAAGAACGATCACAAATACAACTATGTCCGAGGCGGAACTCGAACCCGCGACCCTTCGGTCCGAGATCACAACGACACTACTGCCTTAGCGATCTCGACCAGCGGGCGACGTAATTTTAATTTTACTTCGTTTAATTTCGCAAATATAGTTTTCGTTCATTTCCGCATTATCTTTAGAAAGGAGTCTTTTTGCAGAAGAAAATCTCCCTCCTTCCAACGAAGCCCAAAGATGAACACTGCGAATGTCATTTGTTGTGGAGGTACCGAGTATATAGGTATTCTCTGCTGCATTAGCTCTTATCATCACAACCGTGGAGCTTACTTCTTCTCATCATTGACTTAAGTTGAGTGTACTTAGAAAGTCATCGTAAATTAATGATTCGTCTCGGGTAGAATGTCAACTATTTTGTTATATTCGTCTATTTTCAAAAACAAGTACGCGACATGTATTCCGCGCGTACATAAAACTGGTTACAAATGTTCACTCAGTTAAAGATACGATACCGTGCATGGCGCATGCTATAGTTTGTAATGCAACGTCTTACGATGACAGTGTCGACAAATATACCTTCCCCTTCACAGATAGTGTTACGTTTCTGCTGATGAACAGAAACAAATTTTCTTCTGAAAAAACTAAAATTGGCGTTGATAATGGCAACAAAAATTACCACAATACACATGAATACACAAAAACACATGAAGTGAACAACGGGTGAACAGGTGAAACGAGTTCTTCCCAAACCGGAGATCAGCATCAGTGAGAGCGCGTGGGATGGAAGTTGTGGTAATTCTAAAACACGATCTTTTTCTTCATAGAAAAATAACTTGTAAATAATGTAAACAATATTTTGTGGTAAATCTATCTTTGATCCTCGATAAGAAGCTGAATAGTGGAATTTTTGCTGAAAATCAGAAGCGGATTTCCTGAATCATTCTCTACATTTGTCTACAATCAGGAAAGTTAAATTCATTCTAATTGCTGAGAAATGAGCTAATCAGTATTGACTAACATTAATGAAATCATAAACCCTAACCCGAAAAAGGAGTGCAGTCCGGATGTTCACGCTAAAACCATGATTTGAGATCACTGATTAACATAATATACGTTGAGATATTGTATATTCTGGATAGCAGATTAGTTCAAATAATCACAGGATGGAAATATATATCGCTGTTCTATAACATTTACTTTCGCGAGTTAAGAACTTCTTCACATGAACATTTATGTATATTGCACTTTACACAATAACTTTTATCAGACAAATTATGTTAAAATCTGAAATTTTGGAAGGCTAACTTCTTAATTGGAATAGTCTAAGGTTGTAACGTACAATTAAAGACTATTAATCATAAAAGACGAACAAATTTATTTTAAAAATGATATTAGTGCTTTCGTTTCTACTCTGTATTAAAAGAGTAAAAATGTCTGTAAAAAATTTTGTAGTTCAGCTTCTAGGTTAGTGAATCTCCTCACGATCAGATTTTTCGTTCAGTTTTCCACGATCTATCGAGTAAGTTCTGGTCTCCTTTGTTTCGTTTCTGGACATAAATATAGCTCATATGCGCAGTTTTTGTTTCATTTGCTAATTGCGATTGAGTAAGGCGGTATGTGGATAGTTTTTTTGTCAGCGTTGTTAAAAAAATAAATGAGTATTTCAGTTTATTTGCCGATACGAAGTTTTCTTACAATCGGGAGCAAAACTTTTTGGGGTTGAAAAGTTTCTAACCACGTTTTGTTGGTACCTCTATCGACAATTGAATTATGTACAGTAAGGGAGTGGGGGCAGGGATCCTCAATCCTCAAGAAAGTGTGTGCAGTTTAAACCTTTCCACTACACGTCACATAGAGCTTCTACTCTTTTTTGACGACTATTTCACTCATGTGAGTTCGTGTAGTAAGTAACCAATGCTAAACAAGAATCTATTCGAATTCAACCAATCCCAAACGTCTAGTGCCATGAGATTATCACTTTGTTTACCTTTTGAACTCCGCTGTAATCACTTTGATAAAAATAGCAATTGTTTTAGGTCCATAATAGATTGTGAGCGTCAATTTAATATTAAAATGTGTCGTTTTGGAAATGTTTAAAACTCTGGAATATAATCTAGTATTAAAGATTCACTGTCGAAAACAACAAAAGAAACAGAGACAGTGTGTGGAAGCAATTCCAAGAATTTTGTGAAGAAAGTAAATACAAATAGACAGGAAAACACAAATGAAGAAATTACACATATTTTAGGCAATTAATATGCAAAGATTAATGATGAGAACTAAGAATATGCTTCAAACTATGTGGAACGTTGAACCAAAATTATTCAGAACAATATGATTCACACGTTGTTCATTTGCCGTGAATCCAATCTTCCATTTAAAATATTTCATGAAATACCAAGACACAAAACACTCAACTTCTTACAACTTTAATAAGTGTTTTTTAAATAAATGTGCTTATAAGTAGCTAGTTATAATTGTATTTGAAAGTTTTATTACCATAAAATCGAAACAATTTGAAATATTTCCTGCATTAAACTGTTATTCATATTTTACTTGATTATAAGTTATTGCAGGATACAGTGACAACTCGGAGCTGAATGAAGTTTTTCATAATTCTGTAGCAATTTTGAGTAATATTTCTCTTTTACCTAATTCCTGTGATTTTAATTATGCATTCGATTTACGTAATTTTTCATTCATATAATTCGTTAAATAGTCACACTAAATATCACTCGAAGTGCTGTGTATTACTTACGATAAATGCATTCCATGTACGTTCTACAACCTAATCGTGGTGCGGACCGTAGTAAGTGGGTGTTCGGGCCCAGTGCGCCCCGCGAGGCGAGGCCGGCGGGGGCGAGGGCGGCGGCGGCGCGGGGACGAGCGACCGGAGCGGCGCGCGTGATCCGCGCCCTTTGTTCCGAGCCGCTCTGCACATCCCCTTTAACTCTGGCGGCGCCCGCCCCCTCCTCCCGCTCCGCCGCCGCCACCGCCCCCGCCGCCGCCGCAGGTGCCGCACGCGCTCGTCGGTGCTGGCCGCGCCGCCGCCACCACCACCGCCGCCGCCGCCGCCGCCCTCGCCGCCGCGCAGCGCGTGTGAGTGCGTCGCCGCGCTGCGCTGGCTGTGGTGCGCGCGTGCCGCGTGAGTTTTTTTTTTTTCACCGCAGCCGCGAGGCGCAAATATTAAAAAACGCGGCGCGGCGCCGCGCGAGCGCGCTGCGGACGCCCGAGGGGTTCGACTCGACGCGACGCGACACACGGGTGGGCGGGTGAGCGGGCGGATGGGAGGATTGTGATGTTGGAGGTCACGCGCGGAATGTTGGTGCCTGAGATGCGATGCTGTGAATCTTAAGTGGAGCTATCTTGGGACCATATGTAAACATTTTTGAGAAATGTTTCAAATGATGTTTCGACTAATTGGAAGAAAAAAAATAGACCAAAACATTTAGCAAAGCCAATTTACAGCGACAAATATCGAGAAAAAACGACAAATGTCGAGATGAAAGGACAAATTTCGAAATGAAGCGATATATTGCATTAGATTTGGTGAAATAACAGCCTCATCTCTCATCATTATGCCTTTGGTTTTCGCTTGTTTACATCGCATTTCGCTAAATTTACATCGTAAGTTGTGTTTTGAAGAAAATGCGACCATATTAAACCAACCAATGTGCAGTAATAAGTTTTTTTGAGAATTGAAGTATATTTTTGTCTTCAAACAAGAACTCTTTCTTCTTGTTATTAACTGAAGATGACAACATGATATTCATACGAATGATATATATGATGAAATAATGGGGATTATCATAGTAAAAGGCTTTTATAAAATTGCGGTATGATTAATTCACTTGCCCGTTCCATTCCATATTTTTCCCCAATTCCATATTTTTGCAGACGTATTGACGACACGATTAATTACATTTCATATATTTTTATATGATGTTTTTTCCTTTCTTCTCATAAAAGTTACTGATTATGTTACCCAATTTTTTAGTGGATAGAAAGCCATAATTCTTCCTTTCAGCAGAAACCATGTTTGACAATATATGTTAAGGCTTCTCTATTTCTTAGTAAAATAACTATACACTATGAACAGAATCTAGATTGTATTTTTTCAACTTAAATGAAGTATATCATGTGCCTACTGTGTCATTTTATTTTCAGAATAGCACCTAAAATTCAAATGTTTCACTCATTTATGTTTTTGACCGCGATTTACGTGATGCTACATTAATAAACAAAAAAGTTCAGATGAATGAGTTTATTTCACTCGGACACACAACCACCACTCTATTCGTTGTGAAATTAGCAGAATTAGCGGTGTTTTCTTTGAGATAAATGTAGGATTGACCTTTCAGCCTAAGATAAGTGCATTTACTCACGCGTATGATTTTCAAATTGTTTCTGTTGCAGGTGGCGTCACCGCAACGTTAGTGTCGCACCGCTCGCTCATATTTTCGAGGGAATCTCGCGATGGTATATTCTATCATTATTGTCATCTAAACATTTCATAAATAGTAAATTACATTTTAAATGTCCGCGCCGCATGAATTCATATCCCAGTTTGTAAATTGTATATTATCCAGCCGGCAAGAGCGGTGAGCGCGGTAAATTGTTTATACAAATATATATTGTGTGGTTGCATATTGAGCGCTAGAGAATACAATGCTTCGCCTGTAACCTCAGTTCGCCCATTTTCCTGCGGACACTTTATTGAGGTTCTTGCTAATGTAGAAAACCACATATTTTGTAGAGGCGTATTGTGCTTACCACATCGTGTAAAATATATAATATGCTTTATGAAAGATCTCTATATGTTGCGTTTATATTATGAGGTACAAGCCACGAAATCTCAACAGCATCAAATGTGTTTTAAATATACAGGCAATTCTTTTTCTCCCTTTTTTGTTGCATTTCCTTTCATTTTAACGATTAGTCAATTAATTGGACGTCGCTATAATGTACTAGAATAAAAATAAAATTTCAATAATCGTAAAATATTTCACCATTAGTTTGTTTTATTGGAAATCACATGGTTAACGATGTAATGTCTGAAACAATAGAAACGGTCTAATATTCACTGAATTCACTTTTTTCTAGAACATAACTGTACTTTCTAAAGTAAGTAAAATATCTTTAAATATTGAAATATATTCAAGAGAAAATGTATTTAAAAATATACTTTTAAAATTTAATTTCTTAGAGTTGAATTGACAATTCTGTCAGCCAGTTCGTTCGTTCGTTCGTCCGTTCGTTTATCTGTGAACAAAGTTAGCGGCTAAATCGTTTACAGGATTTTCACCAACATTGGTGTTTCTCATTCAATCTCATTGATGTCGCGGTCTCTTAAATACGAAACGGTTATTTTGATTTCTTGGATACCTTATATGAACATTCAACATTTTCAAACATTTCCTCCAAATGGCTTCGCATTTTTTATTAATTTTTTTCTCGAATAGAACAAAAAGTGCTTATAAATGTGGACCATGTCTCATTGTGATTCAATTATCAGAATTTTCGAAAACTACAAGAATTCAAAATATTTCGACATTTTCCTACAACTAAAATATGGAAGAAGGTTATTTTTTCTTGTAGAATATTTTTTACACAATTAGTTCTTAAGTAATGTCATGTATATTTTTTGAATTATTAGTCTTGGCGCACATATTTTCTAAAAATGGGCATTATTAAAAATAAGACTTTCCCCAAAACGGCTTCAACTTTTCGTTAATATTTGTGTACAAATAGGGCTAAATGAAGTGAATAACATGACATCGACGACATTTTAATGAATTCTTTTGATTTTCCAAATTTTACACATGTATTTTTCAAAGGCGCTTTGTACCATTTGTTCCATTTCTTTACATTCATTGTTCCATTTGTAAGCACAAGTTCTTCAAATGATTTATGATTATGTTTCTTGGAAATTTAAAAGTTTTCTGAAAAATGAGTTCAATTTTCACTTTCAGAAACGCATAAACGATTTTTTTAAGAACAGCTTCACAATTTTGGAATCAAAAGTAGCTTAAAAGACCTAATTCTACTCTTCTGCATATTCTTAGAGTAATATTTCAATGATAATGAGTGATAGAAAAAAATAGAAAATATTAAAATTCCTCTTAGGCACCGATATGTAGCTGTTGGAAAAAGGGAGGGACAACTCCAAAAAGCTAGCATAGACTAAATAGATTATAATGACAGTTAGTGCGAGAAAGTCTGCCATTCTGGTTCTGTAAAAATGTTGCCTTTTGACGTAATATTAAAACTTACTGTTACTACGTAAGTAGAATGCGAGAAAGTAATAAACAAAAAATGTAGAGGTTTTTTAAAGAAGCCAATACCTAAAATATTAATTTTAATAAGTAAAATTAAATCGTCGCGTTTTGAAATGTTATCTAAATATTGTAATCGATACATTTTTTATTAAGTTTAGTAAATTTTAAGGAAATTATTTTTTGTGGGCAAATGTAATAGGCTTTCAGTGGAACATATTAAGACTTGTAGATTATAATGATATGGCAGCTTCTAGAGCGAGTTTGTTTTCATGTTGGGTTCAGCGTGTTTTTCTATATTGCTGGTGCCCAGTTTTACGGATAGTCAAAAATTGGGTATCGTTCGGGGCTGATTTTAGTAGTATTATTTGTATTATTGATTATCTTTTTATTTTATTTTATTTCATTATCTCTCTTAAGCAGTCCAGAAAACATAACTTATTAGACTTTCAAGAAGCGATTGTTTAGGACGTTAGCTTTGTATTCATTGTTTGAAGATTTGCTTTGCAGTAGAATGTTCTGAAATGTGGATAATAGTTTCTATAATTTCCCAGGAGCTTATGTTGAAACTTTTAATTATTCAAGTGAGAGTACCTTTAAGAAATAACGGTATTTTGTGTTTGCAAAGGTACAGTAGTTACGCAGAAGCTCTCTAAGAAGAATAGATACGACTAGGCGTAGATAGGAGTTTCAAGAATTCTTGTATTTACCGTCTGCGGTTATTTCTATTTTTTCTCTCATCTCTCTCTTGCAAGAGTCTAAACAATGCAAATGAATTGACAACTTACTGAGCGACTCTCAATATATCAAACAGTTTTTTTGACGTTAAATAATAATAATAATAATAATAATAATAATAATAATAATAATAATAAAACGTCGAAACCAATGAGGCAAAGAAACGTCTTATATACAAAAGTTTGGAAATCGAGATCAGTCGAATGTGGGGCGTAAAAGCACACAGTCGTCCCGATAATTATCGGAGCTGTGGGATTTGTTGCGCAAAATTTGTGTAAGAACTTGGGTAAACTTCCAGGTCTTTACTAATTTAGCACCGGATAATATCAAAATCACAATAGTTAGTTTCAGATATTCTTAATATATTCAAATGAATCAATGATCATTTACGAAGTCCGGGTTACGTGCTTGCAACGGGCTTACGACTTAATTATATGGATATCGTTGCTTATTAAATGGGTGTCTATGGGGTGTTTGACGGGTGATCGACCGTCCAACTTTAAACATAAACACTGAAAAGACTTTTCCAAACTTTCGATTTTAGATAAATTGTGCAACAGAACATAATTTGGCTTTTTTTTTTAAGGTTCTCGATTAACTTTAATGACGTAATACTATGTTTTAATATCACCATAATTGAATAATATTTTTTATTAATTGTTCTTTAAAACGATTTTTATAATTTTGTTCAAATTCTACTGGCACCATTGCACCTGATATTTTTTATATTTCTGTTGGGATACAATATTTCTTTTGAAAACTCTGAAATTACCACAAATATTTTAGAAGATACGAAAAAAATCTCCCAAGTGAAGACTTATTAACGTTCTAATTATATTTTGCAAGTGTTACTATTTTGTTTTAAAATAGAAGTTTTAAAGTGAATTAATATCATTTCTATATTTTGAGCAAATAACTTTTCATAAAATAGTTGTGAAAGCATTCTGCTTGAATTTTTTTCTTCTTAGATGTGATTATCCTGTTTCAATTTCCGTGGAGAAATGGAGCTTTTGATTCAAAATGAAACGTTTGTTTGTTTCTCTGTATTACGAATAATTTTACGAACTATACGTATATATTTCTTTCTTGAGTTAAAGTTAGTGTTGGTCTCAGTTAACGCATGAAAGTCGTAATCCTGTTCATTGTTGTGGTACGCGCTGAACGTTCAATAAATTTCTAAAATTGTTTCGCCACAGTATTACAAAATCTTCACAATAATTTAAAATCAGGCAACGTAGCCTTCACGACAACGATATTTTTCATATCAAATAAGAAAACGAAAGAAATGCTATTAATGGTATTTATTGAACAGTTTTTAAAAAGATTGAAATTTCAGTAGCATTTTGTCCGCAACTTTACTTCATAAGCTTGATATGCCATCACTAATGTCAGATACATTTCATCTTGTATAATTCCTGTCAAAACACGTGAAGAATAAAATACCCCTAAAATGACACGTTTGGAAGTAAAAAAGAACAAAACAAATTTTATATCAATTTTATAAACGTTCTATTTGAATTAAATAAATTGTAATTTCTAATGTATTTGCAAGAGTAGATCGAAAATCATACTTCTTCGAGTTGGTTGTTTGGAAGACGGACTGTTTCCCCGCGACGGCAAAACTCCAAGCGCGTCGCCCGCCCACCGAGCCCAAGGCAGCCTCGCTCTGCCCGCGACCGCCGTTATTGTATTTACCGCACCGCAAGAAAATCCTGCCCGGCCCCGCCCCTTCCCTGCCCCTCACCCCCACCCCCGCCCGCTGCCCGCGCTTCCCACTCCACCTCCCGGCCGACCCTCGCCTGGACCGAGCGAGCGAGCGCGGGCGTGGGTGTGGGCGGGGGCGAGGGATTGATTCGGGGCGCGGGGGCGGGGCAGCGGCGGCGGCCCATGTTTCATGCGGACGGCCGCGCGCGCCGGGGCAGCGGCGGCGGCCCATGTTTCATGCGGACGGCCGGGCGGACGCGAGGGCGGGCGAACGGTGGCGCTGCGGACAAAGCCGCCGGGAGCGCGCGGCGCCGCCGCCTCCACCGCCTCCACCGCTGCCCTCCGCCCCGCCGCCTTTCGCCGTTATTAGGGGCGCCCCCCCCCCCGGCCCCCCGCCCCTGCCCCCGTCCCACCCCGCCCCGCCCCGCCCCCGTCACGCCTCGCCCCGCCCCCGCCTCCACATCGGGGCGTTCTGCGTCGCGCGCGCCTTGCGTCGCCGCCGCGAGCAACGTTTTCGCCGCGACGCCGGCGACGCCGTCGGAGGCGGCGGTGCGAGCGGAGGCGGCCCCGCGCTGTTCCCTCTTTTTCCTTCATTTATTCTTAGAGGCGGCCTCGATAATGCAATTCGCTTAATGCACGCTCGTCCTCCGGACCCCCCGGGGGTTTTCATGCGAATTTCTCTGCATGGCGTCACAGCACCCGTTTAATCGGGGCGTGTGATCGAAAAGGAGGTTTCCATTAGTCGCATCATTTTTTTAAGAGAAATATTGATTTTTATAATTTCGATGTTGTTTGCCGCTGACGCGGATGTCAAATGCGATCAACAGATTTTCATCACCGCAAGCGGTCGGGTGTTGAGTATATTAATTTGTCATTCGGCTGTGGACTTCTATAAAATAATGCGAGTGTGGCCGCAATGTTCACACCTGTCGCGGCCATTTCACGATTGTTGACAGGTTCTTCTTTTAGTCCAGCGTTGTCTTCTACGGCTACAAAGAGTTTGTGAGTAAATTTAATGGATATCGGAATAATTTAACATTTCACTTATTGAGCTGTCATTTTCATGCCGTTTTGAATAAAGATGTTCAACATAATAATTTATCAGAAAAAATTAAACAACGTGGGCAAAATACCTTCTGACAATATAATTTTGTCCTCAAAATGTTTTCTGAGGAACATTTTCTGTTTTTTTTGTGAGAAACTATTTTGTAACTGTAAATGTAACCTTCATTGATTCTTAAAAATTCGGGGTCTTTGGATTCACATTTTCAAATTTCAGTTACTCTCATCCTATTTATAAATTAAATTAAAAAACAAGATTATATCTGAAATCTTCGTCACTATATCTAAAAAATAGATGTATCTTTCAGTAGAAGTTTTTACTAGAAATATTAAGCAATTTAAAATAAAATAAACTTTTCATAGTAGTATTTTTTAACTTTCTCTGTACTACACGTGAAAGTCTAAATCACCAAGAAACGATGCCATGAGAAACCAGAAGATTCAACCCCTCCTTAGTCAAACCCTGACAATAATTACAATACTTTTTAATAGATCTTTATGATTGCGTTCCTTTAACTTTGTATACGTTGTGGGAAATACGCTATACATTTTCCCTTAAATAAACTCGGAAAATATAAATTGACGGAAATGTATTGAAGTATCTTCGTAATTTAGGTAAACACTATATTTTATTAGAATTTCTGAACTAAATTTGCGAATTCCTTTTTAGTTTCGATTCTAAACTAATGTCACAGTCACTAATTCAAAATGCCACAGAATTAAGAATAATAGAAATTTTTGTTACTGTGTACCTTCACATAACGTAAAGCTGTTTTATATATGTATATGGATCTTTTGATTGGATTTGACACATCGGTGTGTTTTTAAAAAAAATTAAAACCACTATGCACACTCGTTTGTCTCCAAAGAATAATTATTAACTCTTTAAATAAATGATAGTTTTGTATTAAAATTATATTCACTTTGAAAACCTCGTATAATCTATCATCAAATTCGTACATTTACAGAATATCTTTTTTATACCTTAAACTCCTTATATTTCAATCTAAACCTTAATATCGTATATTATTTTTCTAAAAATAAAGCCCCTAAAAATTAACCCGCCAAAATATGTATCATTACACATTCACAAATTCTAGAAAATTAATTATTTCCCTGGCTTTCTCGTGAAATTACCATTAAATGTCTGATCATATTGTTAGAAAGCTTGCTTGCAGGTTATCAGTTTATTGCACAACATATCGTGATCAAAGTCCAAACGAAAGGTCAAAATATTCCCTCTCATTCGTTTCAAATATAGACTTCGCATTGATTGCGTTCTGTTAATTTGTTAATCCTTAATTAAAAGTACGTGCGTGATATATGTGTGCTGAGTTTTAACCTACTATTGTAGCCACTCATATCAATATGTTCAAAAATTACAAAATACATTATGGAGCTACAATTAAAACGTCATGTTTTATATAATATTGAGAATAAGTATATTTCTATGTGACACACAAAAAAAAAAAAAAGAAAAAAAAATGAGAGAGATTGCTCCCCGGCATCCGGCAATCATTCGAGCAGGCAAGAAGTAAAATCACCAAAGTTCCCAAAATGTGATTAAAAAATATATTTAATGAAATGCAATTCTTAGTGCTTTTGGGCGGCGTTGTGGCCGGGCATTGGTGGGTGGCGAGCGGAGAATTCGAACGGGATCCCACGGGCTGAAAGAGCGGGCGCCACTGGCGGAAGGGGTATACTCTATGGAAGGGGGAGCAGGAGGAGCGGGAAATGAGCAAGAAGTAAGCGGACAGAAGGAGCAAGGACAGAAGGAGCAAGCGGACAGAAGGAGCAAGGACAGAAGGAGCAAGCGGACAGAAGGAGCAAGCGGACAGAAGGAGCAAGCGGACAGAAGGAGCAAGCGGACAGAAGGAGCAAGCGGACAGAAGGAGCAAGCGGACAGAAGGAGCAAGGGACAGAAGGAGCAAGCTCGACAGAAGGAGCAAGCGGACAGAAGGAGCAAGCGGACAGAAGGAGCAAGCGGACAGAAGGAGCAAGCGGACAGAAGGAGCAAGCGGACAGAAGGAGCAAGCGGACAGAAGGAGCAAGCGGACGGAAGGAGCAAGCGGACAGAAGGAGCAAGCGGACAGAAGGAGCAAGCGGACAGAAGGAGCAAGGACAGGAGCAAGGACAGAAGGAGCAAGCGGACAGAAGGAGCAAGGACAGGAGCAAGGAAAGAAGGAGCAAGGGACAGAAGGAGCAAGGACAGGAGCAAGGAAAGAAGGAGCAAGCGGACAGAAGGAGCAAGCGGACAGGAGCAAGGAAAGAAGGAGCAAGCGGACAGAAGGAGCAAGCGGACAGAAGGAGCAAGCGGACAGAAGGAGCAAGCCGACAGAAGGAGCAAGCGGACAGAAGGAGCAAGCGGACAGAAGGAGCAAGCGGACAGAAGGAGCAAGCGGACAGAAGGAGCAAGCGGACAGAAGGAGCCAAGAGGACAGAAGGAGCAAGCGGACAGAAGGAGCAAGCGGACAGAAGGAGCAAGCGGACAGAAGGAGCAAGCGGACAGAAGGAGCAAGCGGACAGAAGGAGCAAGCGGACAGAAGGAGCAAGCGGACAGAAGGAGCAAGGACAGGAGCAAGGAAAGAAGGAGCAAGCGGACAGAAGGAGCAAGGACAGGAGCAAGGAAGGAGCAAGCGGACAGAAGGAGCAAGCGGACAGAAGGAGCAAGGGGCAGAAGGAGCAAGCGGACAGAAGAAGCAAGCGGACAGAAGGAGCAAGCGGACAGGAGCAAGCGGACAGAAGGAGCAAGCGGACAGAAGGAGCAAGCGGACAGAAGGAGCAAGGGACAGAAGGACAGGGACAGAAGGAGCAAGCGGACAGAAGGAGCAAGCGGACAGAAGGAGCAAGCGGACAGAAGGAGCAAGCGGACAGAAGGAGCAAGCGGACAGAAGGGGCAAGGAGCAAGCTGACAGGCGCACGGTGGGATTGAATCTTGAAAACCTGGCCAGAGAGGGAAAAAAAAGTTTCTAGATAGGAATTTTGGACTATCAGGTTGGCTTTTGTAATGTTGGGACTACTGAATGTCGGTTGTGCGGGCTTTGAACGGTTTATTTTGTTCGTTGTATTCCAGGTCAAACTTCGCAGTTCTTTGTTAGCAGTGCGTGGACCCGGTCAGGCTACAAAATAGTCTTGTTGTTGAATATAAATATTTGTGTTATGTGTAAGTGAAGAGAATACTTTCACCTGGAAATGTGTTTAATCAGGTATTTACTAATTAGAACTATTTACATAATTATTATATCGTTAATTATACTTTTTTTTTTACTGAATGCCGCAAAATTCCCGAGAAAATTGTAAAATGTGCTTAAAAAACGGAGATAAGTTAGGAATTCCACAACATTCCGCTTTCTTTTGCACCATGTCCGTAAGCTTATATTATTACCTTTGTAAATTAACCTTCAAATTCACCGGAATAATACCGACTCCGCTCTGAGCACGTCTTGAGCAACATTTGAAAATGTCGTTATTGGGACATCTTGAAAAACTACAATAAAATCAATTAATTATGAGCTACATTTGTTCAATTTAGATTATAGTATATGCCTAAAAGCATTGTAAAGAATATAATAAGCAGGAAAAGGACGGAAAGAACACTTTCTCCTTCACAGTGGGATGATTAACTTAGAAAAGGACAACGGTCATCGCGTCGCGATTACTATTATACAATCTTCAAGAATTGATTGCATTCCGGGTTTCTTATATTAAACTGGAATATTTTGGTTATAATTTACGCTGTAGCAACTGGCAGGTACTACTTCAAAGAATATCTACGTAAAACATGCCAACAGCAGTCCATATTTTGTTTGTCCACGGACCGGACATTTCTTCGGCCCTTTTACGCATCGGTCAACTGCGAGAAAATCAATTAATGCCAAAAATTTAACCAAACCCTAAAAAAATTATCTGATCAAGCAATATCACCAGAGTATTTCCTGACATTTTTCCAGAATTAAGACTGTGGATGACGTGTTCAGGAGACTCTTGGCAACCACAGATCCCTACGTTTCTTCTCAACGCAAATCATCGCCGAATAAACTGCAGTGTATCGACAGAAGCCGTTGCTCTCTTAGTTCCTGTAACGGAGGATTGTGCAGATTCCGATGCAGATGAATGAGGAAACAGTCTTTGATGATAATGATTCAGTTGAAGCAGAAGACAAAGAAGATAATGATGTAGATGCAAAAGAAGAAAACAACTTCTAATTATAGTTACAAACAATTTACTAAATGATAATTGTAATTGAAATTTTTTTGGTGTAATTTTTACCATATTTTATCCTCTATTTGGTCCTTTTTTGAGTTTTCCATTTTTTGAGATATTTTTACCCTTAAACATATCTCAAACCATACAACAATCCATACAGATCCATACAAATACAGATCCTTACAAATCCAATTGATCCATACAGAAAGTCGCACCGGAAAAATCTAGACAGAATATAGAGGAAAGCGAATAAGTTTACCTATAGAACTAACGCAATAAAAAAGGCATGGGAACCTCTTGAAACGAGAAGAACAAGGGCGAGGCTTTGCGCACTTTATGAATCGTACGTAGGTCAACCAGCTTGGAAGAAAATTCAGGTTAGACTAGAAAAAACAAATTATTTCGGCCGAAGCGATCACACTCACAAAATTCGAACAAGGACACAAAATTCAGATCTTGAGAAATTTTCCTTTTGTAACAGAACAATTAAAGATTGGAACAGTTTTCCCGCAGCAATTTTCAAAGCTTTTCCTCTAAGTGTCCGAAGCTTTAGAAATAAGTTAAAACAATATGAGAGTAATAGCCATTAAATGAGTAAGTGCTGTGAAGTGCGGTGAAGTGCTGGTAAGTGTAATTCAAAGCAAAAACAGTCCCACCATCAATCACCATCAATTGGATATCATGACAGAGTTGAAAATATTTGTTATAATACTTAATCTTAGTGATAGTATGATTATTGCACGTTCGGCTTGTACTGTACTAATTTATTATTATTATTATTATTATTATTATTATTATTATTAGTAGTAGTAGTATTGTTATTATTTTTGTAATTATTATTATTTAACTGCCACCGGGTCATACCCAATTGCAGTTCAAATAAATGTAAATGTAATCCCTAACCATTGAATTTTATATTAATAAAAAACATTTTTCAATTTTTATCCCCATATTAAATCCGATTTTGGTCTTTAATTTTTGAACTCGTAATCTTTTAGCAATCGTTATTTCCCCGAAAATATACTTTTATATGAATAAAATGACTTTTATTAACTTGCCCGCTATCCTGAATCCGCCATTTTGTTTCACTTTTTGATATCATATTCTTAATTACCAACTTCGATGACCTTTACATGCTAACTTTGTTACAAATTGAAGAACTCTTTATATTATGGTCAGCTTTGGAGGGTTCTAGTCCATCGTGAGGCATGAGGAGAGCAACGTGGGAGGGTAGGAGCAGGGGGAGCGCGCGGGGGGAGAATAGTGGGAGAAATAGGAAGACCGAGAAGAGTGAGAGGAGCGAAAAAAAAACAACAACCGATTGGAGTGGAAGGAGCGGGGGAAATAGGAGATTGAAAGGAGATCACGAAGAGAATGGGCCTAGCGAAAAGGGCACAAGAAATGCATGACAAGCGTGATGAGAGGGAGGAACAAATGAGCGAAATGGTCTGAATTGGCGATGAAGGAGGAGGGAGGAGGGAGGAGGGAGGAGGGAGGAGGGAGGAGGGAGGAGGGAGGAGGGAGGAAAGGGGAGAGGGACAGGTGAAGCGTCCGGGCAGATGAGCCAACAAAATAGTCATTGTGATTGATAAATAAACGACTGGCTGACGATGGATATTCAACGTTTGAAACCCCTTAAAAATGTTACTTAGGCAGTAAGGCAGTGTTTCGAGAATTGTTGTTTGGATTTCACGTGTCATTTTATGCCTGAGTAATGTGGATTTAGATTACAGCAGTGACATACGGATTTTTAAGATGAACCAGGGGCGCAAATGATTAAACTAAATACATCTGGACACCAATTGTGACAAAACAAGAAACACATCAAGAACTGAATGTAACTACAATGCCAGAATGTAGAATGTATCAGAATAATTTGTGCACCCTTCTAGGGCAAGGAAAGAGTCTAAGATAATTATTTGCCAATGAACATGACCTGGTAAATTTCATATAACTAAGATACGCATATGCAATTTTAAACGTCACTCTCCTGATTGATAAGTAAATCATCTTACGTTCGTGTTTATAGGTTCTGACGCAGAGAGTTATTGTATCGTTTTCAAGTAATGTACGCGAAAATATTTAATTTATAACTGATCGTTCTATACTGTGGAAGTTGCCTTTATTATTACTTGAAGTGTTTCTTCGTCTTCTTGTCTAGCGATGTACTTCTTCCAAGAAAAACGGCCAGAGAGCATTCGTGATCCGTGAAAGTCATACTCAGTGGTATAACTAAGAATCTTTGTCTACTTTTGTGTATTATTAGTATATTATAATGATGACAGTGTAATGTAAAATTTTTCTTATATTTGGGTTTAAGTGAATTATTTTTAATTAAATGTTGAAAAATAATATTAATATTTTTTATTTTCTATTCAACAGGGATGTTAATCACGAAATTAAAAATTTTCTTTGTCCTGACATATAATCGTATTTTTTGTTGTTTGGATGTAAAGAAACAACAGTAGTTTCATTTTCAAATTGTGCTTTTATCGATAGATGACCTTAAAGGTTAATAACATTATTAGCCTTTTGGCTAAAAGAGAAGCATGGAGAAAAGAGAAATTTGAAGAGATATATTGTAGCATTACAAATAACCATATGAACAGGGACAATTCGTGAATTTTATTGGTTTAATTGTTCGAGAAAACATTTATTTGACCATTTAATTGGATTTTTGACCCCTTTCCTATAAAACGTACATTTTCCCTGGGAAATGGTAAAAGTTTGGGCCAGTTTTCAAGCTGATAATAGCAAATTTCAGACTGACAAAATATTCCTGAAATATTTATTCGCCTGTAATTTAGCAATCATTACAACCCCTATTTAGACAGTTCACTCTTGCTCACCTCAGCTCTTTTCCTCCTTACCGTTTAAAGGCTTCTTCCACTACTATCGTCTGCAGCTGGTCAGTGAAAATGGCTTGTCTTCAAGTGACGGAGAAATGAGAAGCGACAGGGCGGCCACGCGCCGTCCGCGAGGCGGCCGGGTGCCACGGAGCGCGCAGACCTCCCGAACTATGCGCGGAATTTAGCCCAAATTGGATCAATAATGCAAACGCAGCCGCCAGCATTTGCCTAAATCAGTCGCCGTATTGGCGGCGGGTGCGGGGACGGGTGAGAGTGCGGGTAAGGGGACGGGAACCCCAAAGGGCGGCGAGGGCTGCGAGGGTGGCGAGGGCGGCGAGGGCGGCGAGGGCGGCGAGGGCGGCGAGGGCGGGCGGGAGGGCGCGAGGGGGCGAGGGCGGCGAGGGCGGCGAGGGCGGCGAGGGCGGCGAGGGCGGCGAGGGCGGCGAGGGCGGCGAGGGCGGCGAGGGCGGCGAGGGCGGCGAGGGCGGCGAGGGCGGCGAGGGCGGCGAGGGCGACGTTTGACGTGCAACCGCGAACTCCGACGATCTCTCCCATCGTCGACCAGCTTCTCAAGCAAAGACTGAACCTTCAGCTTACTGGCGGGCATAGGGGCTTGGGGTCGTGATTGGGACCTGGCGACATTTCCATCCCACATAAATTACCCTTAATTCCTTATCTTGGCCTTAACAGGTCTACGGATTATGATGATCACGGTATAAAGAACTGTACGGCAAAAATTCTTGTAAGAATACAGTCAAATATACATACAAAGATGGCATGTGGTCGCTTTTCACTGATAACTGAATTTTAAAAAAATTGCAAATGATTGTCATTGTTTCAACCCCACGCACAACAAATTTGTTCTTCACAATAATTTATTTAATTAATGCCATGTTCATTTTTCGGGTATATTGGTAATTCTTGGGTCATGTTGAGTGAAATATGGGCAACTATAAAAAGAAGATTTTCTTGGAAATGTGTCGAAATTTTTTCTTTAACGTTTTGGTATGGATAGTGCTACATGCATTGAATGATAATAAACGCTATTATGATGTATTCTTTTGGTTTTTCAAAAATTTCATAAATGTAATGGTTTTATATCTCTCACGTCGTTAATATTTACAATACGCACATTTTATACATTATTGCATTTGTAAGTACAAGTGCTTCAAATGTTTTTGATGGTATTTCTGAAAAATTATGTTTTCTGTGAAAATGATCTCAAAATTGCGCGTTTTCGGACGCTCATACGATATTCTCTAAAAATTACTCAAAAATGTTCAACGAAAGTACACTAATTCTACTATAGAAACTGAGAAACTGGACTGAAAAATTGAGAAAATGTGAAAAAATGTCTTCTAGGTTTCGATAGAAAGCAGCTAGGAAGCGGGTGGCTGAAAACCAGACTATAAAGATCAGGAAGCTTAAAAACTATTACTAGAAAGTCTGTGTCATTCTGTAGCACTACTAGTTACTTTCTTGTATTCTACTTAAATAGTTATGAAATACTGCGGCGAGAAATGATGATTTTTTGAAAAAAACTCTTGACACAATAAAGAGGATTGTTCTTGCATGTAGTAATTTCCTTCGTCTAGCTCGCTGTGTAGTCAGAATCATCCATGATTTCATTCCAGTTCGAGCCGCCGAGGCGAGCACATCGTGGCCGAGGTAGCTCTTATCGCGTTCATATCGCGCTCCGCAGCTTAAGTTCACATCGCAGTGGTCACGTTGCTAGTGCTAGAAGTGGCGAGTGCAGTGAAACGATTACTTACAAAGTGCTAAATACAAAATTTAATAAGTGCGATCAGTACGTGTTCAAAACTATATGCTCTGGTCTCGGCCAGAGCATTACCCAGTGGACAACCAAGTGATTAACGCGCGCAGGCTAGTGTCCTCCACGCTTTCACAGTGTTCATTAATCCAAGTTCAGTCTCAACAGCGGAAGCAATTAAAAATGCTTTAGACACGTTAAACAATCCAAACGGTGGTGAAAACTCAAATATTGAAATGGACGAGTGTAATCCATCCGCTCAGCAACAAGCAGAAGATCAGCAAATGCAACAAAACCGACAACTTCAGGCAGAGCAACAATGGAAAATGATGCAAGACCAACAAAAACAGTTTCTACAATACCTTAATGAGCAACGCATAATTATTCCTCAGCTGCAACAACATCAAAATCTTCAACAAGTTCCGCATAGCCAGCATTCCTCACTATCGCAGCTAAGTAGCCAACCCACTCAAAAAAATGTAAGTAGTGAATCAAATATTATGGAAAAGAGCTCTGCTAAAAGACAAAGAACTTACGATTCTCGCGATATGTATGGCGTGCCGGTTGCTAACAGATATGAAATATTAACGGAAGTTGAAACTCCAAATGAACCAATAAATGTTACCCCAGTAGTGAAAATACCCCATACATGTGTTAGGTAAAAACTATAAAATAATATTAGATGATATCAAGTCAGTAGCTAAAAACGACTTTTCCACTAGAACACAACAGAATGGAATCAAGGTTTTCTTCACCGATATAGACGACTTTAGAAACTATAAGAAATTTTGTGAAGTTAAATCAGTGTCATTTTATACATATAGGGACCCTTCGACGAAAATCTTTACAGTTATGCTTAAGGGAGTACCAGAATCCCCTTAAAGAAAGTGAAATATATGAAGAATTCAAAAGGCTCAATTACCCAGTAATTAAAGTTTGTAGGTTATATAATAAACAAAGACAACCACTGCAAACTTGTGCTATGGACTTATCAGAGACTGAAGAAGCTAAATCTATCTACAATTTAAACAAATTCATGAACTGTATCATTCAAATTCATAGTAACTTCCAGGTGTGTTCGTTGTGATGGTGAGCATCACTATTCTAAATGTACCGTTCCCAAAAACTCCAAACCGATTTGTGCTAACTGTGGCGAGGGGCACACAGCAAATTATCGAGGCTGCCGTGTGTACCAAGAAGTTCGCAGGTCACGGGCAGCATTCCTTTCAGAGAAAAATCTCGGTAAAAATCTCGGTAAACCGCACCAGGCAACTGAAACACGTGAGCAACCTCCTATTCTTTTAAATAATGAAAACTTTCCCGGTCTCCCACAACGCAAACTAACAGCTTGGCAAACAGCACGGCCACCTCCAAGCCCACAACCGCAAGTTGACGTAATTCAACTTGTTAATACAATAGTAAACCAAATAATCTCAGCTATAATACCCCAAATCCATAACATAGTTCAGTCGCTGATGCCAATCCTTCAAAATAGCAAATAAAATTCAAGAACTAAAAATATTGAACTGGAACGCAAACGGTATCAAAAGGCAACAGATTATATTTGAACAATTCATGCATCACTACAAAATCCATATTGCGTGTGTTACAGAAACACATTTAGTGCTAAATGAAAAATTTAAAATACCAGGTTACAAAACATATAGAAACGATAGAATCTCAGAAGTGGCTTCAGGAGGTGTAGCTATACTAATTTCGAACAAATTAAAGCATCAAGCGATTCATAGCCCAAACTCCCCAGAACTCGAAACAACAGCAGTAACAATAAATATAGGCAACAATAATTACGAAATAATTGCAGCATACAAACCACCAAATAAAAAATTCCCGCTAAAAGCTTATAATGAAATCTTCAAAAACAAAACCAATAGCATATTATTAGCTGGCGATTTAAACAGTAAAAACCAAATATGGGGATGCAATACCACTTCCAACCACGGTACAAAATTATTTACCTACGCAGTATCCAAGGATATTCATATTTTGGCCCCCCAGTGTCCAACACACTACTCTTATAACAGCAATGTTATTCCGGATATACTAGATATAGTATTGACAAAAAATTTCAATTTGCCCTTAAATCAAACAGTATTGCCCGAACTAGACTCGGATCACTCCCCAGTAATTATCAAAATAAACTGCTCCAATTCGCCGTTGGCCCAATTATTACACTGTAATGAAAGATTGGGACGAATTAATTGGAATAAATTTAAGGAGCTAATTGACACCAATATAATATACCCTAGTCATATTCAAACCAATGATGAATTAGATAAGCAAGTACTGGATATAACACAAACGATACAGAAAACAATTGAACAATCAACAACACAATGTCACGCAAATGTTAAAATACGAAAACCAATACCATTGAAAATAGCAAATCTAATCAAAACTAAACATAACCTTAGGCGATATTGGCAAACAACCAGGAGACCAGACCTGAAGGTAAAATTAAATAAAATTTCCAGAATAATAAAATGCAGACTAGAACAATTTCGTTATTCCGAATATCAGAACATAATAAAGCAAATTCATCCTAACAGCAGACCAATGTGGTCTACAATCAAACGAATCACCAAAGAAAAAGAAGAAATCTCAATTCTAAAAAGCGATTCAGAAATAGCATACTCAGATAAAGACAAAGCCAATTTATTAGCCAAACACTTTCAGGAAACTTTCACTGCAAATCCAATTTACAACAACCAGTACAATAATTACATTTTATTCGAATCAGCGAAACAAGTTGCAACTGTCCCGGAAAAAATCAAGTTTATATCACCTTCCGAAGTCAGAAAAACAATCAATCAATTAAAATCTAGAAAGTCAACAGGTTATGATAATATTAGTAATAAAGCCCTCAAAGCACTAACCAAGAAGGCACTCGCGGCTATAACTGCCATTTTCAATTCGGCACTAAGACTAGGGCACTTTCCTAAAAATTGGAAAACTGCTATTATCCTCCCGTTCAAGAAACCAGGAAAAGATCCTCAAAATCCATCCAATTATAGACCGATAAGTTTACTTCCAACTCTTGGCAAAGTATTCGAGAAACTAATATATACGCGGTTAAATAAATATGTATCAGAAATAAAGGCTATACCTAATACTCAATTTGAATTTAGAAACAGACACTCGACAACCCACCAACTCCTGAGACTTTCAGAGTTCATGGCTAATGCATTTCATCAACACAAACACACATTAGCAATATTTCTTGACATTGAAAAGGCATTTGACAAAATGTGGCACCCCGGATTACTATTTAAACTACAACGTCTAGGTACACCAAACTACCTCTATAAAATTATTGACAGCTTTCTAGCAGATCGTCATTTCCTCGTAAGAATCAATTCTACGTATTCTTGTCAATGCCAAACTAGTGCCGGTGTCCCTCAAGGATCATGCCTATCACCCTTACTTTTCAGCATATTCTTATCGGATATCCCAAAGCCAGCTGATTCAGAAATTGCTCTATTCGCAGATGATACCGCCTTATTCACAGCCCACGAGGATATACTTAGCGCTTATGACAACCTTCAGAATGACTTAACAACTTACATCACCTGGTCGGAACAGTGGAGAATCAAAATAAACTCGCATAAATCCCTAGCAAAAGTCTTCACACTTCGAAAACCACCGACTCCGCCCCCCCTTAAAATTCAAAATTCAATAATAAAATGGCTCCCCAAACAAACTTCAGTTAAATATTTAGGACTAATGCTCGATTCGAAATTAACATGGAAAGATCACATCAAAACAATTTCAAATAAAACTTACGCAAAAATTGCTAAACTTTATCCCCTACTAAACTCTAAATCAGCTCTAAGTATTGAATGTGGAACCTCAATTTATAAATCAATAATACGACCAACAATCACGTATGCTTGTCCAATTTGGTGTAACGCAGCAAAAACACATATTGAAAAACTGCAAATTATTCAAAATAAATGCTTAAGAAAAATTACTAAGGCTCCCTGGTTTATTAGTAACAAGCAACTTCACAGAGAACTACGAATAGATCCAATACAAGAATTCATACTAAAAACCTCTCAAACGTTTTTCGAGATTCTTTCAGAATCCCCAGCCACGCCCATCTTCAAACTTGGCAAAACTACCTAAACCAAACAGAATATGCTCACGATTTCCCAAGGATAAATTCAGACCTCCATAAATATTCAACGGCATTAGTTCCCAACATCCATTAATGTAACACATTAAATCACGAATATTTCATTTAAAGACGATACGAGTATAAATTGCCCATCAGAATAGTCTATTTTTAAAAAGTATACACTGAAAACAGCCTGTAACAATCAGGACAATTAGCGTGAGAAAGAATGACAATAATTATGTTGTAAAATGTTAACATCCCTGAAAGGCAGAAATGCCGAACAGGTGGAAATAAATAAAAAAATCCATGATTTGATGTTCCTAAACCCCTGTCAGTCTGTCCTTCCGGCCGGCCATCTATCGGTCTGTGAACAACACTAGCGGCTGAATAGTAAGCAGGATTTTCACCAATATTGATATTCCTTAACAGATTTATTTTCTCAGGCGGTCCCTTGAATTTGATGAAAACATTAAATTTTGGATTGGGGGTATACTTTACGATAGGCTCCAACAACATTTTAAAAATTTTCTCAAAAAAGGCTCCAATAGTTTTCTTTAAATTCTTATTCTCATAGAGGAAAGTAGTCTTATAAAAATAGAGCACTTCCGATTATTGTCAAAGTTTCTAAGTTTTCGAAAATTGGGATTTTTTTGGCCTTGTCCTACGACAATAATATTGTAGATACTAGAGATATTTTTTCTCAATGAAATCTGTTCTTAAAAATGAGATATGTAAATAAGGAAATATGCATTTTTTTATTCGTATTTTTCAGGTAATTTTGTGTGAAATAAAATAATTTCAAAAACGATATTTTCACAAAAATTATTCTAATTTTTTTCACGGATAGTGTGAAGTACGCTTATACAAATTGCACGTTTCCGATTTTCGTCGAACTATGGATCTCTCGAACTAATTTTCGAAAATTGCTTAAATTCCCAAAAGTGCGCGAAAGAATGTGCTGTTGTACCAATACTACTTTAAATACCTTACGTATGCAGTCAAACTGACATATATTCGAAAATTAAAACTTACTAAAAGAAAATACATCGACTGTATTTATTGCTTGTAAAACAACTGGTATTAGGTTAAGTTGTCGAAAAAATACAGGGGACCCTTTCCTTATTCCATATTACTGTCAATAATACCACTTTTTATTCTTTTAATTTTTAAAATTTTACATTGTAAATTTGCTCTACTACGAATTTCACATTTTTTATAAGAACATTTTATAAACATTTCTTCGGTATTACATTTTGCTTTCGTATATTTCTTGTTCTCATTACTTGTAGTTTTTTTAATAAAAGGTCTCGAGTCAAAGAAAATGCTATTTCTCGTTTAAAAATTTACAATTGGAAAAAATGCAAATTTGTTGAGTGCCGTGAAACCGTTGAAAAAAAATCATCACTACATAAAATGCAATCTTTAAAAAGGCAACCGCCTTCAAACGAATCCACACATCTCTTCTCCTAAGTCATTTTTAATGACTTCAAGAAACATTCATGTCTAATTTGAAGAATATCGAATAATGCTTTTGGTCGCCACAGCATAACGAACGAATTTACCAACAAATTAAGTGTCGAGTTTTTTTTGGTCAATCAATAATGCAAAATAGTGATTCTATTTATTTAACATTATTTATTAATAATGATTCTAAGTACTTTTTACATCTGTTTTGATGTTTTTAATGTCACCTCTACTCAGAAGATCTAGGTTACAATTTCAATGCGCAATGTGCACGCTCGCGCTCATTTCTTCTCTTTGGAGAAGAAACCTAGCAACTGTCGGAGGTTTCCGTTGAGGGCATTTGAACTCGCTATGTAGGCGGCGCGACGGGGCGTTTACAAAAGGTGTTTGTTCCGCCCTTGAATGCGTTCGAAGCGAAACGATTGAACTCGTTTCATTGTGCATTTTCTTTGAAGTAGTAAAAGTGCGCACCAATGGTAAACATTCCCACCGAAGTGCGCTTGAAAACCAGAGAGTGGTATCAAGGGGGCCACCAATGATTGATTCTTCATTCCTTAATTGTTAGATATGTGATTTTTTATATTTATTTCTTCTTGATTGAAAATCCAGACTTTCAATGGATTTAATTGCATATGAGAAAAAGAGACTTTGTTGGATATGCCATTAATAATATTCGTGTGGTATGAACTCTAAATTGAGGCGATCTCCTGACAAAAGGACTGTCGCAAAAAGGTAGTTTTGAAAAAAAAAACGCAATTAAAAGTTTGTTCCTTTTTTATTTAATATTATCAAGTTAAAAATCTAACTTAAATAAGTGCTGATATTATGAAGACCTTTACAAAGTATGTATTAAAACATAATTGCGACACATTCATATTGCAACATATTACAATATAATTTATAATAGTACTAAACAGCGAACAAACACAAAATACGCTTCACAAAAAGTGAAAAAGTATAGTAAGATGTAATATACAATGCGTGGGAAAATAAATAGATTCAAAGAAAATAAACATGAGTGCAAAGCACATTTACAAGGAATTCATTTGAATTTCCTCCATAACACATTCAAGCCCGTTCCTGTCTCCGGCTGACATGAAGACCTGTATTATATTTCACTTTGGCTGATATAATGCCATTACATGGGGCCTGATTCAAGGTAATATGTAAGTTTGGATTCCTTGTAAACTGCATTTGGAATTTTATGTAAATCTCAATGTAAATTGCAGAACACAGCAAAGAACCATCTTGTGTACTTCATTTCGTAATTTTTCTGGATTTGGAAGATAATATTCTTTGTCGTTGTTTTTTCTTCAGAATAGAGACTTCAACACTGCCGTCCAATTCTTTATAATGCCACGAAACATTACAACATTGAAAGGTGATGGATTAGTACGATATTGAACCATGGCTTCCACATACAGTACAGCAGAGCTAACTATTGCATTTTTTCACGACATATAAAACAATACAGTAACTTACAATGGAATAAATTGCCGAACAGAACACAATACTCTCCCAATACCAAGAGCTGTTTATGGATATTATGTTTCATACAAATGTAACATTTCGCTCATTGTACCATATCAAAACGAATATTTTAGTGATTGTAGATAGTAAAATGGCGGCTCATTACATCTAATCTCGAGAAAAGAGGTCTATGAGCCTGCAGGTCCTTTGTCAAGAGATCGCCTCAATCCTCAATTAAAATTAATTTGTTTCAGATTGGAAAGGGAAGCAGAAATTATTATGTTGAGGAGCAGATGGTATTAAAGTTTCAGAGGATTTGAATTTATCTTTAAGACATCTTGATTTTATACGTGAATACACTGCATTTTTCAGTGTTGAATACGATGGTACTTGGGGGAGTATTACGTAGGTGTAGCCAATTAGGCTACAGATTTCTAGTTTTGGAATTTTTAATTCCCTACGAATTTGCTCATTTGTAATGAGCTTTTAGAGTAGTTCTTAGACTTTTATTTTGAATTACTTTCATTTGATCTGTAATGCGAGAAAGCGTAGCCTCATGAGCGAGTAGCACCTCCCCAGACTGGACACCGTAAGTTTTGGTGGAATGGATAATTGACTAAAATAATTAAATGTTTAGTGAAGAGTGAGAAATTTAAGTGAAGGTTTAATATGGGAAATAATTTTGATTTTTAAGTATTGTTTGCTACTGAATTGGTGTGTGGTTTCCTTCTTAACATTTTAACAGTTGGATTTTCTGGTCTACATAAGGTGGAAATGTTTGCCTCAGATTTATCGGTATAAGTTTTTACTCTCCAATTTGTGTTCAATTTACGTATTCGTCAAGATGATTTTGGATGTATTTTGTTGCTATTAAATTGTCGGAATTAATAGAAGGCGTTACTGGCAAAAATTTATGTTATATTCACCGATGATAGGAATATAATACCTATAAATAATGACTTGAAATACAATAATTGAAATTAATTTGAACCAGTAAATATTGTTATCTGTAATATTTGTTTCAGCGGTTTCTTTGGTATGGACTGAGTAATTTTAATGAGAAATGTTGGTTGAGGATTATTGGTCTAAGTTAATTTAAACGATATTTAATTATTTTCATTTCACGATATCATTTTACTGTTCCTTCTTATTTTATTTGAATGGGCAATTTTTTAACTTAAATATGTACACAATACTGATAACGATTATTTAAAGATTCATAGGAAATATAATAGCTTTGGTGTTATTAAAAATATAATAGACACAAATTTGTGGCAAACCAATTTGTATGCAAAATTAGCTATCAACATGTAACAGTAGATGAGCACAATTATTTAAAAACTATAAATATATATGAACTAAAAGTTTACACAAATTTTGAAAATTGAAATATTAATACGGATTTAGTATGTAGATATTGTTTGATAAACTGATTGATAAATGTTTGCTGATCTGCAAAAGTTTCTGAAGTATCTGCTCGTGGAAAATGAAGAATGAGGCAAAGCTAAATTTTCCAACATTTATAGATGTTCAGAACTTTAACAACAACAAAAACAATAATAATAATAATAATAATAATAATAATAATAAAGTTGTAGAAAAAGAAGAAAATATAAAGAAAACAGAGCAAGACAAAATTACCATGATCTTGCTCAAGAAATAAAACAAATATGAAAACTACAGAGAGTAGTTAGGGAGTAGTATCCAGTTGTTATTTCAGCTGAAGGTGTAACAGGCACCGCCCCTGCCCGTCACCGCCCCTGTCCGTCACCACCCTTGACCGCCACCCCCCCCCTGCCGCACCGCCCCTGTCCGCACCGCCCCTGTCCGTCACCCCCCTGTCCGTCACCGCCCCTGTCCGTCACCGCCCCTGTCCGTCACCGCCCCTGTCCGTCACCACCCCTGTCCGTCACCGCCCCTTCGCGTCACCGCCTCTAGCCGTCACCCCCCCCTTCCGTGACCGCTCCTTCCGTTACCACTCGCGTCGCCTGGTCCCTTCGCAACCATACACCCCCTAGTCCAGGCTTTTCCTCGCTCGCTCGCCGCGACTCATTGCAGCCGCCCCCCGCCTTGTCCACGAGCAGCAAAGCCCCTCTCCACTCGGGCAACGTAGCACGTGGCCCAGCATTTCCTAGCACCATTCGTCACGTAGGCGGCGGAATACCTGTCTCCTTCGTTATCGCTTCACGCGACTTCCTAATTAACGCCTTTATATTTTGCATTGTGCGTGACGTCCGAGTTTCAGGGCAACCTGCTGTTTCTAAATAATTCCTCGAAAATTGAAATTCCAGTTCGGTGAGGTGGCTGGGTTGGTTGGTGGCGTCATGTGAAAGGTGTGCTTGTGGCATGAGCTCTCGCCTGAGGCCTTGGGGCGAAGTTGAATTTTTCCATAGTGAATTTTCGTATGCATGAGAAGGGTCGGCAAAGAGCCGTATTTTATTATGCTCTGATTGAGTAGACTTCAAGATACAAGTGGTACTATTGATTCTCCTTCATATTAAAAGTATGACATTGATATACGTTTCATACTTTTCTTCACCAACTGAATCCAGATTTGCCTATTTTTTGTCGAAATTTAAGGACATTCAAGCCTTTCTACCATCAATTATCAAGTATATTCACGTAGGAATTTAGTCTTCAACAGACTAACTTATCATTTCTTCTCTTTGATTTTTAAATAAGAATTACAATTATTAAATCCTTGGTCTCACATTATTAATCGAATGCATATGTTCAAGTAAACTTTTTTTAATTAAAAGGTTTCTCATTTATTCTTAACTTATAACGGAAACAAAACGAGATACACTGCGAATAATTGATTATACACGTTAAATATTACCGTAGACGTGAATAAAATGTCATAGATGTATATTCTCATATATATATATATATATATATATATATATATATATATATATATATTCTCATTTTAATAAAAAAGTAATTAATCTATTGAAAATTACTAGTATTTCATGTAAAGTTATCATTCTCTTAACCGGCTTCCTCAGGTCTGGCGCTGAGATAAGTTAACTATTGGGCCGGTTAAAGCGGTGTTCCATTACGAGTGCTAAAATATATCTCTTAAATCGTTTTTTTATCCGTGAAGAACTAAGTATACATCCTTCTTTATGGCAATATGAGAAGTATAACAAAGAAACATACTCTGGAAGCATTATCGTTGAAGGAAAAAAAATCTTAACACGAGATATTGTAAGTGAATTTATAGTGCGCGTATGCACACTTCAATTAGGCCTTCTTACACCGGCCAATATATTTGCATTAAGCTCAAATCTGTACAGACATATATAAAAGTAAAATGAACTCTAAAAGTAATCATCATATTATTTTCTTTCTTTGCGGCTAGAGTCATGTTGCGACAGGTCCTAGAGTCATCACCACAAATTCATGACAACCTGTTTGAGCGGAGGCCGGTTTGAAGGTGGAAGATTAGAAGTATTCATAATAAATATTTTAAAATTCACCATTGACTTTATATTAATCAACGTTATAGACTAGAGTCAGAAAATTCTTCCTCTGCAAAACAAACCTATTGCATTTACTTAGAGCTTTGAGAGGCTCCTAGAAATTTCATTTACTTAAAATATGTCTACACGCTGAAGTATTTCCGCATTAGCCGCGTATTGATAACGATCATCTCTAATCAGTAAAATGAATTATTTATATCTAAATTGTAAATTGGAAGCCATTTTATTTACATCTCATCCATTCTGGATACGTCCCTCTTTACTCCGCTCCGAACACTCGCCTTCGCCTTGCACGGAAATTGATTGATTACTGACTTCTGGACACGTCCACGGCTAAGGCCATAAGTCCCGTTTGTGGAGTGAATAATTTTTTCGCGGGAGGTGGAAGTGTTCCTCAATGCAGGACCTATGTAACGGGTTACGGGGGTCCTCAACCTTCAGGTACCTCCCCTCAGTGGGGCACCATCCAGGGCGGATAAAGCACTGAACTCCCAAGTGGTGTCTTCAAATATGTGGTAGTGTAGTTCATGTAAAAGTAGAGAGAGAGAGAGTAAGGGAAGAGGATAGGTCAAGGAAATAAAAGGAAAGATCGCGTGTGTTCCGTGGCCTGTTTGTTAGAGTACTGCTCTGGCATTCGCCTGCTATTGACCGAAGAAAAACGGAAAATTTTTTATCAGAGGAGCCGGCCGCTAGAATTCTCCTCCAGACAGCGACTGAACGCGAACTAGCTCCATAGCTAACGTCGAAAGTTTGCCACCGTCGGAACTCGAACACCAGGACTTTCTGATTAGTTGGTTGCTGGTTGACTTCTTTGTAGAGTAGTTGTATAGACCGTTCTGCGATGCGAAGAAGCACTAATGGGTCTATAGTTTTCTTCTTTGTGTTCTATTTACAGTTTGATTACCTCAATCCTGATTGCACTTCAAGTAATGTATTTTGACCAATACTTACTTGGTGGTCAAATAAAGCGATAGAGGAACCTATGTTCTAATATAAACGTATGTGGCTGCATTGCTTTTGGCTCTGCTTTGAAACGTCAGTCATTCAAAGTTACATTACATGAAATACATATTTATTCTTCATCTTCTTAAAAAGTCTGAAACTTGTTCCTTTCCAAAAATGCATATTTATTATGTTTTATTAAATACGTTTCAATACTTAAGAAACTTTAAAAAATTCATAGTTACTCACTATCTAAAATTGGAGTCGGTAATTTTGCTCAATTAGGGAGACAGGCTCATTCAGATATTTCATATTGCCTGCGCATTGTCGGGGACAGCTCGCGTTGCGTCTATCAATACGTGGGGGAAAGAATACGGAGCCTGTGCTCTCGGTCCGGGCACTGCCTCCCGTCCGTTGTCTACCCTGCCCCAGTTCCCGCCCACGCTCCCGCCCACGCTCCCGCCCACGCTCCCGCCCACGCTCCCGCCCACGCCCCGCCCACGCCCCCCCGCCCCGCCCCGCCCCGCTCCCGCCCACGCTCCCGCCCACGCTCCCGCCCACGCTCCCGCCCACGCTCCCGCCCACGCTCCCGCCCACGCTCCCGCCCACGCTCCCGCCCACGCTCCCGCCCACGCTCCCGCCCACCCACTCACCAACTCCAACCCAACTACACCTCTGCCTCGCCCCACCCACGCCCGTGGCCGATGCGACGCGAGCCGACGGCACTGTATTATTAATTAAGCGGGGTATTATTTATTTTCCCTCTTACTCGGGGCGCCCGCTGCCACTCGACCGCTGCTCGTCACCGCCGCCGCCCACCCCTCTTGCTCGGCGCCCTCGCTAACACTTCCCCGCTCAGCGCATCTCCCGCGCCAAGTTCTGCCCTCTGGGTCAAGCCCTCTCCCGCGCCTACTCTTCCTTCTCTTCGGCTTCGTTCTGCCGTCTTCGCTGCCACGTCCAGCCCGTTCCTCCCCACTTTCTTCCTCTCATGAGCTTCCCCCCCATTCCGTCCTTTCTCTTCAGCTTCGCTTTCCCTTGCCTTACTTTGTGTGGGGTGACTCAGTTTTTCTCTCTTTTTTTTCCCCTTTCAACCTCATATTTTTCTGTCAACTTCCGAGTTCCGGTACGTGAAAAACCTAACTAATTCAGCGTTGAGCATTCTGTAGGATTTAAAATTATGTTTTAAACGTGAATGTAGTGAAAAGATTTTAAATACACATCTATTCAGTATTTCCATACATTTTTAAGAACTTCAATTTTTGATTAAAAATTAATACGGTTCATTGTTCATCACTTTTCTCGATATTTTTTGCGATCCGAACTACATTACAATATTCAATCTTTGATTACCGTGTTTTACTCACTTACTACTATTTATTTCGCATATTTTAATTTACGGTATTCAATAAGTTTATAATTTCTTTGATCATTTGTAGATTGAGTGCGTATTAATTTTACATTCTGATGATAAATATCTGCAATCAATCGATTGAATAGTTAGTCGTTGTAATTGACCATAGTAAGTGAAGATGTGTTGATAATGTGATGAATTCCACTCGCATTTTATGTTTTCATCACATTTTATAGCCTATTTTTTTACTGTTAGAACAAACATTTAACAGCTATACAACAAGTTATCTTAAAGCTAGTGTCTCAGTCGTGTGTTTACATTCTTTTATTGAAATTTTTCTTTTTAAAATTTTTTTTAAATTTTAAATTTAAATTCCCTTGAATTGATTCCCGCTGCTTCGCCCCCTTGCTTCCTCTCCCGCCCAGCCTGCGCCCAGCTTCGCGCGCGCCTGCCGCCGGAGCTGCTGCCTTCGCCGCCTCGCAGGCTCCGTGGCTGGGAGCGCGCCCCGCCCCCTCCGGCCCCGCCCCGCCCCGCCCCCGGCGCTTCGTCGTCCGCAGCTTCCGCCGCCGCCCACCGCCTTCCCCTCGCAGGCCGGCGGGGCGCGCCGCCCCCAGTCCGGTCAGCGTGCGCCTGGCGAGGCGGCGGTGGCGGCGGCGGGGGCGGAGGCGAGGCCGCCGTGGGGGCGAGGGTGGCGCCTAACGACCGGGAGCCGGCGGTGCCAGGGACCGGCGCGCGGCGACGGCGGCGGCGGCGGCGGGAGACAGCTGCCGGGGGCGGCGCGGGGGCGGGGCGGATCGAAGCTCGCCGGAGCGGCCGTCCCCGGGGAGCGGGGCGGGGGCGGGGAGGGCGTGGCGGGGGCGGGGGCGGCAGGTGGCGCGGGGGCGACGCCGGAGGGCGCCGTTCAATCGCGCAGACAAAGAAGCCCGCGAAAAAACTAAGGCGAAAGAAGTATAAAGCGGGGGAGTGTGGGGCGGATGAAAATTGGTGCGCGGCGCGGCGCGGAGCGGCTCGGAGCGGAGCGGAGCGGCGCTGAGGGGCGGGGCGGGGCGGGATGGATCGGCGCCGGCCGCCCCCGCGATGGCAGGTGCTAATAAATGGCTGCCGATTCGCCTTTTGTTTGCGCGCCGCGGGTGCAGCCGCGCGCCCGCGCTGCCGGACAGAACAAGTGCGGACGCGGGGCTCGCACGTCGCCAACGTTATCGCCCCTCGCGCTAATTAGTGGAAGTTCTTCTACGTGACCTGGCAAATTTAATATTTCTTAGAAAATACAACGGTAGAAACGACTATACTCTTAAACACGTCTAATCACATTGCTTATCCATTTCCGTTGTATTGTTTTCTCGCGTTGTTAGACATTATTTATTCGTTCTTTTTCTATTTTACTTCATTTCATTTATACTATATTTTATCATCGACTTTTCGTTATTTTGAATTCTTTTCCATTTTCAAATTTCTTTCCGAATTCGACTTCCTTCTATTTACGTCTGCTTCGGTTTTATCCGGATAACTGCGATTGACAAATACGGCAAGGTGGAGCGTTTTTAGAATTTCCATTTCGTCTTGTTTAACCATGAATACCATCATGTCCCCCTATCATCATAATTATCATTGTCATATTCAACTGTTATCTTCCATCGTTCAAGTAGCTCTACTATTCATCAGTGCTATTATAGGCAAAATGTAGTCAGAACATAATGAGAAAAGACCAAAAATTGTTTATCAATACTTCCCAAAAAGCATATCACTTTATCATATGAATCTCAGACACAAAATTAACCAAATTATTATTATGCAATTGAAGTAATATTGCATAATTTCAAAAGTATAATTTATTAAAAATAAAGAATTTAATTATTTTTATTTTAATCCATAAAAATTAGTTAGTTGTTTGTTGCAATTATGCTTGTTCGGGCAGAAAATAAACATTCAGCATGTGTTTTTTCACATTATATTACGGATTTTAAAAGAGAGACTGTTTAGATTTTATCTTTTGATTTTTAAAAGACTTTTCCGTTTAATTTATGTACGTTCTGATCAACTAATTAAGGTCTTAATACGGTCACCTTGTTATTTCCTTGTAAATGTTATCTCGCAACATCACTTGACGTAGTTTGTTCAGTCGTCGAATCTCTTTACTTTTGTTAAGAGATTAGAGTTTAGAGATTAATATATATATATATATATATATATATATATATATATATATATATATATATATTATGGGCTTGTGGCGTGTTTCGATATAGTAGTGTTTTTTCGATTTATCGCGTTTCAATACTTCACTGCGGCCCGGGCGTCGAGGGCTCTAGCGGAGTGCCTTGTTTGCCAGCCCCTGGCCTCGCTCCGCGCCCCCTGGCGAAGGAAGGGCTTTCGTCTTGGCCTCTCCGCCGCTTTTGGTGTTTTCCCAAGGACACTTGCTAGTTACCAGATATTGCCTTTCGTGAATTATTTGCGGAAAGCGTTCATGCCTTTGAGTGAACGGGACACATTTTTGAGAAGAGAGAGGATTTTAATTATTACATGCTTGAGAAGATTATCACCTTAATAGAAAAGTTCGAGAATACTCTCAACATTCAATATACACTTATGTCAATTTAATATGAGTACACACATATTGTTTACTTTGCCATCAAAGATTGTAATATAGCATAACGTCCATAAGAGGTAATTTAACATTTTAAAATTATATTTTAAATCGAGTGTCGTTTTGCAAACTCTATCACTGCCGCCACATCTCTAGTTGTTTCGTGTCAAGTCAGTGAAAGATCAAAAAAGGCCATGTTTCTTAAGCAAGGGCGGGCACACACACAAAATCAAAAGCAGAAAACAAATAAAGAATATAAGAAAATTCAACTTTGTAAATCGGACAATTGTTGATTGGGTTAACCTGCAGAAGTACTAGTGATTCTTCCCCAAAACGTGTAAGTTGTGTGTTCGAGGGTTCTTAAGAACGTAAGTGTAGAGTGCAGCAAAGTGGAATGACGTTTTACAGGATATGAAAAGGTGAACACAAGTGCGAGCATGAGTCAAATGCATATATTTCCATACCTTTAATATAGAAATTTTTGCATAGTGAAGAGAAATTCAGGGAAATGAAGTAAATTAATGGGTATGAAGTGCACATTTTAAAGCGCACATTTTTATATAAATTTGTTTTCTTTTTTGTTTATTTGTATTTGTGTTTTCTATATTAGTGTGTTTTGTTTCTTTTAACTTTTATATTTGAACGTATCCATTTTTTGTTTAACTGGCGTCGAGCGTACGTCATTTGCAGAAATAATAATAATAATAATAATAATAATAATAATAATAATAATAATAATACTCGTTATTATTATTATTATTGAAATAAATATTTGCTGAAAGGCAGTCTGATGATAGACTAGAATATTCCCGAATAACAAAATACATTTCGACTTATCGGGATGTAACTTCGGTAGTAACGGTAGTGAAGTATTACATAGATGATAGTAAAATTTTGCGTGAGCGAGGCAGGACACTGGACTCGACCACTGGGTAGAGGCAGTACTCACTGGTTATGTTGCTTCGGTAGCCGAGTCATCGTAGTGTGTACTTACGTAAAGTCATATTTTTTTATGCGATAGTTGTCACGAGTGTCAGTTCTAGCATATACTCGGAAGTTTATCGAACTATAAATGATTGGATATTGTTATGTGATAACATGCAACCAAATATAACTCTAGATGTAGCGTAGAATGATCGCTTATTAATTAGGTGTTTCATGATTACCATTTTCCCGTCGAGTTGCAGATCCCGGACAACGACAATCATGAATAATTTGCAACATTAATAACAAGAAGGCGGTTGCATCTTAACCATCACCATCGACTACATTGATTACGCGTCGCCACAGTTGGGACGACTGCACAAGTTATTGAATAGTTAATACCCAAGCTGGTGTGCTACGAACGAGCCATGATGACAAATATGTTTTTTTTGAAGATTTTTTTAAAGATAAAGTGTTTAACTCAATATTTCTACGAAGCCGCGCATTGGCACATTGTGTTCACCTTGTTAAATACAATTTTTGATTAAATTTAAATTTTAAGATCAAAAAGTTATCTCATTTCTGTTCCATTCTTTGTATGCATATTGTTCCAGAGTTCAGGTTAATATTAATAAAAAATAATAACCTAACCGATACAGAATATTAGAATAACGCTATTTTTATTCCTAGTTATTTTAATCATTTGCCATGTGAATTTCCTCGCAATATTAATTTTTTAAATTGTAGAAGCAATTTACCGAGGATAAAATAGTTCCAGTAAAGTTCATTCGAATTTAATGTAAGTATGATACAGAATTTTATATCAGAACTATTCGAAAGTGATGCTTAAACGTTAAGTATAGATGTAGACCGAAGCAGAAAAAGGCAATTAAAAATGTCGAAATAATACCAAAGAAATTAGAATATAGACTAGACAAAAGAGGGAATAGTGCAGGAAACATAATTGAATGAAATTGAAAATAAAAATGGATAGAACTTTCATTAAAAATCTGGTAGATATTGTGGAAAGGAATTGGAGACGAAGGAATAGAAGAAGTAATAAAGTAAATCTTATGTGATGAATGTGATGATGGTAAATGACGATAGACGACGGTAAATGAAAATCATGAGCTATAGAGATCATGTGAGATTTGAAATGTACTGAGAGCTTTTTAATAAGTATGATACTTACCATTACTCTCTTTAACATTATCCGACCTAGTAATGCATTAATTACTCGTAAAACAATGATTAAAAGAACTATTATATCAACATACAAATTTAACTTCATTTTAATAAATTTATAAACTTAACACAGTAAGAAAAAATGCAACAAAACAAAAATGTCTTTACAAAACGAAAAATATTCGACATTGTTCAAATATTTATTAAAGAAAAACACGTAAAGTAAACCTTATAATTACAACCCCTGCAGATTGACATGGATAGATGGCAAAAGAGGAAATTGCAAAAGATTCAACATTTGGGTTTACCAACCTTCTATGTATAGTGCGGTCCAGAAAAAATGCTCTACCCTTTTGCAAGCTACCAGTAATATCGCGAAGACCTGAACTTGTTGCAGAGATACTGCAGCAACAACACTTATTCTGAATTGGCATATGTCAAAGGCAAACTTCATATAAATTTTCCAAATCACGCCAAAATTGTGACATTTTGACACCTCATACTTTTTCAAACTATTATGATGTTTGTTCATTGTTCGGCATTTATAAAACAATGTTATTCTTCAAGCATTGTAACCACAAAAACAAGCACATTTCGTACGTTTTACTATTTAATAGTTAAGTATGTCAGTTAATATTAAAACATAAACTTATTTGCATTAAATATGGTATTATAGGAAGAAAATCAGTTTACTTTATTTCAATTTTCACGTTTTTATTCAACTTAATTTGATCAAATAATATTTTACCTGCTTATGTATTGTTGTAAAACCAAACATTGTTTAACAAAACATCAGAAATAAATAATGAACTATTTTCACGCATGAATTTGTGTAATATGTGTGTGTGTGTGTGTGTGTGTATGTGTGTATATGTATACGTTGCTGCATGGCGAACTGATTACAGAATGTGCTGATAGAACGCTTGAATCAAATGTTGATTCACTTCCTTCGTACATGAAAAGTTCAGAATTAAGACCGCGAAACGACCTCAAATATACTGCTCCTAGAATAATTTCTTATGGAGCAAGGCTTCGCGTTCCCTTTTTTCCACCTCCGCTCACTCCCCCACAGCAAAAAAATCCGTTGGAGAAGAAATTAACGTGATTTGGTGATGCGTAATTGAATGTTTGGCCGCCGCGCCTTGCTTCTGAGACCCGACTGCGGTGGATCGTCTCCCTGGCATGGCACCGATGCGCCTACCCCATTGCGCCTCATCTCCCGTGAAATACAACCTTCCCTTACACTCGCCTGCTCACTCGCCCGCTCACTCGCCCGCTCACTCGCCCGCTCACCCGTCCGCTCACCCGTCCGCTCACCCTCCGCTCACCCTCCGCTCACCCGTCCGCTCACCCGTCCGCTCACCCGTCCGCTCACCCGTCCGCTCACCCGTCCGCTCACCCGTCCGCTCACCCGTCCGCTCACCCGTCCGCTCACCCGTCCGCTCACCCGTCCGCTCACCCGTCCGCTCACCCGTCCGCTCACCCGTCCGCTCACCCGTCCGCTCACCCGTCCGCTCACCCGTCCGCTCACCCGTCCGCTCACCCGTCCGCTCACCCGTCCGCTCACCCGTCCGCTCACCCGTCCGCTCACCCGTCCGCTCACCCGTCCGCTCACCCGTCCGCTCACCCGTCCCCACTTACCTCTCGCTTACTTTCACGTATCGCACATCGCTAATCATCTCTCAGTCACCTGTCCCCTCCAATCGTCCACCCATCCGCCCGCTCGACCGTATGCTCACCCGCCCACTTTTTCCCCTTACAAGCGCCACGTCAACCTTAGCTCGTACATTTGCTAGCGCCACCGCGTCGCGTCGACTCCTTGTATGCTCGCCCGCGCGCCGGGCGCCTCCCATCTGTACCAGACCCCAACCGCAAACACCACGCGCCGCAGCACGGCTCAGCACTCCGCTCCATGCCCTCGCCATCTCTCTCCTTCTCAAACATTACCCGCACCTACCTTCCTTGTTCTCTATCTTTCCTCGGACACCTTCTTTCCTCTTTCCACGACCTCCCTGGCTTACCCAACATCCTCGATCATCCCTCTTTCTCATCTACTTCCTCCCCCTTCCCCCCCCCCCCTTTCCCAAACCCCCCCCGCCTACTCATCTGCATCACTGCCCAAACCCTCGTGCGCACGCAAGCCTGACTCAGTCGTCCTCCACCGCGTCCCTTCGCGCCCCGCGGCCCCTCGCGTTGGCGGAGATTTCGCCCCGCGCCTGCGCAAGCTTTGGGTTTATTCGTTATCCTTTAGGCTGCGTGGTTATCTTCCTTAACCGTCGTGTTCTTGTCTTTTGTACTTTTCTGTTCGGTTTGGCGAGCTCTTGCTTTTTCCTCGAACTTTTGCTTCTCTCGTAATTCTCTGTATGTCTTTCCTTTGTTTCTTCTAGAGACTATTGTTTAACACCGAGTTTCGTTTAGAAAACCATTTGCCTTCATTCTTCCTCCTATCATTTTGTTGCTGTGTGATGCATGTGTCTGCTTCCCAGTTCAGAAATTATGTTTCCCTTGATATTTTACAAATACATATTTTGCTATCTTTATCTTCCTTAATTGTCGTGTTTCTGTATTATGTATCTTTCTCTTCGGTTTTGCGAACTCTTGCTTTCACCTCGACATTTTGCTTCTTTCATAATTTCTTTCTGGAGATCCTTTGTTTATTTCACCGAGTTTCGTTTTAAGATGTCTCTTGATATCTTTATCATTCCTTTCGATAGTTACCATCACTCTTTTTCTTCATTCCTTTTTTCTATTTTAACATGTTTTCTTTTTCCCACTCAGATTAACATTTTACAAAATCTTTACAGAATCCTAATGTTATAGTTTTGTTCTAATCTCTAATTCAAGAGTATTTCTTATATTTAGGATGTATCACAATCTTCCGTTCGCGTGTATTTCGCAATATTTCGTGGGTGGTCGCTGCGTTGCCCTGCGCGCCTCTTTCGTGCGCCTCCCTTCGCCGCCGCCTTTATCTCCCGCCGCCGCCGCCGCCGCCGCCGTGGGCGCTTGCGAGGAGCGAAGCGGCGCGGTCTTCCCTCTGCGCGGCGCGGCGCCGAGGGGAGCACGAGGGCTCGCAGATAGCGCGCAGGCCAGCGAGGCGCCGTTAATTTCGGATTTACGAGAACGGTCAGGCGCCGGCGGCGGCGGCGGCGGCGAGGAGCGGCGCGGCACGGCGCGGGCGGGGCGGGAGAGACGCGGCGGCGCGGCGGGGAGCGCGGCGTAGAGGGGCGGGGCGGGTGGCGCGCAGCCGCTCGGCAGCTGCCGCGCCCATAAAGAACGCGCGAGGACGTCGCGCGCGCCCGCTCTTTCTCTCGCCCGCGCCGCGCAGCGACCGTCGCCGCCCCCACGCCCCGCCCCGCCCCCCCGCGCCGCCGGCGCCGGGGATTACCAGAGGTGAAGCGCGCCCCCGTCCCCGCTCCCCGCCCCCGCCGCTATGGCCTCCGCTATCGCCTCCGCCGCTCCCATCAACGGCGCCGCCGCCTCCCCTCCCCGGCGCCCGCCCGCTCTTCCCAGCCACTTGCACAGTTACCATCGCTGCCGCTCGCGGCCGTCCATTTTTGCGGCCTCCGTCTCCTCGCCGCGGCGCGGCTCCGATGCCCGAATTGCGCGCGCGGCGTTCCGCCGTTGATTTTCCACATTCCCTTCCCGGTGTGTTGCCTTTCAAATTAAACCTGCGCCGTAACCGCAAGGAAGTTAAAGCTCACCGCTTCCCCTTTCCCCCCGCCCGGCGCGGAAAAAAAAGCACCGCCCGGCGCTGTGGAGTTGACGGGTGGCGCTAAGCATTGGAATGGGAGCAAAGCGCGCAAGAACCGAGAGAGGGAGGCTGAGGGAGCCACCTGGGGGAGGTTGGACGAGGAGGCTAGGGTCCTGGAGAGATGGGGTGATGGGACGTCGAGGTGATGGGGTGGCGCGGGTCCGGAGAAGACGGGGATGACGAGGTCGACGGGGACGACGGGGGCGACGAGGGCGAGGGGGCGAGGGGCGACGGGGGCGGCGGGGCGGCGAGGGCGACGCCAGCGACGGAAACGACAAGGGCGATGGGGGGGACGGAACGACAGGGCGATGGGAAAAGGGGGCGAAGGGGCGAGGGGGGACGGTGTTAAGGGGCGCGGAGGCGACGAGGGCGACGGGGGCGACGGAGGCGACGAGGGCGACGAGGGCCCACGAGGGCGACGGGGGCGGCGGGGCGACGGGGGCGGCGGGGCGACGGTGGCGACGGGGGCGACGAGGGCGACGGGAGCGACGGATGCGACGGGGGCGGCGGGGGCGGCAAGGGCGTCGGCCGACGGTGTCAGCTGGGTCGTCGTGGGCGACGGGGGCGGCGGGGGCGGCGGAGGGCGTGGGCTCGGGTGGGCGAGCGGTCGTGGCGGGCGCGCGCCGTTGCGCATTAAGCCCCTGAGCCCGCCTTCAAAGCGTGGCAGCGCGGCATCTGCCTCCGCAAGAATGGGCGACGCGGAAGTAGTGGCGCCCGTGCGGAGGGAGGTCGCCGTGCACCGGTAGGTTGAGCTGCGCGCGGTTTGATATTTCGTGTTTGACGAGAGGACGGGATTGTGGATCATACCACTGGAATAAAATGACGGGGTTTTATTTGCTCCGTTAATATTTCCCCTTTTTGGCTGGGTTGCTGTCTATATGTAAAAACGTGAATGAGAAATTGAGAAGTCAGTTTTTGAGCTGGGTCTCGGCGCTTGATCGCAAATATTTTGATTCTCTGCGGAAAGCAGGAAGTAGCAATGACGTTTATATGTAGGTATCGTTTGGCTAATTAATGTTCATAGAATTTCTAGACATTTGTGTAGTTTTTCAGAGATTTTTAGTTTTTAACATTAGATTTCAGACAACATCTTTGCTTTAAATAGTATTTTCCTGAGACTAATCCTTTCATATGAAGCTCTTTCACACTATTGTTCTATTGATTTGTTTTCAGAACCATGAATCTTGTACTTCAATTCCAGTAAAAATATGAATGGCATTTTCTTCTTACATCATTGAGCACGCTGGTAGCTAAGTTATCTTAAAATTTGTCGTTGAATCCGGTACCACAAATTTGAGAATTTCTGGATATCTGGGTGTATATATCTGAGAAATAGATATTTCTGTACAATGCACCTTACTAGTGCGAAATATAATGCACCCATACATAAATTGGAACAGGATTCAATTTAATTAGGACGTCAAGTTAGTCTTTGGATACACTTTTGTATTTCATTGTTCTGAGTATTTCGTTTCAAGAGCCTTTTATTGAGGGTAAGATTTTCTTAATATTAACAACATCGAACTATTTTTGAATGGTGACACAAGACATAACAAATTAAGGCATCAATTGGCCGTTTGAAATCATAATTTTGTCATAAATACAAAATATTTTGGAAACATTATTAACGTTAGATATATCAGTACAAATGAAAACAGTGTTTCTAGGTAACGCCACGCTAACTTAATAAAAAGAAGAAATGTTAAATTAAAATTAAATATTATTAAATTTCCTGTAACAATTCATTATTTGTTATAATTTTTTCGATTGAGCCACTATGGACTACGTATACTTCAAATTTTTGCCTCTTTCTTCTTATCTTTTATTCCATCTCTCTTTTATTCTAGCCCGATGTTTCTCTTTCCTCTCCTCAGTCCAAATGGCCTCCGTCTTCTTTTTTGGTTTGTCCTCAAATCCTGTGGATTTCTCAAGTTTGGTCGTCATTGAAGACCGCTGAGTAACATCTTTTGCTTTTTGGTAATTGTTCATATCAATAATTTTTAAGTCTTAAATATGATCATTTACGGCAAATACCTTTACTTACTTCAAATACCGAAACAAATAAAATAGAAAACATGAATTTACAGAAAAATTTAGATAACACTCTAGTCCTATTTACGGCAATCTAGTAAGCGAATCTGTAACAGAAAACGCATCAAACCTGTTCTGTTCTTACATTCTTATAAAAAAATAAATAATTATCACCTCAGATCCTGTTCTTCAGCTAGGGGTTGCATAGACAAGCTTTCGTTCTCAAAAATCACAAAACTCACAATTCCGACAGGGCAGTAGCTCTAAGAGCACGCGGGAGCTCCGTTAGCAAAGGGTTCGAAACGCCTCCGTTCATCGATCCTTTCCCTGCGAAACGCACGCCGCAAGGTGCGCCATCTTAATCAGCGACTCCGCAAAGAAAAGACGGCGCGCCCGGCCCCCGGCCCCGCCCCCGCCCCCGCCGCCGAAGCCGCCTCACAGGCAGTCTGTGCCGCCCCGCGCCGCGCGGAGTTATACCATATAAAGACTCCCACACACCGGCACGGAAGATCCGCAGCGGATACGGCACGGAAACTTCCGCGCTAGACGCGGCGGTGGAATTCGCGGGTCCATTCACACCGGAGCGTCAGTTATGAGTCATCGTTTGGTCACAAATTTCATCGGAAAAAGAAGAGACGCTTGCTTCGATTCAGGGAGGGGATATAAATGCATAGTATGTTTTTGGGCATATGCTTAATAATACTTTCTCCTTTATTGACGATTTACTCTGATATTGTAAATATCTCTTTAAAAAAGTACGGAGAATTCCTCACCTTGATGCCACAAAGGATGATGAAATATTGATGAAATTTTGAATCTGATCGCAGAAGACAGAAAAACTTCTCACACATAACAATCATAAAGCTCAATCTGAAGAACAAATTACTGCTCTCATGTATATTCAATAGAATCTATTGAAACTTTTCATTACGAAAATGTACAAAATTTTAAGAACAAAAAAAATTAAAAATCGAAGTTTAATGTTATTTGAAATTAAATTACTGATCACGATTAGGAGTATTTCTTCTCACTGTTCTGTTGTGGCAAATTCACTGGCGAGCTGAAAATATTCGAGATCTGACGAGCCTTTGCCTTGGTTTCCACAGCGAAACTGGAGCGGCAGTGGGAAAAAATGAAAGACCGCGAATATAAATTCGCAGTGAATAAAACGCGGCCAATCCGCTGCTGCGCAGGTCTGAAGTGCTCATAAGCCAACACGTGATGCAAAATTTCCGCTGCGAATATTCCGCGAATGCAGCGGATGTTCTACTCCGGTCTGTGGGAGCCTTGACACAGGTAGCCCGCGCGCGCGCGCGTCTGCAAGCTGGAAAACGGACTAGTGGAGCGAGGGAAAGTGTCATACAATAGTTTTTAAGTTAAAATTAGAGTTTATATTTTCCTTTGTTTTTATTTTCTCGTATACGTACGTAGTATATACGGAATAATATACGTAGCATAGAGAATGTTATGTAATGCTTCAGAAAATCGATTTCGAGATTTCAAAGAAATTTGAGGCAAATAACAACGAAAAAATAAGTGTAATTTTTTAAAAATATATCTCACCGTGTCAATATTTACATTACGGTAATTTCTTATACATCATCGCATTTGCGAGTCAATTGTTTCAAATAATTTTGTTTGAAGTTTCTCAAAAACTCAAAAGTTTTGTGTGAAATGAGCTTATTGAGCGTTTTCAGATATGCTGAAACGAGGTAAAAATGAGGTACAAGGTTTAAGGTTATTACCTTAAACCTTGGGATGACCTTAAAATTTGGGATGGCAGGTTTTCCATTATTATGGAAAACCTGCCATCCCAAATGATACGCCTTTAGCGCCATAAAAGCCATACCTACCCACTTCCATCACTTTCTGTACCCTATTAAGGGCACTTATTCTTGTGTAATACTGATTCTCGTCTTCAAGTTTTCATTATTAGTTGACTGCCTCTGTAACAATCGTTCCATTTGTAATAAGCAATCATTACAAACGATTTCATTATTCGACTCAGTGACAAGGCACACATTCTTTTGTAAATTTTATTAAATTTTCTCATACAATCAATTTCTTGTAGTCATCTTTGGTCATTTTCCCTTTCCTATTCATCTGCCCACAAAAGGTGTTTTTCTTGACCACTTTCGAGGGAAATCAAGTGACCAAAAGTGAAGATCTAGCTCAAGTGTATTTCTCCTCAATTGACAATAGTATATAGACAATGTCAAACTCCTCAATTGACATTATAATATTCACACTATAATTTATATGAAGATTTTATCAAAGGCGAAAGATGCATGACAACGTAACGTAAGCAATTTTTTTCAGTATTATTGAAAGAAACTAAATTTTATTGATTATTAACTGAAAGTGCCGACCTGGATGGCCGAGGTGGCTAAGAGCTAGTACCGACTCAGCGCCTCGGTCCGAAGGGTCGCGGGTTCGAGTCCCGCCTTGGACAGGGTTGTTTGTCCCTTGTCTTTGTATGTATGTGTTGTCACGGACGGTCTCGCGTTCTGCTGACCCCAGATTAGAGGAGCCCGAAAGTGTGTTGGTGTCTAGTGTATGGTGGAATATGCGTTCCATCGGGACGTAAATGGTAACCGGCTGTCCGCTGGATAAAAACCCTAGAAAGAAGAAGATTAACTGAAAGTATTTAATCACATATACGGGAAAATATTCGATTTAAAAACAGAAAGAAATTAATATTAATGAATTGTTTATTAATTATTGTAGAGTTTAATGATATATTTAGATTAGAACGACACAGAATTGTGGACCTTCCTCTGCACCTCTCCCGCTGCTGGCGAGCGCATGCCTCGGCGCGTGTTCTAATCCTCGGGCGCGCCGTGGGTCCACGAGGTCTTCATCGCGCCAACCTTCGCTCCTCCCTCGCCCTCGCCCCGCGCCATCCATCGCCCACCGCCCCGCCCCCGCCCCCGCCGCAGATTGGATGGATTCCTTCCCGGGGGAAATCCGGCCGTCATCCTCCTCCGCCCACGCCGCCCACCCGCCCCGCCCCGCCTCGGCCGCCCCCGCACGGCGCGCGCGCTCGCGGATTTTTGCCTCGCCGCTTCGCTCGCCAGGCGCCTCGCCCCTGCCCCGCCCCCTGCGGCGCTCTCGCTGCGCTGGGGCGGGCGCTTGCGCCGGGGCTGCGAACGCGGTTCTTACACCGACTCCTCTCTCCGCTTCCTCGTCGCTCCCACCTTGCTTCTACCGCGCTCCCACGTCACACACACACACACATACGCTTCCCCCAACCCTACCACAATGTTCCATACTTCTCCACACCGCTCGAAAACACTTTCAAAACACCTTGCTCCCATACCGCTCCCATTCCTGTCTGGAGGAGAATTCTAGCGGCCGGCTGCTCTGATCGGTAGTTTTCCGTGGTTTCTCCGATCAACACCAGGCGAATGCCGGAGCAGTACCCTACCAAACGGGCCACGGACCGCGCGCGATCTGTCCTTCCTCTTCCTTGTCCTATTCTCTCCCCTTACACACACTTACACTAACATGCACCACACTATCACATATTCAGGGAGACCGGTCGGGAGTTTGGAGCTTGTCGAGGCTGGGGTGGTGCCCCGTTGGTGGGAGAGTCCTGGTTAGGGGGAAACTCCACTAGTCGACGGTAGGTCGGTGCCGGATCTCGCCATCCAGCGGGGGAAGATCACCGCCATCTCCAGAGAAAAACATGCACTATACTAACGGGACTAATGACCGAAGCAGTTGACGCGCCCGGAAACATGAAAAAATCAATCAATCAATCAATCCCGCTCCCATTCCACTCCCAAATCCCGCCCCACCACGTTCTCACCTCGCTCCTACTCCGCTTCCCCTCTGCTCCTACCCCGCTCCCACCCCTCCCACCTCGCTCCCACCCGCTCCTACCCCTCTCCCACCTGCTGCCACCCTTTCACACCCCGATCCCTCCCCGCTCCCACCTCGTTCCCTCCACGCTCCCCCCGTTCCCTCCTCGTTCCCTCCTCGCTCCCTCCCTGCTCCCATCTCTCCCCTCGTCCTTGTACCGATATCCCTCACACCCGTCTACGCTCCACACCGCTCTACAACACTTCCAAATCCCCCCTTAATTCCAATTTCGCACCCCGATCCCACTGCGCTCTCAACTCGTTTCCCGCTTCCCCATTCTCCCACCGCTTCCCTACTACTTCCCTACTGTTCCCTCACTGCTCCCACATTGCGGCCTCATCACTCCACCGCTTTCCCACCGCTCACCATCGTTAACCCAGTGTTCTTACTCCGCTCCCATCTCTTCCCCCCCTCTCCACCCTTCTTCCTCCCCCCGCTCCAACCTCCTCTGAATTATCTCCCACCCGCCATAATAGGTGTGATGATACTTGCCGCCTTGCTCCGATCCATCTCCCCCTCCTACAACACCGTTTCTGCTGCGCCCCGACTCCACTTCGATCCCCCAATCCCTACAACGCTGCGACTACATCCTACTCACTCGCCCTCCCCGCTAATGCCCCAACCCCCGGCTCCCTTTTCCGAGTTAGCTCCAATCCCGCTTCGACCACAGTACGACCGTTCTCCGAACCACTCCGATCCCGCTCCAACCCGCTCCCACCCCCCCCATATGCCTCTCCCGGCTAAGATTCACCTGTCTCCGACCGCACTTTACTTCCGACCAGTCCGCTATCTCGAACACACCTCATGCACGTCTAGGTTCTGCGATCCAAATATAACCAAGGGTTGTGGCGTTTGTTCTGATGTTCAGGTTCATGACTTAGAAGTCTTAATCACAGTATTTACTCATATTTAATTGTAGACAAGTACGTATTCATGGATAATAGTCTGCATTTTTTAGATTTCTGCCGTTTCTTCAACTTCATTTCAGATTTCTGATCCCTTCATCCCCTATCCAATTCCTTAATCGCATATGCTTTGGACATCACTTTGTACTTCCCTTGGTCAAAGCAAAATACGTTCAACTTTCTGATCTCTTACACAAGGTTCTTTTCAGCTCAGTGCCACTGACCTTGGCACTTCCCATTTGCTAGTCTAGTATATTATCAGTAAGCTTCATTACACATCTGACACATATTAGTCGAAAAATTATCTCAATATTTTTCATCCTCATTCAACTGTAAGCATGAACCAAAATATGAGGGACTGAAAATGAAATGATTTCTTCCAATAAACATATTGTGATAAATTGCATGTAACGGAGATATATAAATTTTTACATGTGGCAATTCCCTTGACTTTTAGGTAACTCCGTATACACCGATTTTAGGCAGATAAAGGAACTCTCTTTGACTGCTTCATAACGTGACATGTCGAACACCAGTGCATACGAAATTGCCTATAAAATCCATGGCAAATGTCTTTTATATAAATGCATGCATCTACGTTATAGAAAATTTCACACTTTTAGGTTAATTGGTATAAAATGATGATTTTAGACCTCTCGATATGCCGAGAAGTTTATAACATCTATTCGAGACAATCGTGTATACCATATATCCCTTTTATTTTTATTAATTTTCTTCCTCCATATTTTATCGTTTATTTCTTATATCTGACATAGTTAAGACAACCGATGTAAAACCCATCTTGAAACTTATCTGCGCTCTGCGTTCATGATCCATCATGATCAAATTCATGACTAGTTTGATACCTTCTTACACTGCATATTTTTCTCCAGTAACCTCAGAGAACGTTGTTGATATGAGTTCTTCTTCTGATCCTTAATTTACTTCGCATTTTATTTCTATCGAATGTTTTTCTTACTATTTCTATATACTTACTCGTAGCAAATAATTTGCCTACTAGTCAGCTGTTTTCTGATATAACTTCCTCTCCTAATAATACAACCTACACTTTCTGTTACTTTCGTCTATTTTCGTGTAAGTCTGCGATCGTATAACTTTTGCCCTTTGTTTCTTTAATCATCAACTTGGAGTCATCTCCTTACGGTAAAGATTTCTGGAGCCCTTTCTTAGTGCGTTTTTTAGTTTTCATTTGTCCTCACTCCAAATTTTCTTCCCCTTTTTCGGTTTTCGATTCTAGTTGTGACTAGTTTGTAACCTTCTGTATCTCAAACGATTATAGTTTGTTGTCATCGTGAGCATCATAAACAAAACAGTTTCTCATTTCAACTTGTCCAATTTTCACATGCCTATCGGTTCATGAGATCATTATTCAGATCTTTAATTAATCCTCCTCAATTTATTAATGACGAATGCGTTCCATATTATCGTATTTTATATTTTTTTCTGCATCTTCAATCTTCTCCTCATGTAACGTCGCTCACGTATTACTTAATCATTTAAACCGTATGCCTTCCTTTCCGTCTTCATTTACCCGCCTACAAAATTTGCCTACTTGACACACCTTGCCTTGCACTTTTCCTTCCACCCATTTTTTGTTCTTCACTTGTGATTGATTGATTTTTTCGATTCCGGGCGCGTCAACTGCTTTGGTCATTAGTCCCGTTAGTGTAGTGCATGTTTTTCTCGGGAGATGGCGGTAATCTTCCCCTGCTAGATGGCGAGATCTGGCACCAACCTACCGTCGGCTCGGGTTTCCTCCTAACCAGGACTCTCCCACCTGCGGGGCACCACCCTAGTCGGGACAAGCTCTAAGCTTCCGACCGGTCTCCTGGAATATGTGGTAGTGTAGTGCATGTTAGTGTAAGTGTGTGTGTAAGGGGAGAGGAGAGGACAAGGAAGAGGAAGGACAGATCGCGCGCGGTCCGTGGCCCATTTGGTAGGGTACTGCTCCGGCATTCGCCTGGTTTTGATAGGAGAAACCACGGAAAACTACCGATCAGAGCAGCCGACCGGTAGAATTCTCCTCCAGACAGCGACTGAATTCGGCCTAGCTGAAAAGCTAGTGTCGAAAATCCTGCCGCCATCAGGACTCGAACCTAGGACCTCCCGGTCAGAGGCGCTGCAGCGATAAGTTGTTGCACTGAGCTAGCGCTCCCGGTTTCTTCACTTGAGACTTTCCATTCACATTTTTATGTCGTCTCGAGCGAGTTTTCATATTTCCCGTCTCCAAACCATCCCCAGCGCGAACCTGACGCAACACACCTTCCAATCGGGCCCTGGAGGTAGAGCGATGGGGATCCTTTCCAGCCTCCCTATTTCGCACCCTTCACGTGCCCTTCCAGCACCATTTCCGCCTTTGTTCTTTCAGTCAGCGTCCCGGCTCTGGGTTCATATCCCTCCACCACCCCATCGCTATCGCCAGCAAATCTTGAGACGATCCTTCCCGCGACCCGACTCTCGTCTCAGCTGCCTTGACCTCTCCTTCATCCCCGCACCCCCCCCCCCCCCCCACCCTTCCCCCCCGCCCCCCCCCTGACCCCGGCCCTGCTGTTGCCCTGCCCCTGCCAGACTCCGTCCCGCCCTCGTCCTCGCCCACGCCCACCGCCCGTTTATTTCCACTTTCTCCTCATCCATCGTCCCCGCCTCCGTCTACGCCGCCCACTTCCGCCTCCCCGCCCGCACCGCCCTGCGCCGGGAATCGCGCTTTGTTTCTTGCAACCGCGCCGCTGCTTATTGATTCCACGGCCGCCCCCATCGCCGCCGACGCGCTGTTAATATTTGATAATTAAAGATGCATCCGCGCGGGGCGCTTGCAGCTCCGCGGATTTCCAGACTCTGAGGAACGCCCCGCCCCTTGCTGCCGCGCCCCGCGCGAAGCTAGCGAAATAATACGGCGGAAAATCTGCCTCTCGTGCGACGGGCAGCGCCGGCGTCGACGTTCGAGGATTGCAGAAAGAGGGATGAAATTCCCTCCAGACTGTCTAGTATAAGACATGTGATTCACGCCAAGTAGTTGCTTCCGGTCCCTAACGTATATCCTTGACTTGTCACTTACGTAGATTACCGATTTCCGTTTCCAATTCAAATACATATATATTTTTTAAGAGAAAAATATGCGGGAAATATTTTTAACTTCTTCCTTCTAACTAACCATTTCGTGTACGACTAGATTAAAAAGCTTTTCAGATTAAATTGATTTTACTTATGTATAATTAGTCACAGTAACTTTCTCAAGATATATATTGGTAATATTTCTTGTATAGAACATCTTACTATATTACATTTTACTATACAATCATTACACTTACTAATGATTTTATTGTATTATTATTGTACAAGTGGAAACAATCTGCACAATATTTTTTTGAATGAGCATTTGAAATCTTTCAAAGGAAAATAATCCTTAAGAAGATCACATTAAATAAAATTTAAATAACATATTTAGAAATATGTTCTGCTTTTCTTGAAATCGTTGTCTTTCGGTGAAATGCCCCTTGTATATAAACAACAGTTTAACAAACGACCGGGTGGGCAATAACACTCTACTGAAGGGTGAATGTATAACAAAAATGAGCAGAGAGACTAATTTAAAAATCTGTAAAACTGGAAATAAAAGTTGAACTTATATTGTTTGGATCCAAAGCAAAAGTTATTAATTCATGTTGGTTTAGAAGAAAATGCCGTAAGGAATAGTACATTTTGGTTACTCCAAAATTCAGACTAAGCAGTTCACATTTTGAACTTTGCTTTGTATATAAGAAAGTGCGAATAAAACAAAGCGTATGTGAAATGGAGTATATATTTATTAATTACTTCGTTAAGAAATATTTTAAAAGTATATATTACTTAATTAGTCATAAGAAAACATTTAGATAAATTATGAAATATAAAGTGAGGATGTGTTGTCAAATGTTCTTTCATAGATTCTGAAGATTTGAATCCTCACACAATGTAGGTATCGTAGCACTTGTCTTCCCATTCTGGGTTCAGATTTCAATTTTTCCGTCTGCAATTCCAATAGTAAAGCGGAGTGATTATGACTATTGGACGGGTAGGCAGCTTCAATCCTGTCATTAATTTCTTCTGCGCTCTTTCTTCTATCCTCGTGTCTTTATTCTTAGGAATTCAGAGTTTCTGCATTACCTACAGATGCTTAAAATGATAACTAAAAAATTGGCTAATTCTTAATCCGATATAAATTGCATAGAGACCGACCTGGATAGGCTGAAGGGCCGTAGCTGAAGGGTTGAAGCTGCCTCGCCTGGAAGGGTCGCCGGTTCGAATCCGGCCTCGGGCATGGATGTTTGTGTGTTTGTGTTGTCATTTCGTGTTATTCTTACAACTCCCCCTACAGTTTAAACTACCGTAGTGATCACTATACGACCAAGTTGTTCAAAAGCGACCTAAAAAACGTTCATATTGTTCAATAATGAACAGTATTCACGGAATGAAGTCATTAATAATATTAAGCCAATTAAATTTAATTCTAAAAAATTCAAGAATATTAAAATTAATTGGCTTTCGAAACCGTATTAGAACACGCCATGCATCTGTGTGGCGCAGATCTGCGTAAGCAGAAATTTATAGGACGAGCTGCGCTTGCACTACGAGTATGTATTTATGTCTATGGCACTTGATGTATTGTAATATTTGTATGAAAACTGCTTTTTCTCGACACTACGAGAAGTTAGAATATTTTCCTTTCTTTCTTTCTTGATTTATTTATATTCTCTCAAACAGGTTGTACTATTAAAACGAAATAACGGGATTAATTAACTTTACTCCTCAATTTAGTATAATATGCATTTATTTTACAAGTTGAAAAAGTATTAGTGTGATGAGCCCAAGAAAATCGAAGAGACGACTATCAAATTGTTTTCTCAGATATGAGACTCTCCAGAATTGTCATTTTATTAAACAGACAATTTAATTGGTAGATGATACTTATATTGAAAAATCTCTTCAAGCGGACTGAAAACAAATTTCCTTAGCAACGTTCTCCATGACAAATGAGTGTCAACAAGTTTCTTTGTGAAAATGAGAACTATGAGTATTCTCGGCATTATTCCTTTTTCTTTAAGTATTAAACTCCTATAAATTACTGCATTTGCACTTTCACTGGCTCTTAGTTTTCCTTTCATTAAGTTATAAAATATAACACCAAGTAATCTTCTGTTTGATGGTATTTTGTGTCCATTTAATTTGAACATTGTCTCTGATCAAAAACTCACGTTTTGAACATTATATAATTTGATTGATTTAATTTATCACATGATCACTTGTAATGGCCCACAAATAAATTCAAATGACACAATGAACTACCTCGATTGATTGCAGAACGAGACCACGTGATGAACCGCATCGGCAGACATACATCTAGCGACCACATCATTTTGTGTCCAAGCTTAAGTGGTCACCGGTTATAGCATCTTTTTTTGGTGACAACCTCTTTTAGGGTAGTAGATAAATATTTAGTTAATATGCATTGAAAAAATTTGAAATAGAGAATTAAAGAACACTAATGCATTCATATGTTTATACACAGTCTATAAATAGAGTGAATATTAAATTTAATCATATTAGAATCCTTTCTGAATGTTCAGAATTATATGTGAAATAGATAAACCACAACTTCAACATAGAAAGGTGTCTCATACTTTCATCAGATATGTGTCATTGATATTGAATTATAATACTTAAATCAACTTCACTGCGCTGTAATTTTTAAGGGTTCCGAAAATATTTCTAAATATATTATCAAATCAATAGAATAAATATTGTATGATGATTAAAATCCAAGAATATAACATTTAAAGGAAAAAGCAGCTGTGTTTAAATTACCTGTTCAAAATACACGTGAAATATACATTAAAACAGTGTTGGTGCAGAAGGCGTAAAAAACGAAAACAAGCGCCGCGCGCGTGGCGTCGCGTGGCGTCACGTTTAAGCGCGGCTATTTGGACGCGCGTAGCCTTGGCCGGCACTTGGCCGCCGCCGCCGCCCCGCCGCCGCCGCCGTCGCCGCTGCCTGCGGCGCGAATGACGTATGCGGCGGCCGAAGGGGCGGCGTCGTGCCGCGAAACAAAGACCTTTAATGAGGCGGGCCCACGGCGGCTGCCGCCCCCATATTGATCGTGGGATATTTGTTCCGGCCCTGGCGCGTCCGCCGCCGCCGCCGCCGCCGCCCGCGCGCGACCCGCCAGCCCCGGTAGTTAGGCAACCGCCAGCGCCACCGCCGTCGCGCCCCTCCGCCCCGCCCACGCCTCTCGACCGTTCGCCCGCCGCCGTGCTCTTCGCCGCACTGCCTCTCGGCGGCCCGCGCCGCCCGCGCCGCCCGCCCCCCCCCGCACGAAACGTCGCGCTGACGCCGAGCAGCCCTTCTGCGATGGCCATTCGCTGCACACGCGCCCGAGCCCGCCCCGCGCCGCCCCGCGCCGCGCCGCGCCGCGCCCGCAAATTCTTCCTCTGACGAACTCCACCTCCAACTCGCTTATTGCGTCTCCAAACAAGGGCGGCGCTAGAAATGCAAAATAGAGACAAAGGTAATCGATGGAATTTTAAAGAAACAAAAAAAAGTATCTCAGTGGAATTTACAAAAATTCGTACATCGATTAGGTGCAGTTCGCTTTTGATTTCGAGTGTAAATCGTTCATATTCACACGTATTTGAAAAGGATACCTATTTATTTAATTGAAAATGTAAATGTTCTCGGTTAGGGCAAAGCACGATTAAGAATATTAAATTTTCAAATGCTTTTCTCCAAGTTTTGGTTTGCGAACTGAGGAAAACTTAGTAAATTAGTGAATGAATGAAGAATAAATTATTCACATATGGCTATTGAGTAATGGAAGTGTTACACACTTTTATTATGAACAAGGTCTTGTTCACAAGCCAGGTAATACTTTCTTGAGAGTTGTAATGTAACAAGGATAACATGTCTTCTGTTTGGTACAACCATAATTTAATAAATATACAAGTGATTGAATCAATTACTAATAGTTTGAGATATTAATATTACAAGGTGGGCACGCTATGTATTGATGCTATTCGTTTTTCTTTTACTTGATAAATAATTACATTTTATGTAAATTGATCTGTGATAACATTAATATTTATAAGTGTACAATACAAAAATAATTTAATATTTAACTTGTCTAATTTTAGCGGTTACAGCCATTGAAAAGTGACTTGGAACAAGTCCAAAAATACATTCTTAAAGTAAAGAATTCACATTGCATCAATTTATTATTAATGTTATCAATAATTACTTTTAACATTAATATTACTACAAATTTAACTCTGATGTATCAATACACATTCGCAAACGCCATAAAATGCATTTTTTTAATCCATTTTAGTAGCAAGCGAATGAAAACTAGCGCTGAAGCAATTATGCAAGACGATTTGTAACATTCTCGTGAATTACTGTTTGTTATCGCCATTCTGTCAGTTGCTGAGCGAAATATGTGCTTCGGTGATAGCTCGAACGGTAGTGTAATGTGTGTACATTATACTTGCATTTGTGTCATTTTCTATCTTTGCGCAGAATCAACATATCATATGTACTAATTTATGCAAGTTTCTGTTTGTGCCTTACTTAAATATGTATCAATGCTACGCACATTTATAAGTTGATAAATACATTGCACTGAGTGTACTTATTAAAATGTAAAAATTCTTTTTGCATTGGCAAAATTTAATTTTTTTATATATTACACATAAATAAAAAAAGACGTTTAGTACATATAATGCAAAGACGGAACTGAGAAATGTGCTACTTGAGTATAAATTTATTATTCTCCGTTTGTAAGGAATACATTCTGTCGCATGTTACATAATAATCCTCATTATTCATTTAATAGTCTGCTCAGAAAGACTGTTGTGAAGCAAATAGATTTCGTTCACACTGAACTTTGATGATTTATTTAATTACAAGATGTTACTTGTTACAATAAATGATCACATGAATACAATTTATTAAGAATTATTTTCAATTTACAGGATTCCCGTCGATTATTCGTAATTTAAAAAGGATTTTTTTTAAATTTCTTCAATACTTATTAACTTCTCAATTTTTTTATTCAATTGACCTGAAATTTCATTCTATTAGATCTGGGATATTCCAAGAGTACTTCGTAATGGCAGCAAATAAGTTTTCCAGGTTTGACACAGAGAAAATTCAGGAAGCTTGATCATAGAGGTCGTTTGACCTAACTGCTCCCAAACTATGTAGTTTCGGACCGTTTGACCTAACTGCTTTCTCAAATACTATGTAGTAGAGAGAATGTTACGCAATTCTGAGACAAAATACAGCAATTTTTTAGCGGAAAAGTTCGTTTTGTGCATTTCTGATACGGAAAATTTGCATAATTTTTGTTCCTATATGTAATAAATTACTTTCGCTAACACGTTGTACAATCAGAACCAACGTTTTCTGGGGTATGTAATACCAAACTATTGGTTTACGGGTAAACGTCCGTCCGCCTGCCAATCCATCTGTCGCTCCGTTTGTCTGTGGTCAACGTCAGCGGCTAAAACGTAAGCAAGATTTTCACAAAAAGTTTCCCAATTGATGAGACCGATGTTGCAGCTCCTTGAATTTGAAACTGATATTTTATTATTTGGGGGCTACTTTACATGAAAACGCAAGGACATATTCACATTCTTTTCAGAAATATCTCCAAGATTTATTTTAAATGATATTTGATTTTTATGACTAGATCTTTAAATGTGGTTGTTTAATTTTTTTCAAAATCTGAGTAGTTTTCATGTAATTCTGAGTAAAACGAAGGCATATTTAAAAACAATATTTTCTCAGAAACGTCTCCAATTTTCTTTTCTTGATATTGAAGAGGAAGGAAAGAGCGCGCAGGATCCGTGGCTCGTTTCTGAGGGTACTGCTCCGTCATTCGCTTGGTGTTGATCGGAGAAAGAGCCAGAAACTACCGATCATAGCAGCCGGCCTCTAGAATTCTCCAGACAGCGGTCACCGGTGTCAAAAGAGACAACAGTTTTGACACGCGTCAAAAATCCTGCCACCGTCGGGACTAGGACCTCCCAGTCGGAGGTACTGCAGTGACATCATTTGATGCCCTGAGCCACCTAAGACGATTTGTGACTGCAAATACTTTTAATGATTTCTAATGAAATTTCTCAAATACTCGAAAGTTTTGTTTAAAAATGAGTTCAAAATTTAACATTTTTAGAAACCCGCAAACAGTATTTTCTCGAGAACGACCCCGATTGTTTCATGGAGTTCGTTACTCCAATAGTTATGTCATGATGAAATTAAATTGATTTAAAATTTTCGTCTGTTGGTCCGACCGTATGTAAATAAGGGTATTTGCCTACTGAAGTGGTACCAGTTGAAGCCCTGCAAATTTGAAATTTACTTTTTAATTTTTTCAAATTTTTAATTTCTAAAATATTCAAAAAAACAACTTCGAACTTTTTTAATTTTTTAATTTCTTAATTTAGTTTTCAGGAAAATCTCTTAAATTAAAAAAACATGATAATTTTCTTCTCCATGCCTAGATTTTTAAGATTTTTTGAGACTTTTTGGCACGACACCAATTGCTGACAATACAATCGGAACAGTTTTCAGTCGTGAAACAATCCATTGTTCTTTCAGTCACACATCTCTCTGTATATGTTAATGTTTGGCTGATATATTGTATGATGTTGCTGGAATTGACGCATGCAAAATCAAGAAACAAAACTTTCTTAGCAGATTTTCTTTGGAGGGTAACATAAAATCTGTTGTGCTTAACTGTTTTGGTGCTCAGGATACTGTGTTCTAGTATAATTTATTGGTTCCATTTCTATAGCACAACTTCTGGGTAACACTGATAATTATGTAGAACCAATTTCCCGAGATATTCCATACTTCCTAGCAAATTTGGTAAGGCTAATGTAATCGTGTTTCAGTTTGTAGTCTTAGTGAGCTAATTCAATACAACTTAGATGATTGCTGAATGACTTTATGATTTAACCCCACATACGAGAACATCATCAAATACTTCTGGGATATGACTTATGTTAGAATTGTTCTTTGTACGAATCAACTTATATTGGAATGATTATTAATCCATCGATATTAAGTAACCTCTATTGAGTCATTTATTCAACATTTCTCTCGTCAATTGGGTTTGGTAGCTGCTGGAGGATACGTACTGCGACGTCGTTTCTGCTTCTAGGAATTCTCTTAGTGCTTCTAACGTTGAATTGACATTATTTATAGATAGACTACAGTCCTCGTCTGCGTGTAAATTTGCCTTGTGATTTGAGGAGTAAATGCCTTCCTCAAATATCCAATTGTTTTTTCAGCTCGTATATATTCCCTTCATGACTTGGCACTTTCACTCTTTGGATTGCGTTTTTCGGATAGTTGCAACCGAAATAGTTCATTTGAATTCTTTCCATCCATTCAATTTCCTACCAGTTGACGAGTATTGACTGACGGCAGATAATCCTTCACTTGATTAATTTTACGATTTTATTAAAAATTACTGATTTAATATAAAACTGGTTAATTACAGAAAACGATAACCGAACTGTATTTCTCTACCTGTCATTTAAGCAATAATCACGAACGTTGGTTGAGTAGAACGCTCAATTCTATGCGTTTTTGTGAGTCATAAATAGGGGGAGGATTTTAATGAAATGTCCTTTTTTCTTTTCACTTCAAATTAATGGCTTTTAGTATAGACATTAATTTTATTTATGCAAAAAATGGCTCTTTTATCAATTTTTTTCATTTTCCGTCGGTTTGACTAATAAGTAATTTTTTGAAATTTCCATTTTTTTTTTTTTTCTTATATAATATTTACGAGATGCAACACATGTTCTCCATAGAATTCCTGAGTAGCCTTTTCGACTTCTTCGCTCAAATATTTAATGTCAGTCGTTTATGTAATCTAAAGTTCCTGTGATATTAGCACCATTGTCGGTTCGTTCTATTTTGCGATGACTAAAGACAGATTTTCTGTTAAAGAACCACTCAAACCCAAATTTTGTAAGCTGAATGAACTAGAGGAAGAAGTCTCGATTACATCAGTAACATATCCAACAACTTGGGTTTTTAGAGCATTTTTAGAACATCTTAAGATCATTTTATTGATATTTTTGGTGATGTTATAGGTCATAAAAATTCGCCACCTAGTCATAAGTAGGGAACGGATTTTCATGTAATTACATGTTTTAAAGGAACAATTTTTTTTTAGAATTACTAAAGAATTAGAATTTTTTTTTTTTTTTTTTTTTTAATTACATATTTATTACAATTTCTTTTTTTTTTTAATAATTTTTTTTGAACAAAATTTCAGATGCACGTTTGCAATATATGTTACGGAATATTGTTTCTTACTGTGCATTGGATTGTTACTGGTCTTGTATGACTACCATATCTTCGCGATGAAATGTCAAACTTACCGCTTCCCCCGGCTTCTTGAAAAAAGGTTATTCAGAGACAAGGATGACCGAATGCTTGTGAAGCAGAAATAATTTCAACCACGTTCTGGTTCATGTTTCAAACAGCAGATGTGACTTGATTGAAAACTAATAAGTATTATTTACAGATGAATGTCTTATCGTGTTGATTTTGAAGGCAGAATTTTTCCCTTTAACCTCCCGCCCCAACCTCTGGAATCCATCACTGGTTACACAGTAATAGTATCTTCATCGGCTCTCCGTAAACAACACTGCACATACGTATAAATTTTATATTTCGACAGACACTCTCGTATGAAAGACCAATGTACAATTCCTTCTGTAGAGGTAGAACCGTCTTACAGGCGCTCGGAATCTATGGTAAAATCGGCGACGTTCTATGCTCTGAAAATGCTTCTATGAAGCAATTTCAATCCTTAAAATGAAATTTTATTTTACATATTTTCTGTTTTTTCATACATAATTTGGGAAATATAAATACATATAAATGTACATATTTTACTTTTTTACTTTCTCGTATACGTACCACATACGGAGTAAAAAACATAGTATAGAGGAAATTATGTAATGTTGCGGAATATCGATTTTGAGATTTCAATAGAACTACAGGTTTTGGATTCCCCTGATACCGAAAGTGTTTTTTTCGCAAACGTCCGTCTGTTCGTCTGTGAGCACCACTAGCGCCTAATCCTACGTACATTTTTTTTCCAAAATGGACATTCCCTGGTCGATCTGGCTCGACTCGAGGCGCTGCGGTTTTGAAATATTTTCTTTAAAATTTAGGGGTACTTTACACGAATCCCCACGGACATTTTCAAAATTTCCTCAAAAACGATTTAATTTTTTTCTTTCAATTTCCTTTGAGAACATACACATATAAAGACGGCAGAGGTCCGACTTTTAAATAATTACATAAATTCCGCCTCCAGTCATAAGGCATCGCTTGGGAGCCAGGGGGCGGGCGCCCACCCATGGCGCGTGGCGTGGGTGGGGCGGCGCAACCGCCGAGTGCTAAGTGAGCGCTTGGGCGGCGAAAAAGCGGCGCGATGACGCGCGATATCCCGTTATCGACTGCGCCGCGCGGCCGCGCTCGGCCGTGCCCCCGTCCCGGCGCCGCGGCGGCCGCAAACAACCACGCGATATGCGCCGGGGCGAGGGGAATGGGAGTGAATGATGGGAGAGAGTAGCAGGAGGAGGAGGAGGAAATGTGAACAAGGTGAAGTGAGGGGAGGGAGGGTTAGTTAGTTAGTTAGTTAGTTAAGCCTTATTTTACGCGGCGAGACTCGTGCCTTCAGGCCCGCTCTTCCGTCAAATTTCGCTTCTATTCACCATCTAGTGGAGAAAGAAGGTATTATGTTGGGCGATGAAAGAGGCGATTTTAATTTAGCTCAGAGGATTCTTTTAGGCTTGAGGAGCTTTTACAGGCAGTAAATCTACAACATGGGACATGTAGCTTTACTTCCCCTCCGAAGGAAGGCGTACAAAGAACGGAGGATTTTTTCGCCCTTAAAAATCCACGTCTTCGATCAGGTTTGATACCGCAATCTTGGGTTCAACAGTTCGATAGGCTAACTGTTATACCACTGAATCCGCTGGATGGATGGAAATAACGGATGAAATGCGTGAGGAAGAAGCGACATGTAGGTTTGAGGGAGGGAATGAAAGGGATGAGAGTGGGGAGAACAAAGGGAGAGAAATGTGGCACGCGTTGGGATGAATAAGCGAAGGAAAGAAGTCGAAGTGTGTGATAACTGCGGAGAAGGCGGTAACGTTAATGGATTGGAAACTTTTTGTAAGACAAAAGACGTTGTGGAGGCAGAAGAACGAAAGTAGAGACAAAAGGGTGGACGAAAAGGAGAAGTGAATGATGGGAGGAAACATTCGTGATAGGAGAGCAAATGTGGACGGGAAATAAAATTTAAGGAAAATGGTGAACAAAGAAAGGGGTAATAATGTAGGAACACAAAACTAGTAAATTGATAGAGAAGTTAAATATTAGGAGGTGATAAGAGAAATAGAGAAGAAGAAGGTTGGCGGGAGAGAGCAAGGCAAGACTAAGTCGTACATGTGATAATCAGCACGTAGATGAGAAGAGAAAAATCTGTACTTTTCTAATGTTCAGCATAGAACGTGTGAAGAGTTCTTCCAAATATTAAGAGCGTTCAAGGGCCATTCCATAGAAAATCGAATATTTACCTTAAATTTTTTTTCTGAATAACAACTACGATAAAACTACGCCTAAAGTTCAAAGTTCTACATAAAGTGATGATGTTAGGAAATTAGGATTCGTAGTGAGTGAGAACAGCTATGAAATCTTGCTTCAAACGGAAGTACCTTCAATGTTAGGAAACTCTGTATTTAAAAGCTTATTCTGCAAGCAGTAGCTTCTCCTCTGTCTTGTATGTTCTGCAATGGAGACTGTCATATCATCATCGAAGTACTAAGTATGAATTATGAATGAATTATGAATTGATGACGTAATGTTGGGTATTAATACACGAGTGTGAAATACTAATTAAATACGAGCGAGGAACGTAAACATCATACAAGTGTATACCCATTACATCGAGAATCAAACGGTATTTTTTCTACGACTAATAATAGCGATAATAATTTCAACTTTTATACTGAAAATGCAGCATTCAGCCAACGCTATCTAGCGGACGGCATTTTCGCCGTCCCAGGCATCATTGGTTAAACACAACCAAAATCCGAATTAAAATGAGCAGCATACGACTTAAGATCCTATTAATGAAAAAAATATCATGCTTCAGTATCTGTTCTTATTTCTTATCAGTTTAATAATTGATACTGTCTCCAAAGACGGCTTCTGCTTTTCTTCCGTGTTTTGAAACACGGCAGGGCATTTGTGGTTTACCGTCATCACCTCACTATTTCTTCCTGCATATTAATATACACAATGTAATGAAACATTTAATAATTAGGGTGAAACGATGACGAAAGATTTATTATGTCTCAACTGTTATCTTTTCTGATTGGTCAAACACCTGTGCTATAACGAAACGGTATCATATTGACTGTCATTAGGCAACGGGCTACAATTAACTAATAAAAGAATTAGGTTTACAATGGGGGTAGAAAAATAACATGACGGGTTATTTTTAACACGTACGCAGAGCACATAATAAGGATGAACTGCAGAATGCGGTATATGTCAGAGGTCATAAAGTGTTAACGGTCATCATTAAAGCGGCGGGAGAGGTGCTCCCCTTGCCGATCGCCGCGGATGGGGGTTGGAGGAGGGGGAGCGTTTGTGGCTGCCGCTCACGCGCCCCACGTTGCCAGCGGTGGCGGCGCTCGCGCGGCGCTGCGGTCGGGGCGCCTCCCACGTCCGAGGGCGGCGGCGGAGGGGGAGCCGGCGGCGGCGAAGGCAACGGTGGCGGCGGAGGCAGCGCCGGCGGTGGCAGAGGCTGCGGCGCTGCGGGGCGGCGTGGTGGCTGCGGAGGTGACGGGGCGGCAGGGGCCGCGAGGACTCCGCGGGTACGGCGGGGTGGCGGAGTTGGCGGGGGCGGCGCGGCCGGCGCGGGCGGCGGAGGCGACGGGGCCGGTGGGGGCCGCGGGAGCTGCGCGGAGGCAGCGAAGGCGGTGAGGGCGGCGCGGGCGTCACAGGCGTGGCAGCGCCGGAAGTAGCAGAGGCTGTGGCATTGGGGGGCGGGGCGGCGGGGGCGGCGGGGGCGGCGGGGGCGGTGAAGGCGTCATCAACGATAGAGGTGTCAGCGGAGGCGACGGTGGCAGCGGAAACGGAGGTGGCGGCGGTAGAGGTTGGCCGGGGGGGGGGGGTAGAAGTGGAGGCGGCAGTGGCGGAGGCGGCTGCGGGGGTGGCGGAGGGATGGGCGGCGCGTGGGCGCGAGTGTGCGGCGGACGCAGCCGCGGGCGGTGATTACCACGACGCCAACGACGCCAAGGCACTCCGTTGGAAGGCCGGGGGACGGATAGGCTACTCGCTTTCTATCTCTAAGTACTTCAAAACTCAATTCTTTCGTGATGTGGGGATGAAAGAATCCGGTTCTACGGTTTCTTTGCGCTCTCATTTGAGCAATGCTCCACTTTTACCATTATTATATCAATATTATCACGCGTTTATCAAATCCATTCACCGGCTTATTCTGAGTCAGTATTACCGCGGGGTCCTCAAGGTCTCGGACAGGGAGATCCTAGGGTTTGAGACTCGTCGGTGGCGGATTATCAACACCAGAAAGGTCGAATTCAATTCCGGATGAGAATAGCAGCGGCTGGCTGCTCTGATCGCAATGTGTCTATGTCTTTCCCATCAATACCATTTTGGCGGGGAGAGTTCCTACAGGCAGCAGATGGGGCGATGCGAAGAGTAAGCGCAGGATGCAGTCGGGAACAGCGTGAAGAGTTGGACATGGGGAATGGAGAATGTAGGGGCAGGAAGCAAACAGAGATGGTGGGAAGGCTGTCAGCTGGACTTCCATGACCATAATTTTTGAAGTTGCCCTTTGTCTTGCCAGTTCTGTCAAATACCGTCTTTCGCTGCGAGAGGCAACACGTCAAGCGCGGGTGCACCTACTAGATATACTGCACACGGACTAACGCTGCGCAAGCGCTGGTGGCAGGGCGGCGGGGCGGCGGGGCAGCGGGGCGGCGGGGCGGCGGGCGGCGGGGCGGCGGGGCGGCGGGGCGGCGGGGCGGCGGGGGGCGGGGCGGCGGGGCGGCGGGCGGCGGGGAGCGGGGCGGCGGGGCGGCGGGGCGGCGGGGCGCGGGGCGGCGGGGCGGCGGGGCGGCGGGGCGGCGGGCGGCGGGGCGGCGGGGCGGCGGGGCGGGGGGCGGCGGGGCGGCGGGGCGGCGGGGCGGCGGGGCGGCGGGGCGGCGGGGCGGCGGGGCGTGCAAGAGGCTCCAAGAGCAGAGAAGGGCGGGGAGGCGGGAGGGGCGTGGCGGCTGCGCGGCGAAGAGCGCTCGGCCGCGTGTGGACAGTTGTGACGGGCGAGCGGTCGTTCGCGTGGTCGTCCTCGCGTCATAATCCGCCCGCGGCGCTCGCTGTCCTCAGACGTCGCTGTCTGAGGAAGGAGCGATTGAAGAAGAGGAAACTGTCGATAAATATACCTCGTAGTATCCCTCCAATAGCTAGTTTATAATTCAACAAGTAATTGTAACTGTTTTATTTAAATATCATCGATCAATCACTATGGTTCAACGAATAGCCAGTTTCATATATTTAAGAAATGTATACCATTTGTGAGATGAAAAATGCTATGAAAGAATATATTCAAAATAAATAATAGTTTAACCGTATCACATATTAAGATTTGAAATATTAATTTCCAGGAAACTTCGTTTCAGTTTTTGACTTAAACTTCATAGTTATGATACTGTGAAACTGATGTAATTTCCAGAAAGAAAGAAAAGAAGACATAAAATCGGAAAGAAAAAAATAAGAGACTGAAGGAAATAGATGTCTAATTACACTAAAACCAATTAATATATGGTATTACGTATGTGCTTGTGGCATTAACAAGTAATAAATTACGTGACGAAAGCACTCTGATAAATACCGCCCTACGAGAATTCAGTGACATTAACGGAACATACTTATATATAGGTGACATTTAATTTCCGGTGCCTTCTTACGTCATTTAAAGAATCTCCGAGCAATTAAGGGGCGTTTAAAACTCAATCGAAAATGCTTTCTTTAATGAAAACCTTTAGGGCGCGGAGGCGAAGCGAGGAGCCAGGCCAACCCAGGCCATCATGGCCACACCCACTGGGCTGAACCAATGCAATAAAAATCGTTTTAGATATTAAATCATTAATAAATACCCTTCTCAGAAGGTTGAAGTAACAGGAAACTAAGGAAAATAACGTCATTTCAAAAAAAGTATTTAAAATTGATGACATATGAAAATGTTGCATGAAAAAAAATTGAATGGCCATCCATGGAACGTAAATACAGGCATGATAATTTCTTTTAAAAATTTCAATTACAGCAGGACAAACTGGTGCGGATAATAATCATTTATAACAAAAACTTCAGTGTTATCAGTAAACAATGTTTCAAATTTAGTCTATTCACAAATTAATACTCTGAAGGTATTTAGAAGAGTGATATTAATAAGTTATATTAAATGTTTCAAGATGGTTTTAAAATGTCTTGGAAAACTTGCCTTTTCGCAGTTTTATTTTTGTGACTTGTGTAGAACTATTAAAGGCATTTGCAGAGGTTTCGAATAGCTCAAAACTCGTGAGTCAGTTTTACCTGACACAGGGGTATTGTATATCGTTCTTGAATTAATTGAATCATAACACCTATAATCTGCCAAAACTAACTTCTTTAAACTAAATATTTTTTTAAGCTGATTTCAAAAGGACGCGAAAATAATGTATAATATAAAAATCAATATATTCTCGTTGAACTCTCCTGGCCAATTTCGATCACAAGCTGGATAACAGCATCATTCACAGATGTTACTTTTACGTTATTGTTACTATAAAAAGTCTTTTAAACTTATATTCTCATGATAAAAATCCTATCAAGGTCGGTATTCTGCTAAGAAAAGAAACAAAACACAACATACAATAAACGAATATAGATGTTTATTTAACCTCAAGGAAGTTCAAGAGAAGGTGAACCAATTCAAAGATTGATCCGATATTAAGCGTTCACGTGAGCCTTCAACCACGTCCAGGCGTACTGAGAACTTCAAAATCGGTCCCGCATGTTACCCGCTCAGTTATCTCTAAACGCCTTTTTCAGAATCAATGTTACAAACGTCGAGAGCGTGTAGGGCGGTTGAAGGTAATAACTATTTGCTAACGAACACAAGGGAGAAATAATACGAAGGAAATAGGGGTTTTGCAAGCTGCACATTTGACTGCTGTCCCTGATTGATTCATTGTTGTGTGGTAAGTATGCTAAATCCCTTTCACTGTGGCCGAATGCGACTATCCAAACACTAGCGCATGATTGTCTAAAAATCAGAAGAAATGTCACCTATGAAATTTTGATGTTTTAATTTCTCAACTTATGTCCACTGTCAAAAAGTTGTCATCTTCGGTATCACTGCTTTCCCTAGAAGTTAATTACATTTATTCTAAGACCCGTGTATATTATTATTAGAAATCGTACGTTCTTATATATATGTATATATATACACACACACCCACGTTCCGAGCGCCCTTTGCGCACATTTGGGCATTGGCAGACTTGCGGCGTGGCGCGCATTTGGGTACTGTGCGTCACGGTACGGCGTTGGCGCTTGTGAGGCAGGGTGTGGCGGCGGCAGCAGGGGCGGGGCGGGGGCGGGGTTGGCGCGCGGGAAGCCGCGGCGTCACCGGCACTTGTGCGGCTCCGCCCCCCGCCGCTGCCCCGCGCCACGCCCACCGCCGCCGACCGCGTTGCCCAGCGCGACACCGCCGCTCCCCGCTCCCTCCGCAGGTGCACTGGCACTCGCCTGGCGCCTGCCCGCGGCGCCGCCCTTGCCGCCGGCCCGGCTCCCCGCTCCACGGGCCCCGCGTCCCCTTCTCGCTTCCCGCGCCCCCCTCACCCACCTACGCCCCCCCCCCGCCCCACCCGCTTCCCACGCGTCCCGCGCCACGCCCCCGTCCCAGCGCGTCGCTCCCCGACCGCTCCGCCGACCCGTTCCCCGGACCCGCTCTCCGCGCCCCGCTCCCGTGACCTGCTCCTCTCACCGCTTCCTCGAGCCCCGCGCCCGCCGCCGCGCCGGTTTAATTTATGGCCACTCCATGGGGGCTCGTTCCTTATAGGAGCTTCCGTCTCGGGGTTTTTGACCAGTGATGAAAAGCTTTTTGAAATCGATATGTGGTCGTCAATCGACATCATTTCGCTCATCTACTTGCATCAAATGGCCGAAAGATTTTTAGTTGTTTTGTTTTTTCCGTTTTCGGTATTTAGTTACAATTTATGTCATTTCTTACTTTATACAATATTTTTAATACGTTCTAAAGACGTAAGGTAATTTAAGTTTCTTATTTATTGTTGAAGTTTTCGTTATTTCGGGAAAATAAAATTTTATGATTTATTTGGGAAACGGTCAAAGTAATATTCCATATCTTCTTGTTATAACCGATTCAGACTTTGAAATCTTATATTATTAAAGCTGAAGTGCGTTGATAATGTGAATAATCAAAGTTGTCGTCACTCGCGATCATTGTCATCTCATTTTAAACAATCGCTCAACAAAAATTAAAGGCAATTAGCAAGATTAATTTACAATGTAGTACGTTTTGCAGTAGTAATTATCTAATTCGCATTTAACTTATAGTCCTAATAGAAGTAAGAACTACTGCACTCCTGTTTTCCTGATAATCTGAAAGTTCTGCCAGCACGTCATTTATCCTGTAGCACCGCATCATTTCTTCACGATTTGAAAACAACATGCAGGTCAATTTTTCTCCCTAAAAAGATATTAAAATTAAATTAAAAAATGTAATATGGACATATAATATGTCATGTGTTATATGTAATGTGTATATAAAAAAATGTTATACGGATTCGGTGAAATCCTGTAAATATTATCGAGTTTGTACAGAGACAGAAATTGCACCTCTAAAACAAATAAAAGAAAGGTGACTGGTGTTGGATTACCAGGACAGCGATTCTATGTCTCAAGTCATTTATTTCCTCTTCAGATCGAAAGACATACTATTTCAGTGTCCGTCTAGAGACAAAACAAATCTCTTTCTATCCTTATGAATACGTATGATTCATTGAACACTCCACGGTATAGGTATAGAAATTATGGGCGTGTTTGATCTGATATGTCTGTCACATGTGTCGCAGGGCACTAAGAGTGTAAGTAAAAATAGTTCCTTTTTAGGAGAGAAGTATAAGTTTCGAATTATGGGAAAACGAATGTTGCTAATATTTGAATCACAATAATACGTTTATATATATATATATATATATATATATATATATATATATATATATATATATATATATATATATATAAGAACTGTTTCTTATCGATGTTTGTTAATTTCGTGTTTCTGTGCCTTTTCATTTCTCCTTGACTAACTTCGGATCTACCTGATTTACTAAACACAAGTTATAAATTAGAAATCACATCATAAATAAATACGTCACCACACAAATACATGAATAAAGTATTCTCTGAACAAAAGCCAGTATCAGACAGTTTTTTATTAATTCCAGGCAACTCATATTTTGCGTTTCCCACGCTTCGCGTTGCTTTCTTTGTTTGGGCCCACCTCCTCTGACGCAAGCGGCGCGCCCACGCCCCGGGCGACCGCCCGTTCGCCCTCGGCGCCCGCGTGGAAGCCTTTCACGAGCAGCGCTCCAGCCGCGCCCCCTCGCCTTCGCCCGCCCCCGCCCCTCACTTCGCCCACGCCCACACCCAGTCATCGACCATTCATTGCACAAGCCACGCGCGCGCTGTGCGTTTCCCGCGCTCTTGGTTACACGAGGTAGTCGTATACACACCACCCTGGAGAGGGGGCTCAGAGCTCTAACTAATGTCACTACAGTATCTCTGACCAGGAGGTCCTAGGTTCGACTCCTCAGGTGACAGAATTTTCGACTGTAGCTAGATAACTTGGTAGAGTTCAGTCGCAGTCATAATTCTAGTGGTCGGCTGCTCTGATCGGTAGTTTTCTGTGGTTTGTCTGATCAATACTAGGCGAATGCCGGAGCATTACCTTAGCAAACGGACCGCGGACCGCGTGCATTCTTTTCTGTTTCTTTCTTGTCCTATCTTCACCCTGACATACATTTACTCTTACGTGCATACACTATCCCACAACCAGGAGGCCGGTCGGAAGCTTAGAGCTTGTCCCGACTGGGGCGCTTCCCCGCTGATAGGAGATACTTGGTGGGGAAACCCGTTATTCTCGTAGGTAGGCGCCGGATCTCACATGCGGGGGAAGATCACTGCCACCTGTCGAGGAAAATACATGCACTACTAGTATGGAATTAATGATCTTTGCAGTTGATGTGTCCAGAATCACTAATCAGTCAGTCATTTACAACATTGGTACGATTTTAATTTTATTATTAAACTGTAATGCAAATGTTTTAAATTATTGTTCAGATAATGTCATCAACACACGTGAGAATGTTGCACGTGGCTGGCAACACTACATTTAGTAGGATAACTCTTGTATTTCTAATATTCCATTCTTATTTCATTTTCGTAAGATATTAGCTATACAATATTGATATTTGCAAACTTGAACTGCGCTATATAATGCGTAGAAAACCTAGTTGTTCATCTGTTATTATCAATACTCTCACTCTTACGCAACCAAATCCCATTTTCTGAAGTAATTCAGCAGAAGTACCACAGTAGTCACTAACCGCTTGATTTCCGTCTCTCGGAGTCAAACACGTTCTCTCAAGATAGAAAGTGGATTAATAAAATTAGGTTTTCTGGTGGAAAAATGTGCAGTGCCTCTGACCGGGAGGTTCTAGGTTCGCGTCCCAACGGCGGCAAGATTTTGACACTAGCTTGTCAGCTAGGTCGAATTCAGTCGCTGTCTGGAGAATTCTAGCGGCCGCCTGCTCTGATCGGTAGCTTTCCGTGGTTTCTCCGGTCAATATCAGGCGAATGCCGGAAAAATACCCTAATAAACGGGCCAATGACCGTGCTGGAACATATTCCAGGACGCGGACTTCTAAGACTCAGGGATACAAAGGAAACAGTTATATGTTGATCTCACACGATGACCAATGTCTCAATTCTCGTGATGATTATGTGAAAAACAGTGCAACGTATGCTGCATGTGCTACAATCAATTATTTCCTTGAAGTTGTGTTTTTATTGGATGACGACCTAAGTAAACTTACTTTCTGGATGCGCTTCGTTTTATAAGGATACGACGGCTTGAGTCTAAATCGGCCACGCTCAAATGCAACCCGCAATACACTGCCGGAATATTCGGATCTCATTTATCGTTCGTAACTCGAAAAGACGCCTTTCAAGCCTTAAACCCCCTTTTATTAGGCTAGAGGTCCCACGATAATTCGCTCACGTCTAAATATAGAAAATGCGGTCTTATTGTTTTGGAGGTATCACCCCTCATAATAAGTAGTTTTCCCTTCACGCGCATGTATAGAGAAAGAGGAAGAGGAGTTTCATGTGCCAGAGTTCTTGAACGAGTGTGCTAGCAATTATAATAATTGGAATTATTTTAAAACATATTTAAGAACTGAACTCAAATATCTGTTTATAAGAGAATTTTGAATTATATATTAAATAAGAATATTCTCGAAAATACAATTATTTTTGAATTTTGTTATATCCACGATCTTATGTGCATGTACCGAAACGCGTATCACGTACGCCATGTCACATGAATCGTACCGTTTTGACAAAACTATCATGAAATATTAAGCATAAAAATGGAGCAGTCGAATGCAGTTTTGTATTCTTATCTCAAATATTCTTTTGTATTTTGTGCTTCGAATAGAGGAGACATCTAAATGAAACACATAAGCAGTTTTTTTCCATTCCTGATTCCAAGCTGATTTTCATCCTTGATTTTCAAGCTGACGGGACATATGTAGTAAAGTTCTAACGGTTTTACTACTTTTTGTAGAAAAATGCTCTTATACTAACTGTTTGCGCTTTGGAGTGCTCTAGTAATACAATTTAGAAACACAAAAATGAATTAGCACTAAACGTTGCAAATTCATGTTACCAGAGATCTCCAACAATGGCTGTACACGCACGGACGTGACGACAATGAGCGAGCGCTCTGCGCACAAAATGAAGTTGGGTTCAAGTGGGTGAAAATAAGATGTCTAGATGTAGATATTCATTCATACTCACACAGTTCATCTGAAATAATTCTCTGAACCATACCTTTCATTACAAAATGGATTTTCATAGTCTATCTGTGCCTCTTTTTCATCAGCATCCTCCCCCTCTTTCCTACCACTAACCACCGAGGTCCCTCTTACTAATCCTCTCATTATGCAAGTGTGGGTCAGTCCTCGTCTCCGAAACACTTTTCACTCTCAAACAATCGTTTTGTAAGAGCTGCACTTTTTCTCGCTGTACTTTAAATTAGTATTATTGATGTTTAGTCTTGATGTTTTCCACGTATTAATTACGCTACGCATTTATATTCAGATTATAGTGCCCGATTTGAAATTATATTCATTTTTGAAACACTTTCCATATTTTACAGGTTTCTCGCAATTAGATGCAGTTTCTCGGCGCCTTCTACGCACCTTTCGGAGTGCCCCCACTCATACCGAGTTCACGTGTCTGACTCGCACGTTCGTGCACATCCGGCGTGAACACGCGACCTCCTCCACTCGCCTCACCTCGCCATGCCACGCCTCGCCCTGCCACGCCCCCTCCGCAGCGGTAATTCACGGCAGCGGACGCGCGCACGCGCAGCGGTCACTCGCCTCGCCACGCCACGCCACGCCACACGCGCCCCGGGCACGCACTCGTTGGCCCCGCCGCCCCGCCCCGCCCCCCCCCCCTTCCAAACCCCCAGCCACCCAAGATCCCCCACCACAGTGACTTAACACGATCACAACCGCCACACCACTACTATCACTACAACACTACTATCACTACCACCATCATCAACAAACAACCATTATCGTCACCACACCACACCACCATGATGATTGATTGATTGATTTTTTCGTGTTTCCGGGCGCGTCAATTTCTTAATTTCTTTCGTCATTAGTCCCGTTACTGTAGTGCATGATTTTTTCCTCGGGAGATGGGGTGATATTCCCCCGCTGGATGGCGAGATCCGGCGCCGGCCTGCTGGCGGCTAGTGGGGTTTCCCCCTAACCAGGACTCTCCCACCAGCGGGGCACTGCCTCAGCCGGGACAAGCTCTAAGCTCCCGACCGGTCTCCCAGAATATGTGGTAGTGTAGTGTGTGTTAGTGTAAGTGTGTGTGTGTAAGGGGAGGGGATAGGACAAGGAAGAGGAAGGAAAGATCGCGCGCGGCCAGTGACCCGTTTGTTAGGGTACTGCTCCGGCATTCGCGTGGTGTTGATCGGAGAAACCACGGAAAACTACCGATCAGAGCAGCCGAGCACACCACCATCATCATCACCACCACCACCATCACCACCAACCACTAAATTCATCAACGCACCACCACCAACATCACTACACCACCATCATCACTCCACCACCCCCATCACCACACCACCACCTTCCCAACACCATCATTATCATCATCACACCACCATTATCTCACCACACCACCATTCACCTGACCATTACCACCAATACCACCACACTCTCGTCTCCACAGCTCCATCTAGTCCCAGCGCATTGTGACCGGCGTGGACTAAGCTTGTGTTTTTCATGCTTTTGTTGTTGCCATTAAAGATGCCCATTGCACAACTCAGATTGACATGTCCCACTCCCAGCCGTTACCACACCACTTACCGTATTCCAAACAAGTGGCACAAAATCAGAAGCTGAAGTATTGTTTTCTTCCAGGACAGCAAAGCCACCAATCAATCACACGCGCAGTGAAAAGGGCACTACATCCGATTACCGAAGTCAGGAACACAACGCGACCAACTAAACACACACGCGGGAGCCGGTGAAACAGTATGCCTCTCTTCCAACCACTCACGGACAACAAATCAACACTCAAAACTCCGCGCTGCATTTTCTCCTCCTTTCCTTTCTTTTTGTGTGTTCCGCCTACGCGTTGCGATGCACGGTGATTCCCCTCACTCCCCATCCCGCTCGCCCCCGACCCCGCCCACCGGCTCGGTCGCGGCCATCCCAGCACCCGCACGAGACACCGCAATGTCGTCACGCAGACTAAACTCGCCGTCACTCGATCGGCCAAGATTCGAGGAAGCGTTGAATCATTCCGTGCGACATCGCCCGGTAAATCGAACGGTTGCGACAGGGAATAGAATGTTGAGTAAGTACCGTGAACTAGTATTTGGAAGTATTCGTGGAAATGTGGTGAAAACTACGTTAATAACGATGTCAGGATTCACAGCAGAATTATTATCAAAAATATGTATTAGATAAGTCAAAACGCAGCAGAACACAATTGAAAACAAATAATTAGTAATATGATATGAGTTCTTAAGCCCCATCTTTAGAATCGTATTTTCCGGAAAGCTCTTTCGGCCGCATTGCGATTGCATCTGTAGTGCTATAATTAAGAAGAAAATATAATTCAGAATTGATATATGATTCATATATAGCGTGTAGTCGGAACAAAGTAAGCAATTAAATATAACAAATATACTTCTTGACCAAAATGGTGATACGATTTCAAATTTCCATCGTAATAATGAATAAACACAATATTTATAAATACATTAAGAGTTGTTTTCGTTCACTTTAAAATTTTCATTTAATAAATTTTCCCATTAAATTGCAATGAATAACTCTCTCATTAACAAACACTTATTTTTTTTATTTTGGAGTGTTGTTAAATTATGTGAAGTTGACCATGGGCAAAGTAGCATTCTTTTGAAAACAAACCCACTTGGCTTCCTCCACACAAAATTAATAGAGATGTCAATCAAAATAAATTGAAGAAAGTCTAACTGATGTTACTGTATTTTGCAAATATCAAAACTCACTTTAAACATTCGTCTCCTAACCCCAAATTTACTCAAACTATCAAATTAATCGCCGCGAAAACTACCGAATGGTACCGCCAGTTGTTCCAAAAGCACGAAATTGTCGAGATTTTATAGCAAACCGCTTATTTTAAAGTTTTTTTATGATAAAGAGATCGTTTCCAAAAAATCTTTTTGACAGCTTATCTTTACATTGTGTTTATTTATATACAAAAAATGTTTCTATCTTACTCTAGTCGCTCAAACTTCACTATATAATCGCGGATATGCAGGAAATTATGTTATAGAACATTGAGTAATTGCACTTCTCTATTAGGGAATGCTCCATTAACTTCTAGCAAGAATTTCTGTTTCATTAAATGTATTTTATAAATTAATGTTGAGATCGTAATGACAATTATAATATTCGGATTTAACCATTGTGTAATACAGAAGGTATCCTTTACCCCTCAACTCACTTGGTATAGGCAACCGGCGTTACTGGCCCAAATGGTAACTTCAATGGACAGACTGTTTTGCCAAACGGGATAAAGTGATAATAAAGATAGACATCACTTTGTTGGCGTTATAAAGACGTAAATACATTTTACTCCATTTTGCAATTATTATTATTATTATTATTATTATTATTATTATTATTATTATTATTATTATTATTACTATTATTATTTAAGAATCTATTTCACTTATTCATGCAAAATCGCCAAAACTCAAAATCCGTAGTATTCTATAAAAGGCGCTAGATGAGTAATTTTTGCCTTCATTACAATAGAAATTGGTTTGAAATTACTCATTTTTATCGTGTACCATATCTGTTGCTTCTGCAGGAACTAGCGATGCTATTACAGATTATTCATCCTCCAATTAATGGAGATAGTGCAACCTTTAATAATACTTTAGTCCCCTCTTAAAAACTACGAGTATTAAACAAGTGCGACAGATATGAAAAAACACTATTTTTTTCAAAATTCACAATTTTAATCCTAAGAGGTGACGTTTAACTAAGCATCTTAACACATTTGCGGCTAACTGCGTCATTTAATTCCTGATCAGATAACAATTTTTTCTGATTGTTGGAAATAAAATATAATGGAGAGGGAAAAACATTTACAAAATAGCTATAAATGATGAAATGTGTGACTCAGACAGTGTGGCTCGGGGCATCAATTCGTGTATCTGAAGTGCCTCTGATCTCGAAGTCCTCGGTTTGGGGTTCCGAATGTGGCAGGATTTTCGACATTAGCTAAATAGGTCGAATTCAGCCGCTGTCTGGAGAAGAATTCTAGCGGCCGGCTGCTCTGATCGGTACTTTTGTATGGTTTCTCCTATCAACACCAGGCGAATCTGGAGCAGTATTCTAACAAACGGGCCATGAACTTCGTACGAGTTTTATCTCATCTTCCTTGTCCTATCCTCACCCTTTATCTACTCACACGCGCTACACTATCCTACGTGTCGGCGGACCAGTCGGGAGCGTACAACATGTCTTGGTTGGGGCGGTGCCGCGTTGGAGGTAATATCTGGAGGGAGAAAACCGAATCTCGTAATCTAGCGGGGGGGGGACGCACCAAACTACAGTAAATTATCAAGGAGAAAATGCGTCTTTACATTACACAGTTTATAATGAATATCACAACATTATTAAAATTAACTAGAACAATCAATTTCCTCAGAGGAGTATTAAGTTATTTTTGTAAAAAAATTTTCGACGAAACTTTATTTCGGCATACTTTCTTTAAAATGTTGAAAAAAGTGTTTCATTTGTTTGATTTTTGAATTAAACAATTAAATTGATGTCTCGTGAAGGAAATATTAAAATGCCTGGATATATTTAAAGAATAAGGGCCGAAGACCATCCAGTTTAAAATTTGGCTCAAGAACATGAAAAGTTGTTTCGGAAGTCAATAGAATTTGACTGGATCGGTGTTACAGTCTATATCAAAAGTCGGCAGTTGATGAACAAGCTTCAGTGTTTCTACGGGCCCGATGTTTTCATTTTTCCGTTCTAATTGATCCACGTGCATTCATTCCATTGCAAACCTGCATTCTCTCATACTCAACATACCTCGCTTCGTGCATCATCGCGTGTCAGTATGTAGAGTGAAAATATCACTCAGAAAAAGCAAAGGTCAGTTATAAGTACCATATCGCCTACTTTTTGTTAAGGCGACGTTTTTTCTGGATAAAAAAATGTGTCATTTCTGTATGTGATTATTCTCTCCGTCGATTCTACATATTTCATCGTCGGAGACTCCATCCTGACAGTTGGACGCTTTCCATAGGCGGCTTCTCCGCCCGCCTTTAGCGTGAACCACTTGTTCATTATCTCCATTTCGCGACCCATTCGCCCGCCTGCCCCGCGCCGCACCTCGCCCGCCGCTCGTCGCGTTTCGCTACAGAGCCGCGGGAGGTATTTTAATGAAACTTCTTATTTCGGCGTCGCCCGGAGGCAGAAGTGAGAAGTGCTCCGAGCGGTGAGGGCGGCGGCTTGTGAAAGGCCGTGGATAACAGTCCATGCAAACCGTCTTCCGACACTTTGCCGCCTTTGAGTGCTTCGGCATGGGGAAAGAAGCCAAGGAGGAGAGAACCTCCGGAGTTCGAGTAGTCTATCAAGACGTTCGTGCTGGTGTGATACTTACACGATTAATTCAGTTTCTCTACAACCATTATTCGTAATATACGTACGTAATATACGTATTCCTAATTAATGTTTAATCGACAAATGGCATCGATCACACAGTCCGTGGATTCCAGTTCGGAATCCACGGCCTGTCAGCCAATTCACATTCCTAAAATTTTCGAAATCTGCGGACAGAATTGCATTTATTTTGCAATTCGCGCTTCTTTTGAACCAGGATAGACAAGTGAATGATTTTGCAGTTTTATGTACGTAACCTCTACATTGTTGTACTCGTATTTCTGGTTACGTTTCGCTTCGATCATTCAACAGAAAATGAATCTCAAAGTCAGCGACGGTGGCATTGAAATTGATACTTCATCTTAAATTAAAAAGACGAATTTGACAATTCTATATTTATAATTATTATTACAATTACAATTATTTCAGACTTATTATGTATCTTACATTACAACACTGATGTGAGAAATCCTTATAGTAATAGTAATAGCCCGTGTAACATCCCACAAAAGGGTAAGGACCTCCTACTTTCAGTATGATGGTTAAATATTAACCTAGTGAAAATGTTTGTTCCTTACAATTAAAACTTAAATCTAATCAGTTTCTTTTAATACAAAATTTTCCCTATTTTCCCTACTTTATTTTATTTCCCCTAATCCTTATACTGAGTTTCAAATAAAAGAAAATCAGTTCAAAACCTATTCTAAATATTTCAGGGTCGTTGAGAATGTATACACTTCTACTCGCGTATAATGGGTATGTTTCACTCGAAGAAATTACGACACTCGGTCTTACGTCGCTCGTGTCCTAAACATTAACTCGTGAATAGGAGGCATCATTATGCGCTCCTTGAAGAATATATTATTCTCCACTCATTTTGGGGATCATGGAAATGACGTAAATCGAAAACATGATTGAAAGACCTTTAAGAATATGTCTCAGGTTAAATCGTCACATGTGTTATAGTACATGGAAAGTTTTATTCAAAATTACCATTACTTATTAACAGATAAAAATAAAACACTATTCATAAAATCATTTGATATCACAACTTTTCGCTTTCGTAACTTTTTCATCTGTCTGAAGAAAACCTCTTTTTCGGGATCGGGAATCTCGAAAATGGTATAAACCTAAAATGTTGATATCAGGTTTTTCTCATCATAACTTTCTCTATTCTACATAAACGAGAAATTAAATATGTGGTTAATCATATAAGAGCTGATGTCCTAATACAAAAAATTAAAATTTAAAGCCAAAAATTGAATAAATTAAATCATATACCATAAAAAATGTTTTAATATCTTCAATTTCATAATCCACTCGCCTGCTTACCAACACATCAATTTAGCACAAATCTACAATACTTCTCGTATTCGTACCCATTTCCCAAAAGAAATATTTCATCCTTCATAAATATTATCAAATATTTTTCATCTCCGGTTTCTTTATAATTTGAAATTTTATAACTTTAAAAATATTAAATAAATTAATGTAATGATTAAGTATAATTAATGTATACTTTTAAAAATAAATGATAATGATCAAAATTTACTATGTAGAAGTTCTGGTTGTGTGTATATATATATATATATATATATATATATATATATATATATATATATATATATATATATATATATATATATATATATATATATATACATATACAACTATTGAATGGGGATAAATTATTACAAATAAATCAAATTTAGGTGTGACAACGTGCCCCAGTAAGAATTATCATTTTATCCATACACTAACAAACTCAGATCTGCGTGAACTTAATTTTTGAATTGATTTAATTCAGAGAAATCGAAATTATGAACACTTTGGCTATACTGTGTCAGGGAATGAGGTACCCAGAGGAGTTACTCTCTCAAGAGAACGAGTACTAGAAGGTCTGAAGGAAGTAATGGAAAGTTCATAAATGTCTCATTGCGTTATTTCCAACTTAAGGAAAGAACGATATCTCTTAGGCCTTGAAATTCATGATTAAAAGGCAATGTTTGTAATTATAACGTTTATGTAGAAATAGAGCGAAATGAACGTTGACAGTAGTATGATTACGTCAAGCCTTGAAGTCTTGAAAATTATCGACTCTTCAAATTCGAACTAGTTTGAACAGAAAAGTAATACAGTAAAAGTATATGCACATATCAACGCACTACTTGCCTGTAAACTCAGAATGATATAATTTATATAAGTTACTTTTTCTGCGTTACGCACAAAATATACCACAAAATTATTTATTTTATCTAATAACAAAACTATATGCGATGACTTATTATGATACTAAGTCACGTTTGCGCGGGTTCGTAGCAGGCGCCAAACAGCATCACATGCACTCTACAAGTCACCAAGTTCACAGCTTTTTCCCTGTAGTAGGAAACAACCTGGCCTACAGCTCTGCGACTATCAAGTTTAGGCTGTTTGCGTTGCCTCTTAATATGAAAGCTCTTTCCCACCTTTCTAAAAATAAATAAATGCGCGTATGGTGCGTTAATTCATAGCACACGCAGACACGCACGAAGCTCGAGAAAGCAATTGGGAAGGGCTACTACAAACGGACAATTTTATGTTAAAACTACGTTCTTTTTTAGAATATGTATTTTTATAAAAGTGTTTGGGCGATGGAAAAGTATGAATATGATAATGCAGTGGATTCGGTTATCTTTAAAATATTACCGGGTAAAATTTCAGAAATATATAAAGAAGCATAAGAATACGATTTCGTTCTATAGCTTCATAGGTATTGTATAGTTATTTACACTTCGTGTTACAATTACTCTTATTTACAAGTTTTTTGGAACGTATTTCACATTGATCACAATATTCTCGAAAAAGTGTTGTATTTTTTTTAAGTATTTTATGTTAAATTAGTCTCTTACAGGACGTAGTTTGCTGGATCCATTTCTATTAATAATAGAAAAAGTTCTCTACCTCATGGAAATAGTATTGAAAGCTGTTGCAGTATGATGATGAATAATGCATCGACCGTATATTTGAGTTTTAATGTAAAATCTGAATCAATTCAAAATAGTTCTTTTATTCCAGAACATGAATGCAAATTTATTTCTATAATACAATATTTAAATATCGTAAATAGAAACTTTGCCCAAATTTACCTTTGTAAATGAAATACCAGCCAGGTAATATAATTGTATTTTGATTGCAATGTGAAATGTTTAATATGGAATGTTTAAATGCGGTTAAACTTCTCCTCGTGGATTATAACTAAATATTAGTAAACTGATTACTTCTTCGTAAATATTAATTATGTATTGATAGAAATTAAAATCAGGAATGAAACTCAGAGAAAAAAATCTTAAAAAAATAGTTACGAATATACTACAACTAACAATTACGCACTATTATATGTTTATGTAACGTAAAAAATAAAATTAATCTTTTTTGAATTGAGGAAAAAATGCATAAAGTGTGCAGAAACAAAAGAAAGGACCATTTCAGTAGTTGCAAGGGATGCACTCAAAAAGTTCCATTCAGCTAGAATTCACAGACAGAGGAACTGTATACTTTTTCTACTATTAAAAGAAACGATAGATACAGAAAATAAAAGAAACGAATTCAATACTTTTAAAAGAAAAGATCCCAAATTACAAATTCAATAATGCCAACTGCATAGAATTTTTAATGCTTAAAAATGAATATATCAAATCAAAATGACTTTTTGAGTTTTAATCTTTCTAGTTTCTATTTATAAAAGTATTACAACATGTGAGAAACACAATTAACCTTACATTTGACTTCAAGTTTTAACGTAGTAATTTAACTTTAAAAGTATACGAAAACCATAGTATTGTGTCAAGTGTTGTTGATCCTGACACCCCCTAATACGTTCCTTCGTGTTCTTAATAATTATGCATTTTGTATGCAACCATGTACATGGAGAGAAACTTTTTGCCTACCCCTTCGCCTAAAGCCTTTGGGAGGTTTCAAGTTTACACATATGAAACATAGTTATGGAACTTCAGACGAATGTGGTACGTAAGGCATTTTTCAGATGTAAAGTCAATTTTAGAATTAGAACAGTGTTCGCCAGGATGAGGATTAGAGTGGTCGATGGTTGAAGAACGTAGAGGTCTGCATTTCTACGGAGGGCGAAAGAGGTCCTACTCGAACCGAAATCGGATGTGAAGTGGGAGGTTTGCTTTTCGACACATTGGACGTAGAGGTGCTAGGGCCTGAAGGAGGCAGAGAGTAGAATTTTTCGGATGTATTATCTGCACAATGTGTTCGGACATTGAAGCTATTCGAAGGTTCTGAAAGATTTCGGAGTTTGGTACTAAATAATTCGAAAGATTATTTGAAACTGAATTGAAGAGTGACGATGTATAAAATTGTAATTTTGTAGGGTTTGTATGTAATTTTGAGTGGTTTTTTTTTGCGCAGGAGGGACACTAGCTGGACCCGAATAGGCCGAATCAATGATGGCATGGACTGGGTGGCGCGCACATAAGGTGTGCAGATGGTGGATTCCAACGCCTGGATTGCAGACGACGACCTGGGCCGCGATGGCCTACACTTCAACAGGAGGGGTGCCTCCAAGCTCGGACGCTTATTTGCGAAGATCAGCGCGCACGCCACCACAGCGGAGCCCGGGAGCAGCTGAGAAGAAAAAGCGATGGACACAGATGAGGGTAAGTCTCTAGTATTGCTGCAGTTAAACTGTAAAAGCATTATTAATAAAAGTTTAAACTTTTAGAATCTTGTGGAAGTATACAACGCCGATATTATTATAGGAACGGAATTATGGCTTAGTGTGGATATCTCAAATGCTGAGATATTTAGGGAAGGTTACGTAGTGTTTAGAAGAGATCGGGGTAGTCGCGGTGGGTGTGTGTTTATTTGCGTAAATAATTGCTTTAAGTTCGTAGAATTGTGGTCTGATCTAGAGTGTGAAATGATTGCAGTGGAAATTCAGGGTAAAAACGATCAAGATACATGGGAAATAATAGGAATGTATCGACGTGCAGGGGAAAATATGAATATCTTGCATAAACTCGTAGAAAGAACGCGCGTTAGTATCAAGGAGAATAGACAGTTAATTATCGGTGGAGATTTATATTTATTGGGGGGAAGGTGAAGTGACGCAGGGGAGAGAGGCGCAGGCGATAGTAAATGAGCTAGTTTGGACAAATAACCTAATGCAGGCAGTAAAGCAGCCAACAAGAGACAATGCCATTTTAGACATTTTTAACGCGTCCAGAGGGATCCGTTACGAGTTGTGACGTAGTTCCAGGTATAAGCGACCACTCGGCTGTATGTCTAAAAGTGAAAGGGAACTGTACCTCATAGAACTGAGCGTAAGAAGATTTACTTGTACCGTAAGGCGGACGTGGCCAATTTACAAAAGTATTTAGTCTATAATTATTCCACATGGGCGGGAATTGGTAGTTCTATAGAGGAAGTTTGGAATAATTTTAAGAAAATCATTAATAAGTGTATGGATCTCTATGTACCGTATAAAATCATAACAGGAAATCCCGATCCAGAATATTATAATAATAGGATACGAAAGTTAAAACGCAAAGCAAGGCGGGCATATGCGAAAAGAAAAATAAGTGATCAACATTATAAGAAATTTAAGAATCTAACGAGAGAACTATTGGAAGCGAAAGTATTAGCACAGGAAGGGTATTTGGAAACGATCCTTACTGATGAAAATAAAAGTTTTTAAAATACGCACGAAGGCGGAAGGGGAATCGCGAAGAAATCCCGTCGTTAGAAACGGTAGTAATCACTTAGTGGTAGACAATAAACAAAAAGTAAATATATTTAACCAATTTTTCGCGTCAGTTTTGCAGATAAAAGGAAGATCACCGTAAACGAATGCGAAGGAGAAAATTTTGTACTAAATCCGAGAGCACTGAGGAAAAGAATTGCCAAAATAGGTAATAATAAATCAACGGGACCGGACGGAATTTCGGGGGAAATTCTCAAATTAGGGAGAGAAGCTATGTAATCGTACCTATTACGGCTTTTCGAGACATCATTGAACAATTCATGTATTCCTCATGATTAGAAAGATGCCATAGTGGTCCCAATTTTCAAAGGAGGCTCGCGTCAAAATGTTGAAAATTATCGCCCAGTAAGTCTAACGTCTGTAGTGTGTAAGCAAATGGAACATTTAGTGGCAGAATACTTACTCGAAATTTGGGATAACAATAACATCATTTACGAAGGGCAACACGGTTTTAGAAAAGGATATTCATGCGAGAGTCAGGTAGTCACTGTCAATCAGGACATTGCTGATTCTCTCGATGAAGGTTCCATTGTTCATGCAATTATTATAGATTTCACAAAAGCGTTGGACCTCGTTCCCCATGATAAATTAATACAAAAAATTAGTAAGCTTGACGTAGACAGAAGAATTGCTCTCTGGATTCGAGAATTTCTCAGCTCGCGTACTCGTGCGAATCGGGTCAAATTTCTCTTCGAGGGCGGAAGTAACGTCCGGAGTGCCACAGGGAAGTGTCCTAGGTCCGTTGTTATTTATAGCGTATATTAATGATATTTGGCAGGGAATTCAATCAAAAGTACGTCTTTTTGCAGATTATTGTATAATTTATCGGGAAATTAAGAACATAAGTGATACAGAAATATTGCAGGTTGATTTAGATAAGCTTGAATCATGGGCTATCACAAATGAAATTAAATTAAATCCCAGCAAGTGCAAGTTTATTAGATTCGCGCGTTCTAGAAAGACAGACGATATCATATACAAATTAGGAAATCAGGATATTCCGAGGGCTAAATGCTGTAAATATTTGGGAATTGTACTAAATGAGGATCTGAGTTGGACAGAACACGTAAATTATGTAGTGAAAAAGGCGTAAAAGGCATTGCACTTTGTAATTAGAATACTTAGAAAAGAAAGTGGAAAATCAAGGGAATTAGGGTACACGTCTCTAGTACGTCCATATTAGAATTTGGCTCCATATGTTGGAACCCTTATCGTTTAGGGCAAATAAAATCTCTCGAGAAAGTACAAGAATATGCTGCAAAATTTGTTAGGAGAGGACGTTCAAATTCTGAATTTATATCGTGGGAACCTTTGGAAAAAGGCAGAGAGAAATCGCGTCTTTTTGCATTATTCAAATCAATAAGAGGGGATCGTCCGTGGCGTGAAGTACGGGAAAGACTATCAAAACCAACATACGTCGCGCGGAAGGATCATGGTTTCAAAATTCGGCCAAGAAAACAGAGAACAGATGTAGGTAAATTCTCATTTGTAAACAGAACGATACAAAATTGGAACAAATTACCTGCTGCAGTGCTGAAGACTTTCCCTCAGAATGTCAAAAAAATTTTAAATTAGACTAAGTAAATATGGTTAATAGATTAATTTTGTAAAACTGTATCTGGTAACTGTTAATATTTTAATGTTGTTTGATGTTTGTTTTGTGTATTTTGAGTAATTTCTTAGAAAACGCTACCACCGGAAGTATTCTATGTATTCCTAAGTAACAAAATAAATATTCTATTCTAAATAATGATCGGGAGAGGGGGCTCAAGCCATCAACTGATGTCACAGCAATGCCTCTGTCCGAGAGGTCCTAGCTTTGAGATCTATCGGTGTCAAGGTTTTCGACACTGGCTTGTCAGTTAGGTCGAGTTCATTCGCTGTCTGGAGGAGAATTCTAGCGCCCGGCTGCTCTGATCGGTAGCTTTCTGTGTTTTCTCCGATCAACACCGAGCGCATGCCGGAGCAGTACCCTAACAAACGGGCCACGGACCGCGCGAGATCTTTCCTTCCTCTTCCTTCTTCTATCTTCACTTACCCACACTAACACTAACATGTACTACACTACCACACATGCCGGGAAACAGGCCGGGAGTTTAGAGCTTGTCTCGGCTCGGGCGGTGCCCCGCAGGTGGGAGATACCTGGTTGGGAAAACCCTGCTAGCCGACGGTAGATCAGCACCGGATCTCGCCATCCAACGGGGGAAAAATCAAAGCTACCTCCCGAGAGAAACTACACTTATGAGATTAATGACTTTAGAAGTTGATTGATTTGATTTTTTCGTGTTTCCGGGCACGTTAACTGCTTTGGTCATTAGTCCCGTTAGTGTAGTGATTTTTTTTCTCGGGATATGCGCGGTGATTTTTCCCCGCTGGATGGCGAGATCCGGCGCCGACCTACCGTCGGCTTCTGGGGTTTCCCCTAACTAGGACTTTCCCACCAGCGGAGTACCGCCGCAAGCGGGACAAGCTCTAAGCTCTCGATAGGCCTCCCGAATATGTGGTAGTGTAGTGCATGTTAGTGTAAGTGTGTGTATGTAAGGGGAGAGGATAGGACAAGGAAGAGGAAGAAAAGATCGCGCACGGTCCGTGGCCCGTTTGGTAGGGTACTACTCCGGCATTCGCCTGGTGTTGATCGGAGAAACCACGGAAAACTACTGATCAGAGCATCCGGCCGCTAGAATTCTCTTCCAGACAGCGACTGAACTCGACCTTGCTGAAAAGCTAGTGTCGAAAATCCTGCCACTATCAGAACTCGAACCTAGGACCTCCAGGTCAAAGGCGCTGCAGTGACATCAGTTGATGCACTGAGCTGCCGCTCCCGGTACTTTAGAAGTTGACGTGCCCGGAATCACTAATCAATTAATCACGAAATAATGTGAAATAAACGTGATGAGCATTGAACGAAATACAGGATTGCGGGCAGGCTTTTCTTTGTGTAGAGGGGCCGGCAGTTGCTGCGCCGGTGGCCTCGTCGCCCGGAGGGAATTTCCGCGAAGCCCTTGCGGGTACCCGTCAACTGCGGGTACCGCGCTCTCCGAGCAGCGGCGGCGGCGGCGGCGGCGGGGGCGGGGCGGGGCGGAGGCGGCTGGCGCGGCGCTAATTGGCGCGGCCGGGGCGGGGGCCGGGGCGACGCGACCCAGAGCCCCACCCCCTCGCCCCATCGATCCAGCGCCCCGCCGCGCCGCTCCGCGCCGCCAGGCGCGCCCGCGCGCGCGCCCGCCCGAGATCGCGGTCCGAGGCAAGGCGAGGCGAGGCGAGGCGAGGCTGCCCCGGCGCCGCACCGCCGCCGCCGAACAAAGGCAGCGCGCGCGCGGAGGCGGCCAGAGGGTGGGGCGCGGGAGGGGACGGCGGCGGCGGAGGCGGAGGGCGTGATGGCGACTCGAGGACGGCCTGTGGAGGATGGGAGCGCGGGAAAGGGACTGGAGATTCGGAATGCGTGGGCGAGGGCGGAGGCGAGGCGGGCGGAGGCGAGGGCGGAGGCGAGGGCGGGGCGAGGCGGAGGCGAGGGCGGAGGCGAGGCGAGGCGGGCGGGCGGAGGCGAGGGCGGAGGCGAGGGCGGAGGCGAGGGCGAGGCGAGGGCGGAGGCGAGGGCGGAGGCGAGGGCGGAGGCGAGGGCGGAGGCGAGGCGGAGGCGAGAGGCGGAGGCGAGGAGCGGAGGCGAGGGCGGAGGCGAGGGCGGAGGCGAGGGCGGAGGCGAGGGCGGAGGCGAGGGCGGAGGCGAGGGCGGAGGCGAGGGCGGAGGCGAGGGCGGGGGGGCGAGAGCGGAGGCGAGGGCGGAGGCGAGGGCGGAGGCGAGGGCGGAGGCGAGGGCGGAGGCGAGGGCGGAGGCGAGGGCGAGAGGCGAGGGCGGAGGCGAGGCGGAGGCGAGGGCGGAGGCGAGGCGGGAGGCGAGGGCGGAGGCGAGGGCGGAGGCGAGGGCGGAGGCGAGGGCGGAGGCGAGGGCGGAGGCGAGGGCGGAGGCGAGGGCGGAGGCGAGGGCGGAGGCGAGGGCGGAGGCGAGGGCGGAGGCGAGGGCGGAGGCGAGGGCGGAGGCGAGGGCGGAGGCGAGGCGGAGGCGAGGCGGAGGCGAGGGCGGAGGCGAGGCGGAGGCGAGGCGGAGGCGAGGGCGGAGGCGAGGGCGGAGGCGAGGGCGGAGGCGAGGGCGGAGGCGAGGGCGGAGGCGAGGGCGGAGGCGAGGCGGAGCGAGGAGGGGCGAGGGCGGAGGCGAGGGCGGAGGCGAGGGCGGAGGCGAGGGCGGAGGCGAGGGCGGAGGCGAGGGCGCAAACAAGGAGGGGGATGAGGGCGAGATGGGGAGACGAGGGTAAGGGCGAGGTTGTCGAGAGCCGACAGAAGCGATGGCGCAGATGGAGACTAATGCTCTTGCGAAAACAGCGAAGAAAAGGAGCGGAGGGTGCAGGAAGGACAAAGTGAGGCCATTAATGAGGTTTGGAAGTATGAGCTAATGTTAAGGTGAGGTGAGAAGAAAGGGTACTTAAGGAGGAAATACAAGAATAATATAAGTAGAAAATAGAAACTAAAAAAAAATTGTTAGGCGATTAAATGTTATATAAAATAGAAATACATAATTTGAGTACGAAAATATTCGGTGGGTGAATAAACACTGTAAATAATTGTGAAAAGCAAATGAAAGCGATATTTTGATGAGTATGAATCAAAAGAAGAAAGAAAAATGCGATGTTAAATTTATAGATAACGTATAAAGAAATATGAAACTCTTCTTTTTTAAAGAAAATAAAAAAATGAAAAGGAACCAGAAGAAAAAGTGACAATGAATTGACTTAAAAACGCGCGGGAAGGGGAGGGATTCTTATAATACCGCAAAACCCCAAAAACTATAATGAAGATATGGAGGAACGAAGCAATAGATAGAAAAGCAAAATCCCAGTTCACGATGTCTGAGAGAATCGGCCCAAGGGATGAAAGAAAAAACGAACTTAACGTGAGCGAGAGGCTCTTTTATATAAGACAGAAGCTAAAAACTGAAATGAGGTGGAAAATGAAGCTTTAAATAAAGAAACAAAATCTAGAATAACTCGAAGTCTGCACCGAATCGGCCGTAGAGAAAACAGAAAAGCAACAAAATAAATTTAAAACCAGAAGCCAAAAACTAAAATGAAGGCTTGGAGGAACGAAGTTTCAAACAGAAAAGCAAAACCAAGAATAACACAAAGCTCGCAACGAATCGGCCGCAGAGAGAAGAAAAAAGCAGAAAATGACCTGAAATGAGACAGTGCGTACCCGAGGGCGCCTTAAAAACCGCAAAAACCAAAAAAAAAATTAAAATAGAAAAGCAAAGAATGACACAAATTCCGGACGAAGCCAAAAGGAAAAAAAACAACAACAAACGAGAGGCTTTCTTATAATACCTCAGAAGCTAAAAACTAAAAGAAAGAACCAAAGTTCTAAATAAAGAAGCAAAATCTACGAAGAATAACACAAAGTTGCAACAATCGGTCGCGAGAGAAGAAAGGAGCAACAAAACGAACTTAAAAACGGCGTGGAGCGAAGGGCTTCTTTCGGCAGCAGAACCTCCAGCGGCGATAACGGCGGCGGCGCAGCGGCCGTTGGCGGCGACCAGCGCCGGGGCGGAGGGATGGGGGCGCGGGAAACAAAGGTGCGGAGGGCGCGGGGGCGGTGGCGCAGCGGGCGCGGGGGCGGGGCCGGCGAAAAATTTCAGATGCGACGCCGCTACGTAAACAAAAGACGGCGCGCGAGGAACGGCGGGGGCGGCAACGGAGACGCGGAACGTGGTGATGGAGGTAATGTTTGAGACAACACAGTGGATAGTGGTGGCAGAGGAGAAGGTGATGGAGGGGGGAATCGAAGACGAGGTGGTGATGGGCGTGGAAGGAACGGAGATTGAAGGTGGGGAGAGACGCGATGGACCAAGCCACCAGAGGACGTGGGGCGAGGATGGTGGAGAAGGAAATGCGGTGACGAAGGTGGTGACTGATGTGATGCCAGATGATGAAGGCAGAACGGATGGCGAAGGTTGAGGGGATTGTGGTGAAGACGATAAATATACGAGGATCGGGGTATGCACAATTGTAGGCATAAGCGAGAGTGATGGAGACTATGTAGGCTGAAAAGGTGATGGTAAAGCTGGAGGAGGGGAATTGACTGGGGTGACGGAAGGGAAATGACGGAGGCGATGACGGAGGTTGACATGTCTGAGACTAAGGCAAAGGTAATAGAGACAGTGAAGTAGGTGGTGATGAAGGAAATATTGTTGCTTGGATGAAATGGCGAAGATGGAAGAGGTGGAAAAAAAAAAGTGGGGGGGAAAAGGAATGGGCGGTGCCGATTGGTAGTTTTCCGTCGTTTCTCCCATCAACACCAGGCAAATGCCGGAGCAGTACCGTAAAAACGGGTTATCGTCCGTGCGTGTTCTTTCCTTCTTCTTCCATGTCCTATCCTTACCTTTTACACATATTTACACTAGCATGCACTACACTTACGGAACTAATGACATCAGTAGTTGGTGCGCTCGGAATCACTAACAATCAATCAATCAGCGGCGGTTTCGGCGCAGCGAGGGAGAAATAATGACGGTGATAGGCGGAGGGGTGGGGCAGGCAAGGGCAGTGTTGTTACAATCCTAGGTGGAAATGACAGAACAAGGGGCGCATGCGTAAAAGCGTTTTGGGAGTTGTCGGGCTCTGTTTAGGCGATGGAGCGGAGGCGAGGCGCAGCGGTGTTTGTGGTAGACGGGGGGGGGGGGGGGGAGGAGTGGAGGGGGGGTAGACGTTGGCGTCTGCGGGGGAGGCATCGTCGGCGTGGGCGCCCCGAGATGAAAGAGAGGAATAAAAGGGGACGCCGTGAAACCAAGAAAAACATAAATTTTGACGGATCGATGGTTCGCTGAAAGAAGGGCAATTAAAGGGTGTGGCGGGCAAAGGCTGGTGGTGGCGGTGGAAGGGTGGTGGTGATGTCATGGAAGAGAAAGAGCGAAAGACAAGAGGAGTAGTCAATGGTGACGATGGTTGTGAGGGCGGTATTTCGTAAGTCGACGCTGCGCAGAATGATTATAGTGAAGGTAAAGAAGTGGTGTGAAAAAAGAGAATAGTTGTTCCATGATAGGAAATTGTGAATGATAGAAGTTTTGGCATTATGAATAGAAGTGGTAGAATTAACTGTCATGTTAAAGATATTATAGAAAGCAGATGATGATCAAATGGGAACCAGAATGAGCAGAAGAGAATTAATTTCTGTAAATGTGGATATAGAAATGGTAGTGGTATAAAAAGGAAATAAGAACAATGGTGGATGCTCTAAAAGAAATGATCATTTATAGCTGTGACAAAAGAGAGAAGGGGAAGGAATGCCAAATTGTGAATGTTATTGACAAAATAATTTGCTAATCACGAAGTGTGAAATCGATTAATTGATTAAAACATTTTTGTTCACATATTTTTTGTCCATATACCATACACACTTGTATTTCAATATTTAATAAATAAAATAATTTTGCTTAGCATTTTTATTTGCGAAAATAGGAATATTGCCTTTAAACAATAATATTAAAAATACTTTTAATGAGTTAATACTTTTATTGAGATTTACTTTAAAATTTTCGTGTTGATTTTCACTTTTTCGGATTAATTTACGTAGCATAGGGACATATTGTAAGGCTGCAGAAAACTGATATTGTTTTCGACAGCAAAACTGGCATTGTGTGTGCATGATACCGAAATAATGAATAATTTTTGCCATTATGTGAAGTAAATAATTTCCTCTAACGCATTATGTGCCCCGAATACACACTATTGGGCGTCCCTGATATCGACAAATTGGAAGGGCGAAACGTGTGTGTGTGTCTGTCAGTCCATTTGTCCGTCCGTCCATTGGTCCGTGCGTCTGTCCGTGCGTCTGTCCGTCCGTCTGTCCACCGGTTTGTCTGTCCGTTTGTCTGCCCGTTTGTCTGTCCGTTTCTGTCCGTTTGTCAGTCCGTTTGTCTGTCCGTTTCTCTGTTCGTTTGTCTGTCCGTTTGTCTGTCCGTTTGTCTGTCCGTTTGTCTGTCCGTTTGTCTGTCCGTTTGTCTGTCCGTTTGTCTGTCCGTTTGTCTGTCCGTTTGCCTGTCTGTTTGTCTGTCCGTTTGTCTATCCATTTGCCAGTCCGTTTGTCTGTCTGTTGGTCCGTCAGTTTGTCTGTCGGTTTGTCTGACAGTTTGTCCGTTTGTCTGGTCCATTCATCCATCCGCCCGACGTTCTGTCCATCTGTCTGTCCATTCGTGTGTCCATCCCTGTGACCATCCCTGTGTCCATCCGTCTGAACGTCTCTTAACGTCCATTTTTGAACAACGCTAGCGGCTAAACCTTTCGCAAGTTTTTTATCAAACTTAATATTTCGCTATCAATCAGTCGCGGCCTCTTGAATTTGCAACGGATATTTTGATTTTGGTGTAGGATGGTGGCACCGCGGTGGTATCTAAATTCAAGTTTTTAGTTGATAATTATTTTCAATATTTACACGCACTTGTATACCCACTCTCACAGAATATGGGTGATGCCCTGTGCGGCCAAATCTGGCTTTTCCACAGCTTGGACAACCATCGCTGGACACTTGACCAATCCTGGCGTCGAGGCGTATCCGCTCTTATCATTGGCTTTTGCTCCAAGTTTCAGACAGTCCCCTTCCTCCCTCGAAGATTTCCTCCTAGTTATCTCAAAGGGCGGAGCAATTTCTGAGGTCAGTGACGCTGCCTCGCTAACGTGAGCAGGGGGTAACAGGAGAGGAGGGTGGGAGGAAGTAAGAGGAGGTAACAGGAGAGGGCACAGAAACAAAACGGATTGGTGCGCGCAGGCGCGAGGATCCTCCGCCAATTGCACTGGACGTTGGCCTGAACCCCGTGGACGCTGACGAACCAAGGGGCAGCGGGTCACGGGAAGGGGCTGTGACATTTTTTATCGAGTTCTTTACCATCAAAATGAAGTCTAATTTATGGTATCTAATATTGTGAGAAATTTGTGTCAGATTAAATTAATAGCATTGAAAGTTTTGTTTCTTACAAACTATTTTAAAATGCTAATGGTTCTAAAGCAAAGGAACACTAACTATTACATAATAATTTTCGGGAAACACAATATAATGCATTTACATAATATACACATTTCCTATCAAGCAAATTGAAATTCATGTTCACGTATTTAAAAACTTGTATTTTGACATTATTACGCCTTTTTAAGGAAATGCAACCATACACACATTTATTACGCATTATGAAATGTAATCGCCCATTTTTCTATATGAGCAGGTGTGTCAAACAGTGATTTCGTTAATCAATTAAAATCACTGCCGGTGTCCAATAGATTATCATTGCAAAATTGCTATTGTTAATATTGTTTAGACTATTTGTAAAATTGATGCAATTTTATAGTGATAATCAGTGTAAAGGAACTAGGAACCTCTCATTAGAAATATTTCGAAATATAATTGTCTTATTCTTCATGTATTTTTCAAAAGTTGCTATTTTTCTGTTACACTGCTGAGAAGATTATATCTATCCCTTCCCAGTGATATTTTTATTTATTTATTTATTTAAGGTAATATACAGGCAACAGTACAAATCTGATATGGCCTGAATAGGCGCTAACATAATTAATTATTTTCAACATATCACATTGCATATATTAATAGCAAAATTCAACATAATCAATTAATAAAATTGTTTTAATTTGTGGAAATCTACACTGAAGTTAAATATTTTCTTAAATATTTTGAATAACCACGTAGTAAAAAAAGAATAAATTTGAAAACCTTACAATGTTACGAATCAATGTAATTTTCTTAAAACGAGCTGTTAAGAAAGAAACAAAAACTTGTTTGAATAAACTTTAAAGAGATTGAGTATTTAGTTAAAAAATTTCAATTCCGGGACAATTTTCCAATTAAAATATTTAAGCGGAACACAGTGTTTCCGAATCGTATTATCTTTCCAATTTATGTTAGGTTTTGTATGACTCCAGAAACAGTTTCTGGAGTGTTTAGTTCGATTCAAGCTCTCCGCAATTCAAACATCCGAAACCTTGACACGGTTATCGATATTGAAGTAAGAAACGGTTTTTAATTCACAGGAAACACACCGTCCTTGTTTTCTAACGATTAATTGTGAAATAATTTTAGCCATTGTAAGATATACGCATGACAAATAATTTGTGCTCATAAGATCCCAATACTTGAATGCATATCGAACCTGAAAATACATTTGGTTTTAGATCAACACGGAAAACACAAGGGATTCAATGAGATCACAAGTTCTCAAATCTGAAAACTAAACTACAGTCTTTATTATTTTCACGAAATGAAACTTCATACCTTCTTTAATAATATAAAAAACTGTGTATTTGCTAAATATCAAAAACAAAGACGTGTTACATCAAAAACGCAAAATTAGTTATAATAGGCATGTTAAAAATCATCCCCTTCACGCGTATTAGATTTATAAATCGATAGCTAAGAAAGTTTAAAGAGTTTGCGGAGGACAGTAGCCAGCATCTCTTCTATAGTCGACAAGCTATGCCTTCTTCGGCTCTTTCATTATCGCAGTGCACAGGGCATGCTTACAGTAAGGTCTGTTCTTCATTTCTGGGGATAAGGGTGGTAACTGCACGAGATGTCCGTGCAAAGTGGCAGTGCCCGATCGAAGGTGAATAACAATTCTTGCCTCGGGCTTAGAGCCACGGGATGACCACGACAAGGGTCTTATGATCCTTGTGAGTTTGAAAAGAGTTCTGCCACTCTGTTTGCACTCAAAATACATCGTTGGATAAAATCTTGGTAGTAAGAGTAGATATTACCATAAAGATGTCTTTCTGGCTTCCTCGAGGCCAACTTTACTACCTAGTCAGCGGTTTCATTTCCACTTATCCCCACGTGGCCAGGGACACAGGAAAAAACGTAATTCAAATGATGGAGAATTAAGCGATATCTTCGATGTATTTGATGTTGGATATATGATGTCAAAGGTTTACTAGGAGAGAAAGAGGAAATGGACGACAAGGCCGTAGCTTCCTGGGTTCGAAGGGCCGCGGGTTCCGCCTCGGACATAGATGTGTGTTCGTGATGTCCTTACGTATTCTCCCTACAGAAAACCCCAAACATAAAAAATCACAGTGGTCGTTATATGACCTAGTAGTTAGAAAGAGACATTAAAATATATACAAAAAACAACAATTTCCAATTGTCAAAGAAAATTTCACATATTTGAATTCAGACATTCAATAATCGTTGCCTAATAAAACCTAAGGACTTTATTTCCTAGGTAAAATAGTATTATAAAATGGAAATTTATTTAATCAAAAATGAAATTTTCATATATGGTCTGCTAATTCGATTATTATTTATAACTTAATATTCAACTCTCTCAGAGATTTCCTACAATATTGCAATGATATTCATTGTAGCCAATACATATTTTATTCACACTTTCTCTATTTCGTTGGTAAAATAAACATATTTATTAAACTGAGTACCACTGAATTTAATAATGTTCTTTCATTACAATATTTCCATAGTTTTTTAAGCTGAGGAACAGTGACGGAAAAAATTGGTAATTTTTTTTAAAAATTGGCCTAATATTGAGTTAAGACTTACCTGTGTACGCATGGTACCGCAAAAAAATTAAAATATTACTGACTTCTAAATCAATGTATTCTTTTTCAAAATTGATATTATACTAGCAAGTTCATTGGGATTCTAGATCCAATGATATTCCAATTTTTCTGGAGGGTAATGTTACATTATGCTCATATTGCATTATTGAAACTTTCTGAAAAGAACTCTTTCTTTTTACTTTACACTCTTCATTCAGATACACTATACCAGTTATTACAAATACTGTAGTAAATGTCACCTTTTATTAATATCTCTGGGATTTTCAACATTGCAATTACTAATCTGTTTCAAATTTCTCATGAACTCTTTACTCTTCTTCTCGGTATAACTAATTCTACAAATGAAGTTATAAAAAATTGTATAAATGTTTTCAAATTTAGAAAATTGCTTTGCAGTGAAAGCATACAAATTTTCCGTGAACGCATAATCTAAATTTTCTCATATATTGACTGCACTTTCTTCTTAAGGAGTAGAGAAAGTTACGTAATGCTAGGCGAAGAAACGGCGAATTGTCGGCAGAAAAACGCATATTCACCGCCCTTGTGACGAAAAATGGATAAATCCACTTACTAAATTTGAAAAAATCCTCCAAATCGTGGTGTAGCCAGAATCCATGTTTGTGGGTGGTTGATAGCGAAAAATCGACTGACGGTAAAATGTCTGTCCGTCCGTCCCTGAACAACGCTGCGGCTAAACCGTTCAGCCGATTTTCACCAAAATTGATACTCCCAATCGATCTGGCTGATGTCGTAGCGCCTTAAATTTGAAACCGATATTCAATTAGGGGAGGTACTTTACATGTAGCCCTGGGACATTTTCAAATGTTCAAACAAATGGCTCCATAATTTTTTATTACAAATGTAATAAAAATGTAAATGTAATAATTGTTGGATATTGGGAAGTACATTTAAGAGAATATTGCTAGTCTCATGTTCGTTGAAAACAGATTTTTCGTAAGTATTCCTACAAGTAAAATATTGAAATTTGAGATTTTTCCCTTCATGAAACTTTTTCCTTAAAGATAAGATTTTTAAATAAGATCATGTGCAATTTTCGAAACTTTTAGTATTTTCCGCATAAGTTTCCGTGAAATACGGGTGAGAAAGTACGCGCTGTTTTAGCATCACTAGTATTCTTTAAAACTGTCCTACTTCTAGACATTAGGCTCTTCTCGAATAATTGCAAGTCCCTTTCTAGTTTTATTATGACAATGTGGTACTGAAGTATGCATGAAGAAAAGTAAAAATATTGTATTTCTTTCTATAGGAAAAGTTCGCATTTATTAAAAATTTTAAGTCCCTTTCTAGTTTTATTATGACAATGTGGTACTGAAGTATGCATGAAGAAAAGTAAAATATTTAAACTTAAAAGGATTGACCTCTGAAAACGAAAAATATATACTGAAACGATTATGTTCTATTTAGCATAGGTTTTATCATTTTTAACTACTTTTCTAAGTGGCAACTGAAACACAAATCGCTTTAGCCGAATGGTTAACGTCATAGGTACGCTGTCGGCTTGCTAACGTTGTGAGTTCGAATCCAGGTGATTTTTTTTCTTCTGTTACGGTGTGATTTCAGTAGTAATATGTCCAATATTTTGTAATTAATGAATTTTTGAAAAGACTTAGGGCCTAAAAGGGCCAGTTTTATCGTCCATCAGTACGACGACTAGAAGCCTCCGTTCTGTACCAACTGACCGAGGCGCTGGTGTCCTATTTTCGAGGAACTCTATATATTTTGAAATTGAAAAAGTTAACTTTCAAGACTACAAAATTGAAAATAGAATCTTACTGGTTGAAAACTCTTTTCCCAATTCATGTAATAGTATAATATTGCGGAGCAGTGACATTAGGAAGAAAGTATGTGCTGTTGTAGTTCAACTACTTCGTTGTTTACATTATAAGCATTATAATTTCTTTAAGAAACAATCAATCAACTATTTGCTGATAATGAAAATATTGTTAGCATTATATCATTCAAGTTTAGGTTACAAGTTTTCATGAATAACGAATGCAAATTCGTCCGGAAATTCTCTTAGTTGTGTTAATTGGTATTAAAAATAACATAGTTACTTGCTTAATACTACGCGGTTCTGTATTTCAGACTGGTGTTTCACGACGAGTTACAGTTCAGTCTTATCGCGTAATGTGGAGATCACCTTGAAGATATGGGGGAAGATAGCAGTTCGCAGGATAGAAGCTACTCTGCAGCCCCACAAAAGACATTCGAATCGAAATATTTCTAACTAGAATCAACTATAGAATAGTATCGCGCTGATGATTCCACATTCTTATCAAGAATGTGAGTTTGCTGTAACCTGAAGTAAATGTTGTATATCATAAGAACAATAAATGTGAAGATAGAATTCATTCTACAACACCCTCATCGGTGCTGTAAGTACCTCTGTGATAGCTCCGTGGATTAAACGGGTAGTAGATAGAGGAATGGACGCCAGATCAAATCCTGCCGAATATATATTTTTTTTACCTGATGCCTGGAACACATTAATCACTATCATCACGAGAGAGACATTCCAAAATTCTTGCAAGGAGGAACAAACTTGTTTTTGTAAACGATAATGTGATTATATTAAGATTGTGTGCTGGTATCTTGTATTCCAAGCAATGTGACGAAACGAAATTTGGAAGAATTAGCTCAAATATTAACAGTGTCTCAATTGCAATATCATTATCATATTTTTATGTAATCGTTAGAAATAATATGAAAAAGTCTGTACCAAGTTGTATAATCACTAGTAATTTACATATTTAACAGTTCTAGAGATAATCAGAATCCTTAACAAGTCTGTAGGTTTATTATAAAATTTTGCAATAAAGGTAATTTCTTCGTTCTTTTATTCATTTAGAAAGGAATATGTCTTTTTTACACGTTTAACAAAGTTCCTTAGAGACTATTACGAACTCATTAAAATTACCATTTGTGTTTGTGCCTTTGTGATAAATGCTAACAGAACGCATCCCTTAATTGTTTGTAACAATTGATAATTTTATTTCTTTTATGGTCTTCTTAAAATTCTTAATGTAAGTCTTCGGTAGGTGGAGCCACATTTCAAAATGTATGAACTCCAAAACATAATAAAGTACGATTTGACGTGAGTCATGTGAAAGAAATCAATTTTTTATTATTATCTCCATTTTTAAATAAACAATGTTTTGATACGGTTTATCTTTAGTGCGGGGTAGACTGAGACTAAGTGGTGACCATTCAATCAGTCCCAATTTTCAAAAAGAAAATAAGGAATTTTAATTATTTAGTTATATCCAATGATTATTCGCCATGCTTGTGTAGGTGATCCAATGCACAAATCACCTGTCATTTAGTCTCAATATAGGAAAAAACAGGAGTGCGAATTTCGGATCTCAAATGTCTGGGATAATGTCGTTCTTTTAAATCTAAATATTAAATTTATTATAAAATTCATAAATATGATAACGGAGTTAGATAAATAAATATATTATCATGTATTGTTAAAAACATCAGTTGCCCTAATATTGCATTTTCCAGAAATTGTACTGCTTGAGAACGAATATGTTTAGAGAATATGATTTCTATTACGTCTTAAATGTTACTCTCAGAGAAAATGGAGAAATTACAGAACAAACATTTCGTATTCTGTAGATACATTAAGGCTTGCAGATTACTGAGAGACCTATAACTCTCTCGTAGCTGAAATCGTTTGACACCGGGTTTTAAATCGGAGGTATTGAGGATCGAGTTCTGCGCGATGCCTTTTTTTCTTCTGTTCCGCGTTCTGTTTTACCTAAGTCTGAGAATTAAAAGATAAGAATGTTTAGCGGAAAATACTTGTATTTATTTATTGCTTATAAGATCTTTGCTGAACTTTTATACTATATAATGTGTAATTAGTTTGATCCCTTTATTACAAATATTTATACAAATGTGTATTTATTTATATTTAGTTAGTAAAATTTAACCTAACCTCGCTTGGAATTAAGATAGTGAACGTTTTGACATACATTTTGCATTCACTTCCAAAAAAGTTTGTCACAACTCTGTCACTTTTTATGGGAAATGAAATATGAGGGAAATGTTTATCCCGTTCGTTAGTGATATCCATATTGTGACCTGATAACCGTATTAATTGAGTACTAAAGATGTAATTCCCTTCGGGCAGGAATCAAACCCGCATCGTTCGATTTACGACCAGTTGCTCTGACCACTGAGCTTCCGAAAAAATGCGTTTTACAGTTGGGTTCTTGGGCTCGTGTATTCCCCACGCATTTGATATTTGTCACCGCTGTCATCATTTACGTAAGTCAGTATGAGGGAAGGTTTGGACCTTTAATAATTGATATCAAAGTTGTGACTTTTACACAACGTCGTGCCCAGATTGTGACAAATTACTCGTTTTTTCTTGATTACATAAATACATTCATATTTTGCCATACGAATCATTTATGTAAAAAATTAACTCACCTTGAAATGATAATCAGTAATGCAGAAAATTCTCAGTACTGTTTTTTGTATCTCACCTTTTGGAACTGCTGTAACACGTTTAGATGGATTTTGAACTATGATAATTCGTTATCTCAGCACAAAACAAAACTTGTACTTCTCGTTTTACTTTCTGTATACGCACGAATATACGTAGTATACGTAGTATATTCGTATGTGACGCTATAACGTAGTATATTCGATGCGTATACGTAGTATAAGAAAGTTATGTAATACAGCGGAAAATCGATTTCGCGATTAAACGGTAATACACGTTTTGGAGTCGAAAAAGCGGTTTTATCCAAACCGTCCGTCCATCCGTCTGTGATCACTACTAGCGCCTAAACCACACGTACGATCCTTTCCAAATTGAAGAAACCCCTGTTTTTCTGGCTGTAGTTGAAGCTTGAAATTTTGAAAAATCTTTGAAATTTGGGGGTACTTTACATGAAGCCTTTCGGACATTTCAAAATTTTCTCAAAGACGCTCCTAATTTTCTGGTAAGAATAGAGTAAAATACACTTAGAAGGATGACATAGTTCCAATTTTCATGGTTAACTCTGAATTTTCGAAAATTTTAAAGTTTGAACATTTTAGGGCGTCATCCTACAACTACAAATTGAAAACAGATTTGTCTTTCAAATGAAATATGTTGTCCATAATTCGTTCTTGCATAAGAATCATGTAGGCTTTCTTGAAATGATGGCATTTTTCATGTGCAAAAGTGCAAGCAATATTTACAATTTTAAAGAATTGTTTGAAATGCAAAACTGCAATGAAACCGTTTTCTTTTCTTACTATTAAAACGTTTCAAAACCGATTTTGCGAAATCGTACTTTTTACTGTTTCTTTCGTTGCAAGCAACATTCCTGTCTTCAGCTAGCAAAACTCAACAAGTATCACTCGTCAACACATCCTAATATGTAAAGCATTGTATAAGTGACTGCGGGGAGTGACGTCATGTAGTTCAGGTGCTTGTTTGAAGAACTGGAAGACTCGAGTTCACGTCCTGGCCTGTTCATGCAACTTTTATTTTTGACTATGTGAGATTTTAATTAATACTTTTCCTTTTCAATAATTTAAGGTATGCATTTACGGTTGTCGTTTGAGAGTTTTCAAAACGAATGAAGTGTTAATAGTAACATTTGTTATATATAAGAAAACATTACCAATAACACGAGAAAATAAGAGTTTATTTTATATAAATGTGAGTAGATGAAAAAAAGATAATAACTGCGTAATGATAGGTGATTTTTCTTGAAGTCAATAAATGTTTCTTAGATTCTAGTAATTACTTGCAGCAAATGAATTCTGAATGTCGGGCCGTGTCGAAACTTGTCTGCTAGCCCAACGTTATCACGTCTAATAATCTCACCTTGGGCAGAGGCGATAAGGGTGGAGCGTCAGGCTAGAACCGAAGCGCAAAAATTACGTAGTACTGAACTGAAACATTCTTAAGTAGAATTAACTATTTTATAGTGCCGCGTAGATTTCTTTGCTTTCTTATTGTCTCTTAGAGGTAATTTATTTAATATTTTAAATTGCAGAAGTGCGGAAAAGCAATGAGTTTGAAGACAAAATTCGTAAGATTCTTAATTGAGTAAGTTCACGGAAATGCTTACGTACGTCTGTGTTGGTAGCGCAATCGCTTAGGTGCGTGGCTTCACAACAGAGGAACGCGTGTTCAAATCCGTACGATATCAGCGGTTTTTTACTTGACGAGCAATGAAAATAAATTCCTAATAACGATGTCGAGAATGTTCTAAACATTCCTTTTCTTTGCAAGAAGATACCATTACAAAACTGCGGAAAGAATTTGATGTACTTTCGATTACTGGTCGTTTACCAGATCATTCACTACTCCATATTTTCCTGTTCATAGGCCGTTTTGGTTTTACATTGGTACGTTCGTTTCCTTCCCAATCCTAATACGAGTATACGTCCTTGTAATTAACTTTATTTATTTGTGTCTCACTGTTCTTTTGTCAAGTTTTCTAGCTGAAATTTTCTTTGCTTTTAAAAGTTAAGAAATGCTTAGACTTCTCTACTACCAAAATATGAAGAACTAGAGGTGCTACAGAATGGGACAGACTTTCTGGTAGCAAATCGTTTATAATTTCGTTTGTGTGGACTGGTTTTAATGTTCTTGCCAGCTCACATAAGGTTCTTGCGTTCTCTTGCCAGCTGACATCTATCGCGCACAAAATACATTTTTACATTTTCTCAACTTTTCGGTTCAAAATAGACTCTTTCACAGGAATCTATTGAGGTTTTGAAAAACTTCCTCTAAAGTCATTTGAAGCACTTCTACTCACAAGTTAAATAATCTATACAAATCTATTCAAATGCTCATATTAACAGCGTGAGAGGTATTTCAAAAAATTACATTTGTGTAATTTTTAAAAAACAATAGAATAGAGCAATATCTCGTTTATGTCATCGGATAGGCTGCATTTGGCATTACCCCAACCAAAAATTTAAAGAAAAAATTTGGAGCCGTTTTTGAGAAAATCTTGTTTATGTAAATTTTTAAAATTGCAAATATTGACGCCATATTGTAGAAATCAACTAAAACTTTTAAAAATTGCATGACCTTATTAAATGATCTCATTATAAGCAACACATTTCATTTGCAGCAAAAATCTCTATCTTTATTTTTGTCGTTGTAGTAAGACTCCAAAATATTCAAATTTTAGCGATTTTTCAAAATTCGGAGTTAACCGTGACAATTGGACATATTCTACCTTTATAAGCGTATTTTACTATAGAGTAAACAGTCCTTACAAAAATTTACAGAAAAAATTTGGAGCCGTTTTTGAAAACAATTTAAAATGTCCGGAAGGCTACAAATAGTCCCCCCAAAAATTAATGAATGTTTTTCAAAATCGCATAGCTTCAGCTCAGGCGAAAACGACAGGGGTTTCTTCAATTTGGAAAAAATCGTATGCATGGTTTAGGCGCTAGAGTTGTATCAGACGGACAGACAGACATTTTGCTTCCAATTAGTTTTTTGGCATCACGGATCCACAAAACTGGAATTATGGCTACACCGCGTGTTATAGGACTTTTCTCTTAATTTAGCAACTTTTTGATTCAGTTTTCGTCACCAGAGCGCGCAATGATTTTTCGAGAAAATGCGCAGTTTTTCGCGCAGCATTATATAACATTCTCTATACTACGTATATTACTCTGTATATACGTAAGTATACGAGAATGTAATATGTAAGTGTTTGTTAACATGCGTCACGCAGATAAATTTTTAAGGAATAAGTTTGAAGTTGAAAAAATAATTCTTGGTTTTTAAAACCATGTATTTATATAATAAATATTCGATTATTAGTTGAAGTAAATATGTTTATCATGCCCATTTGCTAACATTCTGAAAGGCTACATTGTTGTGAATGATATTGATTAATAAACAAGTCCATTATTAAATATTCTTCTCAATCATTCATTCAAGAGTATGCTACAACTATTTACTAAACCATCCCAACCGCGGATCCAAAATCAAAGACTCAGGGTCACGTGCCCTCTCTTCATCCTAGAAAATATTCATTTCTCTCTCATAATGAACTAGTGGTAAACTAGTAATGAAGATGAAGATGAAGATCTTTTATTTATATAATATTATTTCATCAGAAACAGTTCTTTACCCCTTAACTTGACGTTGAAATACTTGTTACATTATTTTAGGAGACACCCAATAAGTCATGCAAGACTGGTAAAACAAAATGCTGAAAGGTTTGATTAGTGCATAATCCAAATAACTAAAAAATGTTGGTGGATATCGTTTAAGACTTCGAGAACGGCTGCAAAACCTTTGAATTCATACAAGCGATTTCCCTTTTTGAAGTCACGTATCACTTGAAAAATAGGTAGAAAAATAATATTTTTTTGTATCTGTAACATTTAATCCAGAAATTAATAAAAACATAAAAATGGAGACTCAAAATAAATAATGTAAAGTCAAGACACATGGTTGTAGGGAAATCTCGATATGATCTAGAACAGAAATAGGTATATTTCCAGTAGGAAAGGAATTTAAATATATCGTAGTGATTATTAATATATCGGAGTGATTATTAGAGCAGGGGGATCTAATAATATTGACTTTATTAAAAAATAAGCTAGGGAAGGCCAATTATTAGTAGACTTCATAATATTTTATAAAACAAAAATTTTCGAAAGAAAACTAAGAGACAATATACAAGACAATGGTGGAGAGCTGTGTTACGTATGAATCGGAAATTAGAATTAAAAATGATGCAATAAACTCTCGGTTAAATGCTATGAAAATGAATTTTTGAGGAAATGTAGAATCCAAACAACTCAATGGTATGTGCAGATGCATGCTGACAGAATATAAAATTTTCTTTAAGTGAATCCCTTTCGCAAGAAGAAATCGAGGAAGGCCAAGAAATCTTGTAAGTACGTCATCGATTTGACAATGAAGGCACAAGAATGAGGAAGATGCCTGACGGAATAAAAAACATTGGTGTGTAGATTGCGAAAAACGGTCATTAGAACTGTAAAATACTCGCTTAAGAATTAATAATAATTACCTTAAACCCGAAGTGGAAGATACCGAATGAAGAAGCCTTGTTATTATGTGCTGGCATCATAAGCCAGGCAAGATCTGTTAAGATCTTGCCGGAATCTAAACCAAAAGCAAAGTAACGTTCTTATTTGAAAGATTAAATGAAAACAAAGAAAATTTGATTATTTTCTAGAGAGTCCTTTAGATAACAAATATCAGATATTACTCTATTTGGTATTTATGATATTATGAAACTTTGTCCATTTATCGGCATGATCCTTTTCAATGGAACAACTATTCTTCCGAATTGACAGGTCGGAAAGTAAATATTGTATTTAGGTAAAAAAGATGATTGAATTATGTTTTCGAAAAATTGACAGGACTGAAGTGAAAAGAAAACTAGCACAAATAGTAAATTCACATTTCTTGTATGTTGCACCAATGAATAATGTCAATTCCACAATTAAAATCTATTTTCGATCCACCAATAACATATGTGGGTCTCTTTAATCATGGAAATCTTTCGCTTTAGCGGCGATAACATAATTCACCGGAAAGTGTTCGGCAGTTTATCGACGAATGACAGAAAATGTAATTACAATAGCCAGTAGGACTTCTGATGCAGTATTCCAAAGGCAGATTTTTTTTAAAACTCCAGACATTTGTTCATCATTTCTCTCTCATGGTATGCAACATGTATTCTCAAGTTAATGTTGAAATATCTAGTATCACTTTCGGAATCCTAAGACTTAAGTAAAAGGAACGCAATGGTGACCCTGAAGATTTGGTTACGAACCCAACAGCGATAGCCCTGATTTCTCCTTCTTCCCGACCTTGCATTAAAGTGGTCGCGAAGTGTGCGACCAAATGCCAATGAATTATAAATTTGAGGTTATTTCGTTATTATTTAGATTTTCTTTGTAAAATCGTCTCTGCATGAGATATACTATATACGAACACAAACTATCAATCAATGGGCAGTACATTTTAAAACGTTACATTGTAATATAGTAGCAATGCGTTTCAACAATAATAAATATTGTAGTTATAGTTTTAAAATTCAACCTTAATTCATATTAAGTACTTTAATTAAACCAAAAAAAAAATTAATTGCTTATTTTGTTTACAATATTTATTAACAATTCATTAAAAATTTTGAATATGCAGTGCAATATTACTGAAGATGCGTTAGTGAACACATATTCAATAAATTGGCAATTTTGTATGAAATGTAAAAAATGTATGAAAATAGAGAAAATTTTATTTTGCAACAATATTTTACAGAAGAGGATCCTATTCATTTTCTAACGGTTATGTGACACAGATTTCCGAAGTTTGACAAAATTTTGAAACATTATTAACAATTACAATTTTGAAATAATTTATGACAGGAGAATCTCTAGTGATTCTTAATGGATTAGCAAAAACAGTGTTTGCATAGGTCTGCTTATCTAGAAGAAGTGGGTGTAACATTCCGATGACGTGTAAAAAACTTTGTGTGCATTGCTCGTCTCTCGAAAATAAAAATATCGTAATGTAAAAATATACTTGCTATAATAATATAAATATATTAATTTCATTGCGTTGGATTGGAAATCATACATAAATTACATGTAAGTAATATATGATAGTGTGTGTTATACTTGCTATAATAATATAAATATATTAATTTCATTGCGTTGGATTGGAAATCATACAAAATTATATGTGTGTGTGTGTGTGTGTGTGTGTTTCCTTCAATGTTCACGCAAAAGACGAAAGCTGGTGTTTCTACCTTTGCAAACATTAAGATATTAAAATGTTATATAAGAGTCATATGTCGTTTTTGATTCTCACCAAAAATCCTCAAAGACTAAGTATCACATATGATTTTTAATATTTGCAGGTAAAGAACTTCATGTAAAATGCAATCACCCTAACGTTAGATTGAAGAGGTAATTAATTGTGATCCCCAAAACAAAAGATCAATAATCATTCATTTGCTTACAGCTGCACTTACCAATCATAATGTCTGCAGTAGAAAACTTTCATTGTGACTAAATGAACTTTAAATACTTTAAGTTTATTTAGCATTTTATATTAAATATTACAATAATAAACGACGAAATGTAGACATGGAGCTTAATAGTCGTTGTCCAGTGTTATTTTTTGCAAAAAACCCGTTTTATAACAGTTTTAAAATATGTTTTTACTGGGAAATTGCATGCCTTTATTTATGTAATTAAATGTATATACAAAAATTTATGTAAAACTGTTGGTTGGTTTAATATTTATATTCAAATATTTACTATAATATAACTCGCCATCACCGCCATTTTGTAATGTTCAAGATGAATAGTCCCGCCTCCCTGAAATGAAGCTAAAGCGGATTGGTCAGCTCGATCCCGCAGGGCGGGGCAGGGGTCGGAAAACTGTGGTAAAGTTCGGCTCAGGACATCGCCCATTTTTTGTGCAAGCGAGGGTACATACAATCTAAATTTACAGACTAACACTCAGATTTTTATAGTTTGCCGGTCAAACTTGCAACGGCTGTTGAGAGTTATAGTTACACTTTGTTCGTGCGCGCCCACACACACACCCACCCACATACACACACTCACGCCCATACTCCCCCGACGACTGCCCGTCCGGAAATATTATTAATTTGGTTCCCTTTTCAAAACAAATTAACGCGATAGACAAAACTTTAAAAAACATTTCCTTTTGGAGCCTATCATTTCTCGAGTATCCTTTCATTTCTCGGGTATGCGTAACGCAAGGCAGGCGGGAACGGAGCCTCGCCCCACCTCTCCCCCCGCCCCCCCCCGCCTCTCCCCGCCTCTCCCCGCCTCTCCCCGCCTCGCCCGCCTCGCCCGCCCGCCTCGCCCCGCCTCGCCTCGCCTCGCCCCGCCTTCCCCGCCTCGCCCCGCCTCGCCGTCCTCGTCTCGCCCTGCCTCACCTCGCCCGGCCAAGCCGTGCCCTGCCTTACCTCCCGCCCCGCCTCCCCTCCCTCCCACACTCCTCATCCCCTCCGTCCCGCAATCTCACTTCTACCCTCCGCCCTCCTCCACCACCTGCCCGCCCCTCCCGACCAACCCTCCCTCTTCTCCTCCACCCCCACACTACCCTGCCTCTCTCCACCCGTCCGCGCTCTACAGCCTTTGTGGCGCGTGATTGCTTTAAAGGCAGAATGCACCACGCTACAATGGAGCGCAACTAATGTATCTGCACGTAACGATGGATTCTTTTGTTTGCATTGTCGGACGGGTGGCTTGCACTGAAAAGAGTGAGAATCTCGTTGTGACTAATCTATGAGTTGTTCGGGGTTAATTTTCGGTTGATTTCCACAGATTGTATTTGTAGTTACCTGGTATATTATCTGCGATATTTAGTCTAAATCACAACCAACCAAATCTAAGTGAACGTAGACTTATTGATGATAAATCGTATATAAAAAATTGTCTAGTGTTATAGAAAAATAGAAAAGAAATTACAAGTTGATATTTGAAACAATTTCGATCATCATAAGATTTCTTTTTCAGATTAGTGTTTCATCTGTTACTTTTGTATTTCATAAAACATTCCTGTTTGATCTATAGTATATTCCATAACATACATTATGATAATTAAAATCACATCAAAAAGTAAATATGTTTCAAAACGTATAATGCATAATGACATATGAGTATATAATTAATATAAACTTTAAATATTACACAAAACTATTTCGTTCTCTTTTTTTTATTCGATATTTGTTCTTTTTATTTGTTTATTTTCGGTGATTCACGCGTGCAAAATTTTTATTATTAACAATGCTTATAATCATTATTTTATATTGTGCATTAACAATTCAATTTTGTGCATTATTTTTTATTTATAGCATTATCAATTTACTTACAATCCTTGTTATGGTGAAAAAATAGAATCAGTGTCAAAATACCAAGCGACTACTTGTGTAGTTTCAACACCACAAATAATCAAATGATGCTGTTAATTGACATTAGTGTGAATTTGTCTTGTTGAATGCATGGTTGTTATGGTTTTATATTTTAAAATCAATATTCTATTCTTATGGTTTATTTTGCAAAACACCCTCTTCAACAAAAAATACTCTATCAAATATTGCCATTCTCCTTCTATCGCTGATATCGGTGTCCAATTTCCGGTTGATCCATTCGTGGTGAATAAAGCTATCTGGAGCAAGATTTCTTGAGGTATTCCCGCTACTCCTACCTCTCATGTTACTATTGTTCCTCAATCATTCATATCATAACTTCATCATAAGTATAGAAAATCAATATTGATTGATTGATTGTTAGTTATTGCGGGCGCGTCAACTGCTAAGGTCATTAGTCACGTAAGTGTAGTGTGGTTGTTTCCTCGGGAGGTGGCGGTGATCTTGCCCCCGCTGGATGGCGAGATCCGGCACCGACCTACCGTCAGCTAGCGAGGGTTCGCCCAACCTGGTATTCCCCATCAGGCGCACACCACCTCAGCCTGGACAAGCTGTTACATCCCGACCGGTCTCCCGGCATATGTGGTAGTGAAGTGCATGTTAGTATAAGTGTGTGTAAGGGGAGAGGATAGGATAGGACAGGGGAGAGGTAGAAAAGATCACGAGCGGTCCATGGCCCGTTTGCTCCGGCATTCGCCTGGTGATGATCGGAGAAACCACGATGAACTACCGTTAGAGCAGCCGGCCGCTAGAATTCAGCTCCAGACAGCGGCAGAATTCGACCTACCTGATAAGCTAGTGTCGAAAATCCTGCCACCATCGGGACTCAAACCTAGGACCTCCAAGTCAGAGGGACTGCAGTGACATCAGTTGATGCCCTAAACCATCTCTCCCTGTCAAATCATTCATAAATTCCACATATGGTCGCAAGACGTAGGCATTGACGTTGCAATAAAGTACATCATTTGAACTGAATAATGTTTTATTCAGTGTGTGAAAGTTAAACTTCTGTTAGAAATCCAATTATTAAAGTAACTGATTCTGTAAAATGTACAATTATTTATTTCAATTAAATGAACTATATATTTTATTAATAATATTTTAATGGAGTGAAAATTAAAAAATCAATCAAAACATGAGATGATTTTGATTATGACTTCAAACTGTTTTCAGTCTTCAAGAATATCGTCAGTAAATTAGCAACTGCAGTGTGACATATTACGACTTCGCTCTCTTCTATTTTAAATGACAGACAAATTTTCTTTCAAGTGATCATACAACAAGTTACTTTGTGTATTATTTGAAAAGTTTAGGATTGCAAATACATTCTCTTACATATCGAATAGTATCGAATTCGAATCAGTATTGAATTCGCGTGATATTGTTGTAATCAGTAATGAAAACATAAATTACTGGTTTTACGGTTTATATATACTGTGATAAATTTACGTTCTTATCATGCTCCGCGGTAGGCTAGCTATTCGTGAAATTATTTCAACATTACTGAATTTTACTTTCAACTCAATCATGGGTTCGACACACAACATACACTCCTTACCAGTTGCATGAAGAAGTGTAATTCTATGCAGAATCACGATTCCTGGAAGTTCTATTGATTGAGATCAATTATTAGATTGATGGCAACTACTATAAATTATCAGCCTTTTTCAACAATAAAAAATTAACATTTATTTCTGTATATATTGTAGTTCTTTCCTTCCCATGAGAATCACTTTTCACCTTGAAACATTAAAACACCGTACGGGTTTGCCTATAGTTCGTAAGCTTACGTTCGTAATCTTCATCGCTGGCTTCTCGGCTGGCTAGCAGAATGTTGTCCATGGACTCCTGGATGTTTTCGGGGATAATATTTTTTGTCGCGTCCTTTCCTAAGATCACGACCATCCAACGCCTTCTTCACACGTTCTGTGCCTAATGTCCATTTGCACAACGTTATCGCCAATAACGGAATATTAAACCTTGTTGATCCGTTGTCCTAACAACGCGTATTCTTTGATTTCCAAGTCTAAAAGCCATGTCATATTCCAACGCTAGATATTTATTTTATCATTAAATAATCATCCCAGGGTTCTTGGCTTATCACAACACAAACGTCTGAAAGTGGACTGCACCTATGAAAATGAGAGATAAAAACATGAACATTGGTTTCAAAAGAACGTACAAAACAAATATTCCAGTCGCTCGAATTCTCCGGGGTTAAAGAAATTTTCCATTCAAAAGAAAATTAGATTTCAGTGTAATTGCGAGATAAATATATTAAAGGAAGATCAATGTACGGTTTGGTAATGCGAATATCATCAAATCAAGACGCGCTTATGTAACTTTTCCTTTCATCAGAAGCGCAGCAGTCACGTTCTTTGAAGATAAATAGTTCCACAATTCAATGTCCATATTTCTATTGCAAATAAGAAGAACCAACTCGTCTAAGGGAAACAACCCGATACAAATTCTGCAAGTCTGGGAGCAGCGAGGAAGCAGTCCTTCCACCGGACTTTCCCTGCGCAGCGCTTGTAACGCTGCCAGGGGAGATTCTACTTACTGGTATTCTCATAAGTAATAGCCGGCCTGTAACTGATACCGAAGACAAGATGGATGGACCAATGAGACGCAACTGAATGAAATTGTTCTAATGCTTGAAAAAGACAAAGAAGAAGAAGAAGAAGAAGAAGAAGAAGAAGCTATATTCTCCTCCATCTCAGGCACCACACAGGGAGTGAGGGACACACAATCCTCCTCACCACACCAACACACACCATGAATATGATACTCGTAGGCAGAAAAGAGTATTGTAAGACATATCTCGTAACAATATGAGATTGGAGGAATGTCAAACCAAACCGTATAGCCGAGTTTGCTAACCAATCGAATATTGTAATAATATGTTACAATACGACTATCGTCCAACGTTTAATCCACTTGTTAAAAAAGCCAGTGATCCATAAATTTCGTTTATATTTGGCTTATGTTACAAAATGTAACAGAGCGATGTTGATAGACGTTAAGACAACGCCATGCATTTTTAAACGCTTGCATTCTAATAATATATTAGAAAACATATTACAGTTGTTAATAGATTAATTTTGTATTTAGAGGATCAACGTGAATAAATTTAAATAACGTAACTTCTACTAAAGACTGAAAATAGCATAAGAAAACATCTCGTCATATTATATGGCACGTAATGCACAAGACGTTATTATCAACACACACGTTAACTTCTCTATCATGCCTTTGACAGTTCGCCCTCGTACGAGAGAGACAATACAGAGCGAATATGCGAGAAATGTCTCTTCCCGTCGCGTTTGCTCCGCGCCCTCCCGGGGGAACGGAACTTCGAGGGCAACTGTGCGGAGCGCTGCGGCTCTGTCGCCTCGACAGCGCGGCGCGACGCAACGCGGCGGAGCACCACGCGAACAGTGCATTCCCACTGCGAACGCAGGGGCGGCGGCCAACGGTTGACGCTGAAAACATCCGTGTTTCTGCATAGAATTCCAGATACGCAAAGTGTAATATTCTAGTCAAAAACATATATTTTTATCAAAAAACACACGTAATTTATAAGATTTTGACTTTATAAAATAAAGACGTTTACAGTGTGGTACTGTTTTATGGTCTCATGAGACACCTGATTTACATTAGATTTATATATCTTACATACTGCGTGAAACCTACTTCATCAGAATATTACCGTGTATCTATGCACTTAACCTGGTTTTATATCGCTACTAATGACATAAAATGATATTTCTTTGTACTGATCCGAAAAACTAATCTTAAATCTAGTTAGTTAGTTCATGACTTATTTTACGTGGCGAGACTCGGGCCATCAGGCCCGCTCTTCCGTCTAACAACGCAAATTTCGCTACGCTCCTTTCACCACCTAGCGGAGAAAGGAGGTATTATCTTGGGCGACGAAACACGCGGAACTCAATTTTGCTCAGAGTCTACATTTAGGCTTGAGGATCTTTTACATGCAATAAACCTACTACATGGGACAGCCGGCTTTACTTCCCCTCCGATGGAAGGCGTACGAAGGATTTTTCGCCCTTAAAAACGATTCTCACAGCTTCGGTCGGGTTTGTACCCGCAACTTCGGGTACAACAGTTCTATACGCTAACCGTTATACCACCGAACCCGCAAACTCGAATTTACTGAGTACATCCAGGAGGAAACGTTTCTGGTGTAAAACTATTTAACAAAATATTAACAATCAGTATCTCATTGCTCCTTTTACTTGAAGACATGTTCACCTTAAGATTGTGTAAGATTTTTCAGTCCCTTGGCAATCTCTATCTTATCCTACGATTTGCGTACTTCCAATACTCAAAGGGCTATTGTAAAGTCGAGTCATTTCCACATAAAAGCACGCGCTGCGGTCTATAAACCTCGCACAGAGCAGACCAACTCTATGGCTCATTTCAGATAATGAAAATAATGGTGTAGGAGTCCAAATTTAATTATACTAATTCAAATATTTGCTGGTAGTGACATTAATTACATAGAAATTGATTATTTTCTTGATTTATACTTTTAAATGCACAATTTTCTATGCAAGGAGCGTTCTTGAAAATTCAAAAATTACATTCTTTGCATCACTTCAATGCAAAAGTATTTTAAATATCACCGCAGTTCGTTATCATGGCTTGAAAGTGGGTAGAAGAAATAGAAAGCAATGAAAAGAAAGTCGCCAAAACAATAAAACGATTCCTCACCGAGAAAAGTATTTGGATTAATACGAGAAGATTTGTGAAATGTTTTGCCTGAAGTGTTATACTGTAGGAATACGAAGCGCTGAAAATTAAAAAGAAAAAAATATGCACAGGACATTATAAATGTGTCTGTGGAGAACGTTCAATTGATTGCAAAAATAATTAAATAGTACCATCTCAAATTAAAAAGAAAAACGAAACTGATTGGTGTGAAAAAAACAGATGTGCTGCTTTTTAAGTGCCTTTTACTTAATTCAATGCTTGCTAAAAGCTAAATAAGTAGCAGAGTGGATATGAAAAGAGAAAATATGAGAAGAAATGTCACTGTACTTGATGGTTTAGTAAATGTAATCACAAACAGATGAGAGGAGAACAAAGTAGAGAAAAATCCATTACAAACCAATCGTAAGTTTGATCAAAGAAAAGAAAAAGAGAGTGATGTGTTAATGAGAACATAAATTGTAAAGTAAAATACATTTTTATCAAATTTTTGCCAATTTGATAATGTTAGAAATGTGTACCGTATATTTTTGATTTACATTTATTGTACTTAACAATTAATGTTTGGGGTAATGAAGGACTAAGCAGACAGTTTGGAAATTTACCAATTCTCGGTCAAATGAGATTAACGGTTTATGTCTGATTCTGTCTAGTCCTTTGTAATAAATAGAGTAATAATATCATTTTAGTTTATTGTGATACAAAATAGATTTTTTAAAATATGGAATCAAATTGTTTATCAGAAGTTTTCATTTCATTGCGGATAACAGGTTTGTTCCTTTAGAAATAACGTTCCCGCTTCATCCCTATAATATGACTATCCTAGAGTTCCAATACAAGTAGCCTCAAATATATTTTTCTTGGAAGCTTTTGTAAATATGGATTACATTTCTAAAACTTCATTTGTCTTAGAAATTTTGTGAAATTAAATATAGGTTTTTTTCTAATGCGACTTGTTTGGCGAAGAAATATTTGCAAGCGATACATTTTATATTATTGGGATACAACTTGTACATTATATTTTGTAACTGTTTACAATAATATGAGAAATTGTATACTGTTGGAGAATACACTATTTTGTCATTTAACGACGGTTGTGTCGTTCTTATAATTTCGTATAATTTTAAGATGAAAACACTAAAGGGGATCGATAAGACAGAAATAAAAAGCCACATTAAAAAAATGTATATAATCACTTCATATGCGTACGCTAAAGAATCAAATCAACGAATAATTTCTTTTGGGATTTTAGAACAAAATTAGTTTCCGAAACCAAAATTAACTTAAGAAGAATTTTCTATAAAAATTTTCTAACCTAGAATTACCTCCCATCACATTCAAAGACATCGACTTTCTGCATCTTTTTACAGAATTACTTTTGCCACATCTTCTTTTCGTACTAGTTTATGCAATATTTGTGTTCACGGAAACGTATTAACTGTTGTGTAAATGATAATTTGTGTTCTGAAACCTGAACAAGTCGGATGCCTTAATTAAAAATTTAAAATAAATAGATTACGAACTATCAATTAGCAATAAATATTTTGATTCAAAGAAATGTGATGGCTATAAATGTGTTAGAATCATTAGCACCGGTTAAAGGAGATGCGTGGTTGGAGTGATATGCTATTAAAAGGAAATTTCCAGATGGATTCAATAGATAAGATGGTTGCTTTGTTATGTTGAGGTTGTGTTGGTGATTTTGTTAAAATATTGAGCTGGTGATGGTAGTGATGATCTTGATAATAATTTATTAAGAAAATATTTTTCATGTACGTAGACAGTGTCCTTGGTTGATGTTTTTGGGAAGTCTGTTACGTAGTTTTGGAGTGGAGGCGGGAGGCGAGTGCCGCAACGCCACAGCAACATCGTCGTGAGTTTTGAAAACTATCTCTACGGGTGTAATCATCGCCACGCAATAATGAACATCTTAATTACTAGGTTGGGACCGGGAGGGTAGCTCAGTGCATCAACTGATGTCACTGCAGTGCCTCTGACTGGGAGGTCCTAGATTCGAGTCCCGACAGTGGCAAGATTTTCGACACTAGCATGTCAGCTAGGTCGAATTTAGTCGGTGGCTGGAGGACAATTCTAGCGGCCGGCTGCTCTGATCGGTATTTTTCCAGTTTTCTTCTATCAACACCAGACGAATGCCCGACAGTACCCTAACAAACGGGTACGACCTTCTTTCCTTTCTTCTCTGTGTCCTATCCTCACCCTTTACAAACACTCACCTACACTAACATGCACGCTAGCATGTTCTTGCTGGGGCGGTTCACGGCTAGTGGGGAGATACCTGGTTGAGGCAAAACCCCCCAGCAGACGGCAGGTCGACGTCTGATCTCGCTATGCAGCAGGGGAAGATCACCGCCATCTACTGTTGAAAAAACATGCACTATACTTACAGGACTAATGACATCAGTATCACTCCGTAATCACTGACAATCAACCGACCACAAAATTGCTACACTAAAAACCTTTTAAGAGTAAGAAACATTCTTGGCTATGCTAATTAATTACGTATATATCAGATGCGTGGCATAGATCATTCACTCTAAAGGAATTTCTAAGAAAGTGAAAAGGGTTTTCTGGCGTCTATTCACTTCAATTTTATCACAAGCACTGAGTGGAGATAAGCACCGAAAAGGTAGAACGTGAGTTGGTCTGAATCTGAAGAACGATATCATCGCAATGCAGTTTACCGACTTCTCTTCCAAACATGTACTCATCCCTCTCTTCACACCCCTACGTTCAATGCAAATATGAAATGTAATGTTCACAGAATCACCATAAATATTTTAACTTGTATAAATAAAACCTACTAATATTTGCATGAAGTATGTGATAATTTTCGTGTCTCGCCGGCCACACCATCATACTGATATTGCCCCCCAAACGCAAAGGTGGAATCTTGTTGTTCCATTAATATAATATTGTTTTAGAGGAAATGTTTTATGGGTTTGCCTACTACTGCTGGGCAAAAATAAGTTGAATTGACGTATGTGTAAATTTTAACTCTGGTTGGAGTTTGTTTATCCATTCGCATTGAAAATGAAATATTGTCAGGAGAGTTTACAAATTACATCATATCACTGAGAGAAAACTTCTTTCAAGTGTTTCATTCATACATCCAGATGTGTTTAATGGCAATTTATTGACCTTTAATTGATATAGTTTACCTGACTTATAACGTCTAAGACGATGTGAATACCAAGTATAAGAAATATTTCGAAGGGGTAAATAAAAAAAAATTTAAACATATTTTTAATGAGAAAATTGCAATAGGGTTTCATGATATCGTGCTTGACCTGCACTGTACTGTATTCATTATTCATCAGTGCTCCCTTTATTTTTAGAATTAACATTAGTTTAAAATATTGCTGGAAATATTGTTTTTTTTTTTGACAAATCTTAATTTTTATAGAAGAGGATATTCGATATCCTAAGAATATTTAAACGAACAATATTTGTATATATGCTTAGTACCACTTTCATGAATATTAATTAACTTAAATAACCGAAAAATTTATATTTTAGCGCCTCGTAGACCATAATTACTCCGGGATATTAGGATTCTACAAATCGATAAATAGTTTTCTGGAAGAACTTTTATATATCTTTACTCATTTTCTTCACTGTTATTTGGGGTAACAAAATACCATAAATCATACCTTAATAAATTGTAATACTTCCTCTTATCTTAAGACAATTTCATTATTTATTATAACCGTATAGTCATTAGGCTAGCAAAATGGCAACTACACATACGATTGGTCAACATTTTGAATTATTCAACAAACATTATATGTATTGAAAAGTGTTTCAGCATTTGTGGAATGCAACAAACAATAGTTGCATACAATTTGGTGGTCCGGCAGGATTTTTGAGTGAAATTATCAGAATTTGAACACGATATCGATGCGTTGGCAGATTTTTTGTAAACAAGCAAATATTTTAAAAAGAGCGCTACAGAGTTATTTTACAGCCCCGTGCGCTCGCAGGAAGAGCGCTAAATGTGTCGATTCATGGACTTTGAGTTCAACGCGGTAAAAATTCTGCAATGCAAAATATCGAAGAACAAACGGAAAATACATTCTACGCGCGATACGTATATTTCAGATTTTCAGAAATGCTTCGGATGTATTTGAAATTAATGCTGAACGTTAGGTTTTTACATAAATACTGTATCATTTGACTCAAAGAAAAAAACTCCAAAACTCAAACGTTCACTATTAAATTTTGCAAATTTATTTGTAACTTAATGTAGAAAAATAAGAAATAAACCATATGAGAATATTCTTTATTTGTTATGTAAAAGTTATGGAATTCTACATGTTGCATTTTGTAATGGCATATTTACTCTTTAAAACAATTATTGGAAGTATGCAAGACCGGATACATGCATGGTAAAGCTGTTAATAAATCTGTATATTTAATATTAAAAATATACTTTAAAAATACAATATATATTAATTTGTTGTAAAATATGAAATAACGAAGAGGAAAAGTGAAATATATCTGCCTCTGGCAGTTTCATTCAAAGCCTTGTTTCACATTACCTCCGGCAATATAGGCGCTCTTCAGATACTCATTCACTTGTCAACCTTCCGTACACGCGTTCGACAGCTTTGACATTCTGTTCTGAGAGGAAGGAAAACTATGCGGTGCCTTATTTTTTCTTCTCTGCAGCGCATGTTTGACACGCCTCTCATTAAATAATGACCACTATTAAACAATGCTCTGAATGTAGGGTTATTCTAACGAATATGTTTGTCTAGTCACTATTCCTCTTATTTCCATAAATCATTGTATACGAACACTCTGAACTCTTAGTCCGTAATACAATCGTTTCTCAGCTAATAATTGTATACATTTTGCTTTGCAAAAGATCTTGCTCTCAGAAATTCATATAGCTTCTTTCTTCTTTCGAAATTTTTCTTCGAATTAGGTTACCACATTTTCTTGCACTGGTATAATAATACTTCATGTACGCTTTTTGTGCCTCCCTACTATCCAATGCGGAAACAAACTTTCTGCTTACAACTCTGTTCTCACTTCTTTGTTCAATTCACTGATTTGCTTTGGCACATAGATCCAACCTGCGTCATTACCTAACGCATTCCCACCAATGTGGTTACTAGAGGCCGCTTCGTCCACTCGTCGAACCCCAAACCTTAACGCAAACTCCTTCCCGTAATTCGTCCTTCTACCTTCGCACCTGACCGTCCTCGAGCCCTTGCATCAACTCGTTAGTGCGTCCGTCCACTCGTTTGTGTGCGCGCGCTCGCCGCGCGCCCCCGCCCCCCCCGCCCCCCCCGCCCCCCCCCCCCCACCCCCCCCCCCCCCCCCGCCCCGCCCAGCCCCGCTCCGCCCCGCTCCGCCCCTCTGCCCCGCCCCTCCGCCCCACTCCACTCCGCGCGCAACTGGCCACCGTGCCGGCCGCCCTCTCGCCCGCTGCGCAACCACCTTTCGTTCCGCTGGCGCGTCCGCCCACCCGCGGCTCTTTCGCCCACGCGCCGCCCCAACCGCCCCCGGCCACCCCCGGCCACCCGCTGGGGCGACTAATGAGCGCGCTGCTCTCATCGGGGCGCCCGCCTCGCCCGCGGCCCCGCGCCCTCATCATCATAATTCGCTCTCGGGCGGGCCCGGACGTCGTCGTCCTCGTCTCCGTCCCCGTCGCCGGCGGGGGCGGGGGCGAAGCGCGGGCGCGGGCGCGGCGCCGATCCCGGTGAAGTGAGGCAGAAAACTGCAAGCGGCCGGCGCGCGCCGCCCCGCCCGGCCCCACCCCCCCACCCGCCCGACCCCGCCCCGCCGCCGGCGCGCGCGTCGCGCCCCGCGGTTTAAACAGAGGGTTGGGGCCGAGTGACGAGGGGAGCGGCGTGGGTGGCGCGGGCGCTGGAGTTGACGGCGGTGGCGGCGGCGGGAGCGCTTCGGTAATGCAGCCGCATAATGGGTCGCCGCCCCTGCCTGGCGGCGTCCGGTGGGCCGCGGATTTCGATCAAATCCGCGTGAGTTAAAGAATTAAGAAGGATGATGTTTGGAATGCGGCGTGTAGCGTGTGCCACGTGCGCTGTTTTCTGCTGCCACCGCCAGGGCGCGTTGGCGATGCGACGGCCGTAAAGGCTCTAAGAGGCCTCTGGAAGCCACTAAACAGCCTGGCCAAGTGGCGCGGTCGTTTTCCTATTTGTTCCCTTCTCTGAAATGGAGGGAAAGCAGAATTATTTTGGGATGGTCGCTTAGAAATATTAGGTTCTCGTTTTTTGAAATCATATACAATTACACATATGGAATGATTACTATGCAATGAAATATTTTGTACCTGAGTTACCTGTTTGTTTGTGAAATTCATAATTTTGAATGACATATTGTGAGAAATTATCACATTTTTCCAATTTGCAACATAATATGATGCGGCACGTCAATGAAATTCAAAATTTACAAAATGAGGTACAAGTTTCTCAGTAATGCTCTCGAGGATTTCGCTGGTCAATGACAATGGGTACCATTTCGTGCATACTTGCTTGTCTAACGTTTTTCAGTAAAATATCAAAACATTTCCCAAGTACTAATTTCATTGATCTCGCAACCAAGATAACTAAATCTTCACGGTAGAAATATTTACGGAAATATGAATGAAACGCTGTTGATATTCTATTTTGTTATTTTTGCTTTCGTTTGACAAAAAACTTGATATAATAATTGAATAAATGAGCGCTCAAAATTTTGTTTAATTGTTGCTTTAGAATTTCGAGAATTGAAGTGTGGGCTGGCGCCGAATGTTTGGCAATACGTCTACGTTGCAAAGTTTTTCCGTCTGTTTCAAGAAGATTATTGTAAAAAAGCTTAGGGTATATAAACTATTTCTTGTCGTAAGGTCGTTACAGCAATATTTAACAATTTCTAAAAATATTTATAGGCAAATGAGGTCAATTTTCAATTATATTTTAAACAATATTTCTATTATAAATGCAAATGAAACAAAATCTGTTGAAACCGCTTAATGTTACTTTAAATGTGAAATATTTGTTAGATTCAAATAAGATTTGTTGGTAATAATAGTTGTTGTGGTCATATAGAGGACGCTCCTGATTATTTTCAATATCTGAGACAACCTTTTTTTTTGCTGAGATTTATACATTTTCTATATTTGTTATATTTAACACAGGGAATTGTATTATTTAATTATGCATTTCTGAAATGTTATCTTTTCATCTTCTGTACCATCGTTATTCGTGTACGAGACGCTAATGGATTTTTCTGATTATATTTCTTTGTTATGCCTAAATGTGATGTACCCGGGTAAAGAAAATTTTAACTTGCCTTATTTTTAATATTGAGAATTTTTGGGGTTGTGTTATTGACTTATTATTAATAAAACACTTTTACAATACACAAATTCAGATAAAAAAACTGTGACCTACATAATAATGTACCATTTAATAGTAATATTTAGTAATAATGTGTAGAGATAATAAGTGAATTAATGCACTTTAGCTTTGAGAGTACGTTTTTCAAGTCACGTAAATTATTTATTTCTCTTAAACGGCAATTGTGCGCTTAGGTGTGCATATGTGTGGGTGAATCTTTTCACATGAAAATGTCCGTATTATATCTAGCACATATTTCGACACTTTTACGAATTTACTACGATAATCTTAGTTCATTCAATAATTTTAACTGGCCTATCGTATTTCACATCAACTACCCTCGCGGTATTGTCTGGAGACAAAAAAGAGTAATGAATGATGTGAATACACCGGCAATTGATCATTTCGACGAATCATGTTAGAGATGATCTTCTAGATACCTTAGCGGCACGAAACCATCTCCGGCGTTTCAAGACGACACCAAACATCCCCTCCCCCTACTGCCCGCCATGGCCCCAAACATACCGGCCGCACGCGTGCCCGCGCGCACACACGCAGTCTATTTATATTTGTATTTCGGACACCGCAACGCGGCAGCGCGGAAGGGCGCGCATTTCCCAATAACCACGGGAAGGGCGTTACCCTATTACGCCGAGTACGACGCCCCCCCCTGCCTACCCCCCCGTCACCTCGCTTCCGCCAGTTCACCCCTCCGCCATCCTGCTCCGTGTACCGTTGTCCCTGCCTACACACCCACATACCACTCCCCTGTCTTCCGTCACGCCCCCATCCCTGTCTACTACACCTCCCAACTGCCATCGCCTGCCCGACGTCAACCCACCCTCCGCCATCCCACCCCGTGTCACCGTTTTCCCCGGCAACACACACACACACACACACCGCTTCCCCTACCTTCCGCCGCCCCCCCCCGCCTACCACACCCCCAACTGCATCCCTGCCCGCCAATCACCCCTCCGTTATCCCGCCCCCCCCGCCAACACACCCACACACCGCTCCCCTACTCCCGCCCCCACCCCACCCGCACGAGGGGGCGTTATCGCGGGCGCGTGCACGCGGCCGGCCGCGCGCCGCGCCGCGCCACCGTTTAATAGTTCGCACTATCGACTGATCGATACGCGGGAGCGGCGGCGGCGCGCGCGACGGAGAGCGCGCGAGACAGAGAAGGAAAACGAACGAGAGAGAGGGGGCGACGAAGAGAGAGAGGCGCGCGGCTTATAATGCCGGGGGGGCGGCCCCCTTTAAAGTTCGCACTATCGACTGGGGCCGGGTGGGCGGCGGCGACCGCGGGCGCCCTAACCGCCTGCTGGCCGCCCGCACGCGCGCGCCGCCGCCGCCGCCGCCGGGCTGACGGGCGGGGGCCGCGCCGAGCCGAGCCGCGCAGCACTGCGCTGTGCCGTGCCGCCGGCGCCCGAGTGCAGAATCCCTTTATGCGGCAGTGGGGCCACCGCTGGCTGCAGCCGGTTGCAGCGCCGCCGACAACGTTTCGCGCTTCGCGGTTCTTTACGAGTGGGTGGGCAATGGAAGGGAGTTAGGCGTTCAACCAAAATATCCCTGACCACTCGTCGGACTTATCGTATATTATATTATGTCTATCTTCTTGTCTTTTTCGAGTACTTGTCGTGTCTATTTTTCCCATTTTTATTCTTATTATTTCAAATATTTTTTCCAAAACGATGACAATGGGAAAAGATTAATGAAATTTTAGTAATATACAAAATTCAAGATTTTTTGTTGAAGCGTTTGATACAGAATGCGTACCTTTTTGCGGCAGGGGTCCGCCGCGTGCTGCAGCCGGTTGCAGCGTGGCCGACACCGTTTCGGGCATGTTACTTTACGAGTACGTGGGTACTTTGCGATTGACAGGGCTATGCGTTCCCCAAATTATACGTGACGACTCGTAGGACTTATCACATATAATATTTCCATCTTTTGTCTTTGTCGAGTACTTATTGTAGCATTTTTGTGTTTCTGTCCTTATAATCACATAAATGTTTCAAAAATATGGCAATGGTAAAAGTTAAAAGTGAAATTTTAAAAAAATTAACAAGTTTTTTACTTTCTCGTATACGTACGTATATATGGAGTAACATACGTAGTATAGAGAAAGTTATGTAATGCTGCGCAAAAAAGCAGCGGTTTTTCGGCACAAAAAATTTTATTAACCTTCTGTGACAACCAAAAAGTGGATAAATACAGTTTTTAAATTAAGAGAAAAAATCATCTAACACGTGGTGTAGCCAGAAACCTTGCTTTTTGGATCCTTGATACCGAAAAACCAATCGAAAGGAAAACCGTCCGTCCGTTTGTCTGTGAACACCGTTCTTTAGGATTTTTTCGAAATTGAAGAAACCCCTGTCCATCTGTCTCTAGTTTTTTATTGTTTAGCGTAAGACACAGATGCGGCGGCGGGGCCGCCGCCTTCTTCATGCTGTTTTTTTTTTCGTTTTAATCGCGTTCTTCAGGCTTCTTCAGGCCAGCACGGGCGACACCGTTTCGCGCTCGGCGTTACGCGGGTATTTGGGTACTTGGCAATTGACGGACTATGCTTTCTACCAAAATACGCGTGACAACTCGCAGGACTTATCACATATTACATTATTTCCGTCTTCATGCCCTTATCGCGTACTTGTCCAGCTTTTTTTCGTTTTAATCTTCGAAATTATTTCAAGTATTTTTCCAAATAGTGATAATGGGAAAATACAGAAGTGAAATTTTAGTAGGCTAACGAAATTGAAATTTTGTATTGAAACATAAGATACACGACACGTACTCAGTCCAATGGGCAGTGAGTTGTTTTCCGAAATGAATTCTCATAAATCAAGCACGTGTCTTGCTGGGAACTTGTTAGGAGTCACAAGTGATATAACGCTGGTTTCTAACACCTCATGTAAATAAAATTCCTAATGTTTAAATCGTGGTACAAGTCCAGTTTAAAAAGCAATGAAAGTCATTAAGATTATATATTTTCATTATACTTTCCAATAGTTTGAATTTATCATACTAGGACAGAATAAAGAGCCTTAAAGAGTCATAGGTTTTGATAGTTTCAAAACTACTATGATTCAGATTCACGAAAGTCAAATATTTTCACTGTGGTTCAAAGAAATTTATTCGATAAGCTGTTTCAAATCGTTCCCTTGAAGTTCCGAACCTATATTTCTAACATTCATATCGTGCCCTTGTAACAGAATTGCTATTTTGCTCTATCAATTCAAAACGTGAAAAGTAGCCAACTCCAAAATTGTTACATTTGTGTTTCATCACAATATCATCGACATATTTCAAAATATCAATCACAATTCCTTCATCGTAATTTCAACCCTCCTGTAGAATTATACCCTATCTAATCTACCTTCAGTAACGAAAGCGGATTTGTTCATAAGAAAATGCACTTTTTTGACAAAGCAAATGCATTTGAAAGTGCCTTTGTATTGTATAAGAAACTACTGGGAACTACTTAAACTAAAAGAACTCTGTGAGTATGCTAGGAAATTACCTTCTCTGAGCCCTGCGTGAAAGAGATTTAAGACCAAAAACAGAACGTCGCCTATTATGGCATATGTGCAGCATGTTGAGCACTAAGGGGAAACTTGTGGGAAGCAGGTGGAGCCTTTATTAAGTTTCGTTAGTGGTATTCTACAAAATGAGACCCTTTTCTACATTCTATTACTTTTTTGATATTTTTATAAAATAATGATTTACAAAGTGCGGAAAATTTGCGCAGATTCAACTAGTAACTTCCGAAACATCTTCGTAATAACCCTGCATGGCTATTATTGTGTACAATACATAGCATTTGGGTATATGGTGGTGTCTACTTCAGAAAAATCCATGCAGTTATATCGTTAGTTATGCTGAAAATGAAAATAAAAATAATAGCTCAAAAATATTCAAGATTTATAGAAAGTCAACATGCGAGGTTAAATATGTTTAGTTTCATCGGTCATAATCTCACACAAAAATAAAATTAACACAACAAGAATGTTTCTTTTCTGTGCCAAAAACAAGAACTTAGCTACAAGGATCGAATAATTTCTTAATAAACTTACAAGAGAACCAAATTTCCCTATAACATTTTCTTGACAATCTGTTATGATCAGCAACCACAGTGCGGCACTGACTTGGCCTAAACAGAGTTAAAAGGTGCCCAATCAATGTTACAACAGTTTCTTCTTTAGAAATTGATTTAGAATGAAATGGTAATGCGGAATATTCAATATTTAAAAAGAGAATAATTGAATATAATTGTTTTCAATATAGTTGAGTGTAGCAAATTGTACGCAATATAGCGTACAAAAGAACCCTTCATTCAAATTCTATTAACAGTAGAAATCCTTATGACCAATAAGAAAAAGTACTTTCTCTGTCAATTAAGAACATTAATTCTAAAAATGCCAAGAAATTCAAGGAATTTAATTATAGAACATTTCTCACAAATATGAAAAATTATGACGCTCTTTCATCCCATTGGTGATCGTTTTGAATAATATGATTTTATCTGAGGAACCTATAACCACAAGAGTGTGAAGTACAAAATAGAAACTCTGAAAAAATATTGGCTGTACTCAAAATACTATCATCCAGAAGAATGCCTTTTAAAAGATACCCTCTTATGTAAACCAAAGCTAAAGCATTGTAACCGCAAATATTTTATGTCTTTACCAGTCAATGGGAAATATGAAAGTCATCAATTCCAAAGTTTCTCCAGTAAACCTTTTAAAGTAACTTTCTCTAAAGGAAATCCAAACATAGAAATTCAAAAAAACAATAATGTATTATAACTTCGCAAAAAATGAAACCATCATGATAATAACAACTCATAAATAATTAAAAATCTAACTTATTGATCATTAATCTAATCTAAAGATTTTAACTGAATAAAAATTTAATTCTCTAAACCTAATAACTAACCTAATGTACTACACAATTATTTTCATTCATAACTTTCTCAATAAATAAGAGTCAATTAATGCTTGTGCGCACATTCCTACAATTTAAACAACCTTGTCATCACCTTAGTACTCACAGCTCTTATCTTGAGTAATCAAAGTCGTAATATTGTTTTTGTTATTATTTCTTCGTTGTAGTACTCAATTTACAAAAATTATTCAATTAATTATTGGTCAGACTATCCCCTTTCCGAACGTTGTTATAATATGTATCCGTAATGTGACCTGCACACATGTAGTACCTTCTCTGTCTGATCAGAGCTCTGGATCTTTGATGTGTATCGTTAGCTAACGACTTTTTTAATAATTGTTTAAACGTCTCTTGACAGCAATGAATTTGACACTATGGAAACTTTTCGGATATCCATTGACGTATGTTGTGAGTGTATGACGTATGACGTATTTGTGAGCTGGAGGTTGCGAGATCTTGAGGTTAAACCATAAAAATGAATATATCAATGATCAACATTTAAACATAATATAGTGTATCTAAATTACTTTACCCGTGAAAAGGTGTCAATTATTCTAAAGTGCAACCGCGAGGGTAATAAATACAGAAAAATGATAGTAAAAACAGAGAAAGAAAACAGTGAAACTACAATTTTTCTCAAAATTATCACTGATAACATTATACAAGCATATATACACTGCAAACATATACTGCATGATGTGATTCCGCACACATTTTTTTAAAAAAAAGTATCAAAAAGAAATGAAGATTTAGACCTCGTGGCTTAAAGATGAGATCCAAATCCTCCATTGTATACACAACGATGCTTCCACTTTATTGTAAATGTTCTCAGGCACAATGGTTCAAATGTCAAACCAGCTCTAGCTCTCTCGTTATATCATGCAAGGTTTTGAAATTTGAGCTAGAAAATATAATTCAATTTTTTAAAACAAATATTATTTCATATAAACATTATTTCCGATAATTTGTGACAACAACATTCACACGCTTAATAAAATAAATTATTTTCATCGTACATTTAAGAGACAATCTAATCACATAAAGACTATACATCAGTTATTATTTTGCCAAGAATATTTACTATTGTCTAAGAAACTAGCTGTGTCGCCTCAAGAAATGATTATGAGATTTTCAAATTACAACTTTAGCACGCAACAAGGTTTTGGGCATGTTGTTTCTATACATTTTGAATGGACACAGGAACAAAGGCCGAAGTGAAAGCAGTGTTAAAATATAGACGTTTATTGTGTGTTAGGATTTAAAATTTCTTGATTGCGATTTTTGTGACAATCATTTCAAAGACAATCATTTTTGTGACAATCATTTAAAAGCTTTGGTATATGAAAATCGTAACTTGTTAGATAAAGAATCACATAAAATAAGCAAAAGTATCATAAATAACACATTACGCGCTATTCAATAATTCATAATCACGAAAATCATCAATCGGATGATAAAATTTAATCTTAAGATCACAAGAAATAAAATATTTTGATTGTTAGGGTCAAACGACATAGCTTTCATTGAACACCGAAAAACATTTTGTCAAAAACGTTTCCAAATTTTGTCTTTAAAGTTTTTGTAAAATAGAACTCAGAGCACTGAATACATCAATGCAATTTTGAAGTATTCTGTTGATTTTTCAAAAAATACTTATTTTTTTTTCAAATAATATCTACGTCGTTAATAGGTGTTCTCATACGTTATTGCATGTATGAGCACAAAGTCTTCAAATTATTCCTCATAAAGTTGATCCATAACTCAAATGTGTTCTGTGTACCAAATGTGTTTTTAAGACCACCAAAAACACATTTTTTATAAACTGGCTCCGTATTGTTCAATGAAAATGTCTGTGTAGGAAAGTTTTACACTTCCGTAATATTTTTTATTTTTTAAATTTTTAATATTTTTCAACTCTTCTATTAGGAGACCGAAAAAATGGGAAAATGTAAAAAAAAGTATTTTCGTTGCCAAATGATGGCAGCTGGGAAAAGTGTCCAGCGGCAAAAGTATAGGAGGAAACTAATATGAGAAATACTATGCTATTCTGTAGCACCACTAGTTTCATTAATGAAATCTGTTCTTTAAATTTGAAGCTTGAAATAAACTCACGTACAATTTTTCAAAAATACGAGTAGTTTTTGCTTAATTTTCAATGGAATACAGGCAATTTTAAAAACAAACAAGGAGTCGCTTTTTTTCTCTCTAATGTAGCTCATAAAAATGGCGCAGGACTTTTTTTCGCTGAACTCTTTCAATTTTCGAAAATTGCAAAAAAGAAAAATAACATTGCAAAATTACAATATTAATGGTAGAATTTTTATTAATAAAATATGTTCTAAAATGTTCAAAATTAGATATTTAAAAAACATAATGAACAATTTTGGAAAATGTTAGTATTTCATGTAGTTTTTGGAAACATTCAAATCTCCAAATTCAAATTTCCCTCAATTACTTTGCTGAAGAGATTCTTTCACGAGACATTTGAATCATTAGTTGGATATCATTTAGAGTGTGTCATAAGAATATTACCTAACCTTTTCAGATAAAACTATTAAGTGTGTAGTATTGTACCTTTTTATTTTCTCCCTACGAAGGAGAGGAAAGTTATGTAATGATGTGCGAAAAAACGGGGAATTTTTGGCAGAAAAAATCTTATTACAGGGCCCTGCCATCGAAAAACTGGATTAATACAGTTGCTAAATTTAGAAAAAAATCCTCTAACACGTGGTGTAGTCAGAATCCGTGTTTTGTGGGTCCTTGATACCGAAAAATCGAATGACGGCAACACGTCTGTCCGCCCGTCGGTCAGCCAGTCTGTGAACAACGCTAGCGGCTAAACCGTTCTGCCTATTTTCTTCCCAATTGATATATTCCAATCGATTTGGCTGATGTCACGGCAACTTGAAAGTGAAACGGATATTGCGGTTTTGGGGATTCTTTACATGAAGCCCCTAAGATATTTCCAAATTTTAAAAAATCGCATCGTTCTTGATTAATCTTTGTTGGTGGATATTGTGAAGGACGTTCAGAGAATGCTACAGGACTCGTTAAATCCCAAATTTTTCGAAAAATGCAAACGTTAAAAGTTTTTTCGGAGTTCTATTACAACTAAAATATTCAAGATAGAGATTTTTCATTGAATAATATCTGTACCTTAAAGGTAGATTTTGAAATAAGGTCATGTTCAATTTTTGGAAAATTTGAGAATTTTTCGCGTAATTTTGGGGGGAAATAGGGCGAGAAAGTATGTGTTGTTTAAGCACCACTAGATTCAGTTGTTTTCTTCTAATTTTTACTGCATCTTAGTTCACAACAGTTCCCAATACGAGATTGACAATGCCCCGACACGGCAGTTTGAAATTCATAGAGTTGACTTCTCATTGTCAAGAGTAAATGTTTCTCGTTGTATCACAGTTTTAAATTCTTGAGTGTATATTGATGTATACATTAAAATGTTTAGTTTTCGCACCTCATGCGCTACGATTGTTAGCGAGTTTTACTAGTGCTTCCTGAGAGTTGTTAATATTGACAGAAATTGCGGTATTATAATATTACGTAACCGTTACTAATACGAGAAAATACGTGCTGTTGTAGCACCAAGTTTTCTTAATGAAATTTGTTCTTCAAAAATTAGATCTCTAAATTATGACGTGTAAAATGTAACTTCTTTTAAAGCATCCAGGTGGTTGTTTTATGTCCAAAGTTGGTGCAGGTGAAACGAGACTGGCCAACAAACATAACTTTGAATCTCAGCGTGCAAATAGACACTATGGTCGTTGGAAATGCTTTTGCATTTATGCCCAAATGACTGTTAAAAATGTTCTTTTCCCGTACCCTTAATTTGCAAGTTACGCGTTCCATGTCAATGAGTCACTGATAATTATTATTATTAAGTATTATTACTATTTTTATTACTAAGATTATTACTAATTTTCAATGCCCAGAGTGCACAGAAACTGAAAGAAAACTATGCAGCATCCGGTCTTGTGAAAGGTAACTTTGGTTTTGTTAGATACCCAGAAACTCGGGAATAATCCAAAAGCTATTTAACAGTTTTGATTTTGATTGTAAAATGAAAATATTTGATTGTGTAACTCCGCCTGCGATCATAATACGCGTAGCGTCTGAATCTCGTACTCAGTGCATCGTTGCTTACGACTCAGCTGACGAGTTGCGACATTAGTGCTCCAAGAAAGAGGCCATCCCCATTAATATTCACGCGTTGCGTTTTGTAAAAGCACCTTTTTACTTTCTCGTATACATACATATACGGAGTAACATACCTAGTATAGACGAAGTTATGTAATGCTGTGGAAAATCGAGTTCGAGGTTTTAACGGATATACACGTTTTGGGACCCCTGATGCGAAAAAGGGTTTTTTTCAAAACGTCCGTCGTCGTCTTGTCTGTCTGTCGTCGTCTCGTCGTCGTCCGTCGTCGTCTGTCCGTCGTCTGTCTGTCTGTCGTCCGTCGTCTGTCTCGTCGTCGTGTCTCGTCGTCGTCTGTCTCGTCGTCTGTCCTGTCTCGTCGTCGTCGTCTGTCTGTCCCGTCTGTCGTCTCGTCTGTCGTCGTCGTCTCGTCTCGTCGTCTCGTCTCGTCGTCTCGTCTGTCTGTCGTCTGTCCGTCTCGTCTCGTCGTCGTCTCGTCGTCGTCTCGTCTGTCGTCTCGTCGTCGTCGTCTCGTCGTCGTCTCGTCTCGTTCGTCGTCTCGTTCTCGTCGTCGTCGTTCCGTTCGTCGTCGTCGTCTGTCCGTCTCGTCGTCGTCCGTCGTCTGTCCGTCTCGTCTGTCGTCTGTCTGTCCTGTCTGTCGTCCCTCGTCGTCGTCTCGTCTCGTCGTCTGTCCGTCTCGTCTCGTCGTCTCGTCCGTCGTCGTCGTCGTCCGTCGTCGTCGTCGTCGTCGTCGTCGTCGTCGTCGTCGTCCGTCGTCGTCGTCGTCGTCGTCTGTCTGTCTGTCTCGTCTCGTCTGTCGTCTGTCTGTCTGTCTGTCTGTCTGTCTGTCTGTCCGTCCGTCCGTCTGTCCATCTGCTCGTCTGTGAATACTGCTATCGCCTAACCCATGCGTACGAACTTTTCCAAATTGAAGAAACCTCTGTCCATTTGACTCTTGTTGAAGCTTTAAAATTTAGAAAACATTCTTCAAAATTTGAGGATACTTTACATGAAGCCCCCCGATATTTTCAAACTTTTCTAAAAACCCCACAAATTTTATATTCTTGGTATGTAAAGAACTATTAGACTGTTGGGTGTGTATTCGTATATACTGTACTAGGATAATGCTGTATTCGACACAACGTTTTTTAAATTTAGAGTTATAAGAAAATATTATATTTTTTGTTCTGGTCAATGTGCGGGCCCAGTTTTGGGAAACCATTATGTTTGGTTTTGTTAAGCAGCATTTTTTACTGTTGCAACCCACTATTTACATTTTATGTCCGTCCCATCAGAATCTAACTACTACACTTTACTTTCGTGCCGCATACATCTAAGCAGGAAACTTGTTATGTCTTCTGGAAATTCGTATGAGTGCAGTAATGGTAAAAATAGATCATTAAGTGCTATTTTCCGCTGCCTTCACATATAATTTTATTCTTTACTTTTTACCTAACATGATAATTTCTGATGAATCATGTTGGCTGTGGGTTTGTGGCCAAACAAATTGTATGTAATACCTACAAAATGCACATCAGCTTGAAATAACGTATATTGCTGTCATTTACATTTTTATGCTTCCCCCTTTTGAATTTATCACATCATACTAATGAATATTATTTTTAATTTAAAAATTGCATTTTGGTAAGTTCATTATCACTGAAGATACGTTTTAAATCTCTTTATGGACATAATGATAACAAATGCATTTATTTTCGAAACTCCTCTCAAATTTAATAAATTAAATATATTTAACAGGATTTTATACAGGCATCAAAGTTTTTAAGAGATTCAAACAGAATAAACTTAATTAAATGATGTTGTATTTTGCACAGATTCTTTTGTAAAACGCTTCGCCGTTGGTATAAAATAAGTTTCCAAAGAAATTCCTTCAGATATGACGAAATTAGAATGGAGAATGCTTTGAAAAAACAAATTTGTGAAAAATAAAGAAATTGGTTCAATTACATAGAGAGTGAAATTTGAAAGTTTCAATAGAGTTTATTAACGTGTTTTTACAGATAAAACAATGATTTTACAGTGAAAAAGTATTTTTAATTTTTGTTAATTTAATTAGTTATTCATTATTATTCATAATTTGCTATTAAACAATTAAAAAATGTGCAAAATTGTCAACGCCTTAAATTCTCTCGAGCTTACCATGTCCATGTAGTTGTTTAAGAGTTTTCCTCTTTCACAATAACGAATTTTCTCCTTAAAAACCCACAACGTCGATCTTGTCCAAACCCGCTATATCGGAAACACATGTTTGTTTCGCCAACCATCATAGCATCGGACCTGCCGAAGGTGGCGCTTTTCAAACTTGTGGAATTAAGTTTACAGTCGTCATTTCATTAAAGCCACAAATATACACCATTGGACAACCGGCTTCATTTTACTTTCGAATCACACGAAGAGAGTTGGAGCTTCAAAAAACGCAGCTTTAACGGCCCGAACCCGCAAAGACGTGTGATCCAGCATCGACGTCGCTGGGGGGACGGGGGCGGGGCGTATCAATATTCGCGGGCGAGCGCTCGCCGCCGATGGCTGCCGCTGCGCTATCGACCACGTGACGCCGCTCGACGCCTGGCGCTGCTGCACCGCGACAGGCGACTGCCCTAAGAGCGCCTTACTTTTTCACGACGCTGTCCTTCCCTCGCCCGCCCCCGCCGCGAAGGGGCGTGGCAGCACTCCGCGGGCTGCACAGGCGGCGGCGGATCCAGGGGCACGGGAAACACGCCCCCTCCCAAAGCTTTTTTAATGTTTTTATTTTTTATTTTTTTTTAAACATTTTACGCAATCTATTCGAACAGAATGCACCAAACATGGGCCGGAAATTCAGTAGATGCATCGAAGCCTGAAAAGATCACTGCGAGCAATTTTTATAATAGATCGTTGTGACCTATAACAGGTTAATACCCAATTAGTATTTAATGTACCATTTAAACCAATTTCTGTAACAGATTGTTTTCAAACATTCATTTGAATCAAAAAATCTCGATATACGATTTTTTGTACCATTAGCAATAAGGTCCGTAGAAGATATTTCAGGCGTAGTATTTTCATATGACGTTTTTTTTTTAGTTTAGGAATTCGTTCTTGAAATATTTGACACGTGTTTATTTATAAATCTTATCACTATATAAAGATTTTTTTTTTATTCCGCCCAATTAAACTCTAAACATAACTATATCGGATAGAAATGAATTTCTATACTCCTTAGGATTATTGAATTGAGCACAAGTATACTTATAATATTGATATTTTTAATTATTTCAAAACGATTAAATGTTCTCATTTAATAAACAAGGAAAAATAAATGACAGATTTCATTGGCTAATTCGGCAACATACGTATCTTATTGCACCTGATATAAATTTCCCTTCCTCCATTCTACCACACCTTACGAAATTACCTCACTTGCGTGTGATTGGCCGATTCTTCTACCAGCACTAGGCAGCAGTGCTCTCCCCGCGCAAGGAGCCCACGCCCCCACGCAAGGAGTGCGGAACAGCCGCCCGCCTCTGCTCTCCGCCACCTACGCTTCCACTGCCCCCTCCCCATACTCCGCCTCCGCAACCTGGAACGCCGCCGTCTCCACCTGCACTCCCACTGCCACCTCCATATCGCACTCCACCACCTGGGGCGCCGCCGCCTCCACCTACGCTTCCACTGCCACCTCCATCACATACTCCGCCACCTGGAACCCGCCGCCTTCACCTACGCTTCCACTGCCCCCTCCATCACATACTCCGCCACCTGGAACGCCGCCGCCTCCACCTACCTTCCACTGCCACCTCCATCTCGTACTCCACCAGCAGTGCCGCCGCCTCCACCTCCCTCCCACTGCCCCCCCCCTCTCCGCCACTGCCACCTGGAACGCCGCCGCCTCCACCTACGCTTCCACTGCCCCCTCCTCACGTACTCCGCCACTGGCACCTGGAACGCCGCCGCCTCCACCTGCACTCCCCACAACGGCGCCCCCCCTTCACCTACCTTCAACTGCCACCTCCATCACGTACTCCGCCTCCGCCCCCAACCTATCTCACCGTCTCCACCTACGTCACCCCTTTCATTCCCGTCTCCACCTCCACTTCACCTACGCTACCGCCTCCACCTAACCTCCCCCCCCCCCCACCGCCACCCTTACCCAACCGCCGCGTCAGCCTTCGCCACCGCCTCCCCCTCCACCACTACCACAGCTCCACCACCATCGTCACCACCGCTGCGTCTTGCCGTTCATCTAATTGCGAAACCTTCATTTGGATTCGAAAAAAAAAAATCCGCAGTATGGCGTGCCGCGCTACCTCTGGGATTTTGTTCCAAAACCCAGTAATTTCTCTTTCTCCCTCCGTCGCGTCGCCGCCGCGGCCACCGCTGCTTCGCCTCCCTTCCCCCCTCCCGGCCCCGCCCATTGCGCCGAGCTGCCGCGCCTTGCGCTCGCCCTCGGCGCTGTGCCGCCCCCCCGCCGCCGCCGCCGAGCGCCGGACTTAAAGCACCTCGGCGCGAGGCGACAGGAGGGGCGGGGCGGACGGCGCGACCGGAGCAGGAGGCGTTGTTCGAAATGCCACGCCCCCCGCACACACTCCTCGCAGAGAGCAAAGCGGCGCTCGGCATTCCTCTTATTGATTGACTGAATTTTACGAATACGTTAACTGCTACTGTCATTGGCGACCTTTTGCACTTCGAAACAATGCAGCAGTCGACAACCCAGCGATCTTCTGCGAATGCGCAGTTTCAGTTTCGCATCAATTTTGTACATCTGCGCATGCGCCGAAGATCGATAGTGCTGGCGATTGATGAATCGTTTTGAGGTGTAAAATCTCCCTACTAGTCCCGTTACTACAGTGAGTGTTTTTATACTGAGAGGTGGAGGTGTTCCTTTCCTGGTGGATCTGGTGCCGACCTACACTTTGATAGATGCTTGCTGCCTATAGAGAGGTAGTGGTATTGCAGCCGAAATGTTGGCAAGTAGCCTAGGGCGCGGGCTTTTCTGGACAGCCAAACATCTATTGACTTCGACCGCGGAAGCCTACGCTTCCATGCGACCTACATGTTGGCTTATGGAAGCTTCCCACTTAAGGTATCTTCCCTGAAGGACACCGCTCCAGCCGCGGCAAGCTTTTATCTCCTGACTGGTCACCAAGCAAGTGAGGTAGAGTACTGCATGTGAGAGAAAACGTGTGTGTACGGGGTGAGGGTAGGACAGAGAAAGATTGGGCGCGGTCATAGGTCAGTTTCTTTCGGTACGGCAGCGGAATTTGCCTGGTTTTGATCACAGACACCACGGAAAACTTGCGATCCGAGCAGCCGGTCGCTAGAATTCTCCTCCAGATAGCCGCTGAATTCGACCTAGCTAAATAGTTTGTATGGGAAAGCCGTCAATGAACTGAAACCCTAGGATCCCGGTCGCTACACTGACATCGGCAATGCTGGTTCTGAGCTAAACTCATCCGTTGCCACTCCTCTTCAAATCGAGACCCCTTTACGTGGAATGTGTTGGAAAAGTGGGTTCAGCGGTCCCTCACATGCCTGTTCCATCATCATTCATTTCATCTTTATTAACTTGTAGATGATCATCATTGCGCAGATCTCAGGGTTCATTCACACGGATTCATAGACAAGTTATTTTTAAACATCCCGGAAAGGATAGAGAATTAATAGACATCGTCTTTGTCTACATTAATTTGTTATTGATAGCTGACTTTGGCGGATTTATCAGAAGCACTCACACTTTCCATTTATAGTTTGCTGAAAAACACCCACCAACGAAGACACCAGAGCTTTTTCGAATACCTGTTGTGGTTGCAAAGACAACAACCATAGCCACTGCAAAGTTTCTGACTAGGAGGTCCTAAGATTCGAGTCCCGATGATAGCTGGTTATTGACTCTAGCTCTCAGAGGAGAATTTTAGCGGCTGGATGTTCTGATCGGTGATTTTCCGTCGTGTCTCCTATCAGTAACTATCAAAAGCCGAAGCAGTACCATATAATGCGGGCCACGCACTGTACGTAATTTTCCCTTCGACCTTTTTGTCCATTCCTCTCCCCTCACACACACGAACCCTTATGCATTACAATACAACGTATCTCTGAAGTTTACATATCTTATTCCGACTGGAAATGTACCCCGCTGGGGAGCAGATACTTGAAGAGGGAAACTTGCAAGTCGAAATGTAGGTTAGCGCCGGATCTCACCTTTCAACGGGAAAGAACTCCGGGACCGTCCGAAAATAACAAGCGGTACAGTTTCGGGACTAATAACCAAAGTAGTTGATGCGTCAGGAAACATAAAATACTCACTCATTCACTCAATAACTCACTCACTCACTCACTCACTCACTCACTCACTCACTCACTCACTCATTCACTCACTCATTCATTCACTCATTCACTCACTCACTCACTCATTCACTCACTCCTTCATTCTCTCATTCACTCTCTCCCGAGAAGGAGCAGAGCAGCTCTTCCTTCCGTCGTGGGATTTCGCAACGCGCCGAGCAGCTCCGCGCCGCGGCCGTCCAGCGCAGCGGAGCGCGGGCGGCAGCAGGAGGCGGGGCCGGGGGCGGGGGCGGGGGCGGGACTCCGCTTCTCCGGGCGCCGCGCCGCGCCGTGCGCCGAGCAGGTCCGTTCCCAAAAGGCAGCCAGCCAGCCAGGCAGGCCGGGAGGAAGGAGGTGGGCGGGGAGCGGGCGCGGAACTTTTTGAATATGTTGGGACCTAAAAAGCGCCAATCTCCAGCGCCGCGGGGCATCTGCCGAAGCACCCGCCCGCCTGCCCGTCCGCCCGCGCCCAATGCGGTTTACCTGGCAGGCGGCGAGCGGCCAGGACGACGCGGCAGGCGTCTGGTCTTTCAGGCGCGCGGGGATGTGGAGAACTGGAGTGGTAATTAGAGGTGGGTCGGGTTCTAATTTTGCCGAATGTAAGAGCTAGAAGATTCTTGGCTGCCGTCAAATCTTCCGAAAACTTATAAAACTTCAAATACAAGAAGAAGAAGAAGAAGAAGAAGAAGAAGAAGAAGAAGAAGAAGAAGAAGAAGAAGAAAAAGAAGAAAAAGAAGAAAATGAAGAAATTTAGACAACCTGATGGGAGAATAACTGTACAAACGAAATAATTGTGAGGAACTGACACATTCTGGCCATTAAATTAAAGTTTCCTTTACTTTATTGAACGTGACGTAACAAGTTCGCGAAATAGATGACGCACGACCGCACGTGCATGGAAATAAAATAGAGCATGTGTTGCATAATACTATTTTTTAACACAACGTTCGCCAAACAGTTTGCACACGCTTAATAATGATTTTTAAACTGCTATTTAGAATGAAAATAACAGCTATTTTGGACAGGGTAAACAATCACGAGAAATCCAGTTGCAATAATGGTCTCTGGCGCTCATCCAACATCAAGCTGCGAGCTGCTCGGGCGCGATCGACTCTAGTGAAAGGCAAATGGCACACATACCACTGCATCAAAAGAAAAGTTGAATTTTTGCATTTGTGGAATTTTCAGGCGTTTTTAATGAAAATTATACCTATTTTATTGTAACATTTCTCTATTCGAGTAAAAATTGAAAAAATAGACTTTTGTAGAAACTTTAGTTTAACTGTTTGTTTTCTGTACTATTTCACTCAAATTGCACGAAACTATTCATATTTTCAATTCTTTCACCTGACGTTATTTAAATATTAAATAGTGAAGAACAGTTCATTTTTAAAAAAATATGTATTTTTAATTATATCGTTTTAATGATGCCAGAAAAATTAACTTTTGTAGTTTTCGAAAACTCACAGTAAACTCACAAAATTTGTTATTTTCGTGAATGACGTAGGGGTTTCATTCACGAAATTTAAATATATTTTCAAATTCCAGGGGTCACTATATCAGTCAGATAGATGAGGAAATATCTCTTATATTGAAGATCGGTTGGTGTTTTTCGTAGTCAGACGGAGAAATATCTGAAAAAAGCATTCAAGGACCTCCAAAATGGCATCAAGGTATCAAGGACCTCCAAAATGTCATGTGCTAAACGTATTCGAGAAAGTACTCGAGAAAGAAATTTCCAACAAATAGGAACAAACAAAAATCTACCTTTTCACTATCCGAGTCCTCCGAAACATAATTTTCTGTGGAACTAATGGGCTAAAAAATTGGACTGACTTTCTGTAACTGTTTCTTTTTGTTTCGAGCCGAGTTTCCCTTTTCGTTTTTGCGCTGTTCCCTCCCGGCTGTCATTTATCGGCACCTCATGGACCGACCGAGGCGTTCTGCGGTAACTATCACTGTTCTGGGAGTATTCTTACTAATCTTCTCGTTCTCCCAGAACATCTCGCCGAGGTGGTCCTGGGGTCCATCTTGGTGAATTATATAGCTTCCCATTTTACGACGTGGGCCCAACTCGGTGTGTATACCATTGTTTTTCGTTTAGGGAGTCCGCTTCTGTGTTGCACACAAATCTTGCGTCCATAGATATCTAATACAATATTACCAAACACGACAATTCAATGTAGAATGGGTGGATTAAGGTGTAGAAGTGAAACACGAGGGGCATCATAATCATTCCTCAGACCACAAACACGACTCAAAAGGTCAAACTTAGGCAGGATTCAAAGTCTCCACTGCAATGTTGGCATATTTGGTCCAAGCGGGTTCTGAAAATTCTCCTGATTGAAAGAATGTTTTGATTAGATAAATTTCGTACAATTAAAAAAGTATGGTCTAGATTACTGTAAGTGTTGCTTTAAAACAGTCTTGAGAAGATGAAAATAGACGAATTATTTGAAGTTATACACAATTTTTAATGAACACAATGAAAAAATAAAAGCTCTCTGTTCATAAATAACGCTTAAACCGTATTACAGAATAAGAAAGAGTGAATTAAAAACTAGTTGTAACACAGTGGCGTTTGTTGAGTGTACTGAGAACCGAAGAAAAGACAACACTTCTCTGTTACAACTCAAAATTTAAACTAATTCTGATGTCTCTTATATGCAGAAATCAAAAGAATTTCAATTATGTGTGTTTAGTAGTTAACGGATAAAACGACAAATCATGCACAGAAATACTAATATTGGTTTCAAATAAAATCAATATTACCTTGGATTGTTTCTTTGTGTTTGCTTCTGTACTATCTTACCTTCTATTATAAATTGACTGCGTTAAAAATGAGATGTTATTGTCAGGTTTAATCTTATTGCAATATTTAACAAATGCTCATCCTTCTTCAGTTGTTGTCTTTACTTTAGTCACATTCATCTCGTCTTAAGAAATGGGTATTAGTTATTGCTTTTATTCACCAAACCATTTATGATTCATTTTTTGAGAATCTACCATTGTAAAGCAAATGAGAAACATGAGTTAGAAGAAAGACTATATACCTTACTTTGATATGAAACTGGGTGATGAAGACAAAAATTAGACTCATAAAAAAGTGAGCTCAAACTACGAAGTAGATCTTTGTTTTTGTTTTGAATTCCTATGATGTGGCGTTGACAGTGCGCGACGCCGCAGCAAAGGGAAGTTACATGAGTTGCGTATATACTTTATTTTTTTTATTATGCTCGAGACAAAAATCCGCCAAGATTCTGTCGAAGATCAAGTTGTGGCAATTAGATTAATTAAAACTACAACCATAAGATGAGGTCACGACAGAATGCACATTCCTGTGTGAATGAAAAGTTTGTTGATGTTTTAAGTGTGAATGGGATTATTTTTATGTTGTTTGTATTTATGTTTTGGCGTTATTTGTCTTTCTCTTTTCGCAAGCCAAGGGTTCATTTGTCAATGTGTTGAAATTTGCTTGCAATAAACAAATGAGCATTTAGTATGGCTCATGATTGCCTCGAATATGTGTGTTGTTTCTTAGTAGTTCTATAGAGATTGACCCAGGCACGAACGTGAGGTATCCCGTCTCAGGTCCGTATGGAATGAGCACGCGATTCACGCCCAGGTAAGATTGAATAATTATAGTGAGCTAAGCCGAGGTACGGGCGACTGAGCAAGAGCAAGGGCAAGGCAAATGGGGTGTGGGGTGTGTATAAGAGAAATCGGTCGCATTGTGCGCCCAGAGGTATTAAGAGAAAGGGTATTAGGTGTGTGGCGACATTACATTGTGGGCCCAACGTGAGGGCACGAGCAAGTTAGGCAGGTTGGATAGAAGAACGGTTACAATAGATATTATGAGAAATAATTTGTTCCGTATTTCTCCATCTTAGTTATTGCAAGGATATTTGCGGTCTCTTGAAGAAATTCGAAATAGACTGTGGAATTTAAAAAATGTATTCAATTTAGACAAATATTAAAGGTTCACAACTTATCCCTGCTTTTTTAATTGTGAGTCTTGCAAGAGATGTTTACGAGAAAAAGAAACTAACATTTTCGAGATGCTCCCAGATCAGCGAAAAAATGTCATTGTATGCTTGTTACCCCGATATTCTCCTATTACCTTCTCGTTTTATGGTGGAGCTGATGCAACAATTTGTAAAATCGACCCCAAAATATGGCGAACTCTTTAGATATGTCCTAACAAGTCTCAAACGTTTCTGAGTCCAAATTGAGGGAAGGAATTTCTGTAGAACTTAATACTCGTAAACTCCAGTCTGATAGAGTCTACACTCAAATAACTAATGAAGTTGAAAAATAAGATTTGGCATCGTTGAAGAATAGATTATTACGTATTAACTAAGATCTTGGTTACAAAAGCTTCATGAAAATATACATACAGCATTCAAAGCCCAAGTGTCAAATTAGCTTCAAAGTACGTTATTACATTCATAAAACTAAGAAACTTCAATGAAAAGCAACGGAAAAGATTCCACCAAGGTTTAAAAGATTTAGAGAGACATTAAAAAAAAATTTGGATGAGTCACAAATTAAAAAAGTAACTTAAAACATGGTAAAATTTGGTTCCGGCCTAGTCTAGTGTAGACCAAGCAAGGTTGAGATGCCGACGTATTAATTATTATATCGTAGTCTTCTTCAGGGCTGTGATATGACATACAATATAACCATATTCATAGCCCTGAAGAAGATCACGATATGATGGTTGAAACGTCGGCACCTCAGCCTTCGACACGGCGTCACCTGGAGAGTCCAGATCAAAGAAAATCTTGGAGCCTTGACAATTACAATTTTTGCTCCTCGTAGCCGAGTTCATATCGCAGCTACTGTGATGTTATATAAAATAATGTAGCAAAAACAGTTTCCGTTTTACGTTTCATCACATCCAAAAACATACAAATCATTTCAAACATTGCATGTATTTTTCCGAAGAAAAAAAAATTGAAAACCTGTGTAATTAGATTGCAATGCATAGAGCAGCAACATTATGCCATTGTGGTTTTCCCGAGCCTTTCCCAGGGAGGAGGATAATGTTAGGTGCTATAACATAAGAAATCAATAATTTCAGAAGATATTATGGATGAGATACGATTCATAGCCTCCACTCCATAGCCGCATGTTGCAAACCCGTGTCTTATGAAAGACAGGAACTCCGAAAGTCTCCATGACCGTGAATGCTTCTCCAAGCACGTGTTCCGATGAAACGTGATGCATGTTACAAAACAAAAATATATTTTTGCACTGTCACTAGTGGCAGTGGTACTAATATCACCGTATTGCACCTTCCATCCAACTCACACTTCTGACAGCAGATGAAAAACTCCTAACGAAATAAAGCAGGGCAATTTCAAAACGTCGCCTCGGCTTCTCACTGCTGCAAGAGACCGCGCCACCAAGGGAATCGTTTATTATTATTATTATTATTATTATTATTATTATTATTATTATTATTATTATTATTATTATTATTATTTTTTTGTTGTGATGTTTTGTTTATTATTTTATTATTATCATCTTATTCTAATTATTGCAGTATTATAGATGATTTTGCGGCTCTCACAGAATCAATCTTATAAATGAGGATCTAAAGAATGAAATTTCACGGAGGCGTGATGAATTCACTCTAACTTTAAAGATATGAAGGAATTGTTAAAATAAGACACATCTAAAAATTCATGTAACATTCAATTCAAATGCAACCCACAACACTCGGGCAGGATTCTCAAAATGTATGTACTAGTTATATAACTCCTAAAAGAAGCGTCTTAGGGCCTGAAACCTTGGAATTTTGAGCCTGCACATGAAAGAATCGTTCCTCACACCGTAATATAAAGGGAATAGGCAAATAAACACGTTTCGTTAACAACTTTCCCCCTTAATATAGAAGCGGAAGGAAAGGGAAGAGGGTGGGGTGTAACTTGTCAGTTATCATACGGGTACGATCATCATCATTATCATCATCATCATCATCACCATCATCATGGATCAGGCTATTCTAGCAAAGTTGTCCAGAGAAGACCATCTCTTATTTTGTTCTTCCCACTTCTCTTTTTCCATTTAGAGATAATAATAGTCATGCTTGGGCAATATCTCAATGTTCATTCTTTGTAATGGTCTATCCAGTTTTTCTATTGGTATTTATCTTTTCTTGTGAGTTGTTAATTCTTAATTTCTCTCTTACATCCTCTCATTTCTAATATGGTCAATTTAGCAATTTTGTTACTATTTTTTTGTTATTTAAGGTCACATCTACATCTAGGTCAGTAGCGACCACTATTGGAGCTTACGTAATGATAACTGTAAAGATGAAATGGTATGTTTGATGATAAGGGGTGAAAGGAGGACACAAATACAACCATTCCCGATGCGGAAGTCGAACCAGCGATCCTTCGGTCCGATACACTACTGCTTTAGCAATCTCGGCCACCGGATCGGCTAGTTACTATTATATTATATTATATTATATTATATTATATTATATTATTACTGTTGAAGTGCGGTGATTAGATGGAGTCTGTGGTTACGTGAGGAGTGCGCGCGAGCGCTCCGGTGGAGCGATTGCGTGCGCCGCCGCCTGCGCCGGACTGGCCCCTCCGGCGGTTCGGCGGCGGCCGCCGCGGCGAGCGTGCAAGGCCAGGCCAGGCCAGGCCGGGGGGCGGGGGCGTGCTAGGGGAAGAGAACGCAGCCCTGCGGGCGCGCCCTCGGGGGGGCGGGGCAGGGGCGCCGCTCCCCAGGGGCTGCACGGCGCCACCGCCTCGCCACGCGCGCCCCCGCCCCCGCCCCCGCCCCCACCGCCGGCGAAGCCCTTCCGCGGCGCTTCGCGGAATTCGACGCCTGGCGCCCGCGGCGGAGAGGGCGGCGGCGACGGCCCTGCGGCGGGAGGCGCGGGATATTCGTAGCGCAGTGGTTTAGGGTTCTCGATTTCTGGGGATTGACCACCAAATTATATGTGTCCTCAACATATACCGGGAGCGGTAGCTCAGTGCATCAACTGATGTCACTGCAGCACCTCTGACCGGAAGGTCCTAGATTCGAGTCCTGACGGTGGCAGGATTTTCGACACTAGCTTTTCAGCTAGGTCTAATTCAGTAGCTGTCTGGAGGAGAATTCTAGTGGCCGGCTGCTCTGATCAGTAGTTTTCCGCGGTTTCTCCGATCAATTTCAGGCGAATGCCGGAGCAGTACCCTACCGAAAAGGCCACGGACCGCGCGCGATCTGTCCTTCCTCTTCCTTGTTCTATCCTCTCCCCCTTACACACACACTTACACTAACATGCACTACACTACCACATATTCCGGGAGACCGGTTGGGAGCTTAGAGCTTGTCCCGGCTGAGGCGGTGCCCCGCTGGTGGGAGAGTCCTGGTTAGGGGAAACCCCACTAGCCGACGGTAGGTCGGCGCCGGATCTCGCCATCCAGCGGGGGAAGACCACCGCCATATCCTCAGAAATAGCATGCACTACACTAACGGGACTAATGACAAAGGAGTTGACGCGCCCGGAAACACGAATAAACCAAACCAAACCTCAAATTATATATTTCTCAACTTAAATAATCTTCAATTGGTTTTGGCCCGGATGAAGTGGCTTGAAAGAGGGGAGTCCAACTTGTAAGGTCTCAAAGGATACAACTAAAACCTTTAATATTGTCGCGGGTCATATTTTCATTATTTGGGCGATCCTCACCCGACTTCCCCGTATTGTTGCTTTCGGCAGTTAGCCAGGCAGCTCTGAAACGAGGGGTAGGGGAATATAACCATGCGTGATATCAGTCACTACCACGCAGAAAGCAAAGAATCAAATTGATATGATTTTTAATTTCTGAAATTACTAAAAAGATCTCCTTAATTCTAAACGTCACCTATTTCCATTAAAGGGGGTGTTGACCCCGGTAGAGTGCGTGCGCTAGGGTCACAATGTTCTCGCCGGACATTTTTGCGTGGATTTTCACTCTTGACTAATAATCTTTCGCGGGCCACAATAAATGGAAGCGCGGGCCGCCAGTTGGACAACCCTGTCTTAAAAGCATCAACTGTTGTCACTGCGTTGCCTTCGCCTGGGAGATCCTAGGGTTCCGGTCCCGTGGTAGGATATTTTACACTAGTAGATAGCTAGATCGAATTCTGTCACTACCTTAGAAGAAATGTAGCGGTGGCTCTCCGATGTAGTTTTCCGTGTTTTTTCAGATCAAAACCAGAAGAATCCCGAAGCGAGTACCAAAATAAACGGACCGCGCGCAATCTTTCCTTGTCCTATCCTCTCCCCTTATTCACACACTCGTTTACATGTACATGAGCTACATTGCCACATATGTCGAGAGGCCAGACGGAAGCCTAGAGCTTGTCGCGTCCGGACTGGTGCCCACAGGTGAGAGATACTAGGTTGGCGGAAACCCTGTAAGCTGAAGTGTAGGTTGGCGCCGGATGTTTCCAGCTAGTGTTGTGTCCCCAGCGCACACACTCCGGGAGCGGTAGCTCAGTGCATCAACTGATGACACTGCAGCGCCTCTGACTGGGAGGTCCTAGGTTCGAGTCCTGACAGCGGCAGGATTTTCGACACTAACTAGTTTACTATGTCGAATTCAGGCGCTGTCTGGGGTAGAATTCTAGCAGCCGGTGGCTCTGAGCGGTAGTTTTCGTTGATTCTCCTCACAACTCTAGGCGACTGCCATAGAAGTACCCTGACAAACGGGCCACGGACCGCGCGCGATTTTGTCTTCCTCTTCCTTGTCCTATTAGCTTTTCAGCTAGGTCGTATTCAGTCGCTGTATGGAGGAGTATTCTAGCGGCCGGCTGCTCTGATCGGTAGTTTTCCGTGGTTTCTCCGATCAACACTAGGCGAATGCCGGAGCAGTACTCTAACAAACGGGCCACGGACCCCGCGCGATCTATCCTTCCTCTTCCTTGTCCTATTCCCTCCTCTTACACACACACTTACACTAACATGCACTACACTACCACATATTCCGGGAGACCGGTCGGGAGCTTAGAGCTAGTCCCGGCTGGGGCGGTACCCCGCTGGTGGGAGAGTCCTGGCTAGGAGGAAACCCCACTAGCCGACGGTAGATCGGCGCCGGATCTCGCCATCCAGCGGGGAAAAATCACCGCCATTTTCCGAGGAAAAACATGCACTACACTAACGGAACTAATGACCAAAGTAGTTGACGCGCCCGGAAACACGAAAAAATCAATCAATCAAACTCAGCGCACACACCCAACCGGGGTCAACACCGCCTTTAATGGAAATAAGTGGTGTTGAGATTTAAGGAGTTGTTTTAGTAAATTCAGAAATTAAAAATCATTCCAATTTGATTCACAGCGGCGCCGGAAGTTTCCAGCCAGTGTGGAACCACCACTAAAACCTTATATGTACTTGCGGGACTAATGACCATAGCAGTTGTTGGGTTCAGAATCACTACAATATCGATCAACTTGTTTTTGTTTGATGATAAGTGAAATGTATGATGTAATTAAAGAACAGTCTTAGCGGTCATGGCGCTGGTAAACATGCTGAGATATGTGTGAATTTCAATAAAGAAATATTTCTCGCAGAAATCGAACATACGAATTGTGCTATCTAAATTGACAGTGCATCTCGTTTTTCACTTCGGGGTATCTCCATAGACTAGCATTCAAAACCAGATCTATTGCTGCAATTTAACAGTAAAAACGATTTCTTTTAGTTTTCAAGGCACACTCATCTTTTTGTGTATCCACTGTCTGCGTCATTGTATTTTGCGGGGATGTTACGAACGAGATTTCTAGAGAAACTATGATTTGCAAAATGATTGGAGTTTGAGAGTCTAAGAATGTGTAGTTAATGAGTGAAAATGGTATTAACCAACCCTACATCACAAATTATAATCATTCCACTCACAATTTCAAGAACAATAAATTTTACCCAACTAATCAAAAATATTTTGTAGCCCAGTACATCTTGGGGGCGTGCCCCCTTAATAGAACTATTTTGTAATATTTGAATTTTTATTATTAAACTGCTTATTAATTGCTCATTTTAATGTTTTATATTTATTTAATCAGTTTTAATTAAAATGAGTGCACTAATTGTTGACCCGTATCAAAGAACCGTTTTCTCGCCATTTGACTGATCCTACATTTGATATTTGAAGTTGGGTCTGGGTCCATTGGAATCTTTTGCTGGAAGTGGACAAAAATTCGTAGTTATGTCAAAGTTTATATTTATGATCATCATATTTTTACTTGCCACAATCCATTGTAAATATTTCAATTCCTCATTGTCGAGGGATAACCTTACTGAGTACTATAAATTAAAAGAGTCACAATGCGTAGTCTATTTCCGCTTTCTGCACATCACTGTGACAGAAAATAAATTGCACAATGAGGGAAAAAACAAATACTAGATGGAAGTTTTGGTGACTATGGGGGTTGGGTAAGCAATAGAGTTATGACGGAAAATGTAGACGACGGTCGGAGTGAATTGAGAAGGGATTACTCACACTGGTAGTGGCAGTTTTAGAAGGTTTGTCCCTAAATATAGCTATCAATACATGTAACATTTTGATTTTTTTTCATGTTTCGTTTAAATTCCAAAATTTAAAATTTTTTTTCTGTTCGTGTTTTCCGTTCGTTACCCCAAGTCACTTGGGTAGGAATAAAGGATAAAAAGTTTGTTCTACACCTGTAATAATCTCAAGCTTTGTGAATCTGAGATCCGCAGAACCAAGTTCTTCGATAAAAATAGATTACGCAATAGGTTGCAACATACATTCTCATTAGACTAAGTAAACTGGAACGCAAAACTTTTAATGTAATTACAACATTCAAATTTCAATTTCAAAAACTTGAAAAAGATATCGAGTTGCAGGAGGAGAAACTGATCAATACCATTAATTTCGAAATTTGGTGGCATTCATTTTGCAAGTGTGTTAATCATTGCAAAATACTTTACCAAAGATGTGATGACAAAAAATATATATTCATATTATATTGACATTTTCCATGAGTTTATACGGGAAATAAACGTATAATATTCCTTTGCGACAACAAAACGAATTGTAAATTCAACGAAATTAATGCCAATGAACAAAAGTAATTAATAATAATAATAATAATAAAAAATTTTATTCATTTTTACATATATTAACAAATACAGCATATGCATCTCAATAAGAAAACGTTAGTGGTCGGTTGCAGTTTAAGTAAGCTTATTATGAACCAAAAATCTGAGATATGGTACCAAGATAACACAATTTATAACAAGAAACAGGTTTACGAATTAGTATCCTTACATATAGAAAATAAAAGAAAGAAATTAGCGCAAACTTTGGGTTGTATATTTAAATAAATTAACAAAGGAAGGAAATTTTTTAAATTATAAAAACAAAAACCAAAATAAAATTAGGAATAGATTTAATAAATTCGAAGCAAATCGAAGTCAAACCGCGCTGCCTGCCCGCGCTGTCTCTCCCTGGACGCAACACCGAGGCGGCCGCCCGTAATTTCTCCGCCCTCTGCAGCTCCTGCCACGGCCTTCTTTGTGCGACGCGCGGCGGCTGGCTGCGGCGAGGGCGGGGCCGGGGCGGGGCCGGGGCGGGGCCGAGGCGGGTGCGGGGCGGGGCGAAGCGCAGCGCTCCGAGGCGACCCCAGGCCGCCGCCCCCGCCGCGCCGCCGTCCCCAGACCTCGCACCGCCTTCGCCCCCGCCCCGCCCTCACTGCCGCCGCTGCCGCCGCCGCCGCTGCTCAATTTTTCAATATCTCGTCGTCCCCGCGCGCTCCCCGGCGTTTTTTCGTCCCTTATGAACCCCATTCTTCTCCCCGCCGCGCCGCGCCCCCGCCCCCGCAACCCTCCCCCATCCCCTCTGCCCCGCGTCGCCGACCCGACTCTCATTACCGCTGCGCAGCCTCGCCCGCCCCGCCCCGCCCCGCCCCTCCGCTCCGCTCACCAGCACACCAGCGACTGCAGCGAAGAGGCTCGCGGTTAGTCCAGCCATAAATTGCTTCGGACGCTTCTCTAGCAAGTTTTCAATCACACGTAGTGAAACAGATGCCGTTCTCTGCATATTGGTTTTAGTTTGCGTTCTTAGTTCTGTAAATTCCTCTTTCCCGATATTGCCAACGGAAGAGAGGTTCTAGTGCATTTGCATGGTTAGGGTTTCAGGCTGTTGAAAACTCGCCTGCGGGCTGCGCGAAATGTTTTTTTGGGAGTCCGAGGTTTCGTCTATTAGAGCTTTTTTTCTCTCTAACTGTAGTTTATTCGAAGATGAATACGAAATTCTTGGGTTCATTATATTTTAGTGCAATGTTTCGAAAACAAACGGAAATAAACTTACAATCAATTTTGTGCATTCTTCGAGTTATATAAACAAATAACAAAATTAACTTTTAAATAATTCAAAAATATTATTTTAAAATTCAAATTAACACATAGTGATGTAGTCTTTATGTAAGCAATAAATTATTTTAATTATTGTAATTTTTTTTTTTTAAATTTATATTAAAAATAGTGCCTAAAACCTTTGAAAACTGAAAGATATGTTTAACAATGTGAAGAGTAATGCCATCTTTGATAATGAACAGGAAATGTTTCGTAAATACGTTCAAAACTCCGAAAAAATCTGCCAAAAACATGGACTGAGTAGCGCTCAAAATCCCCCGCCAAGTGATAAGAGCGAGCAACAAACTTTCTCGTAACCATCCCTGCGCCTGCAATACTCGCTCTAGGCAACCCGCAAGCCGTAACTGTATTACGGCACCAAGGAAGTCCGTTGCGCCGTGCTTCTCCGGGTGAGAACAGATTATTTTAGATATTAACTGTTTCGATTTCCTTTGACGTTCTATTTTCGAAAAATAATTTCTCAAATTCTGTTTCAAAAGTGTGTGTAAAATTATCACCACCAAAATCACTTCACTTCATCACTATTATCATGACATATATTTTTATAACATGAATATTACATTATGGTATTTGTAGTTTTGTATTTATTGTATAAATATATTTATTGTATTAGTTAAAAAAAACAAATTCCGGCATTTCATGTATGTCGCTTTTTGGTGTGGTCTGTAGGATTAAAAGATACGTATAAGTATGAAATATTACATGAATATTGTTTCTCTTATATATTTTTGAAATTTGTTTTACGCAAAACATACAGTACACATGTTTTGCATATACCATAAATAAAATGAATCATAAGAACACGAATACATTCTAAAACATCGGATTAAATTCATCTTGATACTTTTTTGTACTACTTTACATTTAAACATGTAATATCGATATACTGTAGTATTCTTGTTGTAAGATATTTTCATGTACAAATAAACAATTTTGTGATGTATTGTCTCTTTTATGATATCGATCTTACATGAGTATTACTAGTAGACTTCATTCACGTTAGTGTAATAACGTTTATTGTTCATTCACCTTCGATTCTCTTTTGTCTTAAACAGTGCTAGTAAGAAAATTATTTCAGCATTGTTGTTCAGTAATTTTCTAACTTTAAACACACGTTCTTTAAATACCATAGAACATTTATGTACACCATGCGATCAGCATCTACCTCGTTATTACATTCAACATTTTGTGAAATCATCATGTAGAAATTATGCGGGAAAACATAAGCATCATTTTAAAAGAATTAAAATCAATTGCCAAATGTTTGATTTTTTGTAGTTTAACTTCCGCGTCAACGCATATTCTTGGGAAACTTTGTAAAACAGATGCGATAAAATACTTTAGAACAGAAAATCCTCAAATATCCAAATATATTTTGAAATTATGATTTGTATTCGGTAACGATGATACGATATAGAATGTGTGATTTCATCGAGTAAATCGAAGTTCCTGCCCCCCTCGACCTTCTTAATAGTATAAGAAATAATGTAAATATTTCATGTGGTTAGGCGGAAGAGTGGGCCTTATGGCTTGAGCCTGGCCACTAATAAAGACAATTTATTATTATTATTATTATTATTATTATTATTATTATTATTATTATTATTATTATTATTATTATTATTATTTCATTTCAAACAATATACAGTACGATTGTGTTCTAACGCATGATCTCGAAGATTAGAGCGCTTTCCTAAAAATTCCCGTTTCCAACCTCCTCCTCCTCCTCCTCCTCCTTTGCTCCCGGCGCGGCGCGGCGCGGCTCGGCGCTTCTCTCCAGTCGCAGCGCGTCGAGTCGCGAGCGCGCGCGGTGGGCGGGTGGGGCGGGGAGCGGGGCGGGGGGCGGTGGCAGACGCCGCGGGCGGCGCGCTTCGGCCGTACGAGGGGCGCCGGGCGCGCGGCGCGAGGGGCGAGGGCGAGGACGGCGGCGGCTGACGGCTCGGTCGCCGCCTCGCTCCGCCGCCGCCGCCGCCGCCGCCGCCGCCGCACAGTGGGTGGCCGTCCGGACAGAGCTACACGAAATCATCCCGCTGTATCAGGTCTCTTGTTCTCGCTCGGTTGATTGATTGATTACCGATTCCGGGCACGTCAACTACTGAGGTCATTAGTCCCGTAGGGGTAGTGCATGTTTTTCATCGGGAGGTGGGTGACCTTCCTTCACTGATGGCGAGATCCAGCGCCTACCTGCAGTCGATTACGGGGCTTTCCCTAACCAGGCATCTCCCACCAGCCGGGTACAGACCCAGCCGGCACAAGCTTTAAATCCCCGACCGGTCTCCAGGCATGCGTGGTAGTGTAGTGCATGTTAATGTGTGTGTGTAAGTGGTAAGAATAGGAAGAGGAAGAGGATGGAAAGATCGCACGCGGTCCGTGGCCCGTTCGTTAGGGTACTACTCCGGCAGTCCCCTGTTGATCGGAGAAACCACGGTAAACTACCGATCACAGCAGCCGACCGCTAGAATTCTTCTCCAGACTGCGACTGAATTTGTCCTAGTTGACAAGCTAGTGTCGACAATCCTGTCGCCGTCAGGACTCGAACCTAGAACCTCCCAGTCAGAGGTACTGGAGTGACATCAGTTGATGCACTGAGCCACCGCTCCCGGTCGCTTGGTTGACAGATACCTGATTGTAACAGATGTGTACGAGCTAAAGAATAAAGATAATTTTGTAAACCTATAAACAGGGTTTGATTTCTGGTGGAACGCGACGGAACGGCGTTCCGGTACCTCGAGCATAATTATTAACTTACATTATGAATATATAACTATTTCTATTAAATTAATAATTAATTTGTTGAGCATTCCGAGTCCTAAAATCTTATAAATCATGCACTGCCTATAAGCTTTATAATTTTCTCAATAAAGGCTAATGAAAAGTGAAAGAGACTTCCGCCGTAATTGAAGAGCTTATTTCAAAAGAGACGTTGCCGTTTCTTTTCTAGTTTAATGCGTGTATTTCTTTAAACGCTTTTGTTCATACTGGCAAATATTGTGCACAAAAATTGCATTTTTTTCTATATTAAAGGACATTCAAATCGTAGAATTCTGTTTTGAACTATAAAACTAATTTAAATACTTCCTGTTCCTGAAAAAATATATTTTTGGGGGATACATCATACAGAATTGCATAGGAGATTTGATAGGAGATCATGCAACTGAAATTGTTGTTTCCAGTCATGTACCTAAAAGGATGTACCAAGACGTTTTTAGGAAATTGTACTTACTATTCAGTTACGTATTTCTCAACTTTCTGCATAAAAATGTAGCTATGTGAGTGCTTATTCTATTTCTGTACATTTCCTTGCACAACTAAAACTGAGTGTTGCAATAACATTTCTGATCATTAAATAATTACAAAATTATTCTTTACAAATAATACAATTTTCGATGTAAAAATATAATTAATAATATTTTTCACTGTCAGTTGTAATATTCTCTTCATTTACCGATACATTAAACAATTGTATTTGCCAATAAATACTACATTTTACTACACACTACATACAAACTTATCAGTTAAACCACGATAGTATGGTTTTGAAGATATGTTATTAGAACGTATGTCTACGGTTCCTTTTTGGTTTCCGTGAGAAACTTGAAATAAAAATATCTACTACCCACTTCTTTATTTTTTTTCTACTTTTCAGCAATTAAACCAAACAAGCTACGTACATTTTGAAAGCCTTTTCTTTATAAATTCGAATAAAATCACCTCTAATAATATCTAAATTAACCTACTTTCGTATTTCACAATGTAATTGTCAAAATGTAGTATTCAAAGGTCAAATTGATATAACCAAGTATAAAGAGTTTTAACCGCAAAATAATTTTATGCATTTCCAAAATGTTTGCTTACTTCGGAATATTTCCATTGAAATATTAATTAAATGCAAAATATATTTGAATTATTTTTCAGTTCAAACATTTACACGAAGAATAGAAATGTATGTAGCTATGTGTAGTTTATGTTTTTTTCTTTAATTTAACTATTTGTAAAGCATATTTTAAGCATTTGGAAGTTTGCAATTTGCGCCAATTACCTTTCAAATTAGTATATTGAGGTAAGATGCGGAGTTGTGTAACAAATCCCTTACGAAATGAGTTTTAACTTAAGATTTACTTTTTGCCAAAGACAAAATGATCATATTCCTCTGGCTATCATTGTCTGAAACGCGATTTAAACGCGATTAATAAATAAATAAATTCTTCATACATGACGAACACAATAACCGTGCCCATTTCATTTGGAGAAAAATCAGGAAACACAAGGAAATGTAATCTAAGAAACGATCATATCAGCAGTAATTTAAGCATTAAATTTCACGTAGAATAGACTCGCTTCCATAATTTCACGTAGATTAGACTCTCTGTTTTACACGACGAAGACCGACGATACTGATACTTCATAGATTTATTAATCCAGTTAGATTCCTTGTTTTAATCCAAATTGGACTACTGCGGTGGATAGATGATCGTAAATATCATGACTGTGGTGCAGTGCCCGAAAGAGTAAACGGCAAAATCTCCATGCACTCCGCATGGACCAACACTATGCATGCACTCCGCATATATGTCTTCCATGGCGATGCTATTGAAATGTATTACCTCTCTGATCACGCGAGTTTTAAAGTAGTTCAAACCGGGAGAGATGGCAGTGCATCAACTGATGTCACTGCAGTGCATCTGATCGGGAGGCCCTAGGTTCGAGTCCCGACGGCGACAGGATTGTCGACACTAGCTTGTCAGCTAGGTCAAATTCAGTCGCTGTCTGGAAAAGAATTCTAGCGGTCAGCTGCTGTGATTGGTAGTTTTCCGTGGTTTCTCCGATCAACGCCAGGCGAATGCCGGAGCAGTACCCTAACGAACGGGCCACGGATCGCGTGCAATCTTTCCTTCCTCTTCCTATTCCTATCCTAACCCCTTACACACGCACACACTTTCACTAACATGCACTACTTTACCACACATGGATACCGGTCGGGGTCTTAGAGCTTGTCCGGGCTGGGGCGATTCCCCGCAGGTGGGAGATACCTGGTTGGGGAAGACACCGCTAGTCGACGGTAGGTCGGCGCCGGATCTACCATCTAATGGGGGAAGATCACTGCCTCCTCCCGATGAAAAAACATGCACTACACCTACGGGACTAATGTCCTCAGTGGTTGATGGAGAGATCCGGCGCCGAACTACCGTCGGCTAGTGGGGTACCCCCCTAACCAGGACTCTCCTATCAGCGGGGCATCGCCACAGCCGGGACAAGCTCTAAACTCCCGACCGGCCTCCCTAAATATGTGGTAGTGTAGTGCATGTTAGTGTAAGTGTGTGTGTAAAGTGGAGAGGATAGGACAAGGAATGGGAGGGAAAGATCGCGCGCGGTCCGTGGCCCGTTTGGTAGGATACTGCTCCGGCATTCGCTTAGTGTTGATGGGAGAAACCAGAGAAAACTACCGATCAGAGCGGCCGGCCGTTAGAATTCTCCTCCAGCCAGCGACGAAATTCGACCTAGCTGAAAAGCTAGTGTCGAAAATCCTGCCGCCGTCAGGACTGGAACCTAGGACCTCCCGGTCAGAGGCGCTGCAGTGACATCAGTTGATTTACTGAGCTACCGCGCAACTAGCTTTGACTAGCTTCAGTTTGTCGCTAACGAAGTTTTAATGCTTGGAATGTTGTCATCAGTGCTCGTTGCGGGCTTCTGCCTTCAACTGTTTATTGCTCAAGGGAGGGAGACGCAAGGTCATCGTTCAAGAAAAGTTGCACGAATAATAACTGAAGAGTGCTGTTGTGCCCTCGTGGAAGTTGGGAGCCGCCGACTGCGCGCCGTTGCGGCCGCCGCCTCTGCCGTTGGCAGCGCGCCGCTCGGCTTCCCCTGCCGCCGCCGCCGCCGCCGCCGCCGCCGTCGCCGCCGGCGCGGCTCGCGCGAGCGAGGCAACGTTTAACGCCCCCGCCCACCCTGCCCCTCCCCTCCCCGCTCCGCCGCCCGCCCCTCCGGCAGCCGCACCGCCCGCCCTCGCTCGTCGCCCAGCGCCTGCCGGCAGCGTTTTTAACCGGACCAGCAGCGGCGATGGTGGCGGGGACGGTGGCGATTAGGATGGCGACGGGGGAGACAACGGCGGCCGGCGGGGTGGCCGTGGCGGTGCAAAAGATACGGCGTTATGGCGTTGATAGTGACGATACGAGTGATGATAGAGGTTGCGGACGGACGCAGAAATGTACTAGTCGGAGAGATGAAAGATGGGAAGGATGAGAAGGAGGGGGAGGAATCACTGATGGTGGTGATGGCGATGATGATGACGCGTTTCGTTCGCGCAAGTTTAATTCCGGGCACATTGATATTCTCTGAATCATGACCAGTGATATGGTGACCTGGGAATATTTTGTGTTTAGTATATTAACCCGGGAATACTCGTAATAGATTTGTGAGATCCATGCCACAGCAATTTTAAATTCCTGAATTATTGCGATGCATTAGTCGTCTGATATTTCATGTAATCCTTCATTGTACTTTCCTGAGATTGCCTGGTCTTTTATCCTGGATCCTTTCGCTGAATCCTCCCGTGAGCATCCTCCCGTGAGCATGATCAAACTTGATCATTGCGCTGCGCAATATGTCATATACGTTGGGTGTAATGGTTGCCAGTGCATTGTGAGCTCGTGGCCTGAGCGATATGTATCATGGCATTATTTTCAACCGTGTCTATGACAAGTGCTTATTCAGAAAATGAAATAATTTGCCTTATATACAATCGACTGTCACAGTTTCTTACCAAACAGAAAGAAGATGCGTAGGAGACGTCTGTAGCGAAATGAAATAAATGGAAACTTTGCAAAATAGAAAAAATACGAAGACTATCTAAAGATTTTTGTGAAAAAGTAAAATGTATATTTGTTTAGAACGTGTCAAAATAATTTGAGGAAATTATATTTAATATTATTTAACAGGATGATATGATGTTTAATGATTTTTGCATGTACTTTGTCAATTTTTACCTTTCTCGTCATAACTATTTAGACAAGAATTTTGCAGTGTAAGATTAACTAACAATTGCATTACGGGGCATGTACAAACTGAACAAAATATGTATTTCAGTAAATGGACCTTCATATCATTCGCATTTACGAAACGTTGCAGCCATATCTCAAGAGATACATTGCTGTCACAAGCGTGAGTCTACCTATTGCGGGCACTCCCGGGTTAATAAAATATTCTTCAAATTTTATAATGAATGTAGCATAATTTTTTTTACTCCCTGGAGAAATGTTTGCTACTTTTTTTACTTATTCTAAATCACTTCATGCTGAAGATGCAGATTGTGAGAAACGATGAATTGATGGCGATGACAAATATTTGATGAATGAAGATTATGCCAAGTGCTAAATTATGACAAGTGATGTAAAAAGCTCTGGAACACAGTATCCGGAAATCTAATGCCATTAATTTTCTAAGTATCGCACCAAAAAATGGTTTTACATTCAATGTTGCAAACAATTCGTGACCTATCTTTGACAATTTTGCTTTTTATTTCTGGATTCATTTTTCTAGGTGGTGTTTTGAAAGTGGTTATGATTATTGGAACATGAAGTCACAAAATTATTTAATTAATATTCATTAAATGCATTTTCCATATTTTTTGTCTTCATTGATTTTTAAATATTTTAATATTTTGAGGAGATTTGTTATTTACTCTTTTCAATACCTTTTCTACGGCTTCATTATTTTTTAACTTTTCTTCTTTCTTCCATTTGTTCTCGGACAATAAGGAAATACGATTACAATGAGCCCTGAGCATTCCTGCGGCTCATCGTTCTCCCCCAAACAATGGGCATCCCTATTATCAAAAACGATGACGAGAAGCGAAAGCTGAGAAAATATTTCAAGAAACTACTACGTGAGAAGCAAAGACCAAAGGTGATATTTCAGGATAAGTCTTTCATGTGGTAAAAACATACTAGCGAGTTCTTTATAATATTAGCAAAACATAATTCCTGCGCTCTCACAAAGCATGAATTTACGTAAAATGTGTATTTTGTACTTTTTTCAATTGCGTCGCAACCTCGATGTCACTGGAACTTAATGCGCATTTACATTATTTGAAGCACTGTTGAAGAGGTCATTAACAATTCGGTTTGCAAACAGTGAGTACACAGCAATTCTGAGGCTGGCTGGCAGGCTAAGATTCTAACAGCCTTAGGTCTGGGACAAACGTAGCACCGCATGGCATACAGGGCTGACCTCGATAGTTCGCTTCCCAATCCAGGCTTATCACAAATTTTCGCTTTCCGTCGTTTCTATTAAAAAAAAGTAGATTTTTCTTTGACAATAGTTAGAAATGTTCCCAGCGCTTCGACTCACTTCGATCCTTCTGGATATTACAGAAGAAGAGAAATTACCAAAAAACTGCTGAGCAGGGACAAAACGTTTCTCAGCATAATGACATAAGGAGCACTTGTCAACGCTCTCTGTTTGTTCATCTAGAAGATGAGAAGCCGCTTTTTATTAAATGACTCGCCTGTATTCAGCCTGAATTTTACAACTTTAGAACCATTTCGTTTTTAATAATAATAATAATAATAATAATAATAATAATAATAATAATAATAATTTACTCTCCACGATAACTAGCTGTATTGATTTAGAATCGTTTTTGTATTTCCTACCTACATTTGCCTGCACTAAGTACAAAAAAAACAAATTTAATTTTAAATTTTTGGGAAATGTCACAATATTAGTTTTAATATATTACTGTTTCTTCTTTAAACATTTCTATAAATAAAAAATATAGGTTTCTTTTTTATTCCGAACACGTATAATGTAGTGTCAAAATATACAGGTCAAGCTTAAAGAGAAAAATCAAGTTTTCTTCTATACATCGATAAAAGATGAATTCTATGATAAATTTGTGCAGTAGAAAACGCCATTTCTTGAAAGTGGATATTTTAAATATTTTTTTGTATATTCTGAAACTAAATATTTTCCATCATTTATAAATAAAACAGTATTATTACAGCCTTTTTCGCAATATTTAAAATAACCACCCATCCAGTAAATCTTTTTCAAAACTAACAGTGCATACATAAATATTTATGATAACGTATAAAGATAGAAAAAACTGCCTCAGGAAGAAATATTTTAAAATAATTCTTCTTTTTTGCACCAAATGCATTACTTTCATTCGAGAAGGTCCTATATAGATATAATCTCTCGATGTGAATAGATAATTCACAAAACCGTGGAGACCTAAGAAACATTTCGCCTAGTACCTATGAAAAATTCTAACTCTTTGTTCATGAATATAATACGTCGTATTAAATAACAAATTATTAATGTAAAACGTAATTATTTAATGAAGTGACGGAAGCCGCGGAGGCGGATGCGGCGACGATCTGTGAGCGGTGGAGTGTATGGTCACTGCAAGTGAAGTTGAACAGCCTAACGTCAATATTCCTTCAGAAACACTGATTGAAATGTCAAACTCTCCTACTTATCTTGCTAATACATTAATTTAAATATGATATACTCAACAGATTCATGTATCATTTATTCCATTTTGAATGATGATGATGATGATGATAATGAAGAAGAAGAAAAAAAAGGTTTTCCGAGGGAGGGAGGAGACTTATGCATTTATGTCCTCCCCTTTCGCGTTTAAGAGCACTGCGGTGTATTACCTTTACTTTCACTGTGTGAATGATGGTAGGAAAATCATGAAGGGTGAATGAGGGAGATGATGTTCAGCTCGGTTACGGAGACGGTATGTTGAGCCAACAAGGCACTGAAACCCGTAGTCTTCTACTTCGGAGAACGGCTTGACCGCTGTTTTAACCTCCTGCATCAACTCTTTTCAAATTGGCAAAAGTATCCGAAGTTGTTCGTACTGTTGGTGCTTACTTTTCCATGGCGCTGCGCGGCGCGTGAAGGGGGGTGGGGCGGGGCGGGGCGGGGCGAGGTGGGGTGAGGAGGGACGTGTAGGGGCGAGTTATTGTGAGGTGAGGGGTGGGGTGGCGTGGAGAGGTGACGGGCTGCATGGCTCGGTCTTGCATAATGACAACGGAGAGGCTCGATGATTCGAGTACGATGATCGATGATTCCGAGTACGGCAACGGCTAAGGTCGTCATCCCCGTAAGTGTAGTGCATGTTTTTTCTTCGTAAGGAGGCGGTGATCTTTCCTCGCCAGATGGTGGATTCCGGCGCCGTTCTATCCGTCGTCTAGCGGGATTTTTCCCAACAAGGTATCTTTTACCTGCGGGACATCGCTCCATCCAGGAGCAGCTCTAAACTCCAGACTGATATCCCGGCAACTGTCATCTGTGGTAGTGAGCTGCAGGTTAGTGTAGTGAGCGTAAGTAAATGGTAAAGAAAGGACAAGGAAGCTGAAGGAAAGATCGCGCGTGGTCCATGGTCCGTTTGTTAGGATACTGCTCCTGTTTTCGCCTGATTTGTCAGATGATGGTCGAGTCGAAAAACTGTGACACCTATTCCGAAGTAGAGACGCACAAATTTTACTTTCTTGCCTTACAACGTAAGTAGTAAGGAGAAATAATTTTAATCGTGCTGAGGAAACCGGCAATTTGTAGATTGCCATAAAACTTATTGTCGCGGCCTGGTAACGAAAAAGTGGATAAATCTTATTTTCCTTCAATTTCTTCTTTTCTTGCAGCCCCGTCGCCGCTCAATATGCACGAATGTTTTGAATTAATGATAAAATACTTATATTATTTTCCTATTCATTATTCGTTTAATCATATTTTGTACGATGCTGTGAAACTAAGTGAACACATTTTCATTATCATTTCTAATTTTCCGATCAGCAGTTTCTTATATCTCTTGTCCAAAATCAGTAGATTTTCTACATATGAGCCGAAATAAGAAACAAGTCTTTTTCCATCTTTACATAAGGGTGAAAATTTGGGTATATAATAGAATATACTATAGTATATTTTTGTTCTCAACAATTTGAGTAAGTAAATTACACTGGGAACTGGAAGGAACTGGTAATAACTGATATTAGAAGAAAAAAATTAAATGAAAATCAAATATTTTTCTTTGAGACTACAAGTTAAATTCTTTAATTCAGATATCGAAGAGAAATCAATAGTAGAACAGTGAAAAAGTGACCCATCCGTTTCTTTCAGTTCATTCAAAATTTTGTATGCCGTTCTCTAAAATAAAGTTATTACATTAATAACGATGAAATGGTAACTTAATGGAGTGTATGGATAACAAATATAGCAACACCAATGACATGTTACAACTAAAACTTACACACTGGTACTTGGGAGACAGGGTTATATTATCTGGATATTAATAAATTGTAAAGCATGCTATACAGGTAGTGCTATACAGTCCTTCATTCAATATTTTTTAGGGTTCGCATAGCATATTGGAGAAATTAAAACAATTTTTATTTTCATGTGTTGGTATAATTCCTGTTTTAATTATTTTACCTATTACGAAATATTTCTTATATATTTCTTTACATTTATAACGACACATCGAAACGGAACATCTCAATCATGAATGTTCGAAAGTAAAATGTTCTTGAAATCGTCTTTCTGTTAAAAAAGTCAATGTCAACTCCATCAATGTGAACGTCCATGAACCACGCTTCTACGATCCTCAACATTCCCATGAATTGTCAATTTAATTAGCTCCTGCTTTTTTTTTTAGAAATTGTGTACTATACCCGGAACCAAGCAGGAGCAGATATTTTAGAAAACAATAAGTAAGTGCTACAACTAGTTGGCTAACGTTTCATGAAGCCCATGTGTAACTCCATTGAAATTTGACAAAACTTTGTCATGGTCAGTCTTTTCGCGCTGCCTGCCCTCCGCCAAGAAATACACACCCCTCTATCCGGGATGCAGAATTCGTAACATGTTTACGAAATTAGGTCCGCTCATTGATTGATTGATTGATTTTTTCGTGTTTCCAGGCGCGTCAACTGCTTCCGTCAATAGTCCCGTTAGTGTAGTGCATGTTTTTCTCGGTAGATGGTGATCTTTCCCGGCTGATGGCGAGATCCGGCACCGACCTACCGTCGGCTAGTGGGGTTTCTCCCTAACCAGGACTCTCCCACCAACGGGGCACCGCCCCAGCCGGGTCAAGCTCTAAGCTCCCGACCGGTCTCCCGGAATATGTGGTAGGGTAGTGTACGTTAGTGTAAGTATGTGTGTGTAAGGGGAGAGGATAGGACAAGGAAAGGGAAGGACAGATCTCGCGCGGTCTGTGGCCCGTTTGGTAGGGTACTGCTCCGGCATTCGCCTGGTGTTGATCGGAGAAACCACGGAAAACTACCGATCAGAGCAGCCGACCGCTAGAATTCTCCTCCGACGCGACTGAATTCGACTAGCTGAAAAGCTATTCGAAAATCCTGCCCGTAGGACTATGACCTCCCGCCAGAGGCGCTGCAGTGACATCAGTTGATGCACTGAGCTACCGCTACCGGTCTGTCCGCTCATGCTTAATGCAAATATTGGGTGAGAAGGTTGTACAACCAATATGTGATAATTGTTCGCAAGATATTACAATATTAAAAATATGTTAGATTTCGAGGAGGAGCGATAGCGGGATAGTCGTCTAATTCCCTGTCCGTGATCCGTCACTGGCTACAAGGTGCGAGACCGTGGAAGAATATTTGATTGTTGGCATGGGTTGACTACTCATGGGCGCAGCAGCTTCTCGTAATTCTGTTCAATAGTTTCGACTTCATTTATTCAGTTCTGTCACATTTGTGGGATTTATTTGTACATCTTTTCTAGAAAAACGTTTAATACTTTTTGGATGATTTATTACGACTTTATAAAAATACAGGAACTTTTGATTTGTCTCGCTCCATAAAGTCATTTCCACAATTTCGAGAGCCCTAAAAAAGCTATTTTTATTTTAAAATTATTTTTGTTATTAGTTATAAATTCAGTTTCTTACGTTTCAATGGTTTCAATTAAGAATAAAAACGAATTTGGCACGACTGGTAACTCTGCCAGAACATCTCAAAACCGAAGACTTCCTTATATTAAAAAACGCACTTGGCAACCCAACGATTTAAAATAATCCCTAATCACGTCCACAAAACACCCCGAAACGCGGAGGGCAATTTTCGAAATGGCTCGAAATTTACGAGGCAATGGCGCGCCGGGCGCCAAGGCGGCGGCGCCGGGGCCCGCTCTCCCGCAAGGCGTCGCATATTTCTCGCAGCTCCTCGATTAGCAGAAGGTTCGAGACGTTAGATGACGGCGCGGGGGAGCGCGGGGGCGCGCTGGGCGCGAGGCGGCGCGGCACGCGGAGCTCAAGGGGGCGTGGCGGGGCGGGGCGCGCGCGCGCGGCGCGGGTGTTGAATGATTGCTCGCGGGCGGCGGCGAAGGCCGGGAGGCGCAATAAGCGCGCGGCGCCGCCGGCACGCAGGCGATCGACCGCCCTCCCCTCCCCTTCCCCGCCCCCGCACGGCCGCACGGCCGCGCAGCGCGCGCGCGCGCCGCCGCCGCCGCCAGCAGCAGCAGCGCAGGGCGAGCGCGTGCCTCCGTCAATTGCCCGCCGCTTTGGCGGCCGCCTCCGCCTCCGCCGCGCGCCCCAGCGTCACAGTGTCTCCCGTCTCCGTCGCGCGGCGCCACCGCTCTCCCTCGCGCTCGCTCCTCGACGACCGCGCCCCGCCCCGCCACCCGCGCCGCGCGCGCGCTGGCCGGGTCTTTCACGGGCGGCGGCGGCGGCGACGCGGCGCGCTGGCGCGGGGCCGGGCGGGGCGGGGCGGAGGCGAGGACCTTTGGTGACGGCGGCGCCGGGCGTCGGCGCGAGCGCGCGGGCGGCGCGGGGCGGAGAGGGGAAGCGAGGGAGTTTAGGCGGCGGCGGCCGGAGACCTCGCGACGGAGGGTGCCGGAGGCGGTAGCGAGGGGGAGGGAGACCGCGCGGTCTGATTCCCCTTCCCTCGCGCGCGCTGCTACCGCTGCCGTCGCCGCCGGCGGTGCCGGGGCCGGGGCCGCAGGAGGAAGACAGAGCGGCGAAATGAAAAAAACGCGGCTCTGCGGCCCAAGCGCACAGTGGGCGGCTTCTCGAGCGTTTTAAGTTTTTCGCACCAGAAATGGGATAAGGGTTGCATCGAGTGTACATAGAAATCAAATATAATGAGATCAAATTTATCGTTCCTCTCATCAAATTTACAAACACAAATTCTATTTTCAATGTTAATATTTATTCTGAAAGATTTTGATTTGATTGATTGATTTTTTTGTGTTTCCGGGCACGTCAACTGCTTCGGTCATTACTCCCGTTAGTAGTTGGCGGTGATCTTCCCCGGCGAGATCCGGCGCGGAAAACTACCGATCAGAGCAACCGGCTGCTAGAATTCTCCTCCAGACAGCGACTGAATTCGACCTGGCTGATAAGCTAGTGTCGAAAATCCTGCCGCCGTCAGGACTCGAACCTAGGACCTCCCGGTCAGAAGCGCTGCAGTGACATCAGTTGACGCACTGAGCTACCGCTACCGGTTATTCTGAAAGATGTTTCAACATTCATGGCAGTAATAGAGGGAGCCTAGTGTGGAGTATCATGTATAATACTTTTTGGAGAGTTTGCGCTTGTACGAACGTTACTGTGGATTTGTGTCAGAAAACGATACTTCACAACAATTATTGGGTGTAATCACATGACTTGTAAATGCTACAAGACATGTGATAAATAAAAAACTCCCCCCCCCAAACGCTCGTGGCAGAGGTTATTGCTAACTCTACTCCCATAATGCACCATGATGTTGATGGCAATGAGAACAGGTTGGTGAGCAGTTTTATTCGAAAAAAGGCGAGGGTATGACAATAATGCCCTCAATTCCCATAAGGGAATTGAACGTAAGCAGCTACACTGCTTTCGGAACCATTGCTTTAATTATCGCAGCCTTATAAAACTAGTGGTGCTAAATTAGCTACTTTCTCGCCTTTATTAATGGTTATGTAATACAATTTATACTACCATTTCTCTCCGAATCAACATATATCAGTCACCATTTTTTGTAAAACTTGTTAAAAATTGTAGAGCAGACTATATTTATTATAAAACACAATTTTGTCACTCTCATGATCATTTTTCATCTATGTATGTAAAAATTTTAACGTACTTATGTAAAATTGAGAAGAATATTAGTGCAATTGTATATTATTAATAATTGTAAAAAAAATTTTTACAGAATAGTGAGAAAATGTAAAAGAATTAATTTTTTTTTAAAAAATATAATTCCAGAAAGACCTTATAAAAAGTAACGCTTCCTTTTAGTGTAAAATGGAAAACAAGATGAATCTCACGTGCGTTGGGAGCGCAGATTATGTTTCTAGCATAGTCAGCGCTGACAATGAATTTTGGAGTAAATGGAGAACACGTTTCAAACAGCGCTTGAAATTGTTTACCAACTTAAAATATCTTTAGACTGTTCTCAGTACTAATTGTAGATAGACTCTTCTGTTTTCCAATGGCACAGCCTTCATAACACATATGTAGTGTCATCTTTTACAAAGTGTGATAAAGTTTGCGGCCATCCTTTCTCTACTCAACGCCACATATCCTCCCGGGATATCGCTTCCACTTCTGATGTCTTAACACGAACCATGTTGTCAATTTGTTTACAGTTTTCGAAAAGCTCGGCTGTTCGTGAGGTACCTCTCAGTGACGATCTGATTGTAATGATGTATTCCCGAGAAAACGCCCAGTAATACGAATATCGATATTATATTTGCTTTTGCCCTAAAAAGTATTTTTCAAAATTCGGATAACAATAACTACGTTTTAATATCATTAGAAATGCAGTTTTGCAAATCAATTTCGAAGAGAAGATTCTCTTCTTCCATTGGTTATATCAAGAATTAAGACGGTGAGATCTAACTAGGTAGCATGATCAAATTCAGTCGCTGTCTAGTGGAGAGTTCTAACTGTTGACTACTCTGATCGCTAGATTTTCATGATTTCTCCAATCAATGCCAGAAGAATGCCGGAGAAGTACCATAAAAACGTACCACGAACCAAACACATTCCTCAACCCTATCCCCTCTTCTCCCCTTACACATACATTCAGTAGAGTACCGTAAATATCGGGAAACCGCTCGGGAGCGTAGTTTGTCCCGGCAAAGGCTATTCGGAGATATCACGAGGGGGAAAGCCAGCAAGGCGCTGCGTAGTTTGGCGTCGCATCTCCCGTTCAAGCGGTAGGGGAATACTGCCATCTCCCGAAATATAACATGTACCACACTTACGGTACCTAAGACCATAGCAGTTGACGCGGAAATTGAAAATAATTAATACATAAGAATTTGAGGTATCCACAACAATGAAAAATTATCACCATATCAATTACAACAGTCCAAGAAAACGCTGATAAGCATCTAATGTTAGCATTGAAGACAAATTAGTGAGTTTAATAAGGATTCATATTCAACTTTTATTTTATCTTGTACTATTACTATTCTACTTGTACCATTAAAGAAAGTTAAGTAATGCCGGAAACGAGGAAGACTTTTGACAGAAATACACGTTATGAGGGTCCTCAATATCAAGAAATGGATTTTTTGCTCGCATGTGCAGAATATTATGTTCTCATATTCGTAGTATTCAAGGGCTGGATACAAAATGATGGCAGTTCTTAAAATTGGTAGGAGCTTTATTCGTGGAAGAGAATCTATTGCTTTTCTTCAGTGATATCATCCCATCTCTACTACCGACTTTTACACTTGTGAAAGGTCGCGGCCAGTCAGTTCATACCTTCGACGACTCGCAAGGACCGCTCTATATTACAAATTATGGCTTGTCCCGTGGCGTAGTGCGTTCTGCAAAGCGGTTCCTTATTTTGGCGAAAAAAGGCGTAATCGCTTCAATTCATGTCCGGTGAATACGGTGGATGTTCTAGAATCTCTCACTGCCAATTACGTGGTAGCTTCTTAACTGTGTTTGCCATGAGACACCGTGTATTGTCGTAAAGAATTATGGGAATCAGTGCTAGAACGTGCCGTCGCTTTCTTCTGAGTGAAAAATGAAGATGATGTTGCAAAAAGTTCTAATATGAATAGTAAGCTGAATTGGCCGTATACCTGTGAGGTACTACAGTATGTATTACCTTATGTCTACTGTAGGCAGTAATAAATTTATTTCACACCACTTGTGTAAGGAGACAAGATTTTGGGGCGACGAGAACCAAATATTTTTCAGTCATTGGATTTCTTTGTAAGGATGTAACTATAACACTGCCTCAGCTTACTGACTACATACATACTCCAACGCACTGAAATTTTGATGAACCCAAGAATGCCATGCAGAATGTATCCCTGTTTTGTGTCACGTTGTCCGTCTTTCATAAACATATTGTTACGTCGCTTTTACTGTCCTCATCTACTTCATTGCTCTGCTGCTTTGGACTAAATAACAGTCATTACACTCGCCAGTTACTCGTCCCACCTTCCCTTATCGGCTAAAATTCTCTGGCGCTGCTTCCACTCTCCCATCTGACGTGACAAGTTATTGCCACTACTTGTATATCCACCCTTGTAAATAACCTTTCGAAATTCCTGCATTATCGCGTCTTCCAATTTTACCTCCAATCATCACAACATACCAAATGCCATTTTAAGCTGCTAATGTAAATCTGAAATTCCAGCCACTTTAGCTAGAATATTCTATCGTATCCTCCATTTGTTTATCATGTATTGAAACTATATCTAATTCTCCTGGAAATACGCAAGACTGAGTTTGTAATAGATGAGCAAACTTCCATTCTGCGTATTTTTTACATTGGTACACAACAATAGTTTAGACAGACATTCAAATTATTTTATTATAAGGTTAACAATCACATTTCTTCAAAAATTTCACAAGGTTTCGGGGCACGTTGTAGCCCATCTTCAAGTATAAAATGTAACAAATAAGAAATTATACTTAAAATAATACAAATGACAATATACAGTTTTGATATTTACAAAATAATAAACATATTTCTGTTTTAAAATAAGTGAATTCCATTCTGCTTGATTTGATATAGCAGTTATTTTCTTGTTAGATGTAGGGCACGAATAACTTCGTCACACGCTTGAACTTGGAGATTGAAGCATTCTTGATGTAGTAGTATTATTTTTGTAGTTGTATTTGAATTTTTTCATTCATTAATTTTAAATTTTACATGTATAATATGGCAAGAAACATTGTCATAAAGAATAACATTATATTTTGTCAACGCAATTTCTTGTCAAAATTCAGCAGTCATTCAGGTTCTCTGAGGAAGTGATTACTGCTATAACCTGTATTTCGCGGAGTTTGACAAAACCTATTTCTCCAATGGGATGAAAAAATGGAACCACGCTGGGCCTAATTCCTACACACACGCGAACTGAAGTTTGAGTTAATTTCAATAAAACACCTTTCTCATAGCACAAACAATTAGGGTTTGCTATATACGAATACAACCATTGTATATTTTCAAGCCCCATTTTTAATCATCTTTATCAATGAAAAAGTAGTGAAGTATCAATGAAAAAGTCCGTGGAAGTAAAAAAGAAACGAAGTAAAATAGCTAGTCGTCACAAAGTTATTGGAAAAGGCCGTGTGTGTACAAAAAAGTGAGATACCTCTTTATATTATCTTTTTAGTTCTTGTTATCTTTTTATTTATCTTTTTTTTCAGATTACTCTTTATATCTTATACCTCCAAAAATAAATGTTCTTAACGTTTTTGTGTTGGTTGACATATTTGGTTGGTTGGTTGACATATAACTTCTCAAATATGTTATAAACAATATTTTAATGTTTTACATCTTTGGAGTATAATATGGCTTAATTTATGCTGTGGTTTCTAAAAAAACTTTCAATTGGTCTGTTTAGGATCTGGAAAGCTGGTATTTGGAATTAAAATCTGTGAATCTATGTATGCTTACAAGGTCTAAGTGCTACTTAAAAATCAAAAGGCTAAGTAATCGACATCATGAACATTTCATTTCTCTCATAGTGTGATGGAGAACACGTTTTTCTATTGTGTTTACCCCGTAGAATTCAGAAAAAAACTTGAAAATGAATAATTGAGAACTTAGATTTTACAGAATAACATTTTTTAAACAAAGTTGCGAGCACACCACGAATAAAGAATTTATTACTCGTATTATAAAATATTGTATATCAATCTATTCAACATAAATTTCAATTTTACATTGTTTATTGTAAAATAAACCTTATCAAACCTTGTGCATCACATTTTTGAAACGCAACTTTCAAAAATACATGCTCTTCCGACTTAACGATAATACATTGAAATTCCATAGCAGTAAAACTATAAATTTTTATCAACAGTGGTTCTCAAAATAATTTAGTAACATAAATATAAGGATAATATAAATATTAAGATAATAAATGTTATATGATATGTAAGTCTTAATCACTCTGAACACTGCAATAGTGTTGTTAGAACGTTTTTTAAAAAATCAGGATCTGAGGAGCTTTCTCATAATCTGGGCATTTGGACATCACTAGTGTCAAGCGTATAAATGTATATTTACAATATGCAACATTCCGATCTATTTTTAAAAGTTATGAAAACTCATATAAAAATAAATAAATCCAAAAATGTCGTTAAAAAGAGTGGAAATAACGCGAAACGAATCTCTGTAAGATCTTTTATGTGCATGTATGCAGAAGCTATTATGCGAATGTTGATGTAGAATAAACTTTTGTAAACACAATATAAACTCTGAGTATTTAAAGATAAGTCTCCTTTTTGTACATAAACCCAACTCTAACTCGAAATTTCGCAATTCACGACACAGACAATTCGTATTTTAACGTGCGTAACACATCGCAAAGAGAGTTTTTGCAAGCCGGGAATTTGAAAGACGTAACACGGTAACTTTGGACATTATTCTACTGCGCATGAGCTGCCATTCAATGACAAGATTTTGACTGACGGATCTCGTCCCCTTATTCTACATGGTTTGTCGTCTACGACAAATGTGTTGATAGCTTGCAATTTATGTGGTTTTCGCCGCAACCTCTAATCACGAATTCGACATTAATACGCAATAAACATGGACTTAATGAAATATACAATATCCATATTAACAATATATGGTAGGAACTTTTTAGTTAATTTTTACTCAAGTTAATTCAAATGTATAAGGAATTACATAAGGTATTTATTTAGGATTTGAAGGTTATCTGTATAGTGAGGCTACATTGTCACGAAAAATTGGAAAATTTACCTGTAAGGCAATATAATTGCCAAAATAAATTAAAAAAAAAAAATTTTTACTTCTAAGACTATCTACGAAACTATACTTTTTTTAAGATAAAGATATGCGTATTACATATTCGTATATTCAATCAGATTTCATGTATTATATGTATACTTGTAGTACTTATAAACGCAAATATAGAGTCAGATTCACACAATGAACATTAATATGGTATAATGTAATTAGAAATCCTTTTCAACTAGTTCCTAATTTTACGAATGTTTTCGATTGTACGACTTGCAAAAACTCATTTTTCTGAAGATACGTTATTTCCCATTGACAATGATTACAAACTACGACATTTGATTTCCGGTTTCCCAAAAACTCTTTAATGACTCGTTTCCCTTCCCGTTGCCGTCAATCAGTCGCCATCAATCGGCGCCTAGCATCGAGTACGCGTCGCCCAATTAAGACAAAGGCAAAGCGCGCGCTCTGTCGGGCTCGCGACCACGCCGCCGCCGTCATCGCCACTCAACAATGAGCGCTCGCCGGAGAACTCGCAAGTTGGCCAAGTTGCGTATGCGGGCCGCACCGCCCCCGCCCGCGCCGCCCCCGCCCCCGCCTTCGCCCCGGCCCCCGCGGCGAGCGCCCCGTGGGGAGGGGCGTGGTGGGACGCCTGGCAGGGCAGCACGGGGAGGGCGGCCCCGCGCGTCCGGCGTGGCGTGGCGCGGCGCGGCGCGGCGTGGCGCGGGGGAAGGGCTAATTGATTAGTGCGGGGGCGTCTCGCGGCGCACGCCCCACCCCACCCCACCGCACGGCCGCGCGCACGCCGCCTCGCCGCCGCCCCGGCGGCAGCCCGCGACGTCGCCCGCCCCGCCCCCTCCCCCGCGTGGCGCCGCGCCGCGCCGCGCCGGCACGTGTCGGCCGGGATGGGCCCTCCGCCTCACCGCGCCGCCCCCGCGGCGCCGCCTGCATGCACCTTGCCGAGATAATCACACCCCTGGGGCTGGGCGCGCGCCGCGCCGCGCCGCGCCGCGGAGTTGGGAGCAGGCGAAATTGGCAACAATCGAAGGGAGCAGAGAGAGACAGTGAGAGAGGGAGAAAAGGAGGGGAGCGCGATCGCCGAGGCGAGGAACGGCGCGGGCGCGCGGCGTCGTCAACGCAGGACGAGGGACGAAAAGGGAAGAGGGAGAAGGAAAAGGGGCGGGGGCGGAGGAGGCGGCGGCGGCGTCTTGGCCGCGGGCCGGGAGAGAGAGAGGCGGCGGAATCGGAAAACCGACGAGGCGCGATCGAACGCGCGCGCGGGAAAGAAGCGAGGGCGGCGCGGAGCGGAGCGGCCTGGCGGGGCGGGGCGCGGGGCGCGGACGAGGTGGAGCGTGACGCCGGGGGGGCGGCGGGGCGGAGCGGGGCGGGGACGCGCTCCCGTGGTCAGGCCGATGGAATTATTCCACACGCCCGCCGGGCGGCGCGGCGGGGGCGGGGCCAGCGCTGCCACTGCGGTCGGGGCGGGGCGGGGCGGGGAGGGACCGGCGGCGAAGCCTGACCCCCAGCGAGCCCTGCAGCGCTGCCGCTCCGCCGCCGGAAATTTAACTATGCAAGTTATCGCCCTCGGCCTATCTTGCGCTGTTGCTCGGCAGGTGGCGTGCGGTGCGCACTGTACATCTCTCTCGTCAATGACCAATGGGTACAGCGATACTTGAATAGTTTATATTAATTCATTATCAGATACTATTCCGAAAGTATGATTTCTTTGTTCTATTAATACGATGGATTGTTTCTCAAAAATAATATTACGTTTATATAGTAAGTGAAATATTAAAAGTTGTATGACACATTAAATGCATTAAGACTTAAGTGAAATAATTTTATTGTATAAATATCTTTATATTTAAACATTATATGTCAATTCATTATTTATTATTCATTTCAAAATAAAGAAAATGTAGTATTTATTAAAATATTACAATAATATTCAATTTAGAAATAATGTATAAAATATTAATTATTACTCCACTGTTTCAAAAGTTGCAAATTAACTTAAAAAATTAAAATTACAATATTAAAAACTGTGATTATGATTCGAGATATTCCGAATTACATGTTTTTAACTGAAATTTCCTGATTTCTGGAGTCAATTCCTGAACAAGGAATTATTGGAAGAGACCACTGAAAATGCCTTTTATATGCTTCATTTTTCAGCGAAATAAATGTGTATAATTTGTATTTTTGATTAAATAATATTTAACCCATTTAATTTTTTCTTAAATGTATTAATATTTGTAAATGAAAGTTGTAATTTTATTCGGAAACATTTGCAGCATTTTCATTCACAGAGGCCACATCTAAACTCAAACACAGGGAGTATAGGACAAATATTGTCCCGAGCCTAATTCATATCCTGAATTTGTTTCTCTTTCTAAAATTGCAAAATACCTCTTACTGAACTTAGAAATTCCTTTCATGAGGCCGTATGTCAACAATTCAGCTCAAAACCTGGAGAATTTCATCGAACTCGCCCACGCAAGGTTGCGTCAGTTCTTTAGTGGACGTGAAACCAAAATACCAGCGTTCTTTGTATATGGATGTCAAGCGGAGACGTAAATATTCATCGCAGGTGAACGTAGTGGAAACAACGGCGCATGAGATAAGTACAAGCCAGACTTTCCTATGAACACCAGAACGAAAGTTTGTTGATTTTTACTGATGTGTGAAAGATTGCTAGTACGTTAATCGCATCTATTCTGTCAGAACGTCTTATTCGCCAGATTTGCTTCGCTTCTTTGAGACCGATTGTTTATCGAATTTCAAATACGCGCGGACGTTGGAACAACGCGCGACGAGCAGGCCACGTGGGATGCAGGTCTTTTCACTTTTCAGCTTCACACCGCACAGTCCTCCGCTCTCTATGACGTATTCTTCAGAGTTGTTGAAGACAATTCCTGTATAATATTACTACCCTCATGTTATTTAAAGACAATCACACTACTGTCTATTTTAAAACAGAGAGAATACATTATATAGTTCATCATTGATTGGTTTTTAATTGTTGAAGACAATGTTGAAACTGCTTCAGCTTCTTTCAGAGTGCGATGATAAAGATGTAGCATTGCCAATCTTTTTTACTGACGTAGTTTCCTTTTCAGGAATTTCACGATTCTTCTCTTCAAAATGCCAAGAATTCATAATGTTTAGTAATCTTAACGATGGATGTGTATCTGATGTTAATGGTGAGATAAGAAGTAACTTTGACCTATGGCATTCAGGATGAGTGGTTGAACTACTGAAGCACTGTTTAGTGTGTCGTGTTACCATTCTTGTCAACAAAGACTCTGAAATATTATGATTATTAATTGAGTATTACCACATTGCGTGTTTTTCGTAATGATTGCAATGGCTGTTTTCTGTAAGTCATTACTTTTTGCGAACCAAGAGGGCAATCCCAGAGCAGTGCTTCCCAACCGGAGGTACGCGGAGGGGTCTAAAGTAGCCACAAGAAGATCTGACCAGGAGAAATGATTCTGTATTGGCGTTTGTCTACCATTTTACGCAACACATTAATTACTATTTTCTTTTCAAATTAGATATTTTATGTTCAATGTTTTAAATGTTCATTACTATAAATAAAATCTGCAAATAAAGTAATCACCTGTCTTTGAAAAACGTTATGCCTTATTTTAGAAGAGATATAATCTGAAATCGATTACAAAAAGAGTTCCCATTTTGTAAATCCTTTATGTTCATTTTATAACCACTATTGTTAAGTACACATACAGTACGTTACTGGAAATGAACTTCAAAAATTAAAGTGGTAAGTGAGCACAGAAAGATTGGGAACCACTTCACTAGAACAAATATTGGTAGTTTCTTAAAAATTCCAGTTTCTCGAGGGTAGTTTTCTTGTTACCACATAGACCTTTCTTGCCCACCTGATAATGATAACCATTCTCTGTAATAATTAATTCATAATTACTACAGGAATTAACTACAATAATTATCTGCGATAATCAATTCATAATTACTACAAAAATGATAATAATATAATGAATACTTTATAATTCATAATGAAGCAACTATACTGTCATATCAGTGTGCTTGTAGAATTGTTATTCCAAAAATTGGAACAAGCAAACTTTGATTGATTCTGAATCCTGAATGACTGAACATTATTACAATAAAATAACTTTCATTGGAGCATATTCCTTCTTTGATGTTTGAAGGTGCAATTCCCTTTACTAACTGTAAAAGATTGTGATGCTAATCGCCGTTGATTAAAAAGTCTTCACTACACGGAAATTATCAATATTAATTGAAATTGAGTTATTAGCTATCAAAACTTAAATATTATTTTTTATTATGTTATTTAAATCCAGTGAATTAAATGCAAGTGTACTGTGTTTAAAAGTTTAAAAATGTATTGAGTTATATGAGGGAAGTTCAGGTAAAAAACTCTTATTATCTCAGAACTATGTCTATGTGGGATAACCCTTTCTTCTACTGAGTCCTTCATTTCCATCCCTTGATTCGTAATCATTTCAAAAATGTAACAATGGAATAATAGTTTCCGATATTGATATCACACAATGACTGTAATGTTTCTTTGTTGGCAATAATAATGGTTTCTTCCTGTTTCATGATTGTCTGGAAGATTACTTTGAATTCTATGTAATAAATATTGCTTATTGTTGTTGACTATCAAATATGTATTCTGGTGAATTCAAAATGAAAAACATGGACTATTTCCAAATATAGGATTTTCGTTATTATTATTATTATTATTATTATTATTATTATTATTATTTAGTCTACGAAGTTTTGATAGCCTCTTTTGGACATCTGGTTATTCGTAATTGATAAAAAATCATTTAAATTCCAATTTAAATGCAATTAAAATACAATACATAGATTGTATTGTATTTTAATTGCATTTAAATACGTAGATTAGAAAGTACGTAGATTGACGTTGAAAGGACGTTAAAATACGTAGATTGGAAAGACGTACACTATCAAATCTCATCATTTTTTGTGTACTTCGTATTTTGTTAATTACCATGATTTTATTCCAACATAGTTATATATCGCATCAGTTCGTCGGGGTTATTGTATGATATAAGATTCCATTACACGAAGTAATGTGTCCCTAATGTCTAGCAGTGCGGCGAGCTCAGATCTTACGGAACTGCTCCGGGAAGCTTAGACGAAAGAAAGAAGTAGGAGAAAATGGAAATTATGAGCTTCAATTTTGCACTCATATCAATTTATGTATTTATGTGTGTTCAATTTTAAATGTAATTTCAATTTCTTATTAATTATAGAGTACTTAATGATTATAGAAAATAAAGTTCTCAAAACACTGTATGAAGAAAACTAGTGGTGCTATAGAATGGCATAGACTTTCTCGTACTAGTTAGTTTCCTAATCTCTTTAGACTAGGCTAGTTTTCCGATATTGCTCCACTCTCTTCCCTGCTGCTACCTATCGGCGCCTAAAAGATATTGTTTCCCAACTACCTCAATTTTTCTTCTACCATCAATAAAAGAATTTAAATATTACTTTCAGAATATTACAGAAGAGTAAATCCTCATCGTTTTGCAAAACATTTGTAGCCGTTTTCGAAAAAATGTTGTTTGAGGGTTTCGGAAAATGCACAATCCTTTTTCACAGAAAACTTTTAATTTTCTAGAAACAACATAAAAGATTCTTTGAAGTATGTAAACACTCAAATGCAATAATGAATTTAAAAAAATTCCAAAATATAAATATGAACGACATAAACGACATGAAAAAATTACATCTGAGTAATTAAAAAAATAATGAAAATGACTTTGATCAAGTTATTCGCTGCATTTACCACTATCCGATGCAGAGTTTAAAGGAAAATGACAACTTGAGAAAGTCAAACAATAAAACGCCGAAAATATCTGTTTTTTATTTTAAGTTAAGAAAAAATATTCCTGATTGTCAAAAATAATAGAAAACATTTATTATATATTCATACATAACGATGGTACCTACTAAAATATTTATCTTTATGTTCAAAGTTATTTCGTATTGTATTTATCATGAACTCGTGAACGCATTTGCTGATTGCTTTATGTCATCTGTTCATCTTGCTTATTTCGTATCGTATGATCGCATCTATCAACAATGTTGAACACTAGTGATTAAAGATATTCTGAAAGCGCTAAGAGATTTGGATCGAACTTGATTTTGAAGATTAGAACTGGTATGACAATACAATTCCAATTTTCTGCTTTTTCCTTCATCTACTAACACAAAAAATTCAAAATAAATCAGTTTCATTTATTCACCGATCAACCTATTGTACATAATACCAAATAACATCCTTACACTATGCCAATTAATTATTTATTCTTCGACGAAAACAAGAAACGATGTATATGAGGTGTGGTGGAAGGGAAGTACTATATAATCCAGATAAAATAGTATCTGTAGTAAATGCCCGTGCTGTGTGTGTGGTTACCTGACCGGACCCCGTGTTTACCTTGAAAAATTACGATATTTTTAGTACTATGTGTAACGAGTTCAAACATACTTTTCCAAGTCTACAAAGGGTACAGCAGTGTTTCAAAGCATGTTTTTTGCTGAACGGAAACTTCTTTAAACGTTACTTAATAACGAATATTTCCACTGGGAGAGGTGGCTCAGGGCATCAACTGATGCCATTGCAGTACCACGACCGGGAGGTCGTGGGGTTCGAGACCCAACGGCAGCACGATTTTCGACATCAGCCGGATAGCTAAGTCGATTTCTATCGCTATATGGAGAAATTCTATCAGCCGGCCGCTCTTATCGATAGTTTCCCGTGGTTTCTCCGATAAGTACGAGGCGAATGCCGGAGCAGTATCCTAACAAACGGGCCATGGGCCGCGTGTGATCTTTCTTTTCCATCGCTTACTTACAAACACACTTACATGCACTACACAAACACACATGCCGGGAGACAGATCGGGAGCCCACATCTTGTCTCGTCTGGGGCGGTGTTCTGTTGGTGGGAGATACCTGCTTGGGGTAAAACCCGCCAACCGACGGTACGTTGGCGCCGAATCTCGCCATCCATCGGGGTAAGTTCACTGCCACCCCTCGAGCAAAACATGCACTACACTTAAGGGATTAATGATCTTAAAAAAAACAATCAGTCACCCAAAAGCATGCACTACACTTACGGGATAATGACCTTATCCTTTCACGCGCCCGCGATGTATAATTATCAATCGATTAACGAGTTTTACCGTAAAGTAAAATAAATTTCGTATTTCCCTGCCTATGTAATAAATATGTATGTACCTATGTATGTACCTGTATGTAGTGTATGTATGTATGTACCTATGAATGTACTTGTGTGTACCTGTGTATGTACTACCTATGCATGCCCAGACAGACATCGCGTACATACTGTGTACGTCTCTCCGCAACCGCACCCGACGCGCCGTCCCGCGCCGCGTGGCGCCGCCCGCCGCCGCGCCCTGTCGCGCCGCCGCCACAGGCGCCGCGAGGGGTGGGGCGGTGACGTCGCGTGCGGGCGCGCGAGCAGCAAAGGCACCGCGGGCGGCGACGAGACGCACGCTGCGCAGCGCCCCCTCCCCAACCACCGTGCCCACCCCCCCCGCTGTGCGCCGACCGCGCGCCGAAATATTCATCGCGCGACCCGCGCCGCCACCGCCCGCTGGGCGCCAGCGCCGCCAGTGCCGCGCCCTGGCGGAATATCGATTCTAGCTGGAGAAACAAGAGAAAAAAACGTTTAGGGCACTTGCACATTTAATTTACGATCAAGGCCGTTGGAATGAGCAACGAAACTACTTCACAGTGCAGATGCAGGGTCTCGCGCTTCTCAGAATTTTTCTACCGAGCTCATTCGCATTTGGACGAATTATATTTATATTTTTTGGCTGGTGGTAATCGCTATAATAATAATAATAATAATAATAATAATAATAATAATAATAATAATAATAATAATAATAATAGTCAAAAGAAACCGTCATGAATCATTTCATAATTGGTTAAGAAATCTAGAAATTATTTTTCTGTACTTTCACACTGACATACCTTTAGAGACAACCAGAGATGACAAAGAAGTGGAAAAAGAAAGCAAAAGTTGTCATTTGGCTCTAAAAAGTCTATATTAAACAAATAGCAACCTAGTGGTGCTACAAATTCACAGTTTCTTCTGTTAAGCATTGCAACAAGTTACAACGTTCAATTACCTTGAGATTCAAAATAAGAGAAAATGAGGGTACGACAGTTTCAAAATACTAGAGAAAATTTAATTGTGGCAATTTTAAAAATCTCGGGTTGTAATATAAATCGGCCCTACACAATTTTTCTAAGCGCACTTACTCCATTTAGCCAAAATGTATTTGAAGCCGTTTCAGAAAAAAAATTAATTCCATTTTTTTAATTCCCACATTTACTCAAAATTACTCCAACACTATTTAAATTGTAAAAATGTACATGAAATTATTTAAAGTTCTAATTTTGAAGATTCATTAATATCTCCGTTCTTAATTTTGTGATTGAGAAAGTGGGAAAAAACTTTATTTTTTTTTAATTTTTTGAAAAACCTGACTTTTTTAATTTCTAAGATTGTAATGAAAACTATTCCTGTGCCATATTATTAGACGACTTTTGTTCTATTTGAGCAACAATGTAAAGAAAAAAAATTCAAGCCATTTTTATGAAAAAAATGTCTCAGGGATTTCTTGTAAAGTACCTCCAAAAATCAATAGTATATCTACTTAAAATTTTCAAGACCTTGTGTGTGGCCAGATAGATTGGGAAATAATCGTTTTGGATAATATCTTGTGATCGGTTTAAATGCAAGTGCTACTCATGCACGGATGGATGGGCGGAGAAACATGATTTTGAAGAAAGGAGAAAGAAAGAAAGGAAGGAAGGAAGAAAGGAAGAAAACTTCGGAATTTGAGACCAAACCAACATGTATTAATTTCAATATCAACAGTTTGTATCATTACATAAATTCCTCTAATTTGTATATATATTCAGTATATATTTACTACGAGAAATTTAAAATGTTTGACTTTACTGGTTTTCAATAATGTTTCCCTATCATTTCGTTGTTTTCTCAGAGCGTGTTGATTCACATTTTTAAATACAGTAAACACTCATTAACACAAATTCCGAGGGACCAAATTATCGGAGTTCGTGTTATAAAAATTCGTGTTATCGAGTACTGTAAATGTCCAATTACGATTACGTAATATTACCGAATACGGTTCCTGCCGGACCGAGTTTTGTTCGTGTACGGTGAAATTCGTGTTAAGCGAGTTCGTCAAACGAGGGATTACTGTATTAGCTTTTGATATTATTCCTATTTCGCTGTGTTTATTCATGAATCCAATTAGCCTATTCGTTAACAATATGATAAGAAGTCATAAAAATGTATATTCTGAAGTATCGAGGTAGTTTGATTTTGGTTGGAAAATATAAATTTTTGTTGTATAAGAGCTTCACAGCATTGCATCTTCAAATAAAACAAATCAAAGCTGGCACTGTTTGCTGCGTGGAAGCGTCTTTGCGAGAAGAAAATATTCGTTCACTGGTAGCTGGCATATCAAAAAGTGTGAAGTCATTCCGACATTGCCATGATTTCATAAATTTTAAAAAATCACTCAACCTACAGAAAAAAAGCAATTAACTTTTTAATTTGCTTATTATTTATCCCAGCAATAATTATAATACTTGTAATAAAAGTGCCTAAAGCTATCCTCTCGACTTGTTTCGGAAACCTAAACTCCCGTTTACCACAATTTTTTAAAATTTATTAATTTTATTTGATTTCTTATTCCCGATATTTCGCTCTCACTAGAGACAATTAGTCACTTAATTCTCCTATAATGAATGAAAATAAAGAAATGTGAGGTTAAAATGGTGAGGAAACGAAACGATAGCGAAAAACCTCTTCACATCCCCACACCAAATCCCGTTACTTTCTCCACAACCCAATAGAGATAGTTGCGATATTTTTTTAATTGTTCGTATTGCGTACATTGTTGGATCTAGGTTTTACATTTAGGAAATAATTGAATTAAAATACTCGTCATTATGTCGTAAAAATTGAAATATAATGCATACTTTTTAAATTTTTTACTTACTTACTCCTCACATACGTGAGAGAGCGGGGCCTCCTAGCTGGTCCCATCACCTGCGATCTCTGATGTTCGCTGGAAATATTGTAGGTCGTTGGGTTTGGTTTGGTTTTTTCATGTTTCCGGGCGCGTCAACTGCTTTGGTCATTAGTCCCGTGAGTGTAGTGCATGTTTTTTCTCGGGAAATGGCGGTGATCTCCCCCCGCTGGATGACGAGATCCGGCGCCGACCTACCGTCGGCTAGTGGGATTTTCCCCTAACCAGAACTCTCCCACCAGTAGGGCACCGCCCCAGCCGGGACAAGCTCGAAGCTCCCGACCGGTCTCACAGAATACGGGGTAGTGTAGTGCATGTTAGTGTAAGTGTGTGTGTAAGGAGTAGAGGATAGGACAAGGAAGAGGAAGGACAGATCGCGCGCGGTCCGTGGCCCGTTTCGTAGGGTACTGCTCCGGCATTCGCCTGGTGTTGATCGGAGAAACCACGGAAAACTACCGATCAGAGCAGCCGGCCGCTAGAATTCTCCTCCAGGCAGCGACTGAATTTGACCTAGCTGAAAAGCTGGTGTCGAAAATCCTGCCGCCGTCAGGACTCGAACCTAGGACCTCCCGGTCAGAGGCGCTGCAGTGGCATCAGTTGATGCATTAAGCTACCGCTCCCGGTGTAGGTCGTTGGGGATAAGCTTCGTAATCATTTGACGATAAGCTCGTATAATCTATCTGTACTCAGTCGAATGACGAACAGTATAAAAGAATAACAATTGGCAATATTTGTGTTGGCGTAAATGTATGTAAGAATATGTCTACTCGATTACGTATACTCGAGTAATGCCTCTATAATCTGACATTTTAATATTAAAACGCACCTCCAAAGCAACCAGGGGTTACTAAAACAAAATTTGTGGTTTCATTGTTGTAGTTTCATCACATAACGAATGTGCGAAATTACGTTTCCATGTCGCCACAGGCTGTATGAGAAATGAGGATCGCTCCACCCTTAATGGGAAAGAAGGTATCTTGTGCGGCCCTTTCTTTACGATACCACAGATATTCGCCAAGCAATCATCAAACATAATTTCAACAGAAAATTCACGGCTTCCGTGGGGTTAATGTTGGTATATCGGGCCATTATACCCAAGTTAGCAGGTTCAAAACCGACCGAAGCCGTTAATTTCCAAGGGGGAAAATTCCATCGTACGCCTGCGTTCGGGAAGTACAGCCGGATGTCTCGTGTGGTAGATTTACTGCATGTAAAATATCATCAAGCCTAAAAGAGGCCACTGAGATAAATTCTAATGGTCTATTTCGTCGCCCGAGTGATACTTTCTTTTCTTTTTTTTTCTTCCTGTTCGGCAGTTTTGCCTTTCAGGGGTTTGTACATTTTTATTTGTAATACATAACGTTTAGGCATTCACGTTTGAGCATACAACCTCTCACTCTTGTATCTTACTACTAGCTAATTTACAGGATTTAATATTTATATTGCTAATACTTACAACTAAACAATTTGACATACAATACACAACTTTACATACATTATACATTCTGAAATCTAGATACATTCTCTCTCTCTCTCTCTCTCTCTCTCTCTCTCTATATATATATATATATATATATATATATATATATATATATATATATTATGGGGGTTTAAACATGTCTTTGGGATATCGAGTGCGAATTCTTTTGGGATTGTTTAAAGTTTTTCCCATTGTGAATGTTGTACTGCAAGGAGAGAATGAAAGAAGAGTAAAAAAAATGTTCCATTAGGGGTTCTATGTGAAATTCCCTTTGAATATGTGTATTTGATATGAACCAAGGGGCCTTTGCACATTTTCGTAAAAATTTGTTCTGTACTATTTGGAGTTTTTCAATGTTGGTTTTAGTTGTGTTATTCCAGACCGGACAGGCATATGTGAGTGATGGTCTAATAATAGATTTAAATATTAAGATAGCACATTCGAAATTTAAGGCTGAGCGGAAGTTAATTAATGGGTATAGTTTTGATATTTTGGCGTATGTTGCATTGGTTATTACTTCAATGTGCTTTTTCCAAGTTAACTTGCTATCAATATGAACCCCAAGGTATTTTACTGGTGTATCTGATGGAAGCCACGCGATTATAGTGTTATTTAATACTAGTGGGCGAGGTAACTTTGGTTTACAAAGAGTAAAAATTTTGGCCTGAGTTTTAGTTGAGAATACTTTCTTTAGCTGCTAGATGGCAAAAGGACCGTATCGAAATTTGTGTGGTCAGTGGGCAGAACATGCCTGGTGGCCTGAGCCTCGCCACTAAAATTAAGGCTTCATTAAATTGAATTGATCAGGACAACCAGTGTCTTTAGTCCTCATCCCGGCCGGTGGAAGTCTTCGTCTCTGTTAATAGCTGGAATCAAAAATACGATACTTTCTGCACTCTCGAACCTAGGACCTCCCGGTATACGAAATTCAAGTTGCGAACATGCAAAAAGTACAAAAGATGGTACACGTTTTTCTCCTTTATTCAAATTGATGTTAAATGACTGGTTTGTAACTGCTATTATGCAAGAAACTTTTGGTTGAAATTCCATTCTCTATGTGCTCTCCTCTACGCTTCCTGCGATTTTGTTTTCAGTGTTTGAACCCCGATTGATATTACTAAATATATTAGATATGTGTCATATAATATTCATTCAACATTCCTCTCCTTTTCCCTGACAACTCAAATTCCCATAGCGACAAAATAAAAAGGGTTTTTTATTTTGTCGCTAAGCAGTTTAGAGCTAAGCTTTAGAGCGGTTTTGTCGTTAAGCAGAGTAGTTGTGTATTGATGCGTGAAAAAACCGCAAATTTTCTGTAGAAAAGCTCTTATTACAGGGTCTTGGTAATGAAAAAGTGGATAAACAGTTGCTAAAGTTAGAAACATTCCTCTATCACGTAGCCACAAAATACTGGATTTCAGGATTCCACAATCGATGTAACCATAATCCTCGTTTTGTAGATCCTTGATACCGAAAAATAGAATAACAGTAAAGCGTCCGTCCTTCCCTCCGTCAGCCGATTTTCTCCAAAATTGATATTCATCAATCGACGTGGCTGATTGTTCCTTGAATTTGAAACCGATTTTAATTTTCGGGGTACTTTACATGAAGGCCTTAAGACATTTTCCAAATTTTCAAACAATGCCTCTATTGATTTTGAATAAATTTTGTTGTTGGATAGTGTGAAAAACGTTTAAGAGGGTAATGTAGGTCTCAGTTTTGTTGAAAACCCTGATTTTTCAAAAATTGTAAAAGTTTTTTCGGTGTTTTCCTACAACTAAAAATATTAAAGATAAAGGTTTTTTCCCTTAATGAAATTTGTTCCTTAAAGATAGATTTTGAAATAAAGTCATGCACAATTTTTCGAAACTTCAATACTTTTCGCGTAAGTTTGCGTGAAAATGGGGCGAGAAAGTACGTGCTGTTTTAGCACCACTAGTTCTCATGACAACACATTTTCTTCGATATATTTCGCGACCATTCCTCGACTGATCGACTCGAACGCGAAGTGTCTCCGTCCGTCCAGATCTGATCACCTGGCTGACGTACCATTCCGCGGCGCTGCGTGGCGCGGCGCGACGCGAAGCCAGATCCCTCTGTGGGCGCGCGGCGAACTACATGGGCGTTTCGACGCATCCCGTTGAAGCGCGTTATATGCACGCACGCAGTACCGCGCTGTACCGCGCAGTTGCGCGGTGGCAAAAGTTTTCAAACCACTGATATGTCTACATTGCACTGCATTAAATAGGTGGAATAACTCGCCAACGCGGACATTTCGAGAAGTGAAAAATCACAATATAAAATAGTTCATGAATTTTATTGAATTTACAAAAAATAAATAAAAAACACGAAGAAATACATACTGTACATTAAAGGTAATTTTTTAAGCATTTAAAATTAAATTAAATTCGGTAATGCTCGTTGAAACTCACATTTTCAGAGGAACAACCTTCACTGCTTTGTAAAATATCTCCCTCGAGCTTTCAAATAAACCCATAAAGACCCCTTTAGGAGGTGTAGAGGCTTCATAATCGGTACCAGATGTTAGGCGCTTACGTCATAACGAATAATATGCAGGCTGCAGAACCTATTGCTGGCATGGTCCGAATCTGACAAGGTATTACATTGTAGTTTAATGTACGATTATCTCGTACATTATGTAATGTAATAAAATATTTCGTAATAAATCAATTAATAATAATATTTCAGTTACATATATTATCAGAGTAAGAAGGTATTTTTCGTTTTCTATTTTCTTATTTTGGAACAATTTCTAGTAGAAAAAAAAAATAGTATTAGATATTTAATTCTAAATTGTTTATACTTTAAAAATGCAAATGAAAGTGATGCGTACATAAAAAAGATTATCATAAATGTTTTTAAATATTTGCTGTAGCTCTTTAATGCTTACGATTCAATATTTCCTAAAGCCTGTCATCGTCGTTAGTTTGATTGCTTTCCATCGCTGGGTAAAGGGTTCAAATTCCGGACTGGAAAACAATTGATGACTGGAACAAAATGTATGCCCATTATTTGTTGGTAAAATACCAGCGATGGATTGATTGATTGATTTTTTCGTGTTTCTGGGCGCGTCAACCGCTTTGGTCATTAGTCCCGTTAGTGTAGTGCATGTTTTTTGTCGGGAGATGGCGGTGATCTTCCCCCGCTAAATGGCGAGATCCGGCGCCAACCTAACGTCGGCTAGTGGGGTTTCTCCCTAACCAGGACTCCCCCACCAGAAGGGCACCGCCCCAGCCGGGACAAGCTCTAAGCTCCCGACCGGTCTCCCGGCATATGTGGTAGTGTAATGCATGTTAGTGTGTGTGTGTAAGGGGAGAGGATAGGATAAGGAATAGGAAGGACAGATCGCGCGCGGTCCGTGGCCCGTTTGTAGGATACTGCTCCAGCATTCGCCTGGTGTTGATCGGAGAAACCACGGAAAACTACCAATCAGAGCAGCCGGCCGCTAGAATTCTCCTCCAGACAGCGACTGAATTCGACCTAGCTGAAAAGCTTGTGTCGAAAATCCTGCCGCCGTCAGGACTCGAACCTAGGACCTCCCGGTCAGAGGCGCTGCAGTGACATCAGTTGATGCACTGAGCTACCGCTCCTGGTACCAGCGCTGGATAAGCACGGTAAATATATGTAAAATTTCAAGGAATGAGCGAGGTTTATGGACACTTAGCAATACGCCAACAATGTGTCTCATATTTTAATCAGATAGTTGACATTTCTGTACTGGTTTCATGATCCGTATTCATTACAGTACACACATGTGTTGTAAAGGCTCTCAAAGTGGTACCCTGAAATGTTCTCGAAGCTCTTTAATTGAAGAGGGAGGAATTTAATACCTTCTGCTTCACGTGTTTTTCTCATCATGTGCAAATCTTTTCAGTACCACCGTCTGGATTCGAACCCTAGGACCTCCCATCTCAGACGATGTCACGAGAGAAGTACCAGAAAGGAGCGGGAATATCCTGACAGAAGGAGACGGCGCATCATTGAATTAAAAAAAAACATGGGAAAAGAAATAGTTGCTCGGTGAGAGTACACGCAAGCCGTGTCTCTCATATCTGTCAAAAAGTATTGCTCCTTCACAAGAATGATGTTAAAATTTACAAAACAAACAAAACAACATCAAACGGAAATGTTAATTGATATTTGTAGGGCCCACCCAGTTCCATTTGCCTGTGTCGTAACGCTGGTCGCTTCCTGGGGACTTCGGCTGCATGTCCCCAGTGGGGACGCTTCCAGGTGTTTCGGGATCTTTTCAAGGTGCTGATGCCTTCATTCCCCCGTACAGAGACGATGATTTGGGAGGCAGGGTGAGAAAGATAAAGATTAAGTGGGTTACTTTGTTGGATTGGTTTGGTTTGGTTTTTTCGTGTTTCCAGGCGCGTCAACTGCTTTGGTCATTAGTCCCGTTAGTGTAGTGTATGTTTTTCTCGGGAGATGGCGGTGATGTTCTCCCGCTGGATGACGAGATCCGGCGCCAACCTACCGTCGACTACTGGGGATTCCCCCTAACCAGGACTCTCCCACCAGCGGGGCACCGCCCCAGCCGGGACTAGCTCTAAGCTCCCGACCGGTCTCCCGGAATATGTGGTAGTGTAGTGCATGTTAGTGTAAGTGTGTGTGTAAGGGGAGAGGATAGGACAAGGAAAGGAAGGAAAGATCGCGCGCGTTTGGTAGGGTACTGCTCCGGCATTCGCCTGGTGTTGATCGGAGAAACTACGGAAAACTGCCGATCAGAGCAGCCGGCCTCTAGAATTCTCCTCCAGGCGGCGACTGAATTCGACCTAACTGAAAAGCTAGTGTCGAAAATCCTGTCGCCGTCAGGACTCAAACCAGGACCTCCCGGTCAGAGGCGCTGCAGTGACATCATTACTTTTTTGGAGATTTTAGGACGATGGAAAGAGAGGTGGGAGAGATGATGGGGAAAGAGTAGTTAGGAGGGATTGGGAAAAATTATAGTTGTTTATGTTTATTTTTATTTTTTTATTTTTATTATTTTTTATTTTTATTTTTATTTTTTATTTTTTATTTTATTTTTTTAAATTACTTTTTAAAATATATTTACTATTTTTTGTTTACTTGGGTGCACAATAATTGATCTTGCGTCCAAGTGGTGGAAAACCTACTCGAAGAGAACCAGTACGGTTAGTAGCGGGTGACGGTAGCCAATGAACACCAGAAGGAGCAGAAGACAGGCGAGCAGCCAAGCCGCCGAGAGAATGAGGAGCAGAGAAGAGGCCGCCCGCGAACACCCACACCCTCATATGGCACCTCCTCAAATCTGACATGCACATATGTAAATACGCATGTAACACTGCATGTAAACAAAATATTTAAATGTACGTAGAGTTAGACAAAACAAGAGGATTAATAGAAATGTAATAACCAAATACTTGAATAAATTATCTAATACAAGTAGCATGCAGTACATGAAAGGGAATAGTTCATAATATAGCTTATATGTAATGCAGCTTGAGAGACTGGCTAAGGGGCCATCGCCCGGGAGCCGGACTCTTCCGAATGCAGCAATGGTTGCATTCGGTCTATTTTGTGAATTAGAGAACAAAATAAACACATTTATGCTCCGTCGACAATTTTGAAAAGTGCCAATACAACCATTCCAAAAATGTCAAAAAAATTCCAATGGAACAATAACTTAATAATACCTTTAAGATCTGATTGGAACGATAACCCCGGATCGGAATGTGGTTAATAATCAAATTATTATTACTTCGTTTGCGAGAAGGTCAAAATTGTGGTAAGGTTCGGGTCAATTTTCGAACGCCGGACCTCAAAAACGAGTAGAATCTCGTCGCCATAACAGGCCCCAAGAAAGTGGGAGGGCGCCGTCTACAATACTGCCTGCTAGATGATGACCTGCTGACCTGGATAACAAATGAGGTCAATGGCAGTTGACCGTATCCTGTTTCGTTGCTCACCGAGTCGACGGGTTCGCGTTTCAAATCGCTTCTTAACTGTCATCCCCTGAAGACGAGGTGACCTATTTATGGTCACAAAATTTAGAACTAAATATAAATAGAACTAACTAGTACGATGAACACTATACCAGGTTGTACTTTTAACTTTAACCAATCCCACACTTTCCAAAACTAAAACAATTGATGTTATTTTTATATTTTTAAATTATATTTATAAAAATGTGTTATGTTAAAGCTCGCTCCCCAAGCCACAGAGCTACACTCATGCTTATTGCATACCCTAAAATTATTTTGTAAATTATTACAATACGTTGGGGTCTGGGATGTAGTTATTATGTAGAAAGTGAAATTCTTTGTTTTGGAATTGATTCTTCAAAAGCTACCTTTATATTCTAGATATCGGAATGAAAATGAATGTAATGTGAGCTGAGTAAAATCAGAGAGCGGGTGGACGGAATGCAATCATCCTCTGGGGTTACGTCTGGGCGCCACCCAAGAAAGAGTCCCAAAATACTGAGAGTAGCTCATTCCTTTGCGCCGGCGATTCCGCCATTTTATGTCCGATTGTTTTCGGAACTACATATCCATTTAAAAACAATATTATTATAATCAAATATCTCCATAACGCTTTCGATTGTTGTTATCTACAATGTATGAATGCTGCCTGGCAGGGATTTCAGGTGAGATAATATTAAATGGAATATGACGAATGAAAGAGCAAACCTTAACATCAATAGTGATCTCCACTGTATATTCAATTCTCATTCCGATCACATGAAGATTGTAGGACTCCTCATCAAATTTAATCTGATAAAATATTTAGCTATTGATCATACATTGCCAACCCCATGTTCAAGATTTATATTGAAGATTTATGTATATGTGTAATCCATGAAACTGTGTTACAAGTTTGTGTATTTGTAAGTATTGTATATATGTAACTAGTGTATTTTTGTTACTGTGGTCGCCAATGACCTAGATGTTTATAAGGCGGCCTTAAATAAATATTTTTTTAAAAATATTAAATGGAAAGGAAAATACTAAGATTATCGCTAAAAGACCACGAAAGGAAAATGGAAATCAGAAGAAAACGGAAGTAAAGTATAAAGTACACTGCGAAACTGAAGTAGAGATGGGCGGGGCATCTAGCGAGGGCGAGACAAGACCGCTGGGCTCACATCACAACGCTATGGGATCCGATGATCGGCAAATGCAGGCAAGACCTAGAAGAAGATGGGTAGACGAAATGAAGAAAGTAGGTGCTCTGTGACTCGAACTGCACGAAATCGAGAAGATGAAGAGTTACAACCTACAAAAGAACACTAATAGGAACTGAAGATTGTGTGAAAAAGTATTGACTTAAAATGTCAATCTAATAATCCCCCAATCATGTGGCTAAACTGTGGGCATTCAAATTAATGAGCTATCCTTCATTTTGGAGAGGCCTTTGCCCTGCATAGAATTCTACTTGTTTTATTATTATTATTATTATTATTATTATTATTATTATTATTATTATTATTATTATTATTATTATTTGCGTATCGGCCTTTTCTGACCACGCTACACGTTCTCTCCCGAGGCCCAGTCATGTTCTATCCTAGAGACGTATGTAATTATGGGGATCAACTTTTCAGCTGCATTCCATTGTAAGACAAGGTTCTTAAGCCAGAAACGATGCGTTATGGGGCGATAAGATGATGATGAGAGGTGATCGTGACCTTTTTTAACCATCCCAGCATTCGCCTACATGACCGAGGGAAACCGCGAAACCCCGGTCAGAATGGCCGGCCCGCGGATCGAACCCGGGCCTCCCGATTTCGAAGTCCCCGCTGCGCACTGAACGGCTTCGCTTGGTCTAGCTTTATTATTATTATATTATTATTATTATTATTATTATTATTATTATTATTATTATTATTATTATTATTACTATTATTATTATTAATCTAATTCACTACTAAAGATGTTATGAGTCGGTTGAATATAAAATCTTCCTCAGGTTGAAACCAGCTTTCTAAGGAGCAGATCTAAGGACTGTCGGTGCCTCTGCAATACTTTGCGGGCTGTTCCAAATAAAGAATTTCTTGCATTTCCCAGTCTTTTGAATGATCTGGAAATTTATCCAAATTCTTACACAAATTTTACGGAACAAATCCCAGAGCTCCGATAACTAACGGTACCATCTGTGCTTTTACGCCCCACATTCGGCTGATCTCGATTTTCAAACTCGTGTATTTAAGACGTTTCTCTGCCTCCTTGGTTAAAATGTTTTGATCTCACGGCACATCCACATTTACAAGTAGACATCCCGGAACACAATATCTGGTTTGTTTGGCAGAATCGTGCGATCAGTTTAAATTTGTTGGTTTTACAGTATGATACAAAGACCAACAGACATCACCGGTTTTTGTGAGTGTTCGTACCACTTGGGGCATTTGTTTGGAACTTCGAGGGTGGTACAGATCTGCCTGTGGAGGTAACTACAAATCCTGTCGTATCTTTTCAAGTATTTGGTCCTAGCTAGAATTGGGCAAGCTGATTCAATATGATCAGTTCCTGGCAAATGCATTTCAGTATTTATCACCTTGGGAAATTTTGAGAACTTTTTATCACAATGTCGTGTTTTTAACCCTGATCTTGGTCAGCTATTAGAACTGCTTCCGATTCTGGCTTCATTCTTCCACTTTTAAGCTACATAAATTGCACTTTGTCCATTCTTTTTAGATACTGTCCATGGAGTGGTTTGTCTTTTCACAATTTCTTTAACACTTTTGGTGCCTCACGTTTAATGTTTATTGGCATCAGAAGTTCTGTGTCTGTGTTATTCTGTGTGTTTTGCATAGTTTTCTTTGCAATGCTCCTTGCTACCCTTAAAATGTACGTCTTATATTCTTCGGTATGATTTAATGACCTGCCTCATTGGTGGGCCTCTTGATGACTGACTACACACGAGTACTTCCCCATCCCGATTATTTCATTGTACCAGGAGGATTCAGTTTGTGTAAGGCCTCTTCCTATTTCCTTACGTGACACAAACTTTATGTACGCCACCTCAAGGATGGGCAACATGATGCATTGTAAGCCGTTTTCTGCTTTTTTTCATAATTCGAATTTCTTATTCAGTTCATTCCACTAGTCCGAAACTGTACTCGACTATAGGCACCGCCACTCTACCTATTGCAGATATTTTATTCATGTATTTCAGAGTGGAGTTGTTCTCACATTCTCTAATGCCCAGATATTTGTACGTTTTACTTGGCTCAAGATATTGAATCACAGTGTGCCTATCAACTTCAATGTACTTTGACGTTGTCACTTTGCCTCTCTTTAAATTCATTTTTGTACACTTGTCAAGACCAAACTTCATGCAGATTGCTAAAATTAGTGGTGACACACAGCATTTGGGAGAGAATCGCTGTATTATTAGCAAACACTTTAAGATCATATATGTAAAATAATAATAATAATAATAATAATAATAATAATAATAATAATAATAATAATAATAGTAATTATTATTATTATTATTATTATTATTATTATTATATTTATTTTTTCACAGCTTTCTGGTACATGTTTGAGGAGTCATACAGATATTTCTATCAAAGCATGATTTCCGTAGTACACTACTTTAACCAAAAACATATTCATTTTAAGAACCAATTAGAAGGTAAACATTTCTACAAATATAAATTCAAACACTCAGTTTACAAATTAAAAAGTAAATAATTAACACAAATTTATTTAGGAACCCATAAATCTTCTGACTAAAGAACACGTGCTCAGTATCACAGCTTTCTGTAGATTGATTATTATTATTATTATTATTATTATTATTATTATTATTATTATTATTATTATTATATAAATGGTTGCGGCAGGTTTCGTTACTCTACGTGTCTAGGGACTTTAATTCGAGAAGAGTGCCCCTCTCCTGCAAGTCGAGACACGCAACGGCGGCGAGCTGAGCTGCGCGTTGGGAGGAGGCGATTGTTAACTGGCCTCACCGGAGAGGCGGGTTGCATTGGCGCAGGCGCTGAGTTGGGTTCCGTAAAACGGGAAATCGCTTTTAGCGATTACGATAGCCTGCAGATCTAGCAGTGGCAATTACGATATGTCTCGCAGTGCAGCTTTCATTTAAAACTACATTCCTTGAATCTTGTTCAGTCACCAAGTTAGGAAAAATCTGATGAAACCACTTATGATGTTTTATGTGAATGTACAACATAACATGATGACTTCCGAACAAACTTGGAATTCAAAACATGTATGTATTGCTTTACTGTACAAACTGTATTACAGTTTCAATACAATATAGCTTTTAAAATTGTCAAAAAGTTTTTCAAAAAGTTTCATCCCAAGTAGACTTTATTTCTGTCATATTTACTAAGTTTCAGCCCTAAATCATCTAATCTGACTGAGTTATGTGTGGCATTTTCTTTAGACAGACCGATATTTTCGCACAGGATTGCGTGTATCTACGTGTCACATTTACATAAATCTTAATCATCTTTGCAACAACACACTTATTCCTTAACCCTAATGTTTGTGCGAAGTGACAGTTCAAAAGAACCTTAAACACGGATTTTAACACCGAAAACTCAAGATTGTATTGTTGAGATGATTCCAATAGTCATCCTTCATAATATTACTATAGTGTAGGTAGGAATAGTAAAAAAGCGCATACGAAATCTGAGTCTCCCAGTCTTAGTTGCTGCTTCACTGTGTAGTTCATGGTGTTTGCGAAGGTTTGGTAGAACCATTCGAGTCGATCATTTGCTCTGGGATTGTTCACGCTGAAAAAATGACTAATTTGAGTAACTCAGTCATGCCTTTCTGTAAAGATGTTACGAATATGCAAACAGAATCAGATTTCATACATTCAGGCATGCCGCAGTGACAAAACCACTGCCCTACCAGAGCCTATTTCCTTCTTTGACCGCGAAGGCAATGGCCTTTGGTCAGCATGAGAATCCGCTATGCGTGGTGATATTAAAACTTGGGAAGACAAATCTTCATAGGTCCTATAAAATGTAGAGCTAATTCTTACATAGTGCGTGTAAGTTTTGGCATACCTCTAATGAGTTTTCTTTTTTGCTTTCTAGTATTGCGTTTTGCACAAAACCTAGCAAGTTTTTAGCAAGTAGGCGTAACTTCTTACATTTTTCAGAATGTAGGATATATTAGGTCTACGTTAGTTAAGTATGGACTTTTATCCCGTGCGCACTAAGCAGATGTTTTACAAAGTAGGTCAGTTTAATTGTAAAAATAATCTTCTGTATCTGCTAACTGGTGCCAGGACCTTAGCTGAAGATATGTTTGCTCCAATTCCAGAATTCGGGTCCGCTGCCCAAGGCAGCGGTCACAGTGAAACTGATTTTAGCCGAAATTTCGGTCGGCAGACGTCGGACGTTTGTGTCCGATATGCCCAATGCGCTAAAACATGTGTTAGTAAATGGCAATGGGCATATTGAAACCGAACGGTTTCTTCCGACAGCGTCCGAAACATCAGCTGTCGGACGAAGATCTTTGATTTTGTTGACTCCATTCCCCCGAAATCAGTTGGAGAGTCAAGGCCGTCTGTAATGTCAAAAGTACCTCCAATGTATGTAGATGGTCTTGATCGTGCCTCTCGCAAATGTCTCAAAAAATTAACTGCGGAATTATGCGGATAATCGGACGATTTCGGATGAAATAAGGTTTGACAATTTCCCTCCTAGTCGTCCGGTAACGAGCGACCGGTATTTCAGCTGCGCTACGATTGCGAGTAGTAGAAAGCAGACCGTTAGATTGATTTATTGTGATTTCTAACGCGTCAACGACTAAAGTCATTAGTCCTGTAAGTATAGCGCATGTTTCCCTTCGAGAGGTGGCTGTGAACTTTGATTGATGACGAGATCCAGCGCCAACCTACCGTCGGCTAGTGGTGTTTTTCCCAATCAGGTAACTCGCACCAAAGGGGCACTGCCCCAGCCAGGACAAGCTCAAAGCGCCCGACCGGTCTCCCGGCATGTCTGGTAGTGTACTGTAGTGTAGTGTAGTGTATGTTAGTGTAAGTGTGTGTGTGTGTGTGTGTGTGTGTGTGTGTGTGTGTGTGTGTGTGTGTGAAGGGTGATAATAGGACAGACTAGTCGAAGGAAGATCGCGCGAGGTCCGCGGTCCGTTTGCTAGGGAGCTGCTTCAGTCTCGAGCCTGGTGATGATCGGAGAAACCACGGAAAACTACCGATCAATGCAGCCGGCCGCTAGAATTCTCCTCCAGGCACCGACTGAATTCCACCTAGCTGGTAAACTTGTGTCGAAAATCCAGCCACCGTTGATACTCGAACCCAGGACCTCCTGGTCACTGTAGTGACATCAGTTGAGACCCTGAGCCACCACTCCCGGTGGCAGCTAGTTGGAGGGCAGCGGCTGAGCGGTCGGTTGGGGCGCGAGAGCCAAGGAACCGGATCCGCAGGCGGTGGCGGCGGCGGCGGCGACCAGCAGCAGCGACTAATAGGCGCCGTCGCGAGAGGGTCCGCCAGGGGCGGCGGCGGGGTGTGGCGGGGTGCGGCGTGGAGACGGCGGCCGCAGATCCCGGCCTCATCGATCGTTAGCGGGTCGACACCTCAAATATTCATCCCCCCTCGCCCGCGCCACCCCGGAGGGATTGTCCGGCGCGCTTCACAGCTCCGCTCCCGAAGGGAAAAATGGCAGCCGTATCTGCCCTCCCGCCCGCCTAGCCTGGCCTCCGCGCTCACACACCACGCCCACCACGCCCACCACGACCACCACGCCCACCACGACCACCACGACCACCACGCCCCCCACGCCCACCACGCCACCCCGCCACCACGCCCACCACGCCACCACGACCACCACGCCCACCACGCCCACCACGCCCACCACGCCCACCACGCCCACCACGACCACCACGACCACCACGACCACCACGACCACCACGACCACCACGCCACCACGACCACCACGACCACCACGACCACCACGACCACCACGACCACCACGACCACCACGACCACCACGACCACCACGACCACCACGACCATCACGACCATCACGACCACCCAGCCCACCGCGCCCGCCCACCCCACCCACCGCGCCCGCCCACCCCGCCCGTCCCGCCCGACGGCCGACCTCACAGCCATCGTCAAGGCGCCCGCACGCCCTCACTGCCACATTGAGCCTGCCTTTTTTAACAGTACAACCCCTTGTTACTTCAACTAATTACGCAAGAAATGCAGTGCCTCTGAACGGGAGGTGCTAGGTACGAGCCGATGGTGGCAGGATATTCGGCTACATAGCTAGATCGAATTCATTCGCTGTCTAGAGGAGAATTATGACAGTTGGCTGCTCTGATCGGTAGTTTTTCATGTTTTTTTTTATCAAAGTCATGAGAATGCCGGAGCAATAACCGGGAGAGGTGGTTTAGGGCATCGTCTAAAGTCACTGCGGTGACCTGGAGATCCTAGGTTCGAGTTCCATCGATGGTAGGATTTTCGATACTTGCTTCAGAGGTGGGTCGAATTTAGTCGCTGTTTGAAGGAGAATTCTATCGGATGGCTGCTCTGTGCCGTTGTTTTCCGCGGTTTCTCCGATCAACGTCAGGCGAGTGCCAGAGCAGTATCCTTCCTCTTCCTAATCCTAGCATCTGTCATTAATTACACACACTGACACTAACATGCACTACACTACCACACATGCTGGGAGACCGGTCGGGAGCTTAGAGCTTGTCCCGGCTGGGGCGGCGCCCCGCTGGTGGGAGATTCCTGGTCGGGAAAACCCCGCTAGTCGACGGTAGGTCGGCGTCAGATCTCATTATCCAGCCGGGGAAGATCACCGCCACTTCCAGAGGGAAAATATGCACTATACAACCAATGACCTTAGCAGTTGACACTTCCGAAACCACTAATCAATCAATATCCTACAATAAATCCCGTGCATCTCTTGATAATTAAAAAAATATGGTAAGTTCCAGAAACTAGTGGGAATGCGCGGCACACACAAACTTTTTCTCCTCTTAATGTGTTGAAATGATTACTTTGGATATTGTAATGGATACTACACGTGCTGATGGTGATACCTTCATTTTAATGTAAAGTAGACTGAATATATTACCTTCCCGCGAAAGAAGAAAGATATGAAGCCAATCTTCGAGAAATTCTTCTGTACATGTTTTTGGAAAAATATCATGTCTTTTGTGAAAATTACTCAACTACTTATATCATTAAAAATATATTACATGATTCAAAGTTCTAAAATTAAAAAAAATAATTACAGTGATAGGATAATCTCTGACTTCAATATTGGAGGTGTACGTATAAATAGAAGATGTATAGATTCGAAAAATATTGTAAATTTGCCAATTTTCAACATTTAGAGATTTTAATGTGAACCGGAACTTGTCCATAAATTCCCTTTCCTCTATTCGGGCAAAAGTTTCAAAGAAAACATTGCAACCATTTTTGCAGAATATTTTAAAACTAGCACTAGGGCTTCCTGTAAATTGTCCTCCGAAATTAAAATATCATAATAGTCCCCGAAATAGTACGTCTAGATCTTATTTGTAATATGTTTACATCAAAGTTTCAGCTCAAAATATTCTAATCTGAGCGAGTCATGTGTGACACATCCGTTATGAAAACACGTGCATTCGGAGCAAGGCGTGTGAAATCTGCATTTTGGGATACGAAATTGCGTGTCTCCTCGTCAACTGCAGCCAACTTAACCATCTTTAGACCACCACTAATACTTTAATGCTGACGTGTCTCCAAAATTACTGCTCAACAGAATCTCAAACACGGATTTTACAATAGAAAATTCGTAATCATATCGTCCAATTCGTTTTTCAATAAGGAAAAGTGAAAATACATATTTTTAATTACTGTTACGTAGATCTTAGTGTCCTATACGTCACAGATTTCTATATTAAGCGCATGCGCATTCAGGTATGCATTCAGTAACCAGGAGAGATATGTTTGATGAAAAGCAATTTAAACAGAATGAGCTGTCCTATTGCAGAAGACAGACATAGATGGATGAATTCCGATGCGTGATTTTGCGAATGTTATTTTGTTGCAAAAAATGACGTATCAAAAAATTACTCGGCATATCTCGTTAATTGCAAATTACACAGTTCTTCAAAGTGCCTAATAGGGTAGACTCGAGTGTCAAGTTTTTACGGCAAGTGTAATTGCAATGTAGATATTCCTTTGCCTATAGATGCCGTTGTGTTTATTGGACGTTGTTTTCTATGGGTTTGTGGCCTGTCGCTATTAAGAACAATGAGTGAAATGAGCGAAATGTTTCGTGGAAGCCTTAACATCGCTCACTATAGATAAAATAGAATGTAAATAAATATCTTAGAATTAGAAAATTATCAACATCAGTAACAATCATTGAATTTGGTAACATCGCCGCTCATACGTCTTTTTTCCTCCTGAACTAGTTTACATACTGGTACGGTTTGATGGCAAAATGAGTGCATCTGTCTTATTTTTCCTTCTTAAGGATCTCATTGGTGTATTTGCTCCAATGAAATTAAAATTTTCATTAGTCCATACGTAACAGTTGATACACATTTTTTGAACCATAAACGGAATATAATGAAGAAAAAACTTCATTCAGTTTTCAAATATCTTTATAAATTGAATAATACCACACAACGAAAGGGGACCTTTGGATTGATTCAGTTTCCAGACCTGACAAAGGCTATGGCAATTGTAATTGTAGTGCATCTTTTATCACGGTAATTAGTGTAATATTTCCCCACTGGATGATGAGATATCGCGTCGACCTACACATCAACGTGCGGGATTTCCTCAACCAGGTATCTCCTATCTGCGGGGCACCGTTCCAGCTGGAACAAGCTCTAAGCTCCCGACTGGCATGGTAGTGTAGTGCGTGTAAGTGTAAGTGCTTGCAAGTAAGGAGCGAGGATGGGTCAAGGAACAGGAAGGAAAGATTGCGCGCGGGCCATGGCTCGTTTGTTAGAGCACTTCCCCGGCATTAATCTGGTATTGATAGAAAAAAACATGGAAAACTATCGATCAGAGAAGCCGACCGCTAGAATTCTGCTCCAGATAGCAGCTGAATTGGATATAGACATACAGAGTGATGACATTCTGCCACGGTCGAGGTTCGAACTCTAGAACCTCCCGGTCAGAGGCACTGCTGTGACATCAGCTAATGCCTTGAGCAATCTATGCTTGTAGGACCTTCTGATGTGTGCAAATAAACGCGCCTTTTACAATTCTCTGGGTAAGGTTTTTTCTAATGAACATTGAAAGAAGCGTTACTTTGCTAAAATTTGTAGTCCTGTGAATTCAGTCTGTTTGTAATCCTGAGACCACTCGGTTATTTTCTAATCCTGACATAATTAATAATAATTTCGTTGACTTCATTCCAACTGCTTTCTGTGATAATCACTACACCCTTTCTAATGATTCCAATGCTCATTGTATTACTAAATAATAATACTCCCATCTCTGATTATGGCCTTTACAGCATAACACGTTCCTTGAACTTGCAACATCTAATGAAAACATCCGGTATAATGTTCATTTTATGTAAGCCGTTTTGTTTCTCCTAGTTAGTTTATTACTTGAATGAAGCTTGAAAGTTGTCTCTCTTCACTCTGCTTGTAAATATGGCTGTTATGCTTCTTGAGAAAACTTCGTAGCTAAATGACTGAAGACATCTAAGCTTATTCCGTTGCTCTTAAACATTCTGGACAAATCAACAGAGTTCCAGATTCAGTATTATCTTAAACTATGTTCACTGTTGCCGACGCATAAATCTGATTGTAGAACTACCACCATTATAAGCTTCACAGATACAGATACTTCAGACCTGACAATCTTATTTGACTGTCTTATTTTTCCTTCTTAAGGATCTCATTGATGTATTTGCTCCAATGAAATTAAAATTTGTATTATTCTCATACTTAACAGTTGATACACAGTTTTTGAACCATAATCGCAATACAATGAAAAAAACGATTAATTCAGTTTTCAAATATATTTATAAATTGAAGAATACCACACAACGAAAGGGGTTGATTCGATTGATACTTCACAGAACTCTTGCAGAATATGATCAAAATCTGGTTAGTTTTATGCAACTCCTAGATTGTAGTAAAGCTGTTGATACCCTGAATAACTCCCATTTATTAAATGAACTTGAGCTTTCAACGTTTCAGATTCAGGTACTCAATGCTTATTTGATTTATTTGGTCAAAAAACAAAGAAGAAGAAGTGAAAACTGTGTATGACGTATGGGGGAGAAAATTATCTGCGCACGGTTTCTTTCCTACTTAACTACATTTTCTTTCAATTCTACTTTGCTATTCGCACGCAGTCAACAGTAGACTGTGTCAAACATTAATCATTTGACCGAACTTGTGATGTGCCATAGCGTTCAATATTTGACCCCCTTTTGTCAGCAATAAATAATATTGACTTCTTTACAATGGATTTGTACTCCAGGGTACCTTACGCTGATGATATCCAGTTGATTAATATGTTTCATACGAATCAATTTTTCACTTCTATTTTATCAGTGAATAATGAATTATGTTTTTCTTCTTGGTCGACATAAAATGTGATTTTGAATCCTGTGAAGTTACTATTGATTAGTATTATATGATAATTGATCTGACTGATCGTTATGATGCTACTGATACCTCTCTACAAATTCGTATAGTTTCATCTAGTAAATATTGATGGTGTCACTAAACAAAAAACATTGTTTCTGGATGGATGACAAATTTGTTTTATCATCACGTGCTGATTAACTGTAAGTCTGCTTACTTACGTTTACGTTTTTTATCTTCTAAGTATCTCTTTGTATCTGTAACAGAAGAGCTCCCAGGATTTTTCTCCGGAGGAAAGAGTCTACAGGTGTAGTGTCCAGCCGAATTGATATTTTCCTATAAACCTAGTGGTGCCAAAACAACACGTTCTTTCTCGCCCGTATTTTCCCGCTAAATTACGCGAAAATTACTTACATTTTAGAAAAATTGTACATGAACTTATTTCAAATTTCATCTTTAAGGAACAGATTTAATGAAGGGAAAAATATCTCTCTTTAATATTTTAGTTGTAGAAAGCCTCCGAAAAAAATTGAACTTCTGCAATTTTCGAAAAATCACAGTTTTCAACGAACATGACACCTGCACATTCTCTTAAAAGTTCTATCCAACAACATAATTTAATAAAAAACCTGAACTCAGTTTTTTTTAATTCGGAAAATGTCCCTGGGGCTTCATGTAAAGTACCCCCCAAAATTAAAGATCGGTTTCAAATTCAAAGGACCGCAACATCAGTCAGATCGACTGGGGAATATGAATTTTGGAGAAAATAGTGGGTGAATGGTTTAGCCGCAACGTTGTTTACGTTTTGCCGTCATTTAATTTTTCGGTATCAAGAACCCACAAAACATTATTCTCGCTACACCACATGATAGAGGATTTCTTTCTAAATTTAGAAACTGTATTTATCCACTTTTTCGCTACCAGAGCCCTGTAATAAGAGTTTTCTGACGAAAATTCCCCGTTTTTTCGCGCAGCATTACATAACTTTCTTTCTACTCCGTAGTGAAACGGTTGACCTATTTATAATAATAATAATAATAATAATAATAATAAAATAATAATAATAATAATAATAATAATAATAATAATAAATAATCCAAAACAATGGAACTATTTATATACTATTTATATATACTTTATATACCTTATGCGCCCCCTTATTGGGCAGCCATTGAAACGGTTCCCACCCACCGTAACTCGCAATTATTCTTAAACCTAAAACATTACTCTGTTGCTCCACTCTAGGCAATCAACTGAACAGAACCAGTTTTTGGTTGTTCCGAATTCATAGGGAATTTTATTTACCGTTCAATAAATTTATTTTATGATGTGAGTACGCCAAGCCCTTCCTATACAGGAGACGGGTGCTTATTATCAATTGTTTTGGAACTGGACACGTAAGTTATCCTTCTCTCACTCGCAATGAAATAAAACATCAACTTTTTTCATAATTAGTTGTTGCTGCCGCAAGTGTCGTTAAAACCTGGTTTATTTATAATAAAAACTGCTTAGCCTCGTTGCCGCCGCTCCTGGCTAATATAAAACATTATCACAAAAACATAAACACGTACCAAAACTCTAATATTTTACCCTTAGAAACAAAAAATATTTACATTCTCACATAACCATTACAGAAATCATTCATGCTAGCACGCATTCCTTCTCTGTTATTACTGGTCATTTATGTTTGAAACTTTAAGATATTTTTCCCACCACAATACATTTCTTGGCCTTCTCATAATCTCGAGTCAATTAAAAAAAGTTTGAAATAATCACTTCCCTTGTCGTTGTCCGCTGCGGATGCATCAAACACATCTGCCAAACGTCGCCGACTTCCAGAATTACCATTTCCATTTATATCCATTCACGTTCGGACTGCGACTTCAATTTGCATTTATTACACCACACTTTATAAGACAACGAGGCTTCCTTCTACCATCCGTCAGGTACCAAGTCTACAAGCATTCTCCCTTACATTTTCTCTGTCTTCACTAAAGTTTCAGAAAACAAATGCCGCGTTTTTTCGTTTGGCACTTACTTCCTATTTATATAATTACGTTTTCGTCTAAATATCATTCGCGCTTGATTAGTTAGTTAGTTAATACCTTATTTTACAGTAATGCAGTAAATCTACTACATAGGACAGCCAGCTTTACTTCCCCTCCGAAGGAAGGCGTACGAAGGAGTTTTTCGCCCTTAAAAATCCACGGCTTCGATCGGGTTTGAACCCGCAAACTCGAGTATAACAGTCCGATACGCTAACCGTTATACCACCGAATCCGCCAATTTACATTCCCTTTTGTCAATTGATAATATGTTTTTCCTGGTTGTTTGTTTACGTTTAAATGACTTTTTAAAGTCTGTTTATTTGATTCGACATATTTACTTACAGAGGGTTTCGATACGTAGTGTTCACTTGTCTTGCGACAAAACGTTACGACTTCTTTTGAATTTCTTGGAAAATCTAATGTCTATTTATTTATTGACAGCCTGAAACCTATCTTCATCATTTATTTACTCCGGACTAATTGTATTTTTCGCAGTTCGTCATCACCGGCGTAACAAATAATACCACTACGCCCTGGGGCCCGTCACTTGTCTTTGCCAATATGTCGCAATTCGTTCCCATTAAAACATATTGCAATATTGTCTTTGGCGAGTCCGTCTGGACGGTCAAAGTAGCGAGAAAGTAAAATGTTCCATTTATGCTGAATATGAAAAGCATTTTTATTTGTTGACTTATAGTTAACATTAAAAATATTGATTATTGAATGACTTTCGTTAGTATAGATAATAAGTAAAATATTTTTTTAAAATATGTTTTACAAGCTTCGGGGAGAATGAGCCGAGTGTTGATTGATTTTTTCGTGTTTCCAGGCACGTCAACTGTTGGCATTAGTTCCGTTAGTGTAGTGCGTGTTTTTTTCTCGGGAGATGGTGGTGATCTTCCCCCGCTGGATGGCGAGATCTGGCACCGACCTACCGTCGGCTAGTGGGGTTTCCCCCTAACCAGGACTCTCCCACCAGCGGGGCACCACCCCAGCCGGGACAAGCTCTAAACTCCCGACCGGTCTCACGAAATATGTGGTAGTGCAGTGCATGTTAGTGTAAGTGAGTGTGTAAGGGGAGAGGATAGGACAAGGAAGAGGAAGGACAGATTGCACGCGGTCCGTGGCCCGTTTGATAGGGTACTGCTCCGGCATTCGCCTGGAGTTGATCGCAGAAACCACGGAAAACGACCGTTCAGAGCAGCCGGCCGCTAGAATTCTCCTCCAGACAGTGACTGAATTCGACCTAGCTGAAAAGTTAGTGTCGAAAATCCTGCCGCCATCAGGACTCGAACCTACGACCTCCCGGTCAGAAGCGCTGCAGTGACATCAGTTGATGCACTGAGCTACCGCTACCGGTGAGCCGAGTCCTCGGGTGCGCCACTGATCAGTAAAATAAATCATAGCGTATTCTCTCTTTAATTTCTGTAAAGCAATTTATTTCCTGTCTAACTCATAGATATTCGAACAAAATTTAAGTTGGCCAGAATGGATAATTGGTTTTTCGTTGCAAGGTGAGGTGGTTGCTTGAATGTCTGTGGTTTTTGGAACAGTGACTGATTTTTCGTTTCTTCTTTCTACTTCGCTGTTATCACCCCTAACACTCTTCTTACCTTAGAGAATTCCACTTTTTTACCAGCGTTTTACCGTCTGAGGTGGATCAGGAAACCAACTGAAGTCACTGCAGTGACTCTGATCGGGAAGTCTTAGGGTTTGAGTCCCTACGGGGGGGTAGGATTTTCGACACTTATTAATTTGCTAGGTCGAAGTCAGCCGCTGCCTGGATGAGAATTATGGTCTCCGGTTGCTCTGATCGATAGTTTTCTCCGTTTAATACCAGGAGCATTATCCTAGCAAAAGGACCATGGACTGCGCCATCTTTCCTTCCACTTCTTTGTACCATCCTCTCCTTACCAAATTACTTTTACTTACACTTTCACTTACATACTCTACATTACCACACATCTCGGGAGACACCAGTCGGGAACTTATATTTTACCCGTCTGATTGGGTAAGCACCGCAAGCCGACATGTAGGTCGGCCCCGGATCTCGCCATCCAGCTGAGGGAACAGATGCCACTACCTCCCATGCGTTTAAAACATGCACTAAACTTACGGTACTAGTGGCTATAGCCGTTGACGCGGCCAGAAACTCATCGAAATAATCTATCAAGAAATATAATATCTACACTTAAAATTTTTAGATATTTCGAGAAATTGCGTAAGTTGCGTTCACAAAAAATGATGAGCATTATATTTTAAAATACACCTCTAAAAACTACTGGTGTTACAGATAGCACAAACTTACTCGCACTAGTTTCTATTTTTTTATTCTATGCTGGCTTTTTGGCATTGCCCCACCCTCTTCCAAATATCGGCGCCTGAAAAACATTCCTTTAGGCTGTCTAAATTTTTCGGCCCCCTAATAGTAGAATTGAAATAGAACTTTAAAAAATTTTACAGAACGGTAAAACGTGGTCCCATTATGCACGTATTCATTTAACAATTTGGAACCTATCTTGAGAAAATGTTGTTCGTGCTTTTCTCAAAATACTCAATTTTGAGCTTTTCAAGAGAAAACTTTCGAGTTTTCAAAAAGCTGTATAAGAAATATTTTAATGCACTTGTGCTCAGAAAGGCTGTAATGTTTAAATAATGCCCGCAATGCAAATGTTAACGGCGTGAGAAATATTTTAAAAAGTATTTGTGTAATTTAAAAAATGCCTAAACTATTTGTAGAATTGTTTCCAAAATGAACATTCCTTGATCTATCCAGCCCGACTCGAGGCCCTATTATTCTGAATCTAATATTTTAATTCTGAAAATACTTCGCATGATGCCTCTGGGACATTTTCAAAATTTTCTCAAAATTAGCTTCAAAAGTTTCTTTAAATTTCTTTTTAGAATAGAGTGAAATCCAAAGTCATTAATACATACTGGAGGAGTTTTTTGTAATTTATTGGATTCGTAAATATAAGTGCTTTAAATATTTTTTGTGAAGTTTACCAAAATGTTCAGTTTCTTAGTAAAAAAAGATATCAATATTGCACATTTGGAGAAACTTTTAAGGAACATTTTCTCGAAACGGCTTCAAAATTTTTCAAAGAAAATTAGCGCATAAAAAAGTTTGTCTTCTATTATATTCTTAGAGTTCCATTTTCAAATTTCAGGGTCAGAAAAATCGAGAAAATCTAAATAAATGTGTCTTTTGATAAAAATATTCTCTAATCTTATATTTCATGAAAGTAATAATTCTGTCACTGGAAATGTGATGATCCTCGTATGGATCAAAGATTAAGGACAGTAAAATATAGAACGCTGGTTAGAACAAGTTCGTCAGTCATTCGAAATATAGGGTGACTTCACATTTTAGGCCTCGGGGGACACAAGGGTGGAGCGCGGTGGCGCTTACGCGAATTGACAATAATTCAGTTCACTATCACGGGAATACGTGCTTACCGTTCACTGTTCTGAACGAAAGGGTCTTCGGGTCATTGTTGTCGGAGTGAGAGAGCTCGCAGATCACTGTCGTCGGAATAAGCCAGCCTGAATAAGCCGGACTGACCGCCAGACTATTATATTATTATAATAGTCTGGCGGTTAATATGTGTTTGACGGGGACACGACAACTGTAAATATGGGGACACCTTCAACATTTTCTCTTTAATTATTTAATTTTGAGAAATTGTTCATTATTGAGTGCTATATTACTGTTGATAGATTCTAATACTAAAGTAACCTTTTTACATCGTTGTTATGGAAAGAATTGTGTTAAACTTGTTTACTTGCGTAGATTTAATGTTGTAAAACACACTGGATGCCGCATGTGCATCAAAAAGATCAGTTATATTATATCATTAGTTTTGTAAAATTATTCTTTTATGTAATATAATTCATTTTCGTCAAAAAAGTAAACACTGCGGGTGACGAAAAGGGAAGAAGTACTATCTGCTCAATCGAAATTTTCAAAAGTTTTAATTATTTTGTCTCTCTTCTACAATTACAATATTATAAATAGAGACTTTCTTTTCTTCAAAATTACGTCTTAAACAAATGACATGTACAATTGTTTAAAAATATAAGTAGTTTTTTCGTAATTTTAAACGAAATCGTCACCATAAAAATGTCTACAGAATTTAATAAATAGGTTCTAAATTGTTTCTTTAATTTTTCTCGATTAGAACGAAGTTTTCTTAATAAAATGGTTTAATTTTTTATAAATTTCTAGAATTTTGCAAATTGAAAAAAATCCTCAAGCCTTTTGAGTACCTCCAATTAGCAATCTAATGAAATGTCTGTTTATGAAATTAATTCTTTTATGTCGATCATTAATTAATTACACGTTACGTTCATTTATTCCAAAAGTAAGTAGTTTTCGCCTCTAATTTGGTTTCATATACTTACAAAGTTTTTTTAAACTAATCCTGCAATATTAATATTGAAGATGGGGATTTCTTTCTTAACATCATCTATTAATTGCTTAATTACATTTGAATATTTAAGAAAAAACAGTATCTTCAGAACTAATATTGTTAATGGAGTGGGGGCCAACAACTTTTCAGCTTTTGGAATTTTTAGAGGTTTTAATGAAAATCGGACAACGGTCAATTTTCCTCTATTCGGACAAAACATTTCTGGCACTTTGGGAAGCTTTTAATGCTCCAGGGCCTTCTTAAAACGTGACCTTCCCAATTCATTTCAATTTCTGAAGGATTTGAATTTCGGGGGGATTTTAATTTGGGGAAATCATGCTTACAGTAAAAGCGCTAGTGTCGTTCACAGATGGAACGAACAACACGACGGGTAGATAGAAATTTGCGAGGCTGTCTCGTATTAGTTCCCGACTCTCTTTAGTCGGAACTACCTTTTCGGTTTTGCCCAGCTCCCTTCCCGGCTATCATCCACCAGCACCTATGAGACTACTAGTTGGCGTGATGACTACATCAGCTGGATGCTCGCTAAAGGAGGCCCTTCACTGGAGGTTGACCACAGGGGAGTGATAGCTACCGCGGGAAGCCCTGGACCGGGAGCGGTAGCTCAGTGCATCAACTGATGTCACTGCAGCGCCTCTGACCGGGAGGTCCTAGGTTCGAGTCCTGACAGCGGCAGGATTTTCGACACTAGCTTTTCAGCTAGGTCGAATTGAGTTGCTGTCTGGAGAAGAATTCTTGCGGCCGGCTGCTCTGATCGGTAGTTTTCCGTGGTTTCTCCGATCAACGCCAGGCGAATGCCGGAGCATGACCCTATCAAACGGGCCACGGACCGCGCGCGATCCTTCCCCTTCCCTGTCCTATCGTCTCCCCTTACACACACACCTACACTAACATGCACTACACTACCACATATTCCGGGAGACCGGTCGGGAGCTTAGAGCTTGTCCTGGCTGGGGTGGTGCCCCCGCTGGTGGGAGAGTCCTGGTTAGGGGGAAACCCCACTAGCCGACGGTAGGTCGGTGCCGGATCTCGCCATCCAGCGAGGGGAAAATCACCGCCATCTCCCGAGAAAAAACAAGCACTACACTAACGTACTAATGACCAAAGCAGTTGACGCGCCCGGAAACACGAAAAAGCAATCAATCAATCAATCTAAGCGGGAAGCTCTGGAAGATCCCTTAAAAGACGATAGATGGCAGCCGGGAAGAGGGTGGGGCCAAACCGGAAATTTAGTCCCAACTCAAAATAAAGGGTAACTAAATAGAATGTGAAAGTCTATTCCATTTGTAGCACCACTAGTTACCATTTTATTTTTGTTTACATATTTCCAGAATTGTAATGCCTCTACATTCAAATAAGGCGCGCTGTTCTCTTGATCGCTAGTAGTTCCTCTGCGGTCGGTAGGTGTCAGCACGTCGCGGATTCTCCAGTTTGTCGCGAACGCGCCGACCTCTAGATCTTTTTTATTTTCCACATTTTCACATACATTTATTTTAAATTATATGTTATTAGAACGAAGTAAAAATTGTAATGTGTCACATTAAGAGGTATTACAAAGTTGATATTTCAGAAAATGAACAGAAAATCAGATCCCAACAATTTTTTTATCAGAACAAGTAGCATGATAGTATCCAGCACAGTTGAGAATACACAAAAAATGATTATCAGACATTATGGTTTTGATACGTCGACCATTTATTTGACGACACAAACGTATTATTTGAGAAGTACAATTAGAGTATGCAGCTATATTCAAAAGTACCAATAAGTATTTGTGAACTAGTGGTGTTAGAATAACACATACTTTATCGTAATATAGTTAACAGTTCCCATATATTATAATATTGTAAATTGTATCTTACTTACTCTTGAATCATCACCAGAGAAACTAAACGAAGTGCGAATTTTTTTAATCCACAATTTTAAAGGGAATATTATTTTTAAATTTTGATATCAATTGACGACCAACGACTAAAAGGCAAATTTTAGCCGAAAATTACAATTTTAGTTTACCTGACGGTGACGGCGGTTGTTATCAGACAACAAGGTGGCATTCGGTCGCTGAATTTGAATGGCGAACACATTTCAGACCACTCTCTTAATAGACAAAGACAGAACTAAATGCACAAATGGTTCGAAAAATTATACTTATAAAATAATAATAATAATAATAATAATAATAATAATAATAACAACAACAATTCCTGGGGCTTTTTCAAGCTTCAGGGGATGTCGTTTTCGATCTTCCGCGCAAGGTACTCGCTATGTCCCTCATGGGGACACATATTAACCTTTACACTAGACACACTTGCGGGCACCTCGGTCCTCCAGGTCGGCAATAATAATAATAATAATAATAATAATAATAATAATATTACATTATTATATTACATTATTATATTACATTATTATTATTAATAAATATTGTAATATTCTTCAAAACAGCTCATTCTAATACCTAAATCCTTCTCTAAGTATGCAAAGATTTAACACTAGAAGAGCCAGAGCGGTCATTTAGACCGTTTTCCCATTTCAAAAAATGTAATACTACTTTAAAAGTGTGTGCAGTAGAGTATCCGCGCTCAAGGATTTTTAGTTATTTGTTATCATACGTATATAGAGAATTATAAAACATTTACAGTATTACTTTTTCCTAAGACATTACATAACTAGAAGTGCCGCAACGGTCATTCTGACCGCCTCATCTTTAAGTGCTTCTATATACTACCTTGGGGGTACGAGAAACTTGAAATTGCAGAAGTATAATATATCTTATCACGCTTATATGAACGAGAAACGTGTCTTATCATTCAGTGTATTTGCGGTATGTATATTGCCAAGGTTTCTCAGAACGAATGCTTTGATGTCTATAATTCATTTTCGAGCTGAGTTTTCTTTTTAGTCATCACGTGTAGCTACCACCTGTCATTGGCTTACCCTGCGATATTTGTCGTTAAGAATGTTGTCAACTATTGTTTGTTCTGAGGTGTCGGATCACTCGACGAAAGTCATTCTGTTGACTCAGCAAGAGATGGAGGAAGATGATTCGGGAGGCGATCTTCAATTTTGATTTTCAGGACATTTCTTCTGAAGCGAACCTTTTTACCTCGTTTGTTAGCGAGGCGTTATCTTCGAGAGATGATGATCACGAAACGAATAAAATGGGGAACGAATAAACTGTAAGGAACTAGTTTCATATGAGTTACCAGGGGCGTGGAGAAGCAGGGGGGGGGGCAACTTGCGCCAGGCCCCGACTTAATTATAGCCCCGAATTTTTTTCATTTAAAAGAAATGAATAATATATTTATCTCTAATACAAATTTAATGTTGTAAGTTACCTCTGATGCATGGATAAATGAAGTCTGTTTATGAATTGGAGGAGGATTTTTTTTAAAATTTGAAATGAGGAGCCTCCTTGGATCAACTGCCCCAAACCCCCTTGGTTTTCTCTAGGCATCCTTGTGAGTTACAATACAAACACAACTTTCAATTGGACAACGCGTTGTCGGTGCAACAAAATGGACTGTAGTTGAAAGGGGCGAATACAATTTAGGCAAACTGAGCCCTCAGAATATTCTAAGAGGTTTGGATAACGTCTTGGATAGCTTGGATAACCGAGATCGCTAAGGCTGAAGGGCGTAGTTGCCTTGGCTCGAAGGGTCGCGGGTTCGAATCCCGCCTCGGGCATGGATGTTTGTGAGTGTTCGTGTTGTCCTCACGTGTTCTTCCTATAGTTCCCTCTACAGTTGAAACAATGTATGGCCAAGTTGTTGAAATGCGACCTTTAAAAAAATCTAAGGGAGTCTGCATGGTCTTATGCAAAGCGCTGCGTCAAAGCAAAAGTTCTCTCCAATGCCTGGGATTTGTTTATTGATGAGAGTATGAATAAACATATACAACAGTGCACCAAAATCTAAGCTCATTTGAAGACTAGAAATGACACATTGCCTATCTCTTTGAAAGAACTGTACGTTTTCTTTTCCTTCTTACACGAAGAGGAGGAGCGTATAATGCTAATAATGCTACATAGCTTGATTTAGATATGATATGGTCAACTGCCATGTGTGACTATGTTTACACAATGTCACGTAATAAATCCAACGATATCATAGTATTTTCATATTGACGTGAGATCCTTAAGATCAACTGTATGTAGGTAAATTTGCAATGATTTCCACTGAGTGAGATATTTTTTAGAAAACTGCCGTATTTCATACACTCCTGGAAAAACTGTTATTGCAGACCATCAATTTCCTACTAAAGCTCACTGCAGATTTACTCATTATACGGCAAATAAGCCCAATAACACTCTAATTTCTGAAAAATCAAAAGAATACAGCAAAATGGCGTTTATGTCATGATATCTAGTGCTTTTAGCGTTATCCGTACAGAAATTTGGAGAAAGAAAAAAATTGGAGCCATTTTTTAGAGAAATTAGTTTTGAATATTGTGTAATATTGTTTAAATTCCGATCAAAATTTCGATAAAACTAATAATATTTTCAAACAAATGTGACATTATTCAAGAACTAAATGTTAAAAACGCATTTCGATTGAAGAAAAAACATTAAACTTTAATACTGTAATTACAGAAAGACGCCGAAAAACTTACAAACTATTGTAATTTTCGAAAATGTAGAATTAACAGTGAATTCGAAGCTAAGTCGCGTTTATAAGTGTACTTGCAGAACCCATAAGGCGTTGTCCTGCTCTCTCTCCCTCCCTGTCCCTCCGTCCCTTTCTCTCCCTCCCCCCTTTTCTCTCCCTCCCTCTCTCTCCCTGTCCCTCTCCGTTCCCCCCCCCTCTCTTTTTCCCTCCCTTTCCCTGACTGTTTCTCTCCTCTCTGTCTGTCTGCCTGCCTGTCTGTCTGTCTATCTCTCTCTCTCTCTCTGTCTGTCTGTCTCTTCTCTCTCTCTCTCTCTCTCTCTCTCTCTCTGTCTCTGTCTCGCCGCCCATCCTTTCGTCCTCGACCTTGCCCCACGTCACACGGCTACGCCCACAGCAATGAAGCCCAGGTGGTTTGGGAATTGCATTTAATCTACGCGCCATTTTGTGCTGCCGCACCATCTAGTGACGTTACAACAAAATGAACAGAATAAAAACCTCCATGAAAAACCACGTAAATGTGCCAACTTCCATGGAGATCGGTCGACACCAACACATTTGCGGGCTCCTCTGATCTGGGGTCAGCAGAACGCGAGGCCCTCCGCGACAACACACACATGAAACGCAAGGGACAAACAACCATGCTTAAAGCGGACGAACCCGCGACCCTCGGGACCGAAGCGCTGAGTCGGTACATGCTCTTAACCACCTCGGCCATCTAGGTCGACACGCATATATTATTACTACGTTTATACGTACGTATATGAGAAAGTAAAACTATTAGTGATACATTCCTAATCTTCTTAATTTCTAGTCCTTTATTGTCCCACCTCCATTCTCTGCGTTTCGGTTTTGCCCTACCCTCTTCTCAGCTGCTAATTACCGTCGTCTAAAAGAATTTTTTTTCGAATTTTCTCATTTTTTCGGTCCCCTAATAGCAGAATAGAACTAGTGCTTCAACAGCACATACTTTTGCGCTTTATTTCTAACGTTTGCAATTTTCGAAAATTCAGGGTTGAACGAAAGTGAGACCTGCGCCATTTTTTGAGTGTCCTTTCCTCTCTTCGAGGAAAAAATGTAAAATATAAAATGATGCACGCAAAATATAATTTCATCGTTTATTGTGAACCGCTAGCGTTGTTTACATTTCACAACCTCTTGCTTCTTAGATGTTTCTTTTTAGGACATTTAAATGCTGACGTAGCAATATTTTCTTTTGCAACCAAAAACATCACACGAACCCATTTTAATTATATAACTTCATTTACTTCTAATCACTGTTCATTATTTCTACTTCATTTATCTCTAATGAACTTCATTTACAATCTCTACGTAAGTAGTAAACTACGAGGACAATACACCATATTGTATTATTCTTTCAATATTCCATACCTGAGTAACTTCATTACCTAAAATTAATATATGAAACATTATCTTAAATGGATGTGATGTTCATAAATCGTTCATAATCGTCAAAATAAACCCATTTTATCCAACTTCCTACCATAAGTAGCCAATTTCTTCGCTGATCTCATGCCTAATCTTAAGATGACAGACAAAAAATCACATTTTCGTTATTATCTACTAACATTTTACGAAATGCTTTAAAAAGGATATTTAGAGAGCATGTCAATGGACGCGTTTGTTTACTTTTCTTTTCTGAACAATCGATATTTTATCACTATTATAAGAAACTAAATGTGGTTAAAAAAGCTGCATTCTTCAGTCATTTTTATTTTTCAGGCTCAAGTATCTTGGTCGAAGTCGAGCTTTTGTAATATTGTAGTGCATGGAACTCTTCTTAATTCTTATAAAATCAAAACATGTATTTTTGAAAAATCACCATTTGAGATAGTTTGAAGTTTCTATGTTAAGAAATGTTTTAAAGAAGGAAATATATTTGAATGTTACTTTTGAAGACATGAAAGATATTTCAGAACAATTACATTCGTGTAATGTTTGAGAAATCAAAAAATACATCAAAATGCGTTTGTCCTGGCATCCAAGGCATTTAGTCCTATCCGAACGTAATCTTTATACGTAGTGCAGATAAACTAATTTTTTGCTGCGAAAAAAAGATTTCGAGATTTTAACGGAAATACACGTTTTGGGGTCCGCCAATGCCGAAATAGTTTTTTCTTTCAAAACCTTTCCTCCGTCTGGGAACAACACTAGCATCTAAACTATTCGGAGGAATTTTTTCCAAAACGAATATTTCCTGATTGATCTGGCCCGACTCAAAGACCTGAGGTTTTGACAAATATTATTTAAATTTTAGTGTTACTTGAGAATTATTAAACATGAAACTTTTTATGCAAATAAAATTTGTTCTCTCGATTTAATTTTTTTAAATTAATGTAATAAACATTTTTGGAAAATATTAAAGTTTTCGAGTATATTTTACTGAAATATGCAAAATTTTCTCAAAAACTGCTCCAAAATTCTTTCTTTAAACTTTTTGTAGGATAAAGCTAAATGCACTACGTACAATAAAAGACATTTTGGAGAATTCTGTTGATTATTCAAAAACTATGCAAAATTTTTTAAATATCTCTCACGTAGTTAATATTTACGTTATGGGCGTTTTCTACACATTATTGTTTTGAGCTTACAATCGCTTCAAATGATTCCTTATGAAATTTCTCCAAAACAACCCTTTTCTGCGAAAATGAGCTAAAAGTTCCCTCTCCCTCTCCCCTCCCCGCGTGGAGCTAAATACTTCGCCGCGATGCTTAGGGAACCGGAGGAGGAATCACTTGAATGGGTTTGGTTACTTCTGCAAGAGGTTCATTCACAAAGTATACAGAAAGTATTCTAACACACTGCAAAATATCGAGGTCGAAATTTTGAGGGAAATATTCGTTTTGAGGTTCTTTGATTCCGACAAACTTTTTTTACTTTCTAGTATACGTACGTACTATATTCGGAGTAATTTAGTAATATAATCCTGGTCAAAAACCACGGTTGTTACTGTGCCAAAAGACTGGCCAAGGTGGCTCACAACATCAATTGATGTCACTGTAGTGCCTCTGACCGAAAGGTCGTAGGTTTCGAATCCCGACGGTGGCAGGATTTTCGACACTAGTTAAAAAGCTAGGTCAATTTCAGTCGCTGTCTGAAGCGAATTCTAGCGGCCGGCTACTCAGATCGGCCAGTTTTCCATGGTTTCTCCGATGAACAGGCGAATGTTGGAGCAGTATCCCTGCAAGTAGGCCACGATCCGCGCGCAATCCTTTCTTACTTTTCCCTCTCTTATGTCACGGCTTAAAAGGGCATACCAACTGTGGGCATGAACTTAACGCGCCAAAGCGTGCTCCCAGAAATGCTACGATTGTTTTGAAAGTACAAGATGGTTGTTGCAAGCATTGTAAATTGGTACGTGCCATTCCGAGTCGAACCTAAGTCGAACCGAGTCGAGCCCAACGGGCCGTGCTTTTCAATGCGGGGTGAGGGCTAGGGAACTTGCGCGAGCAATACATATGTCGAGAGATCAACGCTAGCTTAGAGGTTGTCCCGGCTGGGGTGGTGCTCCGCTGGTGCCAGATACCTGTTTCAGAACCCCCCAAGCCAATATGTAGGTCGGCCTCTGATCTCGCAAGCTGGGGAAGATCGTCCTACCTCCCGTAATAAAACTTGCACTGCACTTACGGACTAATGACCATAGTAGTTGACACGCCTGGCAACATGAACCAATTTACTTTTTTCGACATGAAATACAGCTTTAAATTATTTGTATACATGCCTATTTAAATATTTGCCTAAACTTTTGTACAGTTTCACCTGTTTTTCCTTCGTAGATTTCATGCCTAAGCTTTCCTTTATCATTTTTAAATTCGAAATCCCGCGTTGTGTTCGAAATTGCGCATAGGATAATATTCATTTGTTTTTCAATATGTAACTTTAGCCACCAGATATCACCACTGAGTGTGAACAGTGATTCACAAACGTACGTCATTGGGTGACAGGAAAAGCGTGCAAAGCAGTGCAAAGTAATCAAAAACGTTCGGTAAAATATGATTTTAATATACTTGGTCTGATATATTTCGCAGCGCATCATTATTATATTTTCCTGCATATTTTTTGTTTTAGAAACGGGAAAGTCTTCAGAAATGTAATTTAATTTGGGGAGAACGGACTTGCGAAACCGGTGATGTTGTTGGTTAGGAGACAACCTTTTTCGTTTCGTTTTATATTGTTTTCACATACCAGAAGCTCAGGATGAGTAAATGAAATCATTGTGTGCTTGTGAATTTGTTACCATTAAAATGCAAGCTTTCAAGTTTCCATATGCACCTGCAGGGAAGTAAGTATTCAACAAAGGAGTGCAATTGTGTGGTATGACATTTCATCTGATAATATATTTCATTTATTTTTTCAGAGATCTAATCCTTCAGGACAGGAAGATCGTTATTATATCTGTCTTTGGGAAGACATCATTTCTTGCTTCAGGCTGTAAAAGTGGAATACTTGACAACTTAATTGGGCGTCAGATTTTTCAATCTTCTTTGTCTGATCACAGCATTTTTGTCAACGATGACCTTATGGTTTGTTTTAATATGCATAATTTATGACTCCCATGTAAATGATATAGACTGTTCATTGCAGTGCAGGAAATTGTTGTAATTGTATTTAAACTCAAGTAGTGAAAGAGAAAAAGATAGAAGTGTGGCAATGCATTGATGAAAAAGTAATAATAAAATATTAAACCATAAATTTAAAGGATCTTCTCTAAATTTCATTTTTAAAATTTCCAAGGAATTTCTTGGTCACATAAAGACGGTTTATGGATATATTTGTCATGTTCTGTTATTCTTCCTTTGCCTTTCAATTTTTCATTTAAGCAAATTAAAATTGATGTTTCACTCTTGAGTTTCTTATCTATATTTAATGCATGTAAACATTTGATTAACTTGGCTATCCGACATTTTCTTACAATTTTGTTATGCACTTTTTGTATCAAAAATCTAACACCTTTTTTTTTATCTCAGATTTTAAAAATATATTTATTGCTTTAAAGTGTTGTTAGTGACATATTGTATTTTAGAAACTATTCTATTTTTAAATTCTATGAAATGCATAAAAACTTCAGTGGATACCATAGTAGAAATGCCTAGGTTCAGAAGTTAATATTGTAGAAATCGTATTGGTCAGGGTGTAAAATGCCTGGTATTGTTACCTGTGCAAAATACACAACTAATGTTTTCCATATTTCATTGGGAATGCGGAAGATGCAGAATTCTTGAAAACTGATGCGCAAAAGTGAATGGCATATGTAAATATGACTTTTTGTGAAAAATAATTTCTTTTTCCAGCATAAAATCTTAGTACAAATATTAGTTTGACTTTACTTATACCTAATATCTCATGGCTTTTAATATTTTAAAGCCATATCTCTTTTTAATATGTGATTTTGTTCTTTGAAATTATCAGTTAATTTTTGTGTTATCTAAAGTGGTAGTGCTAAGTGAGGGTTACTTTTAAAGTTGGAAAAGAAAGTTGATGTGTAATATTAAGTAGTCTCAATAAAATCTTTAATCAAAATTATCAATTTCTGTAAAAATGGGTAACCTGAAACATTAAGGGAAATCAAACACAGAAAATATACTGGAAAAATACAACAAAATGGCTTGTAACATCAAATGATGGCATTTACTTTGTTTGGGTGGAAGGAAAGAATATGTTGATACAACATATTTGCTACATAGCGAGTATTAATCAGAGAAAATGACTTACTTTTTAAAATCTATTTATGTTATCCATGTAATGAGTAGTAATGAAAGAAACATATATTTAGCAACATTTTTGACTTAAAAACTTTGGTAACAAGGATGTCTTTCAGTACTACTCAATTCCCAACACCTTGTCTAAGAACTACAAAAAATTGTTAATGTAGACAATTTAAGATTTCTGACTTCAATTTATTCTAAAACACATTTACTTCCTTACTCTTCCAAAAGTGGAGATTATTTTTCAAGATTGTTTGCACATTTCTGAAGAAAATAATGCACAATTCCTAATCTCATAAGATTTTCTATGACCTTGGAACTGATAATTTGTTTTGTTGCATTTATGTAGGCAAGTTATAAGTATCATATAATGTTGGGGCTTGCAGAGAAGGACATTAAAATTTTACATTTTTATACCAGTTTTCCATAATGCAGGAAGGGTGTGTGGAATTAGAGAGTTGAAAACAATTTTTGAACTTTTAACCATTCCAATATGCCAGGAAATTGGGAAAATAGATTCAAGTACCTTTGGGCACTCTGTAAATTGTAAAAAAATTCTCATTTTCTTGTTTAATTTTTACAGTGTGATATCGAAGGATATTATGACAGGAACCAGCAAGTAATTTTTCTTCATCTTCAAGGTGTGTTTGATATATCCACTCTTGTCAAATTTTGTGGAGAAGAATTTCTGAAAGATGTAGATGAAAAGGTATTTTTAATGTCTGAAACATGAAGTTTGGGTAATGCTGCAAGAGAATTTTTTTAACACATTATTTTTGTTGCAGGGGTTTTTGCCCGTGTGGGCAGAAATGAAGCACAGTTATGCTAAAGCTCTTTTATTTCTTTTCTTAGTGTCTCATATTTTAATTATACATCATCCTACTTGTATATTTGACACCAGTTACATTTATCTGTTCAGAGCCCTTGATACAATTAGGTAAATATGCTGATTAATACAAAAAGAAATACAGATAATAGGACAATTTCTTCCAACTTGTTAATATGATGTGTTGTTTTCAGTTCAGTTTTCTAGAATAAGAAGTTAGTTGTGAGTTATTTTAAATGAAAATAAATTTAAAAGCTCGTGAATCTTTTTCCTGAATCTTCTTGCTGCAAATTAAATTTTCTTAAGAAAATATTTCTAATAGAATTATTTGTACATTTGTGTTTTAGGCTAAAAGCATTACCTGCAATAGGAGACATTTTGCGTGCCATACCAGGTATCTCCAAGGAATGGGTGAGCAATGGTCGCCCATGCTCTCCACGAGTGCTTTTTGTTTTTAATTCATGTCCAGCAATATTTAGAGAAGACCTGAAGAAAAGCAACTGTGATAAATCAAGTGCAGTAACAAGTACATCTAGCAATTCAAGTGGATCCAGCCAGCAGAATAAAGCACCTACTATAAAACGATTGGAACATGCCTTAGAAGATCAAATATATCATATACTTCGAAAAAGTCGGGTTATAACTAACAATAGGTATGATAAATGGAAAAATTTATCCCACCTAATGTTATTTTATATTGCATAATATATATATTCGAATTGTAAAAATTTGTTTTACATTTAAAACAAATTTTTCATTTTCCTTAACATCTTCAAAAATGTCTCGAAAAATAGCTCCACATTTTTCTTTAATTTTTTTTTTTTTTTGTATTAGAGAAAAGCATGCTTTTAAAAATCATGATACAATTTTCAATGAAATCTTTGAAGTTTCAAATATTGCAGAAGTTTAATCTTTTTTGTCATCATCCTACAACAACATTGATTGAAGAAAGAAATCTGGTCTTAACATTTAGATATGCATGTCTGATTTTAATTACAATGTCTGAATTTTCAAAAATTGCAGACATTCAAGTTTCTTTTTGAAGCATTAGGACCAATTACTGTTGGAACTGTTACAAATAATGTGAGGAAGTAGTCGCTATTGTAGCACAGCTAGTTACTTTTTCCTTTCTAATATTTGAAACATATTTGAACTACACGATAATTGAATCCTGGAACATCAAACCAGGTATAAAATGCTGCTGTGGAAATGTTACACATTTTCAAATTAACTATCCAATAAAATGCACTCCGTTTTTACAGGAAGGGGGGAAAATGTGTCCGGGGTGACTAAATTATTAGGCGATTTCAGTTGCAGCGTTAAATGTTACTTTTATGTTTTGTTTTTGTTTTGCAGTTCAAATTCCCTGTTTGCCATACCTGCAAATTTAGAATTTGTATTTGTTCAAACGAAACAAAATCCATCCGTTGACAGATTAACGCAAATGGCAAATTCATTGATCGAATTTTGTAAAAGTCCAAGTTCTGATTCAACTAATTTATCAAATGCTATGAACAACCTTGTGTTAGATCCAGCGGCAGAATCAAATGGTAAATTTACAAAAGTACATTATTGAAAATATTGTAAAAAGTTGCATTATTTATTTGTGTTTAGTTGCAATGAAATCAACATTTTTAAGCCTTATCATTTCTTATATTTTTTTCAGAACATTCATTCAAAGTTTTTTAAAATTTCAAAAGGATTTGATGACAATGTAGGAAGACATACTACTCCTGGACATTTTGAAGTAAGTAATCAAAAAAGAATGAGTGATAAGAACAACTATAACTTGATAACTCTACATACAATGTTCCTTTCTATATTTTCTGATAAAGATTTACAAAAAGAAGATTTAATGCAATTTTACAGCTTGAAAAGTTCTCTAATCTTATTCCTTCATAATTTTGAAACTGAATATTTTTATATTCTGCCCATACTCTTTGGTCAGGTCAGTGAAAGTGACATAGATAGATATTTAAGTGGTAATAAGCCAGAGAATGTAAAGAATTCCCTGCACACATTTATATTCATTACTTGTTTAAGAAATTACACCCCTACAAATTTATTATGAAGTTTTTAAAATTAACAATCTGAAAACCAATCAGATGAAACTAATTTTCATTGTTTTTGTAGGCACCAACAACAAATCTTTGGTATGAAGTAGCGAATAATATGTACAAATTTTGCCTATTGCAAGAGGAAAAAGATGCTAATTCCAAGGTGCTAAATAATCTTCACAGCTTGCTTGATGTAGATGTCAAGTTTAGTGAAGGGCGATGTGGAAAGGTTCTTCCTTTGGCTTTAGCAACATACCAAGAGAGTCTTCCTCCTCATTATACGCGAGACTACCATGAATCCAAGGTGAGTAGTTTGCAATAAATCTTTAAAATTAGTGTGGCCTAAAATAAAATGCAGACATCCAGTAATTTTGTTCCATTTTTCAAAGGGTTCCAATTTATATAAGGTGATAGAATAAACTTAAGAATGCTAAACTTTTCATTGTTAAAGTAATGTAGTCATGATCGATGTCGTATCTTTAAATGCCTTGAGATTGTATTAACTCGATCAAGGCAAAAGGAGCTTATATTTAAACAACATGTACATGTGTTAACTGTAGATTCAGATTCATTTGGAACTTACACTTAAATTACATTCAAATTTGTCCAGTTTTTTTAATAAGAGATCTTAAAAAAAAATTGTTTATCCTGTTATACTTTCTTCTTTTTTTCAGGAGCTGTAATTTATATTGAATGATAGCCTTAGTTAATTACGTATACATACTCTTCTTTTTTTAAATTTTCAAATGATGAATATAGGGTTAAAAGCGTTGTTTTAAATTCAAGCGTTAAAAATAAATAAATAATTTTATTTGTGCTGGGTATAAGCAAACATGCCCTACTATTTATTTATAGCTAAAAGCATTGTGCTCTATAAAATTCTTATCAGTAAAATGTATACCGGTAGTCGTGGAGAGCAGCCAGTGGTGCTGCATGTGCACATCTACTTATGTTAATGCTTGGAGTGGGAATAAATGTCAATTTAGGCATTGGAAAAAGCAGAGAGATGAAGAAGAGTGGTTGGGAGGAAATAAATTTCAATTTGGTCAGTGAGAAAAGCAGAGACTGGGGAGAAGAGCGGTTGGGAATGAGGGGAAGGTGAAGGAGAGAGATACAAGAAGTCTCTTGTGGAATATGAATGAAATGTTAATTGTCATGAATGCTGAAGTTACTAATTACTATTTTTTTATGTAATAAATTCAAAATTCTATTACGCTATATTCATACTGAGGTGGATTTAATTTGGATATTTCCTGTTGTTAGACTACATTCATCCCAGTCAGATATGTATAGGTTTTTAAAATTGATATGATCAAATTCTAGTTTGAGTTTAGAAAGGGAATTTTACCTAATTTGTGATTCTTTTACCTATATTTCTGTGAGGATTGACCTATCTATGCAAGATCACGTTTTTGCTGGTAATTTGATAGTCTAGGTTGTCTTGATCATATTCTCTAATTTTTCTTAACCCTTTTTGGGCAACGGTTTTAATGATGCAACCAGGCAAGCAGGGTCCAGTGGACCCAAGAGTCTTTGTGATGGAATTATGCTTACAGGTGTACTTCTTGGATGTGGATAATGAAACAATGCTTTAATTAATTATTTGATTTAACAAACCTTTTCAAAATACTTAACATTTGTTCTTTAAACATTTTTTTCTGTAGTTGCAGATCGCAAAACATGTTTAGCTGGGTATGTTCACTAAAGACAGGTTTTGAACAGATGCTTTATCTCTTTGTTTCCTACTTCTTTCCCAAGTGCACAAATGACATCTTTTCTCAGCATTGTTATAAATTTTCTGAGTTGTGGAAGCTGCTTCTTTCCTGATAACACGTGTGATTGGCAGGTGACACTTCTTATTCAATCCTGTTTGACTGTCTCCTTATATTTTGTGTACGAACCAAATCCTTTGCAATATCAACAATAAATAATTGTACGATCTCATGTTTTCTAACATTCAGTCATGGTCAACATACCTGTTGCTATGCAGTTTTTCTGCAAAACCTGGACCCCATAAGACTTCAAAAACTCACTGTGCTGACTCTAAGTAACCCGTTACCTATTAATCACAGCAACACTATTTACAAAGGCATCGTCCTTAGAATCACTCACAAGTAATATCAGATAACATTCCAATGAAAAGACATTGTGCAACCTGACATCCATTCGTCCCTTGCATATGAAGTGGTTGTCAAGTAATCAACCAAACGAAACCAGAAAATGCAATATTACATGCAGATTAAGAGACCTGGGTCCAATGGCCCCTTCTTGCTCGGTTGCAGCCGAAAAAAGATAAAGATTTTTTTATTTATTATTCAGTAATGCTTCGTAAAATGATTTGCGGGTACATTTAAAAAACAACCCTACAAACAAAATCACAAAAAATCTATCCTAATACCTTTGATAGATTTCACATAAAATATTGAAAATTTTGCTTCAGGGTGCAATGGACACCATTGCCCAGATAAGGGTTAACATTCCGGACAACTGTCTCTTATATATTAATTTATAAGCAATAATACGATTGTACGTATATGCAATTGCCGAATAGCAGATTTTTCTTGCCAAATGCAATGTTTAATTTCCTCTTCACTACCCCCTTGATCTGTTAAAATTGTTCCTAAATACTTATACGTCTGACAACACAACAACCGAGCCATCCTCCATTACTAAATCTTTTCCTGTCCCTCCTACCACCATGTACTCTGTTTTCTTAAAATTGATTTTCAAGCCCCATTTTCCATATTCTTCATTTAATTTCCTTAACATATAATGAGCATCGTCTTCATCCTCTGTGAATATCACTTGGTCATCTGCAAAATTTAGTGAATATAGCATATCGTCATTTAATTTTATTCCCATCCTTTCACATTTTATCTATAAGTTTTTTAGAGCTTCTCCTAGATATATTTTGAAGAGAGTTGGTGCAATACAACACCCCTGTCTTAGCCCTTTATTTATTTTGATTTCTTTTTATATGCTATTTCCTAATTTGACATAAGCAATATTGTCCGTATATAACTCTCTAATGGCCTTAATATATATGCTATTAATATATTGGTTTTCCAATGCCATCCACAATTTTGAAAGGGGGACACTGTCGTACGCCTTTTGCAAGTCAATATAGACTACATGTATCTCGCCAGCCGCTTATCTGTAACTTGTCGGATGGTAAATATATTGTCTATGCAGGATCTACCAGCACGAAAACCACTCTGTTCTTCCATTTCATTATTTCATTTTCCAATCGGTTTTTAATAATTTTATCATATATTTTACCAAGGGAACTCAGGACAGTTATACCATGGTAATTGGAGCAGTCCTCTTTATCTCCTTTTTTAAATGTATTAGAGATGTAACTCACTTTAAAGACTTCAGGTATCCCAGGCCCCTGAGACATGCATTAAATAATTCTGAAAGCTGTTCAAACAACACCAATGGACCTGAATTTATTAGTTCTATATTTATCCCACCGGGTCCGGGAGCTTTACCGCTTTTGAAACTTCATCACTTTCTCAACTTCAGTTGGTGATGTATCTTCTACCTGATTGTCAGATGTATCCTTCAGCTGATATAGAGTGCGGTATTCTGCACTGTGTTCCTGCAGAAGTTCTTTGTAATATTTTGCCCAGTTGTCTAGGCTTATGAGCTGCAAATGTCCATATCTCACTTCAGTTGTTTCAACACTTTCCACGCCTCCCGTGATCTTGAGCTTCCAATGGTGTTTCTAATTTCTTGACACTTGATGTCCCACATATCATTTTTGGCTTTTATAATCTCCTTTTTTACTTCTCTACATATTCTTGTATAAGTTTTTGATTACATATTCTTGTATAAGACATGTCTGTTATCACAAGATAATTTTTTATTCAACACATTAAACATATAATGTAATAACCATTGCCCTCATTTCATTCCTATACTCTTGTCATTATGTAACAAAAGTTCATGTCTATAAATATTCTTTGTGTGAATCTTAAAATTCTAATTGTAACATGTACTTGGGTTCACCTGCTCCAAGACTTCAGACTGGCTAAGGTTTGTTGTTACTACTTATTGGTTTCCTTTGAAATTGTAGAAAATTTTGAAATTACAAGTTGGCCATTGAGAATCATATTATGCTTTGTGTTAATTCCTATCTTTACCATATTATCTAAAATGTGAGTTTGAGCTGGAATTGTTTGTAGCTGGAACTGAGTATGCTTAGACCTTCAGAAAAATAACAGATTTTTCAAATGTGGAATTTGGTTTTGCAACCTTGTTTCAGAAGACAAGTAAATTCAGTATAGAATATTTTGTCAAATTTACTTTATCATTACATATTTAAGTAATTTCATTTATTCTTTAATGTATTAATATTTTGGAATTTTGTTTTGTACAGGTTTTAGAATGTATGGAGAAGTACATATAATATTTCACTAATTATGTTGTTTTTATCACATTTACTTGGTTGAGGTTGCATTGCTGGTTAATTGTTTATGTTAATTAGTGTGAACTTTATATATCTGTTTTAGTTAACTCATGCTCTGGCTGTGTTTGCTGAGCATGCTCGTGGCCCATTATTTGATCAATTTGCCACCCAGTTAGAAAAAGAATGTGATCGTCATTGGAGAAATGGGCGACAGATGTGTGAGGTGCTGAGCTTGACTGGAAATCCTTGCACCAACCCTCTACACAGAGGGGGAGGCGAAGGAGCAGGAGGGGGTGAACTACAAAATGAAGACCCAGATGATGATCCAGAGATAGAGAAGTTTGTATTTTGCCCAGCACCTCCTTAGAAAAATTACTGTATAAACTTGAAAAGCTAATTCATAAGATAACGACTTCAGTACCATGGGCATCTTAAAAATCTATTTTGTTCATAATTTAATTTCAAATATGGTTGCTGTGATCTAAATCACTGATTAAAATTAAATTTTCCATGTTTTAATTTTTCAAAGATTCATTGTATTTGTTTTGACACTATAGTGTATCGGCACCTAATGTCTTCCGGTGAGATTGGCAAGCCATTGAAAATTACATTTTGATTCTCAGAGGATTAGAATCAAAGCTTGATTAATTGTATTTATACTTTGAGTTAAAAGTGATAATGCCATGATTTGCTTGGAAGATAAAGAAAATGCAATCTGATGCATCAATATCTTCTCTGAATAGACACATGTGAGATTCCTGTCCTGTGTAAAAGTGTTCATGTATAGATCAAATGCATGTTTAATAAATGAAATGATCATTTGAACAGCACCATGATGTGAACCAGTATTCTGAAAGGATATTGTTCTTTGATTTAATTGAAGAAAGAAATAGTTGAAAATTTAAAAACAAATTTGGAACAGTAAACATGGAAATCAAAGAAACTTAGAATTTGCCTAATATTATCAAAGTAGGTTCTATTGTCAAATCATTGGATTAAAATGAACGTATTCCATGTATTTCAATCGAAGTGCAGATCACAAAATGTACATGCTTCATTGGGATTTGAACCAAAACTGATGGCCTTATAGACTACTTAAAATATTCTTGAGTATTGCAAATAACCCTTTCAAATAGCAACCAATGTTTATTACAGCTCTCAACATTTTTATGATAATTTGAGCTCTGTGATAGGTAATTTTCATTCTTATGTTGTTTTCACTTTTGAAGTAATTGAGCTATAATCAATGTGCAGGGTGGCTCGAATAGTAGGAGTTTAAACCCATTAGATGCCAGTCAGTTATTCAAAGGAGTAATTACTGAATACGTATTTCAAGAGGTAGATAATTCAAGAACTCTATGTAATGGCTCTTAAGGACACATTTTGAAGCCAGTTGCTTGATAATACTCAACTGGGTAAATTTATTATATATATCACAGAATATATTTCAAAGGCTAATTTCAGTTGACTGTCCCTGAAATGCTGCTCCAAAACACTGTCAACTTTTTCTCCTTTTTTTTGCTGGATTCTCTTAATTTGCTGTTAGTGAATAAATGAAAAGAAATGGTAGTTTCCATTTCTTCATGAACAGCAAAATAATTCAAAGTTACACAGTTTTGATTGCAGCTTCTTTTTGTACAGGGTTGATCGTTCTCAATTACCCGTAATGGAACATTCTAGTGGAGTTCGTTATATATCTGCTTGCAACTGTGGACGAAAACAAGGTCCTCGAGAAGATCCTTTCACAATGAGGGCTGCAAATTTTGATTTTTACAAACTCCTATCTGAAGATTGTGGATGTGCCAAACTAGAAAACGTTCAGTTTCCTGTGTTTCAGCCGAGTACCCAAGACTATAGGTAATAAATTCCATTAAAATTGAAACAATTCATTGATTTTCTTGTTGTATGATTTACAAATGAACTGCTATTTTTAAGGCTGCTGGTCAATCAGGTAAATAAGTGTTGAAGATAATGTTTTAAAAGATATGAACTTAAATAATTGTAAAATAATTTTTCAATTAATATAATTTTATCTTTCATTCTTCTTTTAGAATTTGCAATTCCATTTCTTATTATTTATTTCAAAAATCTCTATATCACTTTCGCATGTTTTTTATTCATTATTCTCACAAACTGGAAGTTGAAAATATTGGAAACAATTTTACTTGTAGGTTTCTCATGATATTTATATTGAATCATATTTATTTGTACAGAGCTGCCCAACTGTTTTCTAAGAAAGCTACCTCCCCACCAGTAACTGGGCCAAGTGACAATTTGCCTCAGAGCACTGAAAGCAAAGAAATTGCTGTTAGCACACCTCAAGGGGACACACAAGGTTTCAGCTTTGGAGGTAAGAGGATGTTGGTGTTCACTCTAGAATTCTCTGTTCAGCATGGGGTTTTAGGCCACTTCTAATATGCAGTTCTCAACTGTGTGTGATTTTTATGAAATTTCACAATTAGATAGGGTATTGTTGGAAGTCCATAGAGTTAATATTAAAAGTGCTTTTAACAAATAGAAGAAGCGTTATGGAAATAAAACCTTCAGCCAGATCTCTGGCAACTGTTTGATGGGCCCTTTCGATAGTGTGACCTGGCAGCAAGCAGACTGGAGTCCTTGCACAGGCGTGTTTGTTAGAGTTGCTTAATAATTGCCAGCTCTCAGTTGAGCATTTTCTCTTCTAATTCTTTGTAATCCTCAGTTTCATATAGTGTTGTAAAGTGCGAGAAAGTATGTGCTGTTGAGCATCACTAAATGTAATGACAAAATCTTTTAAATTATGGTATAATGAAATATCAATGCTTTCTTTGATACAGTGTCTTCTTTACCTTGTATTAATATTATCGTAAGCATGATGTTTTTAAGGGAAAAAGTATATTTATATACAGTAAACTCTATAATAATGCTCTCTCTTATTAACAAAACATTCTTTATTATGAACGAAATTGTATGGACTGGTACAGTATTATTCTGGTGAGTTAATTAGAATTAATTTTCTAAATTTGTAAAAATACTGAATTTATTACTCATAAATAATTTTTTAAATAGAAGTGTTTAGATATACAGTGAAATCCAGTTATAGTGAACTCTGATATAGTGAGTTATCGTGAACGTAAATCACTGGTCCTGTTTCTCTTACTTTCTATCTACTTTACAAAATGGTAAGAAAAATGACATCCTGGAAATTAATTCCTTCCTGAAAAAAGAAATATCACCTAAGTGACGCAAATTCCAACACTAGGCAGTTTAAAAAAATATCTTTGGCCATAATCAGTCATAATCAAAGATGTCTCCCATGAGATAAAGGACTCAGAACGAGAACCTTACTGATGACCTTATGCCACTCAGTTTCACTGCAGCAACAAAGGCCGTGGCCTGCATGGTCTACAACTGGTGGCAGCGATGAGCATTTGCTTGCTCAGTTTCAAGCTTGGTGTTATTTGATATTCTGCAGGATAAAGCACATCGAGTGACAGGAGGCATGTCACTGCCACAGCCTCACGATATCTGCTGTGCCACGCAGAAAAGCGATTTTTATTATTCGCTTGCACCATCCTGCTGCTAAAAGCATCTTGTATGCTATTAGGCAAGTAATAGGGCCTTTGGAGTGTAGGATGGTGTACCAGCAGTCCAAGAAGCATTGAAGGATGTGAAGACTACATTTCGAAACTTAATCACTGACGACAATGCAGAATCAATTATGAAGAAAGTACAAACTGTAGAGAAGGATCTAGAGAAATTACCAATGAAAAATGTTCAAAGCAAACAATTGAAAATAATTAATTCTTTAAATTAATTCTTTCAGTTTGTGCGGTTAATGTATTTTGTTGTATCTCTATATTAAAAAATCAGCATATAAGGAGAAATTCTGTTTAATTTTGACATCATCAGATGTAGTGAACCTCTGATAAAGTGAACCAAAAATATTAGTCCCTAGAAATTCACTATAACCTGAATCGTCTGTATTAATAATTTATAATATTTTTGTTTGACTTGCTGAAATTGTAAAAAAAAAGTTTGTGTATAATATTTTATTTACAATATCTTTATGTAACAATAACAATAATAATTCAAAATAAGTATGTTCTGTGTTGTATTATAGTGTTCTGTTTTTCTGTGTAGCTGGATTTGTTTCCAGTCAGTCTGGAGGAAGTGATATGATTCAAGAGGAAACCAATAGACTTACACCTCATCCTCCTCGTGAAACAAGCCCTACAGAAGGACAAGAAATAATAATTGAAGTCTCGGATTCTGATTTGGATGACAGCAAAGGTTTGCTTCTTTTGTTATAAATTTTATTGGTCACATGCGTCATTAACCCCTGTTATCATGCAACTCTGCAGGTTTGTTAAGTGCATTAGTATCTACCTATATGTTAAGAACTTTTATATTCTTAGCAACATAAACAACCATTGATTCATTGAAAGTCAATGTTTGTTAAGGAAAAAAGGTGGCGATGTACAAAACAAATTAGATTCAAACCATTCAGAAGTAATTCACATTGGTGTGGGGAATAATTATTCTTTATTGCAATATTATTAATGGTACAATTAGAAAAACATATATTAGGTAAACCTTATTTTCTTCACATTCCACCAAATGAAACTCTACTCCGGTAATCATATTTATTGATGATGTGGAGGTGTCGCCACTGGAAGTCAACACATTGATTTCCTAACCAAATGTCATTTCTTTAGGTTCAGGAGAATTATTTGCATCCATCTTTCCTTGAACCCCGGTATATGAATTTTGTTTATATTGCGACATTGGTGTCTGTGCCACCAGATGTTGGGTAAGCTAGTTGCGACAAATTTCCCTCCTCTTATCCGAGTCAAGATGCTGGCTAGCTCAGGAAGCGGTGAAAGCCTGAAATTGGGGTGGTGGATGGACATTGCTACTTTATGAAATGAGAAGAAATTGTTCTAAGAGAACGTAAAATTTAATCAAACAAATTAGAAATACCCAAATTATGAAAAATATTGCAAATACTGCGCAAAAAATTAAAAAAAAAATTGAAATTTAACATTAATTCAAAAGAAGCCAATGCGTGGCCAATGTTTCCTCGAGAATTATTCCAATTTCCTTTTTTTTTTTTATCAAACAAGTATTTTGTATTAAAAGTACCTGAGGGGCAGGGCGGAGGCCGGTGCCCGGCGCTCCACTAACATCACCATTAAGTCACGGGCGAACATGTCTCCAGCTGTGGAGAATTCACTTTCTCCAGTCAGTGTCCTCTTTTGCCTCGGAGAGGGGCGAGCCAGACGTCCCCGACGGCCGGATCCTTTTGTTGGCGAGGTGCAGTGGGTTGCTGCCTTCCACCCCGCCAGGCGTGACCCAACAAGGTCATGACAGCTCAGCTCCAGTAGACTAAACGGTTTATAATCTTCCCAATAAAATTAAAATCACGCCACGTAACTGAAAGAGGCATGCAATGCTGCCACGCGAACTGGTGTGGGTGAATTTGCCAGATGTCGTAATCAAACTATAAAATAAAAACTTTGCGGGCACTTCCCGAAACAAGATCCTCGAGCACTCGCCCGTCTTTCTGTGATGATTATCTCCTTTGTGGGAGTTTGCCTGAATGATTCTGATGCCGGCTGGTGCTCGTGAGCAAGTCCTAGCAGTTTATCGCCAAGTTCTAGAAGGTTCGTCAAAATTTTGCAAAAGGTTGTGTGATTGGCCGAAGGTCCCTACCTCCTCCAATCACTCAGAACGTTTTACAGTTAATTTAAGTGGAAATTTCTGTAATCTGCGCTCTCGCTTGCACTGGATGTAAATAAAGTGCTTGGGTGAGCCATGGCGCCACTCAGTCACTGTGTTTCTTGAAATTCCCAGGGGAGGTTGACCCGGAAGGGTGCGTTCGCTAAACAAACCTCTCTTCGGCCGTCACCATGGCGCAGGCACTCAGATATGTATATATACATATACATACCTACGTAGAAACAGCTGGATATCTTAGTATAGAAGATCTGCAAAGTTAACATAATGAATAATGTTTTCATTATATTTATTGCTCATGTTTACTTTGTATATTTTCTTGTTTTTCAGATAAATCTCTCGTTCGGCAGCCATCAACAACGGAATATTTACCTGGCATGTTACATGCTGAGTCACCTGCAGGGCTGCTGCCTCAGTTTCCTTCTTGGTCTTTAATCTGTTTGGGTCCATCCAGTTTATACTCGCACAATTTGGGGCTTCAAGATCAGCAGCAAGCAGGCTTATTAGGAGGTTCAGCATACTTGCTTCCATGGGATGTGACTGTTCGTCTGGAACACCATAGGTATGTCTTATTTGCCATTTTGTTGCTTAAGTTTTTCTTTTTTCTTTCTCAATGCATTTTGGTTAGATGCTTTTCCCTGCATTTTAATTAAAATGTTCATTTTGAAAAATGAAGAGTTTAAATTAAATAAAAGTAAATTAGACAACTTTTAACCAAAATATCCAGATATCATTAATATCACTATTAACTATACATTATTGACTTACACCATTATTGTCATTAAACCTTTCTTGAAATATTGAGATTTACAAAGCTTTTGCAACAATACTAACTTAGCTTAATGTATCGAAAGAAGTAGATTCTTAAAAAAATTAAATTTCCAACGCACATGAAATTAAGAGATAACTATGGAGTCTTCAACCATGTGAGAGAAGATATCTATAGTTTTGTTAGATTCCCAGGTACCTGGAAAAAATCCGAAAACAAACTGTTGCACTGTTCATGTACTGTAATGTGATTACAGTAGTCTTGTCTGTTATTGTTAAAATATTTAAATTTTGCATAGTTATATGAGAGTATTTTCTTTTGTTGTTCTTGAGAAGTGTGCACGCTAGTTTTTGGAAAACCATTTTGTGTGTTTTTGTTCAGAATAATTTTTGCTGCTGCAGACTACTAGTTATCTTAATAATGGTTTACTAATTACTTGCCAAATATGTCTCAATTTTTTAAATTTAGGGATTGGAAGTCAGGTGTTCCTCAGGGGGCTTATTGGGGTCTCTTACTTTTCATTATTTTTGTTCATGATATGATATGAAATGTATGTTAAAAGGTAGCAATAACCTGTAATTTGCAGTTGTCAAATTTTTTAAATGACTGTAAAATCTGATTATACCCAGTGACTAAAAGTAGCTTTTAGTTCTGTGTCTAAATAGTGTTTGGATGATCTATTATATCAAATCCCTCAAAATGGAAAAGCTTGACTTTTTCAAGTTCTAATATACCCTTGTATACAAATTTGACAAGAGTTCTCTACAATCTATGGGGTGTTATAGGGTGGCTATATGTTATCACTGGGGTGTTAAAGTAAATTCAAAATTGTAATTTAAGGAAGTTGTTGATTCTGTTGATAATAAAGCCAACCAAATCCTAGAGTTAGTAAAGAGAACCTATTTGGGACTTCAGTTATCTAGTATTGAAGTCTATATACTATATTTGTCCACCTTTAATCTGCACTTCTTCCCCCCAAAAATATTTCATGAAATGAGAGTATGGTTTATAGAGGAGATTGGGGGGGGGATTGAAATCAAAAGTAACATGAATGATTTATTTACAAGTCACACAAATTCAGCCACTTTCTTCCCTCTGCCATATTGTGTCCACTTCATAATCACTACTGATTTTCTGCAGTAATAAATTGTTCTCCCTTCCTTCCGTCTATCTTAAATAGATATACCACACCAGTTAAAGCTTCTAGTGACCAGCTCCCCTGATATCAATGCCCATCAGTATTCATCAACAGATGTCAACCAGCATGGCTTTCTTGAGGCAAACAGTCTGCTTCATGGCTTGTTTTCTGCACCCACATGCATAGGAATGCTGCACTTGAACCTTAAATGGTTGATTTATTGTTGCAACAAGGGCTGCAGCATCCCTGACATGCCTCCTAGAATAAGAATCACCAATGTTCTCCTTCAGTTCAAAGTTCAGGGTAATGTGAGCTTGAAAGCTGTCCAAAATAAGCTTGAAGCATTATATTAACAATACACCAGGCGACTGCAACCATACCTGCTGCGTCCAATTCAAGGTGAGGTTTCCTGGCATCCATCCATTTTGTGGATACTTATGCTTACTTCAGGATGCTTATTTTGAAAGGTTCTAAAATAGTTGAGTATCTAACAATCTGCCAAAAAAAAAATTTGTTTTTTAGAATTTCTCTTGAAACTTGGGAAATCTGCCCGTTTAGACAGAAATGGTCCTGTAAAAAAATAAATTCCATTCTTTGCAAGTTTTGCTGCTTACAATTTTCCATCAGACAAATGGTTTAGTACCAGAATGCATAGAAATTTAGAGTACCCGAAATGTAGAAGCTAAGCCTAAACCAACTCTCTCGTTTTCTGTTGTGATGTTTATATTCATAGTATGTTTACGTAAAATAATTAATTTCATTAATATGTATGTATAGAACAAATATATTATATATGTATTATTTCAGGTGGTAAAAAATACACCACAGTGTTCTCAATTTGACAAACAAATGTTTTCTTTTACATTTTGCTGAGAAATGCTACTTTTCTGCACAGCGGTTTCTTGATGACTTCTCTTCTTCTATATTGTCCAGAAAGTTGTGCTTATAGTGAATCAAAGAACCAAGGATATTTTAAAGAATTGCAGAGAAAAAACAAACCTTTCTTTAATACAAATGAAAAGAAAAATGGAAATTTGTGAATTGGTGGAATTGGGGTGGAAATTATGACCATCCTGTATTACCTGCAGCTCTGCGATCATTTAAGATGTCAGGTCCATAACCCATCAGGCTATCAGCACCCAGCCAGCCATCAGTATTGCAGTGCATTGGCTGTTCACAAACAACGCCCAATGTCAAACAATGACCTCCTAAACAATGCTTTGAATTTTAGAAATGGGCATTAAGTTCTGATGATATACAGAATGTGAAGAAATAGAAAAATTACCAAAAAAATGTATAACGAAGTCAATGAAATTTTTTTTTATCACTAAATTACAACCAGTTTTTCTTCCTCTACAATATTTTTCTTTGTTGGAGGCAAAGAAATGATGCTAGTTTATTCATGGTCCCCCCTCCCCCCAATTTCTTTTTTCTATTTTCCACAAATCTGAAATTTTTAGCTTAGAGTAACAAGAAGATTTTTAGCTTAGAGTAACTGAAATTTTTAGCTTAGAGTAACAAAGAGTGCCTAGACATCACAATTGATCAAAGTTCACGGTTCCCACTCTCATGCCGCTGTCTACAATCTTCTGAATCCATGCATTTCCACCACCTCTGCCTTCGATACCATTACTCAGCTTGCTGGGCTGGTAACCATGGCTGCTGGCAGCAGCGCAGCACCAAAAACCACACTAGTGATGCCAAATGCTCCTGACAGCAGTTATGTTTTTATGAATTGTGGGTCACAAATGCCTGCCTATTTCCTCACTTTTGGGACGTACTAATTCATCCTCTTGTAATAATAAATTACCTTCTTGATGTAAACTTTATTCATAGAAAAAATAAAATTCAAATATTATTTTACAATACTATAATTTCAAGGGTAATTGAACACGCACCTAAAGTCGCCTCAAAATTTTTTTTACATTTTTGTAGTGCACTATATTATATATCTAATAAAATAGAATTAATTTGATTTTATAAATAGCCTACAAATTTAATCCTGCACTAAAATGAGAGCAAGCTCGTAAGCACTGCATGAGAAATTTACTACACCAATCGTGCATTGCGTCATTAAAGATGTCAGAAACAAAACATAGAACCAGAAATGTTATTCTTCATGGTATCCCAGAAAGTGATCAACTCTGCCACACTGTGAAAAAATTAAGATCTTGTGCAGATATACACACTTTATGAGAAACTATATTCTAAAAGTAAATTGCCCAACTCCTAAACTGTTTTAATGTATATTGGCAAGCCATGAGACTGGTAGAGGATGAACATAACATGCATGGGCCACTACGACTGATTCTGTATTTGTCAGATCTAGGCCCATGAACTTCTCTAAAGGAATATAAATGCTTTCAAATAGCTCTTTTCAAAGTGACCAAACACTTAAATAACTTGTGGGACTGAAGGATCTAAGAACTGAAATTGCAGCATATCTGAAGGATGACCCATATGCTACCTTTAAATATAGGAATGATGTAGTTAGGAAGTGGTCAAGTTTAACCCTGACAGGCAGCAGTAATCCTATCTTATCCCACAATATTCTACACCAACATAGCCAATATTTTCCCCCAAATTTGACCAACTGCAGATGGAGATAAAAAATTGTAAACCAACTGTTTAAATCCTGATTTAAACGCGACTTAAACTGGACATCCCTGATCAAGTGGTCAATATCAGACTTTGCAAATGAAAACAATGAAATGTAATGGCTTCAAATAGATAAACTTAATTTTTAGTTCTTGCTGTGCTCTATATACAGAATATAATCTTAGAATCTCCAAAAGGAAAACTAAAGTCATGGCTCACTGTGGAAAACACCCCAATCGCTTGAAAAGAATTATTGATGATACTCCTGTAAAACAATTTTCACATATAAACTATCATGGATGTGAAATAAGTTATGACGTTGATAGGGACATTGAAAATAAAACCAATAGATTTCAATCCATATATGGGATAATAAATAGAACCCTCCATAATAAAACACAGAAAGACACAAAAATCAAATTTTACAAGACACTGGCTGTTCCTGTTCTTTTGTATGGCTGTGAATCATGGATAATTAAAGAGAGAGACAAAAGTAAAATCCAAGCAGCTGAAATGAGATTCCTCAAGAAACTTAAAGTCTGCACTAAATATGATCTCATAAGAAATGAAGATATCCGAAAAGATATGGGCATTTATACTATAAATGAAGAAATAATAAATTATAAAGACTCTTGGAGACAACACATACGAAGAATGGATGCCAGTAGAATCCCCCATCTGGCATTACTCTATCGACCCACTGGAAAAAGAGATGTTGGAAGACCCAAGAAAAGGTGGCAATAATATTTACCTTAATAATAATCATGAAAAGGAAGGAGGAATATTGTGAAGACGGAACAGGCACATGTGCCTACTCCATGAAGTGAAGAAGAAGAAGAAAAAAAGAAGAAGCTGTGCTCTACAGAAGTAGACTATACTCTTGACTGTATATGTACTTGCTAAGAACATCTTCACACTCGCATGTGACCTGACATGAACACCACCTTACACTACATGTTGCTCAAAACTAGTACCAAATTCCTGACAACCTTCATATTCGGAAACTTGAATCAACTTCCCAAGGCTACATTGACCCTACAGCATTAGAAGCTATCTCACAATGTCAGTCATTAGTTGCTAGAAAATTTCTTGAATTTTTAAGACACCTGCTTCACTCAATTGGTAACAAGTAGTAATAGATTTTGAGAAGAACAACATTAATCTACAATAGAGCTGATTTTGTCAACAAAGTCATGGTGCTACATGCCAACAAAATCATTATCACCACTATTAACATTGTATCCTATTGGCAGCAGTGATCACACTTTTTTACATATGGAATTGCAAATTGATCTGCAGGATTAATGTTCATTCTCTGCCCAAAGAAAGAATTTCTGATGTATTGATTTATATTTTTTTGATTGAACTCCATCAACTTGTCCTAATGTTACATATTATATACTTCAATGATGCAAAATTAAATGTAAATGGCATATGTTTAGGATTGTTATAGTTAATGCCTTCCGTCTAAAGGAAGACAGAAGAAAAAGAGGTGGACCCAGAGAAGAATGGCAAAATCAGGTTTTCAAAGATGTACAATGAAGAGGTCTAGAAGAGAATGACTGGAATGATAGAGGGGTATGGAGATTGGGATGCAAGAGATGGCCGCAAGAGCTGTAAAATAATCACAAGAAGAAGAAGACAGTTAATACTCTGAATTTGCACTCTAAGACCATTATCCACAGCCGTTTAAACCATGGCTTAACTTAAGCATTTCAAGATCTGCTATAAGAAGAGATTATAGACAAAGAACCAACCCAAAAACAGCAGACACATTATATCAATTATAAATTTCTATGAAATCATATAACTGAAAAAATACTGAGTGAACTACGAACAATACATCACCCAAGCTAAAGCAAACAGCTCTACTCGTAGATCATGAAACAAATATATTTTACAGTCTGTACACCCACATTGTGTTGAAGTGATGGAGATTAACTGCTAACCCACAAGAAAGTGTTGACACCTTTGCATTGTCAAGAATTCTACACAATAGAATTAGATGATTCTCTACCTGCTATCGCTCTCCCACTTTCTGAGGATTTCTTGGATAATAATGGTTTGCAAGCATCCTACATCAGTGACCAAGCATATTCTTCATCCTACATCTCCCGCTGATCCAGATGGAAATCCTGAGAAAATTACCCCAGCGTTATACCAGCACGTTTTTTAGACGTGCAGACCTTTATTAGCAGACCTGCCTATTGGTTAGCAGCTCACTGTTATTACCCCTACTAAAATGGGTACGGAAACCTATCCTAAGCAATTATAGATCAATCAGCGTAACTGTAATGTAGCTTTTATAATGATGTATAGCTTAGTCTGCAAGGTCTTGGAGAGAATAGAAGAAAATCCTAAGCATGTCCTTAATTTTATCAGGGTAACTGAACAAATCCCATCAAAGTAATATGGCTTCATAACTGGTATCAATTTTGGCCAACCTTGACACCTTTCTCCAGGAATGGACCTTGGCCTTGTCCAGGCATCCCAAACTAATTTCTGCAAGGCATTTGATAAAGTTGATATGTGCAGGTTACTCCAGTAACTTGCGCATTTTGGAATCAAGGAAAAGTTCTCTACTGATCCAGGCTTTTCTTCAGGGTCACAGATTTAGTGCCCAAATTGGCAAGAATCTTCTAAAAGGAACATTACTAGCAGAGCCCTCAAGACTCCATTCTAGGACCAACTACTTCATTGGAGTTAATACTAGAACTGCCAAATGTTGCATACTACCTAGAACCGCTATGAGGAACAAAAGTGTCTTGTAAAGTTTATGTGAACTTCGGTGCATATGTAACTCAGAGTATTGGGAAATAATAAATGGACCTTAGTTTCTTGAGGTAAATATTAAACAAAACAAGATTTTGCACTTAAGAATTTAATTAAATTTACTTACCAAATTTATTTAAACAAATTAATGTGCTTACAAAATTTCAGATGCTGATTGTGCTGGGTTGATAAAACAAGAGTACAAGATCCACTAGTATTTCTTATGGAATCTAATTGTTGTTTTGAATAATTACTCATTCTCTTCATTGTTAAAACAATCACAGCAAACATAAGTCGCCCAGCCTGTACATTTTTTACAAATTGTTTTCTTACATGCACACTAGGGTTTCTGTGATCCAATTCCTTTGCCAAACTGCAATTTTCCAACTTTCATAATTGACCCACTCCATTTTCAGCCAAAAGACGATGTCATTTGAAAACATAATGATAGTTGTAGAGTATTGCCAGAAGAGAGAAAAGAAGAAGATAAGAATAATAAGAAATAAAAATCAAATGATTTTTATGACAGATAACAAATTGCAGCAGGCTGAATAATTTGGAAGACATTTTCATTATAGTAATCAGCACTTCAGATCCTGTGATTTCTAGCAGTAATCATGGCATAAGGACTATGACATTAATTTAGGAAAAGTGATTATACACCAAAACAAATGAAATGTTCCTTCTGAAATAATAGTTTTGCTGACAAAGGAAAAAGAAAGCACCAGCAAAGACACAGAGAGAAAGATGGAGAAGGAGAAGAAAAGTGCAAAGATGAAGATGATGATTTGGAGAATGGCAAAGTATTTTGAAAGAGAGTATAACTACAGATGTTGATTTGGATGTGAAATTGTAAGAGTTGAACTGGCATATATTCAAGATTTTAGTACAAAAAAAAATTTTTTAATTATAAATATTTTGTAAATTTTGTACTTTTCTTCCAGAATTATATATGATTTTGTTTTTATTATATGTATGATTCATTTACATTCAATATGTTCTTCACAGTGAACAGTTATTAATTTTGGCCACAAAAATGGGCCTCTGAAACCATAGTGACACAGAGCAGACTTTTGACTTTCATTTCACTGCCGTTTTTATGTAATAAACACAGCACTGACTTGAAAAGATTAAGTAGTTTGCCTTCTTTGTCAATCACAACTAATTTCCTTCCCAAATTGCAACAGAAAATATCAATGAAGCATTTGATAAATTACCCAAGAATTTATGCCCGTGAAGCCCAATTTGTTGTTAAATGTTTGACCATCTCTTGGATGCAGTAGCTACTGAAAGTTTTGTGATCATTTGATCAACTACATCTACATCATACTTTATTATGCGTCACACAATCAGGCATTCTCTTTTCGCCTCTGCCAACTTGCACATTGGGATGTATGGAGCTCCAAATCAGTGTACTCTTTACAGGTTTTGCTTGTTATATTGTTAGACTGATGTCTCTATTCTTTGAAACTCATGTTATAAAGTGCCTCCTTTGAATTCTTTAGCTCTGCAGGCACTTCCCCTTCTAATTTTGTTCACTGTTCCGACAGTACTGATTGACTTTTCTTTCAGACACTTAGCAAGGGATAACCACATAAAAAAGGTTGGTTGAATAGATTGATAATTATCTTAACTATCCTTGTATTTACAAGCAGTAGAAGTTGAAATTGTCACTTTTGATTCTTCTTCACAACGAGACGACTCATCACTAGAAGACTTCGTTCATTGCTCAGTCAGATCTACTTTCTACTGACCCTTCAGAATCTTCTTCACTTGGATGGTTTTGTAAGATGCTGGTTTCAAGTTACGGTCAAGCTGGGGTTGGTGGACACTGTTACGACACACACCAAATGGAAATCAAGATATGATCATTATTGACATGGGAAATGCAATTATTTATGTTTCATGATCAAAAGATTGAAGCCAAGGAAACATTCAGAACTGAGATATGGGAATTTACATACTTGAAATGCCATACAGCCATTTACTTGAAATAGTACAAGGAAAGATTCTACGCACATTTCTGTGGACGTCAGGGATCAGCCCATTGAGCAACAACTTCTATAACTCTAACTTACATTATATTATTGTATAATTAATACATTTAAATCAAGAATTCATTAACACTGTCTGAAAACTTCATTGTTAACACATTTCACAGTTGTTTAATTGCTGCTTCTTTGTAGTTATTCCACGTTATTTTACTTACAAGTCCACAAAAAGTAGTGGGTTATTCAAAGTACATTCCGTTAATAAGTACTGTTCCACCTTCATACCACTGTTTTTTGTTGTTTTTTCTAACTGGTAGATCTCTATACAACAATTTTTTCCTCCCATGGAGAAAAGGTATCAAGGCTGCATTCCACATTCGTACAATTGACCATAGTCTCTTTTAGATAGTATTTCATGAGTTGAGAAGTGTGTGCATGTTTACTATCCCACTTTTTCATTGCTAATGGTATCTAAATTCTTTTAATAACCTGGCCCATTATTTAATTTTGTACTGCTTTTTTTGTGTTGTACATTTTTATATTGTTTATTCTTTCTCTACCTTTATGATCTCCTTTTCTTGCTTGCATGTGATTTGATTCAAGTTAAGGTTGGTATAATAATTTAATTGCATTGTCATTGCAGTGCCACTGCATTTGCTGTAATTATGTTTCTTTATTACAATATAAAAATAGGAGCGACATTCTTACATTATTAAGCCTTGTATAAAATTAATGTTTGTAGAAATTTTCAATATTTAAATTGGTTCTTCAAAAATAAAGTAAATTTTTGAATGAAACATTTTTGTTAAATTTTTATAAATATAAATAAATGTTTTGCCTGGATTTTTCAAAAAAAAAATTGTTAAAAAAAATAAAATTAGGGTTTGTAAAATTTGTATTGCCTTATGAAGAGATCTCAAACTCCTCTTAACAAAGAACTTTCTCTCCAGGGATCGAGCATGCTGGCCTGCTGTTGGAGACATGTTTGGCCGGAATAAATTAAATATTAATCAACACAATAATGTTCTCCGTGGACGAAAAACAAAGGGGAGCAAAGGTAATCAAATAAGTTCACGTGTCAAGTAAATGGTTTGTGCTTAAGTAAAATGGTCATCTTGTTGAGCAAGAAATTTCTGGGGTTTGAAGTTAAAGTAGTTAATGAACAATAAACAAAAATATTACAAAGAAATTGAATTAAGATTATTCAAAGAATTGTCACCAATACCCGGCATTGAATCTGGGATGATGATCTCTGAAAGAAATTAAAATGTGTTTCAGTTTTCTTTCATGTACGAAGTTGGACTCTTCATTGTAAGATTGATGACTTGTACTCTCTAAATATTTCTCTCCTTTTATCCTTTGTACTTTTTGGAAATGTACACACAAATACATTAAATTGGTTCACTTAAATACTTTTTCTGTCAAGCCCTGGAAATAGTAATAAAAGTGTGTACATTTATGACTAGATTCATCAGAATTTGTGGTAAAAATTTTCGTGGGAGTTGAATATGAATGCCCTCGTGGTCATCGCTTCATGTGCTCTGCACCGGACAAAGTACTGAAAACTACAGGTTCCGGTCTTGTCAAAGACAATGGCAACAAAGTTACAGGAAATGACATGCCTCTTTATTTCCCTTGTCCATGCAGGTGAGATCTGTTTTATTGAACTGAACCTCTGTATATCACTCTTACCTCTGCAATGTAATCATGCAAATTGTAGTTATTTGTAAATACTTCAAGAAATGTGCCTAAATTAGATTTGCTGTTGTTACTTTTTTATTTAAGGAATTTGTGAGTCTAGCATTTGTTCTCAGACAGAAAGAAAAAGTAATGGCTAAAGTGCTTCTTACTATCTACATACTAGTGGAAATGATACATTTTGTCACAAACATAAAGTTATTCATGCATGCACATACGCATGCATGCATGCATCGCATGCACTCACACTTGCATGCACACACACACAGACAGACCACACGCCACACGACAGACCACACGCCACACGACAGACCACACGCCACACGACAGACCACACGCCACACGACAGACCACACGCCACACGACAGACCCCCCGCCACACGACAGACCCGCCACACGACAGACCACACCACACCACACCACATATATCATATCCACCACACGCATTACAACTCACTGCACCATACACATCACACTATACCATACCTGACACTCGCATCACTAAATCCCCCACCACGCACCCCCACCACAATTTCTCACCCCATACTCGCACACCACACACCACACACACACATCTCACCACACTTCTCTCATTATTATAGCATGCACACAATCTCTCTCTTGGTCGCTAATGACCTAGATGTTCATGTGACCTTAAATAACCAATTAAAAAATCTCTCTCTCTGTCTCTCTCTGTCTCTCTGTCTCTCTCTGTCTCTCTCTCTGTCTCTCTCTCTCTCTGTCTCTCTCTCTTCTCTCTCTCTCTGTCTCTCTCCCTCTCTCCTCTCTCTCCTCTCTCTCTCCTCTCTCTCTCTCTCTCTCTCTCCCTCTCTCTCTCCCTCTCTCTCTCCCTCTCTCTCCTCTCTCTCTCCCTCTCTCTCCCTCTCTCTGTCTCTCTCTGTGTCTGTGTGTGACTGACTCTCTCTGTCTTTTCAAGAAAGTTTATTTTTGAACTATTTCACTTAATAAAATATTCTGCTTTTGTTATAAAATAATTAAGAAATCTTATTTCTTTGTTCTTTTGACTATCTTGAAAGAAAGAAAATTAAAAACAATTCTGTTTATGTTATGTTCATTTACTATTAGTGGTCTGTGCATATTGTTTATTGGTAATTGGTCCTTTTAAAAATTTGTCAGATCTTATATTCATATTTTCATCAAACTACAAACTTATTATTCTGCTTATGTCAGTTAAAATGTTTTTTGGGTTTTGCAGGAATGCCAAGCCATTAGTTGCTCAGTTGATGCGCATTCACGTTGTGACTCCAAAAGCACCAATTCATGTGACATTAAACCCATGTGTTCAGCCTGCACCAGCACCTTGTCCCATTTTTGTGACAGGATGTGATCAGCCATTGAAGCTGTCCCAGAGTGCATATTGGGTTTTACGCTTACCGTATCCTTTCTACTCGTGCTATTTCCTATAAGTTGGAATTGAATTTATTTACTCTGTGCTTGAGGTTTTATGAACCAAGCCTATACCTTTCTTTAAATTAGGAATGCATGGTATACTGAAACTTTTCTTTGTCTTAGTTGTGTGAAATACATAATTTGGATGTTGTAATGACTTGGAGGAATTACAACAATTTTCTGATAAGACTGCACTTTGGTGACCAACTATCGACTTTATGAAATAATAAAAATTATTTTTTAATCATCTCAACATTCAGCGTAGGAATTTCAACCATCAGGGTACATATAAACCTTTAGGTTCACGTATTCAAAGTTGAATTGCTGTATGTACAATAGTTTATTACTCCCAAGAATAATGAATTTGAATAATGTATTTGAGAACTAAATTTCAGATACTGAGCAGCCAATAGGAAGTAAGTTGAAAACGTTCTAGTGTCTGTGTGTCTGATGTGTGTGAGACATAACATTGCTATATCAGCTACCTAGCTAAAGTAATATGTTCTTGGATGATGTTCATTGTAACAATGGAACAGGATATAGTATCCTTATCTTCTTTTTGAAAGTTGTGCCTAAGTTAATCGAAAAAGAAGTTAGTATCTTACAAAACATATTTAGGTTTGAACATTTCTTCTGCAAACACAAGCGTGGTTTTAGAAGGAACCAGTCAATAAGATTTAACTTCATCTTTTATAGCATTAGCAACCTGTGATTTTTACTTTTCCCTCCTATACTATAATATAGAGAGGAAAAGTATTGCAATCACATATCGTATCATCTTCAATTTTTAAAATCCATGTTTAAGATACTGTTGAGCTGTAACTTCAAACATGTCAGGAGTAAGTTCTGTTAACGCTATTCCGAAGATGATTAAGATTGCCAATGTCGTTGGCGAGGAGACACTTGCAATTTTTTACCTGCAAATTGGAATGTCAGTATGAATGGATGTAATTATGTGTCAGGGTTAAAACTGTCAATGTATTGGATTTTCAGCTGAAACTTGGTATATACATCAATCTTATTGTTCTGTTCTGAAGATTATTAAGATATTTTGATGTTGGGGGTTACTTAACATGAATCCCATGGGACATTTTCAAAACTTTCTTAAAAATGGCTGCAATTTTTTTGAAATTACAAAGTTCGGTTACTTGTTTGTGAAGTACAGTGGAAACTCATTAGTGTGTTTTTCAAGGGACTGAAAATTTTGAAAGGAGTAAATGGGCAAACTTGATAACGAAAAATGCTCAATTCATTCAGAAATGACTATGAATGCTTTTTTGTATAATTTAGTTTTATTCAAAGTAATGCACATTAAGGTGCATTAATTACTTAGCACATTAAGGTTGCCTAGCGGATGTTGTGTTTTGAAAGTTAGAAAACGTGCGTTATCTTCACTCCTTACATTGTAGCTTCTGCATCTTGCTTAAGTTGTCGGAACAACACGTCACCAAGAGCGCTCATGTGCCATTTCGCATAAGATACAGTGTTAATCTATGACACGCGTTAAGCAAATCGTGTGCACAGGCAGCGATGCAGCTGACTTCATGAGATGTGTGTCAATGCGACTCTTGTGTGACACTAGCCTAGAGGAAAGGGTGAAGCTGGTGCACCAGAAAATTTGTCTTTTGCAAAGCAAGTTACCTATACGAACTTTGAACATGCTAAGCAGGATTGTTAAGTTTGTGAACTTGATGAATTTAATGGAATTGGGGCCAGGACTTAAAAATATGGATGTACTGAGAGGGAATGTGTGATGACGGGAAATGCGCTAACGTGAGTCCACCGTATTTGTAAAGGGTTTATTGGATTTATTGAATGGATAAATCATTTTAGTAAATAAATAAAATTATTTTATATTACTTTCTATAAACTACAATTTATAGAAATTTTAGTTTGTTGTATGTAATTAGTGTAATCATCTGAAGCACTCAGTTTGCAGATTTTATGCAGGTAAAAACATTTTATAAATTTTGATGGAAGTAGATGATTTGTCATCTGTAGATATGTAAGTCGTTTCAATATCAGTGTTTGTATGTGGAAAGTGTATTAAGTCTTTCAGTATATACCCTATTAGTTGAAAGTTAAATCATAAATCTTTGACCCCGGTGAATAAGCTGATGAGTAAAAAAAACTTAATTTTACAGGGGAGCAAAAAACAACTTTAAACTAATGCTATAAATAAAGAATTAATGGTATTCAAACAAACCCTACACAAAAATAGTTTTGTTTGAATATCACCATTGTTTGAATATTATTAATCCCTGATTTAATTCATTTAAATATTGTTTTTTGCTCTCCTGTAAAATTAAGTGTTTATGACTTATCAGCTTATTCACCACGATCAAAGAAATATAAAAGAGTAAATTTTCTGATGTATAATTACTACTAGTTTCCGTTAATACAAGTTGGGTTAGTCATGTTTGTGATTCAGTGATATCAGCATGGTTAAAGTTGAATCTCCATTATTATCAATTTTTTCATTTAGAGAAAAGTAGATGGACTTGCTTTACTACTTGATTAGGACTTGATCTACAGTCGGGCATTGTAAGTCATTGTTTTAACAGTGAATAAAGCTTTGTAATGGAACCCCTCTTCGAACATTGCTGACAGCCATGCTATGAAGCAAGGGTTCCCTCCAAAATGTAGTAGAATATCCAAGAAGATCTCATTGTGTAAATTACAGCACATGAATCACAACACATGTCTCTAGGGAAACAAAAACCCCTTTTTATGGTGCAATTCGAACCCAAACACATTCAAATATGAAGGATCATTGACATCATTGGGAATCTTCTTTTAACAAATATTGAAACACAACATATAAAGGGCAGTTCCAACACAAAATCACAGAGAAGTTTTGCTCGGCAATACACATTGGAGGTTCAGTTTGTAATTTGACACTTTTATTACAAAATTATGTGAAATAACACTGTGCTTCTACATCAAACATGATTCATTTGACAAAAACAGTTGCTTGAAATGTGGTTTTCTATGACAGTCTTTAGGAATATTTCTGTATTGAATCAATTTTTTAACCAATCTTTCTGACAGTGATATCCCAGTGATACACGCTGTGTGTATACATACTTACATACATTCATTCATACATATACTCTGCAAGTAAATTATTTACATGTTTCAAAATCAAACCAAAATAGAATGACCAGTGTCCTCTTGTCATTCTATTCATATGATTTATGGGATTTATACATGGCATATGCATCTATCCTGCAGCTTCTATTTCTCACAAAAAGAAAATTCAAAAGAGAGGACTTATGGTTTAAAAATAAAATTTTCAATTACAAGTAGATCACATTCTTCCTTCCCTCATTACTATTCCAAATGAAGGTTATAATTTTTGGTGGTATTGAAATGATAGATTTGCATTATGCATATATTTAATATTAATATATAAATTTGTATTTTTAGATGAAGGAATCAACTAACATTGTAAAACAAATAGTTAGATTTCTTAACTAATACAGATATGTTTATGTTGGAGAACATGGCCCTTACATTGCTCCAAAAGAGCCTGTACCATTGAATTATGGTCGCTTGTTAGCTGGAGTATATGGCATTTCGGAAATTTCTCCAGATGAAAAATAGTCCTAATGGAAGTATGAAGAAAGACAATGTGTAGCTCGTGATACCCTTGAAGATGGCTCCTGAAAATACCCTATCAGATGAGCTGTTTTGGGTAGTGAGTCTATCCCGAGGTTCTGAGTGTTGCCTCGAGCAGGTTTGTTGCTTGACTTCTGAGATAATAATTGTTGTAACCATTATATTATATTTTTCAGATTGGAATCATGATTGAGTGATTGAAGTGAGAGTCATGTCAGATCTTTCCAATTTCTAATGAAAGGCAAACATGCCAGGAGCATGAAAATTCATTTTAATATTCTTCATCTTGCTCACAACTTTCATTTGTATGTCTACTTCTCATGATACTGTAAATGAGTTCCTAAATATTCTTTTTAAAATGTTTGTAATACAGCATTAATTACTGTTTGAACCACTAGTCATTCTTGGCATTTTTTTTGTGTTTCAATGACCTTTTCTCATCGCAGGTCATGAAATAAGTTTAAATGAAGTTGCATTAGAAATTGCTTTTTTGTTCTGAACTCTGATGGTGTATTTTTGTATCTTCAGTTATCCTTTCTATGAATAAATACCTATTGGTGTGAGGATTGAAGTTCACCTTTGGACCTCTTATATAATAGCATGTTTCTGATTACTTTAAAAATATTACCCTGTAAAAATCAAAAGCCCCTTCTAATTTGTGAAAAGGAATTCACAGATAATCTTTTAAAAATTTAGGATGATGAGTGGGGAAAAAATTTTATATTTGTGCGTTGCAAAAACGTTTTTGAAAAATTATTATCACTATTTTTGTTGTTTATATTATTAACAATATATTGAGATAAAATTCTTCTTTATGAATTAATTGATATATAAATTTGCTTTTGCAGAAGTAAAAAACTCAGATTGCGATGCGGAAAGCCAGTGCTGACGTCCTCGGCGAGTCGTTCCTTGAGGGTTAGTGAGATGGCCTTCATTCAAGATTCCTTTTGGAGATTTTGTCTTCAAAGGCAGGAATATAGTAAGTATTTCCTGGCATAAAAAGTCTGTCATTCTTTGTGCATTTGCATCTTCCTTTATTCTGTGATTTTTGTGAAGAAGGCAAAGTACCAAAGAGGAACATGTGTTGCACTGTTCCAAAATTCCTGTTTACACTTCAGGAGTGTCATGTTACATGATCTTGGTAGTGCCATTGTCAAGGATGAAACAAAATAAAATAATGTGACCACAGTTTTGTTTATTTAGTGAAATGTACTTTTTTCTGTATTATATATTTCTTAAAACTATAGTTATACATAAATATGAGTGTACTATTTTAATAAATCACTTGAGATGTCTATGTGAATAATCTAATATTGTGTTTATTCCATACCTTTACTCAGAAAATTCCTACCATTTTCAATAAAGTGTACAAGTTTGGTTTGGTTGTATGCAAGTATTGTAATGTGTAATTTGTGTGCTTTACATATTTGAACACCAAAGACACTAAGACATAATTGCAAGCCGTGATCAAACATGGAATGTCAGTATTGCCTGATTTGTCAATTAAAATGTTCTCATTGTAATCCAGATACTGCATATCAAAAGCGGAGAAGAAATTTGGAATGAAAGGAAATAGAACTGGAAGTGTGAATTTCTGATGATTTAGTTGAGGGGGCTTTTGATGTTATAGTTAGGGGAATCCCAAAGGGTTGACACAGGGAATATAAGATCAGATCAGTTCTTGACAGGTCAAAATAGAGGAATCCCATGGAGTGAATTGATCTCTTTTAGACAGGCCCCAAGGGAAGCCCCTTGGGGTTGGCAGGGGGAAAATTTGATCAGTTCAATACAGGGCTGCTCAAGTGGATGTTCACTTCGCATATCTGGTCTAGTCTTATTTGCAGACAACTGGTATGGCTTGCTGCTTTTGGAATCAGCCCTTCAAGAGGGAGGTTCTCGTGCATGAAAGTGAAAGGTGAGTGGTATGCAGACAGTTGGCTGGAATTCTTGCATTTGAGCATCCCTGGTCTAGGCAGCAAAATTGACTTGAATAAGGTCACTGAAGACGAAATTGCATTTGAGATAAAGCACAAGTGGAACAATAAGATATTAATTATAAACTTACAGCCTCTGATCATTTAAATAAAAAAACTAGCAGTATTTTTCATTTTATTGGAAATAAAGTTTAAGTTTGTCCAAAATTTCACTTTTAGTGGGAAGGGACTATGTAAAGGGCCATTTTGAGAACATTGAAAAGAACTGCCAAAGCCATTTTAATCAATCATCTGATTATCAGACAACTTTCCCACTAATACTCTTATATTTATGGCTAAGACTTAAAATAGAACCACAGGAATGCAAACATTTAGTCAATAAAAATTAACTAGTTCAAGACACCACAAATATTGTAGAATACACAACAAAATCGATAAATGTGAACATAGCAATTAGCTGCATACTATATCACAAATTGTCAGGGTCGGATTTAAGGTGGGGTTGTAGCCCAGGGGCCCCCACAAAAACTTGAAAAAAATTAACTGTATTAAGTATCTGAGAGAAAATTTTTGTCTTGATTTGTGGCAGTGAATAAAATGCCCAGACGAATATTTCTTGTCACACTAATGTAATTTCGGATTCAAAAATTAAAATAATTCAATAAAATTATATTATCAAATCTTGCAGCGTACTTTGTAATAATTCATTTTACTAAACAGTTTTTATAGTTCTTAAATAGGAAACTATCAAATGCATTGTAAGTTCGAACACTTTTTAAAAAGTTTTTCTCAGTGTGTGAATGAATGTTTATAAATATGTAACATTCTATCCTAAAAATTGTTGTAGAGAAATTTTAATCAGTTCTCTTAATCATGTGCAATTTACACTTGATTGAGATGTCGTACACCATAAAATAAAACAAAGGCAGAATCTGAGCCAAGACGAACTTTGGGAAAAATGAACCAGCCGATGCTAGAGTTTGGCAAAAATATTAGTTTCACATTAATATCAGTTTATATTAACTTGAAAGTATAAAATTTATTATTTTGCTGTTTACAGAATTGTAAGTATAATCGAAGTGTCTGTTAAGTGTAAGTAGATTCATAAAATGTATTGTAGGTAAATTTATAATGCGTATGTTACTAACAAGTCAGAAAGGAGTATTAAATGCTAAAAGATGCTGTAAAAATTACTAAAAAGTTATCTTTTTCTAAATCTTTGGTCTGGACTAGCACTTTGGTCTTGGCAGCTGCCATATTTGGCCCCCGAAGGTTCCCTTTTTCAAAATTTTCTCAATTTTTCAGTTGCGTAATGGTAGGACTGAAATATTACTTCAATAATATTATAGATGAATAAAACCTCATTCTAAATGGAAATTTTATTAGCTTTGAAAATGCTGTTAAAGCATTACTGTAAATGTGAAATTTGAAACTTTTTTCACAAAAAAAATTGTAAGTTTTCAAGAAACTTTAAGACATCATTTGAAGCACATATATACTCATAAATACAATAATGTATTTAAATCGCCGGTGATGTAAATATAATGCTTGAGAGGATGTCAAAAAATTGCATTTGTGAAATTTTTGAAGAAAAAAAAGAATAGGACAATATGGCTTTTATGCCATGTCCATGTAGTACATTTAGCACTATCCTACTAAAAGTTCAAAGAAAAAAAAAGGAAGTTTTTGAGAAATTCTTTTTTTGATCTCTTTTAATATTGCACATATTTCACACAATATTTGGCGAAAACTAAACTAAAATTTCCAAAACAAAATACTTAACTTTAATAAAAGAACTAAATACAGAGAACATTTAACTTGATTGAAAAATATCTTAACTTTTGTAGTTGTAGGAAGACGCCCGAAAAATTAATTTTTTATTCTTTATTTTACTCTATTCTTTTAAGAGGAAATTTTGAAAAAAGTTCCTGGGGCCATATGTAAAGTATACCCAAATGTTTTTCAGAATCGCAGAGCTTCAAGTCGAGCTGGATCGACCTAGGAATATCCATTTTGGAAAAAAATCCTACGAATGGTTTGGGTGCTAGTTGATCACACAAGGACGGACGTTTTGAAAAGAAAAGAAAAAAAAACATAGTCGGTATCAAGGGACCTCAATACGCGTATTTCACGTTTTTACGTGAATACACTACGTTTACAATAACTTAGTATACGAAAAAGTAAACTAGTGGTGCTACAGAATGACAGACCTCGTTCTAGTTTTCCAAATTATTTGGTCTGGGCTAGCTTTTCGAACTTGCTACTTACTCTTGCCAGTTGCCATCACTACCCAATGTTCATTTTTTTAAATTTTCGGTCCGAGGAACCTCGTTCTATATGGAAAGTTTCGTTGAAAAAGTCAGTCATTGTTAAGAAAATATCGTTTAAGCGTTACTGTAAATGCGAAAATTTCGAAAATCTTTTGAGTTTTCGCAAAACGTAAGTGGGTCATACGAAGTAAAGCGGATCAAAGACACATTGCTGCACTAAAGCACTGTTTTTTAGGTGACGGGAAAGAGAAATACAAATGTCACGTTTCTGGAAGGCTGAGACCTTACGTTTGTGCATTATGTCCAATTACCTGTACGAGAGATGAAAGTAGCTAGTGCCAATAGTTAGTACGTTTTTAGACCCCTTTCGAGATTTGTATTATTATGGAAAACAAATTGTTGCAGTGCCAAAGCTGAATAGTTAGTGTACTTTCCAGAGTTGTATCAAGCAATACACTATCTGCAAGGTGTTGACTCTTACTTTCCTAGTTTGTCAGCGGTGTTACATCGACGTAACCATCCGCGGGTGTTCGGAGAAGCAGTGTTACAGAGTGTTCAGTCATGTGACCTTTTTTTTTCTTAGTCTACAAGGATGTCGCCTCAGGGCGTGGTCGGCTATTAATATGCAGAAATGATGCGTTTTCATTTCACGAACGTTGGCTAACGTGTCTTGGAGCCGTGGTACCTAATGTATTATCAATCCGACAAAGGAGAAAGTTCTTTTTGCATCGTTGTTGCCGCAACGCGTCTCTTAACCCTGGTTGGGCGTTGAGCGCTCTTGTTGGAGTAACCCTCCGTTACCAAGTAATTACTATTTATACTGTTATTGAGTAATTCTGTATTTATCGGGTCTCGTCACGTCGCAGTCAGTCAGTGCCTTTTATCCCTTCGGCCAGGGGCTCGACGCCGTTAGATCCGGGGGTTCCTGGCTGGTCACCCAACCAGGAACCCGCGAGTCTCGAATTCGCTTAACCTTCGTGACTTCACGGAGCGTAGTAAACGAATTCGGCTAGCGCCGCCGGCTATGGTTCAATGAAAAACATTTCATTTATATTATTATATTTATTATGGTTCAATAAAAACATTTTATTAACAAGCCGCCGACTCGGTTCAATGAAAAACATTTTATTATAGTGATAAAATGATGTTCAAATACGAGTACTCTGAACCTATGTTCAAGATAACTATTTTTAAAAGTTAATAATTTACGTGAACTGTGTTCAGTTTGAATTTGGAGAGTTCGCTGCAGAAAAGAGAAGTTCAGTTAACAGGACTTCACTTTTGTTGGCGGACCCAGGGCGGATCTTTTGTCCGAGTTCCAAGGACCGTTGTCTGTTTACAACTCTTTTTGTGTATTTTAGCGTGCCACCCACTCGGAGCCCTTCTCCTGCGCCTGCTGAACGTTTGTGAGATCGTCGACACAGCCGAGAGCAGACGTGAACGATTTCACTCCACATATTTCGGAGAATTTTCATTATTTATTTTATATTTATAATATTTTTATGTTATATTTACTTCACTGAAACATTAGATATAACAATAATAGAAACTATTACTAAGTTAAATTTACAGTTTAACAACATTAATAATAGCTATTTATAAAATATATACTTGCATTTTAATTACTTTATTTCTTATAGTAGATATTTATTTTTGTAATAATATTTACTGTACTTTAATAGTTTCTGAGTAACGTTAGCAATGAGTCCACCGCAGAAGGGAGAAGTGACGCAGCATGTTGATGCTGCGAACAGTGAACAACCAAAAATAACACGATGAAGGTGAAAAAGATACAATATTTAAAAGAAACGCTTCATATAGATATGTCTCAATGTAACAAGGTAAAATTGGAACAAGGTGATAATTTTGTTATCAGGTTCCATTTAAAGTTTCCTCTAATATTGTGACGCAAACTGGTTCCTGAAGCTCATTGGTTGACGTGGGAAACCATGCGCAAGCCCCGCCTTGAACCATCCGCGTAAATCGGGTATTCTCTTCGCTGAAGCATTCCAAGTGTATCTCTTCAATGTACGTAGTTGCGAGAAATTGAAAGTCGATTTACGTTATTTTCATTTTTTTTCATACAATACATAATAAGCACAGAAATATATCGAATGTTTTATTATATCGATATTAAGTATCTACATATTTAGAGGTTAATGAGAAGTACATAATACATAATAGTGTATAATATCACCGCGAAAACCAAGTATAAAAAGAAAACAAATCTATTTTGAAAGTAAAATTAACGAACTTATTGCGAAGTTCTGCTCAAGCTTTAAATAAGCTTTTAGAGTGTAATTTGCAGGGAATAAAAAGAAATAGACCAAAGTTTAGGAAAAGACCACCTTTATTCGATTAGAGCAGGGCTGCTCAAGCAGAGCAATTTGGGAGCGCGGAGCCGTGTTGCCTACCGAGAGCACGACACCGGAACCCAGTATTAATGCTCATTCACAATGCAATCACAACCATAAGCATAACACATAGACATAGACATTAACATAAGCGAAGAGTTAGCGTATTCACAATGTCGAACATAAACATAAGCAAAATAAGAGTTTCTATTGGCTATGAGACATTCTAGTTTACTATTGGTTGGATATGAGAATCGATTTCGAGATATCAAAACAAATATGACAAACACAACCACGCAGCACACGAATAGTTCGCCTATCGACTTCAATACTCGAGTTTGAGTTATCGAACTGTGATTGACTCATTCCTTATGTCTGACATAAGCATAAGCACAAGCACAGAAGTTCGAAGCTTGCAAGCTCTTAAGTTAACGTCTTACGTGTTATGCTTATGCGAACGCATTGTGAATGAGTCCACTTGTAGACGTAGTCCTAACTTTTATGTTAACGCCATGCTTATGCTTATGTTTGCATTGTGAATGGGCCTTTAAGGCCCTTTGATCTGTACAAAGCTGCCTCAATATGGTTGCATTGTATAAACTGTAATATGTACTCGTACACCTTTAACCATGGCGTTCGTTGAACGATGTAACGTTCTTATATATTGTGGTGGCACAGAGAACTTACTGGAATCTGGACCACGAGAATAAAAAAATACTCTACTAAATTTATAAGAAGGATTTCGTCATATCTCTCTGAAAACAAAAGTAGATTATACGCCTTGATGCATGCACGGGTTTGTATTTTGCCCGCCTAAAGCGTCCACTGTCGGGACCCAGCCCTACCCGCTTCCTTTGGGAATGCAACCCCAGCCGGTGCCTGTCGCCCACAATTTTGTGTGTGTGCTTTCAAAGTCCCTCGCCAGGTTAGTCCCACCCACCCCACCTCACCCGAGGATCACAGGCGCAACGAACGACGTAATGTGAACATTGCTTGTTATGCAAGAAATCTTCCCTTTCGACTTCAATGCATAACTCTTATCAGACTGCTACGCACTCAGACACGCAGCTGGGTGTTGAAACTGCGCCGAAGAAGAGTTAATCCAAATAATGCAAGAGAGAAAGCGCAGTGAAACACTCCCCTTCTAGAAATTCAGGAAGCTACACTGGTATTGGCCGAAAATAAGTTAAGACGCAGTACGTTTGGGCCAATCGTGAAAACACTTATTGATGGAACCCGTTGTAGGTAGCCTCACTATTGGTCTCCGCCGTCGAACGAACTTTTATTATCCGCGCACGTTCTCTTGAGCTCTCGCTTCGCTAGCTGCGGGAAAAGGGAGTTTGGTTATCTTGACAAACAAAACAATTATATCAAATTTGTAGTTCGTTCTTCGATGCAAGATAGTTTCTATTACACGGGAGCGAATATTTCTGGTTATCAGATTTTCTCTACAACTTTCAGTGCTATCGTTTATTCTTAATTCGACAAATATTGGCAAAGGAGAAGGGGCCGATTTACGGGGGCCCAAGAAAACGTGCGCGTATAATATCTATGTGAGAACACCAAACGTTCTTTCAATTCAAAATTATTGTGAGCGCAACAAACACTCTTATATCTCTCAATTCAAAATTATTGTTGTGAGCCAGCAAACACTCTTACGTCTTTCAATTCAAAATGTTTGTTGTGACGTAACAAACGCTTTAATTGTTACGCACAAACGCTCTTACGGACATGTTCCTGTAATGTCCGTTGATCGAAGTAATTGTCGAACGGTACAAGAGCTGTCGCAACTTATCGCACTCAATAGATTGATAAATCATAAGTGCGAAATAATTGGCGTTACGAGTTCGGGACTCCGTAAACAACGTAACTACGTGACTACGTAAACAAGCCCCGCTGACAGTAAAAACTGAGTCACTGTCTTGGTGCTCCGCCAGGAGATCTGGATCGCCGCCGCCGTCGCTGCCAACCTTCAAAGAGCTGGGTGATAAGAACTCAAACGGCATCCCCAGTCACTACCCTTTGGAAGAAGACGCCCAGAGGAGAAAGCTGGTGACGTGTATTACGATGAGTTGGCGCTCGTATCTAGGTCCTACGAACCACACGATTGAAAGACTTTATAAAAAAAATTCATAAAATTCAATTGTTAAAATTTGGAAGTCCATGCTTTGATTTGCTGCATTTTAAAACTAAGTTTGTGTAATCTCTTTTCTTTCACTAAAAAATTTTCTTCTTTTTTGAATAGCAAATTTCTAATTGTCTCAGTTCACCAGTTCATCAGACGTTCTGCCTTCATTGGATTTTTCGGTATCAAGGCCTCATAAAAAATGGATTCTGGCTACACCATGGAGGACTTTATCTAAATTTAGGAACTGGATTTATTCACCTCTTTGTTACCGGGGCCCTGTAATAAAGAGTTTTTCTGACTTTTTTCGCCTTTTCTTCGTGTAGCATTATATATTACTTTCTCTCTACTACAGAGTAAGAAAGTAAAAGGAAAAGAATTTGGTATAATAGCAGAAGGAAAAACTGATCAGATAAATTTATTCACTGTCTCACACTACCTCCTGTCCATACTTCTTTGCGAATAGATCAACAGCTTTAACCGTAAGCAGCTGCGCTTGGAAACCTATTCGCACAACCCCCCACCCCCAGCCCAGCCCAGAATCATGCAAACGCTCTCTCCGAAGCTAAAGCACGGGCGCTTCGATGCAACTGAACACAGAGCCATTTTCGACAGTCTTCTCCGGCCGGCAGGAAGCTCCGTCGACACCTGTTGCGTGGTCCTCCACTCCGGTTGGCCGTCCCGTCCGTGGCTCCCCGGACGTCCGAAATGAGTCCTCGCGAGGACGCTACGGCGCTTTGGGCTCCGGGGGGGAAGCGGTGTCCGCGGTGATGGTGGTGGCTCCGGTCGCCCGAGTGATCCTCCGTGAGGCCGTGTGGTGAGCAGCAGAGAAAGTGCGCGCGACGTGGGTGGTTCGGCAGGCGACAGGCTGGCTCTGGCGGCAGGCGGCGCGGTGACGTGGACGCACTAGATTCGTCCCCGCTGCACGTAGGCCCACAGTTTGTAGATATCTTTCTGCACAAAAGATAAACAAAAATTTCTTCAAAGAACACACTAGAAAAGAACTAAATCAAAGCATATTGATATGAATCAGTATCTCCGGCAGCAGAGCCACGTCCCAGCCAGGACAAGCTCTACGCTCTCGACTGGTATCCCGGTCCCAAATGGTAATGCAGTGCACGTTAGTGTAAGATGGGATAGAGCCAAGAAAGAGATGGCAGACTGTCCTTCGCTCGTTACGGGGTCTGCTCCGCCATTCGCTTGGTGCTGATCGGAGAAACCACGAAAAACTACCGATCAGAGCAGCGGGCGTGAGATTTCTCGTCAGACAGCGTCTACCTAGCTATAAAGCTAGGGTCAAAAATCTGCATCTGTTGAGACTAGAACTATAAGACTTCATCAGGGACGTTTGAGTGGCAACAACTTTTTCCCTGAGTCATGTCACGAGTCCACAGGAAGTGCATGTGCGTGTAAATGGGGTTGGCGGAATAGCAATGGGAGGTGTGCGGTGTGCATGCACATGGAGGAGAGGATGTGCGTGAACCATGAGCAACGGACATCGTATTTGCATAGAGATTGGGTGGGTAGGGGCGGGACGTTCCTTGTGCGTGTAGATTGGGTGCTTCGTACCTTGCATAAGGAGATTAGGTGGGTGGGGCTGATCGCGCTTGGGTATGGAAAGTGAGTAGGCAGGGGCGGGTCGTTCGTTGTGTTTGAATATTGGTGGGTAGGGAGGGAATACCTTTGCAAGGAGATTGGCAGGGGAGGGAGGTAGTTTGTTGTTCATGGAATTGTATGGATTGGGTTGGGGGGTGTCTGGGGGGGGGACGGGCCTCCATGTGCAGGTGTTGGGCGGCAGGGGTGGGTCATACCTTTTTGGAGATGGCCCTGGGGGGCGGGGTCTGGTCGTTCGTTGTGCTTGGATATTAAATGGCTGGGGGGGACGTACCTTGTGGGGTTGGGGGGGATGGTTCGTCCTCCTCCATAAAGATGGGCTGGCGGGGACGGATCATACCTTGTGCATGACGTTTGGGTGGATGGGGCAATTCGTTCCTTGTGCATGGCGATTGGGTGATGGGAGCGGGGCGTACCTCGTTCATGTTGGATGAGCCAAAGAGAAAGTGCTTGGCGAAGGACGGCGGTCTGGCACCGGGGGCCGCGCCCACCAGTCCGTCCACCGGTGGTCCGGCTTCAGCGCTAGCTCTCCCAGCGGCGTGTGCGAAGGTTGACGCGCGCCGCCAGCGTGCCCGTCACGTGCACGTCGTCGATCCAGAAGTAGGGCACGCGTTGCGCCTCGCGGTACAGCAGGAACACGGCGTCGGGCGAGTAAAGCACCGCCCAGCCCGCGCAGTACTGTGGATACACCCTCCCGGGGTACTCCTTCGGCGACACGCGCCACCTGTGGATCAGGCAGGCGCCTTACGTTAGAGGTGTTCATTACTCACTACTACAACTACAAATAACATCCTCAGTACTATTACTACCAGCACCACCACCACCAATACTATCTCCACTACCAGTACCACTATTACCGCAGCCAACAGTCACCACCACCACCAGTAACACCACTACTGTGATTCCGGGCACGTCAACTACTGAGGTCATTAGTCCCGTAAACGTAGTGCCTGTTTTTTCATCGTGATGTGGCGGTGATATTCCCCCACTGGGTGGTGAGATCCGGCGCCGACCTACCGTCGACTAGCGGGGTTTCCTCAACCAGGTATTTCCGCTCCAGCCTTCCTAACGCAGGGAATTTCCCCGGGATTTCCATCAGGTCCCTCTGATTTTTTAGCCAGTACCGCGATTCTCTTCCGTAGTATAATTTTGGTTCTTAATGGGTTATCCGTATCTTCATTACGTGAGCAAAAGTTAACTACAGTGTCACTCTTTGGAGGCGCAGTAAAAAATAAGTGCAAGGAATAGAGCTGATGAGTTCAAGTGAAAAGATTGGTTCACAAAATGCAGATGAAGATGGTCTGAATGCCTCTTTTTTATTTTAGTCGCTAGATAGAAACACTCATGCATGCGTGTGTCGGCGTTCAGAAAAAGGTTATTCATATTTTTTATTCTAAATTATACAATAAACGATTCAGCGTAGCAGATGTTAGTCATGTGGTAAAATAAATAACAAACGTTGAAAATTTACTAAAAGGAGGACATTTAAAATAAAAGGAGGACGAGATGACAATTGACGTCAATGGAGGACCGACCTCCCAAATGAAGTACTGTTGGCAAACCTCCGTATGTGCCTTCACAGTTACACTCACTTGGAGCGTCTGCGGAAGGGTTCTGTGTTGTGGCGACGAGGGCAGAAAATGAGGCGGCGGGCGCCCCACAACGACAGCTCGCGGCCCAGGAAGTACATCAGCTGGGGCGTGTTGACGAAAACGTCGTCGTCCATCTTGAGAATGTAGCGCGCGCCGGGGCAGTGGTATGCCGTCCACTTGAGCGTCATCACGTGCTTGTACGTCATGTTGTGGTATGAGTCGCGGAAGGAGCCCTGCGGCACACCACCAAACACTCACTCTCTGGTAATAGCATTTGGATAACCTTTCAAGAAACAAAGTTACAATTTTATATGATAGATTTACTTAATACTGAATAATTATTACGTTGATTTCATTACCATCTTGTTTGTAGGTATCGACAAACAATATGCAAGACCTTATCTTGCTGTATGCAGACATGCTGTCTGTACAGACTCGCGATTTCTGTAAGTTTTGTTAATTACATTTTTTTAAATTGATGGCAACTGACTACATATTGTCAGCCTTGTTTCGAGAAAATGAATCAAACATTTACTAACAATTTAATATTACAATACTAAATGAGCTTATCTTATTGTCTTTGTACTTTTTTTATAAAAGATTTTCCTTCCGGTACAGATAAATTAAAGTTCGTGCTTACTGATATTTTGGCGTGCGTTGAACACTTCTCGGTTGAATTCCGATTGAAATGCCCACCAAGGCTTCTTTACTGATGTCACTCCTTTTTTTTTCTTGAGTTCCGTAATATTTTCCAATGTCAAATTCTATCAAAATGTCACCTGATTTTATTAGTAATTCCGTTGCGCCGATAATTATTGTAACGCGTCCATGGAACTTCCCTATTCTATAGCACGTGTGGGTTTCTATTCGCGACTACCTAAAGTTCAACAAGAATTGTTCCTCAAGAAACATCTACGATTCTTCTCTATTCTAATTTCTTCCCAAATATCAATACATTATGAATTCCAATTAATTAGTGTGGCGGCACAGAGTTGAGAGGTTAAGGTAAGAGAATGTAAAAACCAAATTTAGTTAATAATCGATAAGAGTTGCGTAATGTAAAAGAACACACAATTACTTTGTGCGCGAATGAGAACTCAACTGCGTAGTTCCGAGCTCTCCCCCTCTTCCTAGAGGCTTTTGCACCGCGTGCTAACCCCGTACTGACAGAGGGAGGGCACGGCCCGCGAACCTTTTCCCCTGTTTATTTACGTGTTGAAGGCCCGCTACTAAAAGCCGCACCTTCCCCTACCCACCACATGGCTGCCGCCCGCAACCCATTACTGGCATAAAACCGCGCCCAGTAGAAAGCCCTTGGTCGCGATAAATTATTATTACTAGGAATGAATAAATAGAACCACCAGTGTCGACATACAGCGCACAAGTGCGCTTTCGAGGTTTGTATCAACATTTTGAAAAAGAGAAACAGAACGATTGGGAAATTTCCAGGGCAGAACATTCTAGAATCTTCCGGTGATTGAATGGGAATATCTTTCGGCATAATAGTTTTCGACCAATTGGAATATAAAATTTCAATGGAAGGGAGAAATCAGGAATGTTGAATGTTTGAGGGAAGGGGAAAGAGGTGAACGAGGCGTTTTCTGTTTGGGAGACCAGACTACTGTGGGTGTGACGGCCGGAGAGGTTAGAGGCGCATCCGACGTCGTGATAAACTACTTTAAGTTAATTGTCGCGGTTATGTTAAACTACTTTAAGTTAATGTCGCGGTTATGTTAAACTACTTTAAGTTAATTGTCGCGGTTATGTTAAACTACTTTAAGTTAATTGTCGCGGTTATGTTAAACTACTTTAAGTTAATTGTCGCGGTTATGTTAAACTCAGTGGCGGCTCGTGGGTATTCGCACGTTCGCATGTGCACACCCAAATTAATTCGGTGCCATTTCTCTTAAACATCTCTTAACAAGAGGAGAATACAAGTCCTCTCAGAGCATTCCCGAAACATGTTATTTCAAAACACGCGCCATTCGGAAGCTGCGATTGCCGGTCCGTCCGCCTTTCTTTCGTGAAAGCCTGCGGGAGCACACTCGGGACAATGCGACCGAGGAACCGGCGTCCTAGGCTGCCGCGGGGCTGCAGGCGAAGGGGGGAACAACGGTGGCTTATGGAGGCCTGGCGCAAACCCGGCGAGGTGCTCCATCTACGGCGCAGGCGCAGTGGCGATCTCGGGAAAAGCCTTGACGTGTCTCGAAGATATAACACTCGAGTAGCACAAGTTTTTAACAGAAGTATGACATTGAACGAAGTGTGAGATATCTCTCCACTTAAATGAGCTTTCGCACTAGCGCGCGAAACGCGAACGCATTGCTGTGCACTGTTGCATTCATAAAAATGTTAATAGTATATAATATGTGTATTCTCTTGTGTTTTAGAGTTGCAATTACAGAACCATTCCGAAGTATTCAAACCCCTAGTGTACTTTGTAAACGTAAGTATTAGGCTACGTTTCAATGTGTTTTGAGAAACCGAAATCAGAGAGTTCTTTTTCTGTCAAGGGTGTTTGTGCAACTAACAATGAATAGCGTTGAAAATATGAAACGTAAGAAATCAATGATTTCAATGAAAAAAAAAAACACACACACACAGAAAAAAAATTGCTGAAAAGAAACAATGGATGCTATCGCATGCTTCGGCATGCTATCAGACGTCATAAGATGATTTGTGTTTAATTGTCATTATTAATGTTAATGTGTGTCAATGCATGCATGTAATGTATATGTGTGTGCGTGAGAGAGAGACGGAGAGAGAGTGTGGGAAAAAGAAGAAAAACGTTGCACACCCTAATGGCATGACCACGAGCCGCCACTGGTTAAACTACTTTAAGTCAATTGTCGCGGTTATGTTAAACTACTTTAAGTTAATTGTCGCGGTTATGTTAAATACTTTAAGTTAATTGTCGCGGTTATGTTAAACTACTTTAAGTTAATTGTCGCGGAAACGAGAGACGCATCCTCCGCCGTGATAGAAAGAACGTAACTTGCTGGGAGACTACATTTTTACTTTAATCGTAAGATGCATCCTCGTATGTGTTGCATCCTCGTATCATTAAGGGAGAAGGTTCCGTGAACTATCAGAGCCTGCCGCACTCAATATAAAACGTTTTACCGACGAAGAACTTTGGTGTGATGTGTGTGAACGAACAATGATCTGGTGGCGTTCCCGACAGCGCAGGATTTTCGACATTAGCTTGTTAGCTAGGTTGAATTCAGTCGCTGATGCGGAGAATTCTAGCGGACGGCTGCTCTGATCGGTAGTTTTCTGTGGTTTCTCCTATCAACACCAGGTGAAATTCGCAGCTGGACCTTACCAAACGGACCACGGACCGCGCGTGATCTTTCCTTCCTCATCCTTGTCCTATCCTCACCCCTTAGACACAAACGCACTAACATTCACTGAGGGAGACCGGTCGGGAACGTAGAGCTTGTTCCGTCTGGGGCGGCTGGTGAGAGATACCTGGGTGAGGAAAATTCCGCCAGTCGACGGTAGGTCGGTGCCAGATTTCGCCATTCAGCGGGGAAAGATAACTGCCACCTCCCGATGAAGTAACATGCACTACACTTCCGGGACTAATGACCTCAGTAGTTGACGGAATCAGTAACAATCAATCTTCAATCAATCAATCTTCGAATGGGGGGGGGGAAGCCAGCCTCTGGTGGCGCCATGCAATCACCCGTCCCCAGTTCCGGAGCTTCTCCCCGCCGGTGTGTTCCACGACGAGGCGGCGCTGAGCGTCCCCGGTCACTAGGACACAGTGGAGACGGCTAAGGGGTATCTCCCCAACCCATAGACGTCAAGTGGGTCTGATCAACCCACGAAGGCGTCTTGGCGCAGCTATTACGTTAGTGCTTTGAGAACTGGCTAGGCATACCACGCGCGGGTCATGCCGAGGGGGCACATGGTTCGTACATCTTCCTGAAAGATTCGGCTTGCTCCGACGACAACGTGCAATGGGACACACAATACGACTTTAATTTCCGGAGTCTGTCCTCCCCCCTAGGCTTGGCGAACAGGGCGTGCCGACTCACGGGATAATCTGCAGAATGCGAGAAACTGGTAACCAGTGAGCTCGCTCGTGGCACATAGCGAAGACGCTCCTACTGCTCACTGAACAGAGGTACCCGACCCAGTCTCCCGGCTGAAGGGGGACAGACTTGCTTATAATCCACTGCTTTCCAAAACTCGCCAAGTAGAAGATAAACTTATCAACACGAAATCGCTCATCAGAATCATGAAATCTCAAGCCGATTCCCAATAAGATTATTTAAATTACTAATGGGAAACGAGATCAAAAAATTAAAACTAATCAATTTTTTATCACTGCCAACCCATCATAATTAAAAATAGGTTCGTGGTACAAAAATTGTCCTGTTGGCACAAATTTAATATCTAACTGGACAGAAACATACACACAGAAAACAGAATTCGAACTGAAAACCAAAAAAGTACAAATCATTTTGCACGTACAACAGCAGTATTAAATATGATTCAAGCTTCCGTACAAGAACAAGAGGTAATTCAAATAATAGGCCATACAAGCGAATCATCTCTGAACCCAAATTAATTCAAACACCACTCGAATATTATTTATAAATTACGAGATAGCACTGCTCCATCGTCTTCCAACACAGTTAACAACTCAAAAAACCGCGTTCCTCCAAGTTAAAATTTTGAAAACTGTGTATTTAATAATGTCGTTTAAAATAATGTGTAATTTTTGTTATTAATATCTTGTTTCATACTTCATTTGAAAATTTCATTTTGAACAATTTGTGTAAATGAATACTGATTTTGAAATAAATATTGTATTTGTGAATCTGTTTATTCTGTAGTTGTCGTGTTTTGTATCTCCACAGAACTCCTATAACTATATAGGTAAACAAAATAATCGTTCTATCCAGTTGCCGTGACTGACTGGTGAGTTTTAAATTTAAAAACACATAATTAACTTTGTTATGAATATAATACGGGAGTTTAATTTCGAACCCACGTGTTTGATATGTTACATCTACAAATAAATAAAATTAAATAAATAAATAACAATAACTAGTTGCATCCGTTTGAATATTGTGCACTTTATAATATTAGTTTTAAGAGTAAATTATTTTCACATCGAAAATTCCATTACACTCCTCAACATACATTCTCAGCTCTATTAACTGACAATCTGACACTATAACTTACTGATATAATTATTTCTTTCGGCTTTTTAATTCAAAATTGGACTTATTTATTCCATGATTTTTTATGCCTAGGTCTCTTTCCAACTTGCTCTTTGCCTTATTTATAATTATATTTTGACAGTACCGTTATGTTGGAACAATGTTGTTACTTAAGATCTCTGACAACTATCATGTCCATCATTCGACCATATGTCTTACTAAAGCTGGCAAGGGTTTCGTATTTTTGGCATAAAATGGCATGCGTGAAGTTGAAAGACGTACGTGCATCTAGAGGTACGCTATACTGCCCACACTTCTTTGTCCAACGAATCTGACCTGCTTAGGATTTGTACTGCCTATTCTCGCAATCAGGCGTAAGAACAATAGAAGAAAACATTGTAAGAAGGAAATCTTCAAGGAATCAAGTAATGAAGAAAGAACGTTATACTTTGAATTGTAATAACTATATTGTATTTTGTGCTAAAGCAGCAACACAATATTATCTTCGAAATACGTAATCTCAGTCTCTATCAGTTTTCAATAATCTACTGAATTAAACCATTTGATTAGAGCCAAAATTTATTGCCTTTTTATCCTTGAAAATAGATTTTATTACATGGGAGCTTTTTTTAAAATTTAAGTAGATGACTTAGTGTAGGGATCACAGAATTTTGAAAATGTGCACACAATTCACTTTTCCCCATAGCACGTCATACGCAGTTTTTAACTGTTTTTTTTTTGACGTAAAATGGAAGAAACCTTTAGTTTCTTATTTATAAATAAATAAGAAACTAAATAAGGCTTAAAATGTAAGGTTATTGTTTTGAAGGCTGCACACTCTTTGGAGACAACGCAACATCAAGACGCACGAAATTCCCATGCCCTGAGGGAAGCCGTGCGCTATTCCAAGCGTCTTTTCTTTCCGTGAGAAGGCGCATGCGCTACATGTGTTATGACGCATGCGATAGACGCATCTTGTGGACGCGGCCTAACGTAAACAACTTGTTACTTTCTCGTATACATACGGAGTAATATACATAGTATAGAGAAAGTTATGGAATGATGCGGACAATCGATTTCGAAATTTCAATGGAAATACACCTTTTGGGGCCTCCTGATACCGAAAAAGTTATTTTTTTTCGAAATGTCCGTCCATCTGTGGCTGTCCGTCTGTGAACACTACTAGCGCCTAAACCACACGTACGATCTTTTCCAAATTGAAGAAACCCCTGTCCATCTGGCTCTAGTCGAAGCTTTGAAAATTTTAGTTTTTTTTCTGCAATTGTGCGAGCAATATTTGCAATTTTAAAAATTAACCAAAACAAGATTTTCTCAAAAAGGCTCCAAATTTTTTTTAAAAGTTTTGCTAGGAGACTACTCCTATGTATCCTATATGATGACATACACTCCATATGCTTTATTGTTTTGTATTCTTCAAAAATTACAAAAATGAATTATATTGACTTGTGTCTCACGTCGGTAATATGAACATTAGAGACGATTTTTTCAGATTATTGTAAAGTATGAGTAGGTGTGCTTTAAATAATGTCAAATAAAGTTTCTCGATAACGCAACATTTTCTGTGAAAATGATTTCAAATTTCCGCATTTTCAGAAACGCTCAAACGCCATTTTCTCAAAACTGGCTACAGATTTTTTCTCCAAAATTTTCCAATGGATAGTGCTAATTGCACTGTTTAATCTGCCGTTAAGTTTAATTTTTAAATTTTTCCTTTATTGAATTTGTGAGATAAAGTTCTTCAATTTACTTCAAATGAAGATTTTCGAAAACTCAATAGATTCCTGTGAAAAAGAGCTTGAAATTTTGCATTTACAGTAACGCCTAACGCAATTTTCTTAATAACGGCTCCCAATTTTTCAATGAAAATTACTATTTATGACGAGTTTTTAGCCTTGTTTAATAATCTTAAAATAATATTTCGGTTCTACTATTTGGAAAACGAAAAGTTGAGAATTTTTTTAAAAAGTACTTGGGCGACGATAGATGGCAGCAGGCAAGAAGGAGGGGCAAGACGGTACACTACCAGTCCACACCAAGGAAATTAGAAAACTTTACTTTGAGAAAGTCTGTGCCATTCTGTAGCACCTCTAGTTGTATCATACATTACTACAACTTACATTATGTGAATTAAAAGGTATATTATTGATCATTGTAATGTCCCATTCAAATTTTCTAAGTAAGTCAATTATTAACCTGTAGGTATTATTGTAGTAGGTTCTAATATAAACCGTGATAACGGCCACAATTCTGGGTCGAAACAGTTAAGTACTTCTGATACTTATTTACGTTTGTTGCCCCCACGTTGGGCAAGTCATTTGTAAAATACTCGCTACTGGTATATAATAAACAACACTAATAAATATTTCTTGCTAATTTGTCAATTATGCCTAAATGATGCATCTCTGTACTTTTATTAATATTATTACTTTTATGCTTGGACACGTTATGGGAATTCACATAATATTGATCTAGAAATATGTCATCATTTATTTGCCCTGCTTTTTTATATATTTGCCTGTATTGAAATGTTTTCATCAGTAGTAATACCACGAGAGGTTCTGAAATTACCGATGAATTCACGAGTCGCGTAGTGGTGAGTGAATTTATCTGGGAAACTCAAAACCTCGAGTGGTTTTTAGGAAGACTATTTCACGAATAAAATGATGCTTAACTCATAAAAGGGTATGCATTAATAAATAGTAAAACACAATTTAATCTCTACTAAAATTTAATTAGGCCTCACCAGATCAAGAAAGCCGTCAATCCTAATCAATTTAGGGAAATCTATCTTGTGTTATTGAAATTTGTAAATTCTCCAACCTATGAACACATTGTAACTATCGAACTGCCTTTAAAATTATCGAATTGTACCGGCTGATGTCGATTTAACAGTGCCAAAGAAGCGCCGTAATTCCATAACATCCCAGTTATTCTTTTTTAATGTTTTATTGCTTACGGGCATATCCTGTATTTAAAAAACGTTTTGGGGTGAATATTTTACAGAATAAGAATTAATATTCAAAAACGATTTCTATATGACTTGTTTCTCAAACATAAGAATTCAATCACAGGGATGCAGGAAATTATGTTAAAGATTGATTTATTCAGTCATTCGCTCGTTCATTTAATATATTCTACTCAATCTTTCATTTCATTTCATTTCATTTCATTCAATCCATTTATTCATTCAATTCATTCATTCCATTTCATTCTTTACATTACAGTCATTCATTATTTGATTTATTTAATTTATTGCATTTATTCGTTCATTATTTCATTTATTCGCATATGTACTACCTGCACGAAGTCGCCGTGCAGCTGGTTCTCGCGGTCGAGCGCGCGCTGCGAAGCCTCGTCGTCGACGGCGCCCAGCATGAACAGCACCCGCAGGCGGCAGTCCAAACCCGGGCGGCCGGGGGGCGCGGCCGCGTGGGACGCCCACGTGTCGCGGATGGTGCGCCGCTTGTCCGCGTTTGCCGGCGCGCTGTGCACCAGCACCAGCAGCAGCGGCGCGTCGCCGCCGCCGGCGCCGCACGCCCGGACGCGTCGGGCCCCGGCGCGCGGAACGAGAAGGGCCGCAGTCAATGAGCGTGTCGCGGTCGTCCGCCGGCAGGAGGTGTAGCGAGTAGGGCGGCGGCAGGGCAGAAGCGTTGCCCGACAGCAGCAGCATCGGGAACGTCGGCGCCGGCAGTCCGTCTGCACGCCACACAAATCACTCAAACACACATTTCACGTAATTCAGCATTTAAATGCACACGCTTCTTTGATACCCAATGTCCCATCTATATGTTCCACTCAATATGGCGTCAAAACATTATTCAGAATGTCTCAGAATAAATGTTACAAACTTCTATGACTCGTAAGGAAGTCGATGACAACATTTTCCAAATAAACGATGACATTTTCCAAATGGTGCGAAATTTCGTATACCGAATTTACAAGAGTGACGTTTGCAACTGATTGGCAGACATCTAATAATTCATAGGTTTTCAGCGGGTCTTGTTCGGACACAATGAGATGTCGTGTACACTTCAAACACCAACGAATGATGAGTTCCTTACCAATATAGGGCAAATGCTTCACGAGTAATTTCGTTTTATGAAATTCACTGACAAAAAGTTATCCGCGACTCCTACGCATGTTCTGGAAGTTTATTATATTTTTAAGGAGACACATTACTAAGAAGAGAAGAAGCATTCCGCAATGCGTAGCAGAACTATGCAGGGCAGAGGTTGTTAGGGCAGGGCGGGGCCAGCCAAGTCGTTGTGCTGGGGCGGTTAGGACAGGGAGAGAGTGGTGCAAGGCAGTGTGGGACGGATCAGAGGAGAGCGGAGCGAAGCCGAGACAGAATGTCTCAGAATAAATGTTACAATCTTCTGGGAATTCATGTAAAGGGATCGAAGATTACATTTTACGAATGAACGTGTGGTGCGGAATTTCGTATACATGTGACGTTTGCACCTGATTGGTGCGACACAGTGCGGGCAGTGGGGGAGCGGAAATCCATTCAATTAGAAAACAAAATCCCGTTTGCACTGAAAACAATTTAATCAAGAGAATGAATCACGTTCCTTTAGGAGCAAAGGGAGCTAAGAGAGATATTTAGTCTAAATAGTACATTGTGAATGAAATCCATTCTAGGCTGAAGATGATGCTACTCGTTGAAGCAGATTGATGATACGAGTTACAATCGATTTCACGCTCTAAAAAAAGTCGAAAGAATATGAATCCAAGAAATCCGCAGATTTATCCAGAGAGAAAGTTCTACAATTTTTAAAAGACGTACCAAACGAAATGTACTTCTTAGATAAAATTGTAACTGTTTTAGGAGTAGGGGACTTGACCCTTAATGTGTATCTAGGGATAATGGGAGTCAGCGGTAAATGATCAATAAATATTGTAAAAAAACATATTGGAAGACAAGACTTTATGCTTCTGCCTACAATACTCGTGATAACTAATAGCCATTTGATCTCCGCAGCCAAAGAAAACTTACATCGACGATTATCGGAAAGTGAGTGGTTGAATTATCGGAAAGTGCTCTCAGAAAATAAGGTCTTAATCACGTGAACTTGGAGATTTATGGAAGAATTAAAGTTTGTTGGGAGGGAAGTACTTCAGCAAATCATTTGATACCAATTGCGAGTAATTTTAAACAATCTATAAAAGGTTATGAGTAGTTATGATAAAAATGTGATTGTGTGGTAATGGTGGTCAGTAGTTCTCATTATAGCAGCGTAGCTGCCAAAAAATAATTTATAGTTCTGAATGAGTTTAAATGCCCCCTGGTGCTATTTACACATGTAGCGAGAATGGCTGGACATATGAAGAATCCATCGAATGTCTCAAACACTTTAAAAGTCTTACTTGACCCTTAAAGTCCAGGATCCAGCGCTGCTGAATCTTGGGAGTCATATTAGTTTAGACTTCTTTTATTATTGTAAACAAAATAAATACTGTTTGAACTACTAATGTGTTTATTGAATTGAATTTGCCTTATTTTACGAGGTGAGACTCAGGCCATGAGGCCTGCTCTTCCGTCTGACCACGCAAATTTCGTTACACTCCTTTCACCAACCATGGGAGAAAGAATGTATTACTTGAGCGACGAAACATGCGATTTGAATTTAGCTCTGAGGCATCATTTAGGCTTGAGGATCTATTGCATGCAGTAAATGTACTAACATGGGACAGCCGGCTTTACTTCCCCTCCGAAGGAAGGAGTACGAAGGATTTTTTCGCCCTTAAAAATCCACGGCTTCGATCGGGTTTAAACCCGCAAACTTGGGTATAGCAGTTCGAGACGCTAACCGCTACACCATCGCCGCGTTTATTTTGCTTCATATTTCTGTAGTGAATTCCATTACCTGCATGTGAGGGTAATCCGCATGTGAGGTGAATATAAATCAGTAAGAAACAATTCTTACTGATTTATATTGAAAAAAACAACAAAAGACCCTCATTACTCCCGTTTGCCCTACACTGAGCTCTAAGAAGTAAAGAAATAATACATTTAAAAATATCTGATATGCAAGTTCTTGGTTCTAGTTTGTTAATAAATATCACCAAGTGTAAAAATGAAATATTCAGAAGCTTCCTAGTAACCGATGAAAATGAGATGTAAAGCTATACATTAATACAAAATGTTAACTTGATTCGGAAGAGCAGGCCTCATGGCCTGAGTCTCACCTCGTAAAATAAGGCAAATTCAATTCAATTCAAGAGACATTCTTGGGGCAAAGTACTGCAATAAATAGCGAAGGAAATATTTTGGGTAAGTTTCTTTTCTTTTCTTAACGGTTTATGTTGTTGTATTTTTCTTTATATATTTGGATATGTTTATTAGAACGTGTCATTTTGCCAATTATATATAATACATAGAGAGACACACGCATTTCCAAAATAGATCATCGCAGGAAAACCGAGACCGATACAGAAATTTTGAAATTAGATCTGGATTGAGCGCAATGTAGCTTCCAAAAACAGTGTGTTTTGATCGTGATAGAGAAAAAAGTTTTTTTGTAGATCAGTGTTAATAGTCCTGTCGGTGCAGTGTACGTTTCATTCCCAGAAATAGCGGTGTTTTTACCCGATTGGGTACTGAGATCCGGGGTCGACCTAAACGACGGCTTTCTGACGATTTCCCCTCAGGTATCTCACCCCAATGGGGCCCCGCTCCAAACGGGACATCCTCGAAGCTCCCTAATGTTCTCCCATGAGTGACAGCACAGTTCCTACGAGATCGTAGACTGCATGCGTAATTGGAGACGAAAGGACAAGGAAGAGTGAGGAAAGATCGCATGCAGTCCGTGACCAGCTTCACAGGGTTTTGCTCCGCCCTTATTGACCGGGGGGACCAAGGAAAACCACCGATCAAAGCAGCCGGCCGCTAGAAGTCTCCTCCCGACAGTGACTGAATTCGACCTACTTGACAAGCGAGTGTCGAAAATCTAGCCCCCACCGTCGGGACTCCAACCTAGGAACCGCCCCGATCAGAGGCATTGGAGTGACATCAGTTGATGCTCTGAAGCACCTCTCCCGGTTTCTGCCTTAAGGAATCTTAAAATTCCAAGAGAGTGCTGCCAGGGCTTGCTAATTTCAGTGCGCTTCCATCGCAATTTTTCAACCTATCCAACTCTCCAGAGCGTCCCGGTCACATCCTGTGCTCACCTGGTGGCTTCGTGGTGAATCGGGATAGCGTGAGGACCAGCAGTGTGGTGAGAAGCAGCGCAGAAGCAGTGGCGACAGCTGGCGGCAGCAACGCCCTCACGGGGACGGACGCGCGCACGCTCGCTCCCTTCCCCGCCCCTGCCCCCGCCCCTACCCCCGACCCCGTCCCCGCCCCTGCCCCCGCCTCTACCCCTGCTCCCGCCCCTGCCCCCGCCCCTGCCCCCGCCGCTGCCACCGCGCCGCCTTCACGGTTCTCGCCCTCCGCCATCGCCCTGCAACAAAAGCACATAACATCTATCGTCTCCTATATTATTTCAGTAGTATACATACCTTTTACGGCTCTCACACGCAACCAATCTTCATCACCAAGAGGTCTCTTAACGAAAGATAGTTTCACGGAAACGTGACGAATTGCACTTTGACTTTAAAGATTTGAAGTATTTGTTTAGAAAACGTAGCTAAATAGTCATATCAAATGCAACCCGCAACACTCGGTCGTATTTTGAATCTATATCGTTAAATAACTCCTAAATGAAACATTTTAGGCCCTTAAAACATAAAATTTGTAGGATAAAGGCCTCAAAGAAACGTTCCTCACTTTGTAATCTACAGGATGATCTTGAACAGTCTATTTAGTTTTTGCTAGTTCGACACTTCTCGATTCATTCACTTTGTATGTGAAATTGGACTAATTAATTGATATTCTATGCGACTGAATTACCCGGGTGTACCTCTCTGCTCGGTAAGGCTAAATAAGAATAGTTTGCATTGACAAGTGTGTATTGTATTGTTATCAATTACAAGAAGACAGAACATGGGACGGAGGCTAAGAGGACCTTGAAGAAAAAGATACATTACTGGCTTAATATGGAAATGGAAAAATGAGGAAGAGGGTGGAGTTTAATATGTGAAAATTCTCGCATGGGTACACTAGAATATAAATAATAGGGAATGGAGGTATGCGCGCCGCACATTCACACGAATCTGATCTTAATTTGTGTTATTGATAATCGTAATTTTTCGAAAATTGTAAAAGTTCAAACTTTTTTCGGAGTCTTCCTACAACTAAAATTTTAAAGGTAAGATATTTTTCCTTTAATAAAATCTGCTTCTTCAGGATAGATTTTGAAATAAGATCATGTACAATTTCTCAAAAATTTGAGTCCTTTTTGCGTAGTTTTGCGAAAAAATATGGGCCAGAAAGTACATGCTATTTAATCACCTCTAGTTTTAAATTCAGTACCTCTACCGTGAAGTAATTTATGGCAGCATTGATGTTATCTAGAGTTATTGGTCAAAAACATTAGAGTAAGTTTATCTTGAAGTTTTAAAATATTAAGTGCTTTGAAGTGGTTTAAAACGTAATTCTAACGTAAATCTCAAATTATGTTTTATATTTTGAATTTTATTTTGTACTCAGAAATGATTTTACTGATAATTCATCATTTTGATAATGTGTTGGCAGTATAAAATGTTATTTCGATTTTTTTTTAATTCGTGACGTGGAGCGAACGTGGAACCTCAACGCTCACATATATTGCGATGGAAATGTTTTCTGATTTTGAACATTCTAACGTTAAATTTTATTCTAAACACAGCGATAAAACTGTTTCTAGTTTTAAGTTACTTGTTATTAGCTCATAAACAAATTGTTTTGCAAATTTAACGCCGAAACCAGCTGTTGCACGGCAAATATGAACAGAATATTTATTGCGTATTTGTTACATTTTCTATGTAGTTGCGCAAACGATATACCGTTATTTTTATCGGGTAGAGAGGAATATCATTATAAACAGTTCATCCTACTGAATATATTACGCATAAACAGTGTCATGTAGAACAATACTCCTCTCATTTTCTATCAAGAGCAGATTGTATTATTGAATGGTTGCATTCTGGAATTTTTCAAAACCCCGGTTAGAGCAGCAGACACAAACTTTCAATTCTTTTTGTTTAATAATTACCGCATCAATATCAAAACAACTACTCGGATAATACGAGTTGCTTGAACCGATCCTGAACTTCGGACCAAGAAGCGAGTCAACAATTGGCTTCTCCTTTCACCATTCACACACACACACACACACACACACACATCACCACGAAAACTGTCCCCTGATTCCGCTCTTTTTAAGAAGAAACAGATGAGGCTTGATGTAAGCGCCAATTATACCTGTTCTTCCTCCCGGAAAAATGCCTTCCTCTACCCATTTAAGGAGGCAAATTATTGACGTACAAAATAATGTATGTAATTGTGAAAAATAATATAAATTAAATTTAGAATCAAACAATAGTTTAGTGTAAACATTAGGTATCCAGCTCACCAGTATTCACGTTCAAATAATGAAATAAATCTTCTTGTTACAACACTAACAATTTCAATGTAATCAGTAGGTGTAATGTCTTTTTTGAGTAAGTTTCTTTTACAAGGCAGTGAATATTATTCATTATTTGTGGTAGCTTCGGAAATGTTATAGTATTTTAACAGCAAGAAAGAGAATAATTTGAATGTTGCATGGCGGTAACTAGGCAATGTATTAACACGCTGATATAATTTTGACAATTAACATTTGTTTACTTACAGAAACTTCTAATCATGGCAATGGAGCGTAATTATGTAGTTTTTACTTTCTCATATACGTACGTACATACGGATTAATATAGAGAAATATGTACGTGTATACGCAATAATATAGAGAAAGTTATATAATGTTGCGCGAAAAACGGGCGGATTTTCGGCAGAAAAAGTCGTTGTCGGGCACTGATACCAAAAACGTGGATAAATCCAGTTGCTAAATTAAGATTAAAAGATTCTCTAACACGTGGTCTAGTCAGAATCCCTGTTTTGTGGGTCCTTGATGCCGAAAAAGCAATTGAAAGCTAAGAGTCTGTCTGCCGTCCGTGAACACCACTAGCGCTTAACCGTGCGTAGAATTTTTTCAGAATTGGCTCTAGTTGAAGTTTTGAAATTTTGAAAAACATTCTTTAAAATTTGGGGTACTTTACATGAATCCTCCTGATCATTTCCAAAATTTTCTCATAACCGGCTCCAAATATTTTCTTTAAATTTCTTGAGAGACCAGAGTAAAGTACACTTCTAAAGGTGGCATAAGTCCTATTTTCAAGGTTAACTCTGAATATTCGAAAATTGCAAAAGTCTCAATTTTTTCTCAATCTATCTTCCTACAACTAAACTAAAGGTGCTGCAGAAAGGCACGGACTTTCTCATAGTAAAGTTTCTCAAAGTAAAGCCCGTACACACCAAGGAAATTAAAAAACATTTTCTGGGTGTGTACCGGTTTTACCGTGTTGTCCCATCCTCTTGCCAGATGTCATTTATCGCCGCCAAAAGTACTTTTTTGAAATTTTCTAAACCTTTCGGTTTACTATTAGTAGACCGGAATATCATATAATAGTATATTCTGCAACGAGCGTAGAATGATGGCTATTATTCACGAGTGGATGTTTCCGACGCGAGCGACGTAGGAGCGAGTGTGGGAATTTCCACGAGTGAATAATAGACATTCTACGCAAGTAGAAGACTATACTTTCTCTACGACTTTGATATAAGTAATCTTCATCACTATTACTGCTGGAAGAATCCATAATTATAAATCAATGTGAGCGTTTTAACCTTACAAAGTGGCCACTCGCATACTGTTTCGTGGTTCACCAGTCTTACGATAGTTGCGGAAGAGCACGCAGCGCCTCTGTAGGCGACTGCGAGAACCCTAAGTCGTTGTGTAATGAACTAGGACGAATGCGATTGGTCGACAGGTGTGTTAGAATAATATTCTCGCACGGTTTGTGGAATTGGCATGATTACTGCATGCGATAACATGGAGAAATGAATACATTCTGCTATAGTCGTAGAACATATTAGAAGAGTAAAACCTCGCCCTAAATAGCAATTTTCATTCAAAAATTTACAGCCGTTTTTAAGAAAGTGGCGTTTAAGCGTTACTGTAAGTGCAAAATTTGAAGCTCTTTTTTATTGAATTTTCGAAAAACTAAGTTGAAAGTCATTTGAAGCACTTTTACTCACAAATGTAATAATGTATACAAATGGATGGAAACGTGCATATTAATGACAGGAGATATTTAATAAAATTACATTTATGTAATTTTTGACAAAACAGAAGAATACATCAAAATGAACTTTACGTCATATTAAACAGTGCCATTCGTTACCACTATCCATTGCAAACGTTTAAAGAAAAATGTTGAGCCATATTTGCAAAAATGGCCTTTGAGCGTTTCTGAAAATTCGGAATTTTGAGCTCATTTTGATCTGTTTTTGAGAATCTTTATTTGACATTATTTAAAGCACATGCACATGTACGCACATAAATATAATAATGAGAAGCAATTTCCCCTAATGTAAGTATTATTGAAGTGGGAAAAAAGTAAAAAAATAATTTTTTTGTAATTTTTTGTAAAATACATATAGAATTGATCAATATGGTGTTTATGTCATCGCATAGTGTTTGTTTGACACTAGACCTACCAAAAATGTAAAGAAGTATTTTTGAGCCGTTTTTGACAAAATCTTATTTTTATTTTTTTAAATTGCAAATATTGCATGAACTATTGCTCGAAAACTTCTAAAATTGAAAAAAAAAATTTACATAACCTCAATGAAAGGACTACTAATAATACATACGAATAAATGGAAACGTGGATATTAATGGCGTGAGACATATTTAAAAAATTACATTTGTATAATTTTTGAAAAAAACAAAAGAACTCACTAAAGTGAACTTTACGACAAATTAAACAGTGAAATTAGCACTATCAATTGGAAATATTTTAAGAAACATTTGGTGCCATTTTTGAGAAAATGTCGTTTGAGCGTTTCGGAAAATGTGGAATTTTGAGCTCATTTTCACATTAAACTGTTAGTTTTCGGGAACTTTGTTTGACATTATTAAATGCACAAATATAAATATAAAAATGAGAATAAATCGCCTATAATTTAAATATTACCGTCGTGAGAGACAAGTAAAAAAATTAAAATTTTGTAATTTTGGAAAAAAAAAGGATCGAGTAATATGTCATTTATGTCTTCTTGTAGACTACATTTAGCACTATCTCTACCAAACGTATAAGGAAAAAATTTGGAGCCGTTTTTGCAAAATTCTTCTTTTTGCTATTTTTTAAAATAGCAAATATTGCTAAGCACTATTGCACGATACCTAAATTTTTCAAAAAATGTACTTGACATTAATGAAAGCACTAATTATGAACAAATTTAATTTGGACAACAAATTTAATATGAAGGAAAAATCTCTGTCTTCAATTTGGTAGTTTTAGGAAGACGACAGAAATAATTGAAACTTTTGCAATTTTCGAAAATTCAGAGATAATGGCGAAAATGGGACCTACGACACCTTCATAAGTTTACTTTACTCTATTCTTACAAGAAATTTAAAGAAAAATTTGGTGCTGTTTTCGAGAAAATTCTGAAAATATCGGGGGCGGGGGATATAAAGTACCATCAAATTGTGAAGAATGGTTCTCAAAATCTCAAAGCTTTGATTCGAGCCAGATGGACAGGGACTTCAATTTGGAATAGATTTTATGCATGGTTTACCCGCTGGTGGTGTTCACTCACGGGCGGACGAACAGACGGACGGACAGACCGACGTTTTGAAAAAAATCATACGGAGTATGCCGTCTAGTCCGTCCGGTCTGAGTTGGTACGTCAGAGTGTCTGCTTGGTGTAGCCTAATGAGCACGGTGAGGTAACATGGAAAATCTGAGTTCGAGTTTTGGTGCGAAAAAAATGTGCGAGTTGAAAACCCTTTTCTAAGTTCATTTAGTAGTATTATATTGCTTGACAGTGCAAATAATGCCAGAAAGATTGTGCTGGTGTAGCGGCACTAGTGAATACCTGAACTGTAACGAAGACGCTTCAATACCAATCTTCTTCCTGGAATATAAGTTATGGAAGACTCTGTTAATAAAAACAATAAAACGTTCAGTTACTTTCATTACCGTCGTTACATTAAAAGAAATGAAATTGAAATGAAGTGAACGGCGGTGGTACCATAGCAGTGGCATACATGATTCTCGGAATCCTCCACCCTGTCTATTTTCTCTAAGACAAACTATGTAGTATTTCATACGTTTGTCCCCGATGGAAATTCGGTGTACTATATTCTTACAATTTTCTTGAAAATGTCCCTTGAAAGGGGTAAATTAAGAAAATTTCTCTTAATGAGTGCCAGTAATCAGAAAATTGGGTGGATTGGTAACAAGGGGACAATTTTCAATACTTGGGATTCAGTGTCTGATCCAAAAAGTGTCATTGAGAGAGGTGGTCATTTAACAGGGATGGTCTTTCAGAGAATTGATTGATTGATTTTTTTCGTGTTTCCGGGCGCGTGAACTACTTCGGTCATTAGTCCCGTTAGTGCATGTTTTTTTCTCGGGAGATGGCGGTGATCTTCTTCCGCTGGATGGCGAGGTCAAGGAAGAGGAAGAACAGATCGCGCGCGGTCCGTGGCCCTTTTGGTAGGGTACTGCTTCGGCATTCGCCTGGTGTTGATCGGAGAAACCACGGAAAACCACCGATCAGAGCAGCCGGCCGCTAGAATTCTCCTCCAGACAGCGACTGAATTCGACCTAGCTGAAAAGCTAGTGTCGAAAATCCTGCCGCCGTCAAGACTCGAACCTAGGACCTAGTCAGAGACGCGGCAGTGACATCAGTTGATTCACTGAGCTACTGCCACCGGTTCTTTCAGAGAAGCTTCACTATATATTGGTACATGAAAATCCATCCCCAATGCACAGTTACTCCAGCTTGCAAGGGAATTAAGAGTTACTTTCAAACCTCGTGTTGATAAAACGTTTCTTTAGCCGTAGTAAAAAACTAGTGGTAACCATTTCTCTTGACATGTTTCAAATAAATAAATGAAACACATATTTCAATAAGGCAAATTTTATTCACATAAGCAATTTTGTCTCCGCTGCCTTCGACAACATGAAAGACAGTAACAAATAAGGTAAACAAGTAGGCAGTACGATATCCTTGTTACAGTTACCGATGTCTCAGTCTACATACTGATGATCATTTCTCATAATTAAACAGTGAAAAATGTTTTTCAATCTGCGTAGTATGCATAGTCACTTTACAGTTAGAAGAAAACACTTATAGGATCTTAAAAATAGCAATGGACACATGAAAAAATAATTCCTTACGAGTGTAAAATAAATCATTAAGGGTACAATAAATTTAGAATGACACAATTATTTCAAAAAACAAAACTGAAATATTAGTTTGGGTTTAATTTTAATGAATAATGTTTGTTTAAGCGTACGTCTTACAAATGTAGAAAACACTAAAAAACATGAGTGAATCATTATTTTGTTATGTGCTTACTTCTATAGATGATTCTTAACAGCTAGAAATGACTTTGACAAGCATTACGTTAAAAGATTGTTTTCAGAATAAAGTGGGACAACAGTTTGGTATATCGTTCTTAAATCACAATACACTAGTTATGAATAGTCACTAATTATTAATTTTCAAAAGAAAATTAGTTGAAGAATATTCGTATCATTTAAACACAGTTTTTTATTGTAATTGGTCAAAAATACTTCTTATGTTGGTGCTACAAAACGAGGCGTGTCTTGGCCTGCTCAACAATCTTCTGCCACTCCTTCCTGTCTTGAACCATCTTTTTCCAATTCTTCATTTTCATTCTGCGTAGGTCTTTCACAGCCTCATCTTTTCATTTTGTTTTTGGTCTGCATTTACACCTCGAAGCTATTGATTTCTACAAAGTTATTTTCTTAGTGATTCTATCTGGGTCCATCCTTTCTAGTTGTCCGGATCCATGCTATTCTTCTAGACTTCATTTCTCTGACTATATTTTTTTATTTGATCAGTACTGACAATTCATCACTTGTTTTCAATCTCCAGATATCATCAAGTCTCGTAGAACAATAGATTTTCCTCAAGATCCTTTTGTCAAATATACTTGATTTTTGTAGACTCTGTTGCTCCAGTAACCAAGTTTCCCACCCATAAGTCACTATTGGCTTTATAACAGTATTGTATAGTTTCAATTTTTAATCTTGTGATAGGAAAAGGTCAAAGAGAGTTTTACTTGCATAAAATGCCTTATTTCCCGCCACAATACGTTCTTTTATTTCTTCATCGCATTGTTAGTATTGACAACTGATCCAAGGTGAGTCCAAATTTTCAAATTTCCAAGTCATCCAGAATAACTTTTGATTTCTCAAACTTCCTTCGGGAAACTTTCATGTACTTTGTTGCAGAGGCATTTATAAGTAAGCCTGATTCGTTAGAATCAGCCTTGATCTAATGGAATGTTGGAACCAACGCCTGCATCGATCTCGTCAAAATTAATACATCGTCAGCATACGCACACATCTTCTTCGTTCTATTAGAGACATTACCACGAACTTATAGTTTTTCAGTATTTCATATATTACGATTTCATAAATTAGTAATAATTGTGTGACAGGATAGTCACACAATACGAAAGAAAGGGAGCCTGGGAAAACTAAAGCAAGTTGCCTTGAGCAAGGAAGAACACAGTAGTATGCACTCAAAAGTATTGTTGCCGGCAGGAGACAGCGCTGCGCTCTAGCGGCCGGTGTGGACGCGCTAGATTCGTCCCCGCTGCACGTAGTCCCACAGTTTGTAGATATCTTCCTGCACAAAAGATAAACAAAAATATTTCTTCAGAAGAACAACACTAGAAAAGAACTAGAAGTCAAAGCATATTTAAAGAGCATCAGTAGGCATATGTAAGTATCATGTTACATGTTGTAGACACGCGTTCTGTGCAGCTCTCCAGTGATTTCCACAGCGATGGACATTTCTGGAATGACTGCAGACAAAAAACAACTCACTGATGCAGCCGATAATTCCAACACTACTCCTGGTGGGGAACTGACAATTTGTTTTCGGATCTGGCCAGAAGATGCTAAGAAATGTCCATAAACGTGTTTTTACTTGTTTTAGCTCTGTCATCTTGGCGAGTCTGCTGGGTATTAAACCAACGCCTCCCAAACAGATCTTTATAGATGGCGTTGATTAAACCCTAACACTCACAGGGAATTGGCAGGGAACCTTGGGAATAGAGATTGGTGGACGGGGGCGGGTCGTAACTTGGCCTGCACACGAGTTTTTTAACAAAAAAGGTTTGATTTTAGAACCTCAAATGGAACATAGTGAAAATATTTTTTTAAAGTATACAAGTAACAAATACATAAATTGATAGTGATAAAATAGTGTCTCTTATGATGGATGATATACATTTCAAATCAAGACGGGCAAAATATTTTGACAAAAAAGTAGAACTGATAGGATTTCATGTATTGTGCGATGTAAGTGACATTAACAGTTTAATAGAAAGTGTATGCAGCTTGTTTCGCCTGAAAAAGAACTTATATTTATGTACAATATTCCAGCTGGAGAAAGTAGACCTCTTTTCTTCTTATTTGATTGTGTAACTTATTATATTTTTCGTCTGGTAACCACAATTTTACTTCGCATTTAAATTGGTATGCCGTCTTAGGTGGCCATTTTCAATGAATGCTCAGGCCTTGTAGTGTCTAGGTGGATTGATAATTCCCGGAGACTCGGTACTCCTCGACAAAACTATCCATACGAGAAGTCTGAACAATTTCTTTTAGCTATTCCTATAATATATTTTCCACAGAAGAGGGAACCAAACCACGGTCTCCAAAAGACAGGGATATGGAAAGTAACGAATGTCATGTAGAAATCCCGTTTCAGGCTTTCACACGCAATCAATGTTTATAAAGGTGACATAATTTCACGAAGACGTGACGAATTTCACATTGACTTTAAAATATGAAGGATTTGTTGAAAAAACAACCGGTTCAAAATATCCATGCCAAAAGCATTCCGTAACTCACGGGGCAGCATTGTTAAAATGTATGTAGTTTAGAAGCTCTTAAACGAAGCGTTCTAGAGCCTTAAAACCTAGACACATTCTTCACACCGAAATCTATAGGATTTATTGGATATTCTATTACCTTTTTGCTGGTCCGGCGCTTCTCGATACTACGCCACCAGTTCAGAGGTGTGCAGAATATGACACTGGAAGTAAAATTAAAATAAACGCTATGCAGTATTTAAATAACTGCGAGTGTGCGAGTGTGTGGATCCGTCACTCACGATTAAGCCGCTTTCCGTGCATCAGCCGAGGCAAAAAAGGTGTCATTCACGGACTCCTGGTGGGGATCTGACAATTTGTTTTCGAATCTGGCCAGAAGATGCTAAGAAATGTCCATAAACGTATTTTTGCATGTTTTACCTCTGTGATCTTAGCGAGTCTGCTGGGACCCAAGCCTCAAACAGATCTTTTAGATGGCGTTGATTAAACCCTAGCACTCACAGGGAATTGGCAGGGAACCTTGGGAATGGAGATTGGTGGACGGGGGCGGGTCGTAACTTGTGGTTGGAAGTTGGTGTGGGGCGGGTGGAAAGGAGATTGGTGGACGAGGGCAGATCATACTTGTGATGGAGATGATGGGCGGCGGCAGGTCTTACCTTGGCACGAAGATTGGCTGAGTGGAGGCGGGTCTAACCTTGACATGGAGATTGGGTTTTTGATTGATTGATTTTTCGTGTTTCCGGGCGCGTCAACTGCTCCGGTCATTAGTCCCGTTAGTGGACGCATTTTTTCCTCGGAGATGGCGGTGATCTTCCCCCGCTGGGTGGCGAGATCCGGCGCCGACCTCCCGTCAGCTAGAGGTGTTTCCCCCTAACCAGGACTCTCCCAACAGCGGGGCACCGCCCCAACCGGGACAAGCTCTAGTTCGCGACCGGTCTCCCGGGATATGTGGTAGTGTAGTGCATGTTAGTGCAAGTGTGTGTGTAAGGGGAGAGGTTAGGACAAGGAATAGGAAGAACAGATCGCGCGCGGTCCGTGGCCCGTTTGATAGGGCACTGCTCCGGCATTCGCCTGGTGGTGATCAGAGAAACCACGGAAAACTACCGATCAGAGCAGTCGGCCTCTAGAATTCTCCTCCCGACAGCGACTGAATTCGTCCTAGCAAAAAAGCTAGTGTCGAAACTCCTGCCGCCGTCAGGACTCGAACCTAGACTTCCCGGTCAGAAGCGCTGCAATGACATCAGTTGATGCACTCAGCTACGCTCCCGGTGGAGATTGGGGCATCTTAACCTTTGAATGGAGATTGGTGGGGGTCTGATGAAAAAGGGGGGGAAAGTGGTGGAAGGGGGGGGGCCATCCCTGTGCTTGGAGATTGTGTAAGGCGGGGTGGGGCGTACCTTGACCATGTCGTACGAGCCGAAGAAGAAGTAGGGCAGCGGGACGGCGCCTGGGGCCGCGTCCAACAGCTCCTCCACCTGGTCCGGCTTCAGCGCTAGCTCTCCCAGCGGCGTGTGCGACAGGTTGACGCGCGCCGCCAGCGTTCCCGTCACGTGCACGTCGTCGATCCAGAAGAAGGGCATGCGCTGCGCCTCGCGGTACAGCAGGAACACGGCGTCGGGCGAGTAAAGCACCACCCAGCCCGCGCAGTACTGTGGATACAGCACGCCCGGGGTACTCCTTCGGCGACACGCGCCACCTGTGGGAAAGGCAAGCGCCTTACGTTAGAGGTGTTCATTACTCACTGCTACTACTACAACTACAATAACATCTCCAGTACTATTACTTCCAGCACCACCACCACCAATACTATCTCCACTACCAGTACCACTATTACCACTGCCAACAGTCCCCCATACCACTACTTCACCATCACCAACAATACCCCACTAGTTCACCATACCTCCACCACTAACATCACCACCACTCCATCAGCGACACGTGCCTCTTCTGAAACAGGCAGGCGCCTGACGTTAGAGGTGTTCATTACTCACCACTACTACAACTACAAATAACATCTCCAGTACTATTACTTCCAGCAGCATCACCACCAATACTATCTCCACTACTAGTACCACTTCCCCAACCGTATTACCACTACTGTCACCATAACCAACACTACTCCCACTTCGTTCACCAGTACCTCCACCACTAACATCACCACCACTCCATCAGCGACACGTGCCTCTTCTGAAACAGGCAGGCGCCTGACGTTAGAGGTGTTCATTACTCACTACTACTACCACTACAAATAACATCTCCAGTACTATTACTTCCAGCAGCATCACCACCAATACTATCTCCACTACTAGTACCACTATTACCACAGCCAACCAGTATTACCACTACTGTCACCATAACCAACACTACTCCCACTTCGTTCACCAGTACCTCCACCACTAACATCACCACCACTCCATCAGCGACACGTGCCTCTTCTGAAACAGGCAGGCGCCTGACGTTAGAGGTGTTCATTACTCACTACTACTACCACTACAAATAACATCTTGAGGACTGTTACTTCCAGCAGCACCACCTCCAATACTATCTTCACTACTAGTACCACTATTACCACAGCCAACAGTCACCATCACCTCCACCAGTATTACCACTATTGTCACCATAACCAACACTACTCCCACTTCGTTCACCAGTACCTCCACCACTAACATTACCACCACTCCATCAGCAACACGTGCCTCCTCTTAAACATGCAGGCGCCTTACGTTAGAAGTGTACAATACTCACCTCTATTACGACGACTACAAATAGCATCTGCCAACGAGAATCGCCACAAATACTCCTTCACAACTACTACCCTTCTATCACCATCACCAACACTACTATTACGACAGTTGCTCACCTCTTCCATTATTTCGAGATTATTAAATGTTCAAATGCATGTAATATGTTTCAAAGCTTTAATATAAAATTTTAAACACGCTATTAACTTAAATTTCTGAATAAACCTGCATTTCTTCGAAATTATCTTGGAGAGTTTCGATCCGTGGACATCGTAATTGGCATTTGCTCCGGGGATAGCCCACTACTGTACACAGAGCCACCCATGATATGAAGTGAAATTTTTCCAGGACACAAGTCTTTTACTTCTTTTCAAAGTAGTTGACTTCTCTTTGTGAATGCGTGCTTTAGAACTGCTCAACTTCGCAATATAGATCCGTCTATCAACGTCCGTTCATCTGTTTACGAGGGATCGTCATTAGGCACAATTTCGACAAACTCCGATGATGCCTCGGTCATCTACAGTAAGTTAGAAGGACGAAACTCTCACGCAAAGCAATATGTATGCAAGCACAAGCTCCACTTTATGGATCTGCTTGCTCTTTACTCTTGAATTATCATCACGGACGCCTAGAAGTGGCGTCAGGTGGGGGCAACTACATATGGGAACAAAGAGCTGTTCGCTCTTTAACCTCGACTTGGTACCAGGGACGCCCAGAATGGGTCCCCCCAAAAAAAGTTTTCCGTATAATATTCCCTGGTGATAAGTCAAGGGGAGACGAAGCTAGAGGAACAAAATGTATCCTCATTTTCCTTACCAGTAGTAATTAATATTCTATGGACGGAAAATATTACGAGATGGCTTCTAATGTCGCCTTGGCGAGGCGAGGCTCCTAATGTCCCCTTGGCTAGCATTTGGAACGAGTAATGTAACATTTCTGCCCGTGTCGTGACAAGTTATATTTCATAATATTTCTCATTTTTTCCCCTTCATTGTAATTTTGTATTGCAATACTTCACAAACTTGAAGTGTCAATGAAGAATTGAACACGACCAGAGCCCCCTAGAATATTGGTACCTGTAAAACAATTGCAGTACTATGAACATTTTAAAATGGAATTGAAAGATAAACAACTTCCTGAGCGATAATAATAATAATAATAATAATAATAATAATAATAATAATAAGTAAATTGTCTTTATTTGTCAGTATATCAATTAATATATAATAGTTATATATAATGAAGCAATTCAACAATTAATGTCTTGGAAATCGGAAGAAAGATATAGAACAGAATGTGAGCACGTTTGTAAAATCATATTAATATAGTTAATGATGATATAACGTCGTTTACTTAATAATCGCAAACTTTTCTTGATCGATGGCTTGAAGAAATGCGAGTAGTGAGGGAGTATTAATTACGAAAAAGACCACTAGATTTAATGAAGCAATGCAAATCCCTCAAGTATCAGTCATGCCTTTCCAATATTCTCATTAATTTGCTTTCCAGCCTTTTCAGGAGTTCGAGGTACAGTGTCTCATGTATGATCTGGATCTGCTTCGGCCATTACTTTAACTTTTTGGAGATATACACGTACAGGAGTTCTAGTCTTCAACAGCAAATTATTACGTGTCAATGAAGGTGTTTTTGTTGTCATCAAATATCACTAGGTGCGTTTACCTTCAACTGTTTATTGTGCCATGGAATGGGAAGGTAGGCCAACGGTCAAGAAAAGTTTATTAGACTTGGTATATAAGTGGTTTCTACTACGGTTATACGACGTAATGTATTTTGCAACTAATAAACGTATTTTTTACATTCTAAGAAGGTGAATGCGCTTCTCTATATTCAAAACATTCCATGTTCAAATCCAAGATATTGGTTCAATGTAATATATACTTATCCAAGTGTTATAAGTTGATGGTGGTTTTTAAGAAAAAGTCGGTTGGATATCAGCCAAAACAATCGAAAACACAAGACACACAGTCAATCGTTTTATGAAGGAGGCACGTAATGATTTTCATCTTTTCACAAAGGTAGTTGCCATGCTTGGAATTGTTGGTGATTGCCGACGAGAGGTATTGTATTGCATGTCAGTGATATAGAAGATGTAGGTACACGGGACCTGCATCTTCTACATCGTTTTGACCATGTATTTATAAAAGAACAGACGCGTTAGTATAAAATGTACAAGTTTATAAGTTGGTCTGGGATTTCATTGCAGAACACAGGGCCGTAAATTCCCCAATATCCTCCCAATTTCCGACCTGCTTTGAGGAATGCAAAAATAGAAATTTGATATAGTATGAACTAATTTACCAGCATTACAATACTTTCTATACCGCAGCATCTCAAGCGTCTCGTATATTATTTATTTCATTAGTATAGACAAGTTTTGCGGCTCTCAAACGCCACCAATCTAAAAATGAGGTATCTAAAGAAAGAGAATTTACGAAGACGTGACGAATGTCACTTTGACTTTAATATATGGAAGATTTGTTGAAAAAAAAACTCATCTAAATATTCATGTCAAATACAGCCAGCAACATTCGGGCTCCGTAGTTGTCCGTCCGTTCTCCTAAAGAAAGCGTTCTATGGTCTTAAAACCTGAAATTTTGAGGCAAAGGTCTCAAAGCGTAAGTGATTCAATGATGTTTCCGGGCTCGTCGTCTCGGGTCAGTCAAGTATTTTAGTGTAGTGCACGTACTCATAATGCGAGATGGCGTTGATTCCATGATCGTATATTTGGCATACCACCTTATCAGAAATCAAAATATCAATATTCCAGAATTTTGTACTAATTTTTAACTAATTTATATCCAAATTAATAATTTTGAACCGATACACATCAAAATTAAAAATGAATAAGAGTGGGTGCACTAACTTAATGTTAAGTTAGCATTCCCACACAACAAAAACATATAAAATAAAGACACTACAAATACAATTGATGTTTTGAATCGGCTCAAATTTTTAATTTGGGTATAAATTAGTTCAATATTAGTACAAAATTCTGGAATTTTCTTTTTTGATTTCTAATAAGTGGGTATGCCGGTCCCTGGCCCGCTTGTTAGGGTACTGCTCCGGCAATAATCTGGTAATAACTGGAGAACCCACGGAAAACTACCCATCAGGACAGCTTGCCGCTGGATTTCTCTTACAGACAGCAGAAGCTGAATTCTACCCAGCTTAGTAGCTAGTGTCAAAACTCCGGACACCGTCCGCACTCGAGCCCTGAGACTTCCCGTTCAGAGGCGCTGGAGAGACAACGGTCATTCCGTCCCCAAATGGACTCAGATTGTGTGCGCGTGGGTTATCTGATGAACTCACTTGGAGCGCCAGGAGCGCTTGATGTAGCTGTCTGATATGGGATCGCAGAGAATGAGGCGGCGGGCGCCCCACGGGGACAGCTCGGCAGCCAGGAAGCGTAGCAGCACAGGAGAGTTGACGAAGACGTCGTCGTCCGTCTTGAGCACGTAGTGTGCGCCGGGGCAGCGGTACGCCGTCCACTTGAGCGTCATCACGTGCTTGTACGTCATGTTGCCGTACGTGTCGCGGAAGGAGCCCTGCGGCACACCACCAAACAGTCACTCTCTGGTAATAGCATTTGGATAGCCTTTCAAGAAACGAAGTTACAATTTTATCTTTGTATTTTATTTTATTTTAATATTTGTATTCATTTTTCTATCTCTTTGAAATGATCGCCATGAACTTTTTTTGTTTGATCTTCTCAACTAGTGTCCTTTTTACTATGTACTTTTTAATAACATATTATATTGTTAAGAGAAAAGGCGTTTATTTGTCACACTATATTCCTAGTTTTGAGTAGTTTTCGAATTTGTTAGTAGTTATTTCTATTAGGATTTTTTTAAATTGTCATAAGTCATTACTTCATAATAGATATTTTTATTTCATGCTAATAATTAGAGCATATAAGAATATAATATTATCTAAAATCATCTTAACCCTATGCACCAGCATTGAAATAATATTTTAACAATATTATGTATTTACTGTAATATTACGCTGGAAGGATAAAAAATGCATTTATAAATTTTTTAATCAATATTCAATGTACAACAAAATGTTGCGTTTACGCAACTTTGGGACCTTTGAGTACATCAATTCATCTTGACATCAGACGTCTAAAAGCAGCTTATTTGGAGATAAATATTGCATTTTTTTCATTTGTAAATTGTAGTGCTTTTGCACAATCTGGACCTCATTATGCCTTTGGTTTCTGTAGTATCCAATCAAAGGCAAGAATTCATAAAACGATTTTATTTAATGACCTGGTACAATAGCCGAAGTTCCGTATCACCAGTAGAGTGTACCAAAAGCGAAGCCGTGTCACCGCTGTCCAGAAGAAGTCCCAAAAGCAGCCGAGTCGTCGAATATCCACAAGAGAGTTTCAGTTGCATTGCACAGGTCGTCGTCGTAGCCGATCACCACTCTTCACTCCTCAAGTCACTCGCTAGAACCCAGTCGCTAACACCGTCGCTCGCTATCTGTCCTGGCGTCGGGTCGGAGCCCTCTTATAGCCCGAGAGGCTAGTGGCCCGCCGACTAGCTGCGGAGTAGGGGCGGTGGTGAATCCCTACCCGCTTGCTCGGGCGTGGCGGCCGCGCGCGGACAGCCCAGGCCGGCCCGCAACGGTCGCCTTCCTCTCCCGCCGGGGGCGGTAACGCCCCGCTGACGTCGCTCGGCGGCGGCTCTTTCAAATGCGCGCGGGCGGTCACGACACTTTCTCCCTTTATAATCACAATCATCATGATTGATTGATGATTCCGGGTTCGTAAATGTTGGGCATGTTTTTTAGAGAGGGATGTGGTGGTGATTCTCCCCTGTTCCTGTTGGATGGCGAGATCCGAAGCCGACCTATCTGTCGGCTTGCGGGTTTTTCCCCAAGCAGGTATCCCAACAAGTGGGTCATCGCCTCTGCCAGGCCTAGCTGTGAGCTCTCGACCTGTCACCCGTCAAGTGTGGCAGTGTAGTAAAAGTGCGTGCAAGTAAAAGGTGTGAGTAGGACAAGAATGAGAAAGGAATGATCGCGGTCCGTGGCTGTTAGTTGGGGTACTGCTCCGGCATTTGCCTAGTACTGATCGGAGAAACCAAGGAAAATCACCGATGAGGGCAGCCGTCCGCAAGAATTTTTCTCCTGATGGCGGTTGAACTCGACCTAGCTATGTAGCTAGTGTCAAGAAACCTGCCATTGTGGGGACTAGAACACTAGGACCTCACGGTCAGAGGCACTGCAGTGACAAATATATGCCCTGATCCACCTCTGTCGGTATCCGTACATCATCATAACGTACTTTTTTAAATCGGGAAGTGTTTGTGGGTCGACCAAAAAGGGATTTCCCAGTCTCCTGTGTATTTATTGACTAATTATTGCATTCACTTCCTTTTGCAGTCTTCCGATTTCATTAGAGTCGTGGCTAAGTAAGAGCAAAGTCGTGGCTAAGTAAGAGTTCACTCAAAATTTTAGACACAATGTTCGTTTCCGAAACTTCTTCCTATGAAATTCTTAAAATAATCGGTAAACTAAAAAATAAATATTCGTCCGGTTTAGATGAATTCCCGGATTCTTTGTTAAAGACTTGTGCGTATGCCATTATACATCCGTTAACTCACATATTTAATGCATCTTTATGCACTGGAACGTTTCCAGATATTTTCAAAACAGCTAAAATTAGGCCGCTTTTCAAAAAAGGCAACAAAAATGAAATTCAAAATTATCGGCCCATTTCTCTTCTATCAGTTTTTTCAAAAGTATTAGAGAGACTTTTTTACGTACGAATGGAAACCTTTCTCACTAAACACGACGCGCTTTCAGATTGCCAACATGGATTTAGAAAATCAAAATCAACGGAAACAGCTATATTTTCTTTTCTTAAAGATGTCGCCTCATCATTAGATCAAAACGAGGCACCTATTGGATTATTTTTAGATCTTTCAAAAGCTTTTGACGTCATTGATCATGACATTTTACTTTCCAAATTACCTTCATATGGAATTCGTGGTATTGCTCTAGATTGGTTATGTTCGTACCTTAAACAACGATCTCAGAGAGTTGAAATACCTTACTGGAATGATGGAACATTACGTACGCACCTTTCCGACTCTTTGCCCGTTGCATGTGGAGTTCCTCAAGGATCGATTTTAGGCCCTATTCTGTTCCTACTTTATGTAAACGATATGCCCTCGACGATTCAAAACGGAAGAACAGTTCTCTTTGCAGATGATACGAACATCCTTTGCAATAAAGAAACCGTAAATAGTACAATATCAGATGTTTCCAATTGGTTCCGAAATAACAAATTAATAGTAAACGAAAAGAAAACGGTTTTAATGCAGTTTCCATTTCAAATAAACAATTCTGTGCTCCATTGAAAATGAACAGTGTACCATTGACTGATGTAAAGGCAACAAAATTTTTAGGTCTCTCAATTCAGTCAAACCTTAAATGGAACGTCCATTTAAATGAATTGAACACAAAATTAAGTTCTTTATGCTACGCGTTAAGAATTCTTGCAAATTCAGTCAGCCTTCATACTGCTCGTTGTGTATACTTCGCGAATGTTCATTCCCGCCTGAGATATGGCATAATATTCTGGGGAAATACATCTTATAGCTCCCAGACTTTTAGATTACAAAAACGAATTGTACGAATAATAACCAAATCCACCCACGTGATTCATGTAAGCCTCTCTTCATTAATCTAGGAATTCTACCATTACCGTGTCTTTTTATTTACGAATCAGTGGTTTTGTAAAAATGACTTGCTCAAGGGCGGGAATATTTTTCAGAAAATGCCGAAGTCTATTACTATAACACTCGACGTAGAAATCATATTCATCAGGGGGCAGTATCAACAGCTCATTACAAAAAATTCACATACAATACATGTACATTATTTTACAACACTTTGCCAGATGACATTAAACGATTAAATTCAATAGAAAAGTTTAAATCCCAAGTGAAATCGTTTCTGCTGCATAACTGTTTCTATACAATTAGAGACTATACTGAGCATAACAAGAAAAGTAACATTAATTTTAACAATGATACATAATGCATTATTTACCATTTGGACTGTATAAATGAGTATAAACAACCTGTAACAACTATTGTACTACAGCTTCCGGGTCAAATGACCCACATCTCGATCAGGTTTTTCGTCCAGTTTCCCTGATCCATTGAGCAAATGCTGAGATGGCCCCTTGTTTTGCTTCTGGACATAAATGTAACTTCATTTTCTGTGCACGTCTTCTAGAATTCAGTGGGAAATACAATTATTCAAATAATCGTTTCCATGTTGTCGCGGCAGGAAGTAATAAGAGCCAAAATTTATTGCTTATTTATCTTTGACAATAGATTTTATTACATGGGAGATTTTTTGTTTTTTTTTCTCCCATTCAAAATTTATTGCTTATTTATCTTTGAAAATAGATTTTATTACATGGGAGTTTTTTTGTTTTTTTTTCTCCCTTTCAAAATTTCAAAATTCAAAATTTATTGCTTGTTTATCCTTGAACATAGATTTTATTGCATGGGAGTTTTTTCTCCTTTCAAAAATTCAAAATTTAAGTAGTATATGAGTAAGTGTAGGGATCACAGAATTTTGAAAATGTGCACACAATTCACTTTTCCCCATAGCACGTCATACGCAGTTTTTAACTGTTTTTCTGACGTAAAATAAATAAATAAATAAATAAATAAAAGCAAAATTAAAGTTGTAACATCTTCTCTTCATTTGCAATATTGTATATTTTCCCGTTCCCGAAATAAGCAGAAGTTTTGTAGAGGATAAATAATTACGCTTGAAGCATTGTTTATACAATGATGCAACAATGCTATCTCTAAGATGAGATAATTATATCAGAAACGGAAATATGAAACAGTCGTTACATGTCTATTTTTCAACGATTACATTCCAGTTGCATTTGTTCTATCATGTTCATACTATATACTCACTAATCTCAACGTTGCGTAAACGCAACATTATTATAAATTATCAGTAATAAGCTATGTAAGGACTTATCTACATAATAAATATTCTGAAACGATAAAGCAAGCAAGTTTGTAGAGTAATTTACAGAAAAAACTAGTATTCTGTAATAATTAAATTCAAAACTGAGAACTTTGGTAGTACAAACCATTACATTATCTCCAACTTTCAAAATTCAACGAAGACAATTTTACATTCGGATATGAATGAGAAGTGCAAAAGTTGATCAAATAGCATTGTTGTGTCTTAGTGCAATAGTGATACAGAACAAATTTATATTCAATCATTTTTCTTAAAAAAATATTGTAACGAATGTTGCGTCATCTGCCGGCGGCCACCACGAGCTAACTGTATGCGCGGATTGCGTCATCGGCCGGCGGCCCTCGAACTAGCTAGTCCCAGAGTGTTCTGGCGCTAATCGCAATGTCCAGAAAATTCTCAACGGCACCCGCCGAGTATAAATACGCGGCGGCCGGCGATCGCGAGTCAGTTTTAAGTCTGAAGTAGAAGCTGAGCTGTGAAGTGTGTGCATTGCGGTGCAGTAATTGTGCTCAGTGACGTGAACCTTGGTCAGTGCATCGAACTGTGGTCAGAGCAGTGGAATGGGGCCAGTCATCGAACTGTGGTCAGTGAAGTGGACTGCGGCCAGTGCATCGAACTGTAGTCAGTGCTTAGGACAGTGCGACAGTAAGAGAAGTGAACAGTGTAAATAAATAATCAAGAGAAGTGTAGTGAAATAAATAATCTAGAGAAGTGTGACGTATAGAGAATAATCAAGTTCAGTGATTGTGTTAAAAAACAAAATAAACGTTGTTGTTAAAATAATACCAGAGTATTCACCACCTATAATCGTAACAATATTTATATTAAATATTGCGTTAAGCGCAACGTTGGGACTTTATGAGTTAAGGGAACTTAAACCAAGGATTGTAACGTCGGGTGAGAAAAAGTGTTAAATTGTTCTGGTTTCAATATATTGAATTTTTCTCCCTCATATCGTCCCCGATCCTCAGAGCGGGTCAGATTTGAAAAAAAAAATGATCACTGCAAAGATTCATAATTTGGATTTGGAAAGTATCAAACCGAGCCACCGACAGGTTGAAATTTAAACATGATTAGACCTTGCAAAATCCTTTCGTGTGTATTGCTAATGTGATTCGCGCTAATCGTGCTTTTTGGGTCTTTGACCGCAACGCCCGGTGGATGAGGGTGCCAATTTTGTGATATGCGAAGACTCCATTGTCAATGAATGAGTCTTCAGTGTTTGGTAATCCCAAAACTCAAAGGATACACATTTTCGTCCCAGTAAAATGGAAAATAAGATTGATATGTTTAAAGTTTAAAAAATACAAATTTCTGTATTAAATCCAGCTTATATTTCAACACAAGTGGATATTATTAAACTAATCAGCATCAATTTTGAACTAGAGATGTGAGAGTGAGGAGTTAAAAATAATTTTCTTTTTTAATGGCCACAGTAAAGAGCATGTATATAAAAAAAATTACAAATGACGTTACATAATATCATTTATGAACGTCATGAAATAAGACATACTATAAAACGAAACTACCAAAATGTAACGCAAAAATTATTTTACAAGTACCTAACACATTTTTCAACAATTACATTACTTCCATGTATCATGAAAACTATAACAGATCAACTTAATCATCTTACAGAAAGCAATCTGTAAATAAAAAAAGCTGTGCAGATCCCAACCGCGATAGCAGAGAATTTAACAAGGGCAAGAATTTAAGGCCTGCGCATATGCCTGTAAAGAACCCAGGTAAAGAAGCTGAATAAGATTTTCACAGGATCTCCGCTTCGTAGCACACGAGTTTACGGCACGAAAGCACAGAGGAGACAAAGTGACCTGCCCCCCTCCTTCCGCCAGGGCAACGAAAGGGAGAGCGAAGCAACTGCTTAAGTCCTTCCCGATAGCTCCAGCGCTGCCCGAGAGCCAGGGGCGGAAGCGCATACGGAGGCGGAGGCGGATTCGGCTGCTGGCGGTCGATGGCGACGCCCGCACAAAGACGGCGTACGGGGCCGGGGGGGGGCGAAAGGCTCAACTGGGTCATCCCGACCCATAAATCCTCCGGCGAAACGCCCCGTCCCGCGCCGCTCCAATCCACTCCACTCTGCCCCACCTCCCTCCTCACCGCTGACCTTACTACAACGCTCCGCTTTGCCCGCTCTGTCCAGCTCCGACTTCTCGTCCTCCCGCTTCCCCATCCAGCCTGACCCGCCCCGACGAGATCTCTTAGCCATGCACTACTTCCTCCCGTCCACCCCGGATTCGCTCCTCTCTCTTCCCTCTCTGATTTTCCCCGCTCCTGTCGAGATCAGACTCGCTCTTCCCTGTTTTCTTCGATATCCCCGCCCTGCTTCATCTCCCCTAGATATGTCTACAAATGTAGCAAGATCCCTACATTTAATTAAATAATTACCGATAATGTAATAAAAATGATATCACTAACTTTAATTACGAAATGGAAAAATAATTATGAAAATCGAAAATAGAAATAATGCAACTTCTAATTTCCAGAGGACAAAAATACTACCGTACTTCCTACCTCGCCTCAACCCGCTCTGCTCGTCTCATTACTTCTCACACCTCTTTGTCTCTCGATCTCCACGCTCCGCTTTGCTCCCCCCTCCGCCCACAGCCGAAACAGAGCCACGTGACGTCCGCCGCTTCACCCACAGTCTTCAGGTTGTTGGTTAGTGATTCTGGGCGCGTCAACAGCTTATGTCATTCATCCCGTAAGTGTAATGCGTGTTTTTTCCTAAGGAGATGGTGGTGATCTTCCCCCGCTGGGTGGTGAGATCCGGCGCCGACCTACCGTCGGCTAGTGGGGTTTGCCCCTAACCAGGACTCTCCCACCAGCGCGGCACCGCCCCAGCCGGGACAAGCTCTAAGCTCCCGGCTGTGTCCCAGAATACGTGCTAGTGTAGTGCATGTTAGTGTAAGTGTGTGTGTAAAGGGAGAGGATAGGACATGGAAGAGGAACGACAGATCGCGCGCGGTCCGTGGCCCGTTTTGTAGGGTACTGCTCCGGCATTCGCCTGGTGTTGATCGGAGAAACCACGGAAAACTACCGAGCAGAGCCGGCCACTAGAATTCTGCTCCAGACAGCGACTGAAATCGACCTAGCTGAAAAGCTAGTGTCTAAAATCCTGCCTCCGCCAGGACTCGAACCTAGGACTTCCCGGTCAGAGGCGCTGCAGTGGCATCAGATGCATTGAGCTACCGCTCCCGATCAGTCTTCAGGTCAGATGGACGAAATTCAGGGAGCAGCGTCGTCCTTTGTCAACTCATGAAGGATGCATACTTCCTTCTTGGCAATTAAGGGGGCCTGCCTCATACTGGCTAAACTTCACTTTCGGGTTCACATATTTGGTCTTACCCAGCGTATTCTTCTTGATATTTCTTTACGTATGGTAACTATGCTGCCCTCGGCAGGTTTCTGTCTTCGACCTGTAGACGTGTACTTTCATTCATTACAAGTCTTTGTGTTATTATTCTCAACTAGGCACAGAGGCCTTCGGTGGCTCTTCGACCGGCAGACGTCGTTACTTCGATACTTCAGTTACTCTTTACTTAAGATTCCAGTCAATTGCCACCATCAATCTTAAGTATATGCTTCAGCAGTGCTTCAGCAGTGCCATTCACTTTGGTGTGTTTTAGTCTTGCATACCGACTCCACATCCGTACGTGTTGTACTGGATTCATCTTTCTGGCGACTGTTGGAAGCTGGCCATGCCAGCCTCGGCCTTCCATTTCTATGGCAGATTCTGAGCATGTGTCCAGTCTCTCTTCGGTCTGCATATACACCCTGCCATCACCGGACCCTATTGGAGCTTGCATTCCGTTATCGACCCGGCTGTGCAACGCAGAAGTCTGCACTTCACATCCACCTGCGTCTGAAAAGGTATAAGTTTCGCTCTGGCCCTTCGTGCGTTACCTGTGTGACCTGCGAATTTACATGCCAGGAACTAAACATTTACGATTCACTAGAATAAGAGATGCATTATTTAAAACCTTTATTACGTTAATTTCATGTTCCTATTTCATTTCATTTGCTAAGACTTTTTATAAATAATTCTTCAGGTCGTAAACATTTTCATTTGTAACTTTTGTATTCATAGTATTTAGTTTAGTAAATAAATAGTACGTGTATCGTATGTTAATCATAATTTCACCGTGTCTTCAGCCAAAATCCGTTTTCTTGCGCCATCCACCTCCCCCCCCCCGCCAGCGAAACTCTCGGCCCGGCGCGGCGTAAAGATTCTTCGTATAGAGAAGAGACCAATTCAGTCCGCTAACGCAACTTCCACCTTCCAAGGTCATTTGCTCCCTTCATTTTACACATGTGGTGTAAAATATTGTGAACTATTCGTAACTAGCCCGACCACCTTTTCCGTCTGGCTCCTTATGTGCACTGTCGCCTCATGCAATAATCGCGTAAATATTGTGAACTACTAAAAGACGACCATTTTTATTATGGAAATGTCATTTTATTTGAATAGAATAATAGACGATCCGAGGGGTCGCTATGTGACAAATAAACAACCGCGTTAAGGATCATTTTCGTTAGGTTGAAATGACAGGCAGAGGCGGAATAAGCATTGTTTTGAGAGATAAAAGAAAAAGATATACAATTTTGATGTTTCCGAGTTTTTAAGAAGAACATTTATTCGCATCGCGGTGATGAGCGGGTCGGCTCCTGATATATTTTACCAGGTCGACGAAAGACTAATTGACAGTTGTATAAAATTAACTATCGTTTTTTATATTAGGATAGAGCGTTCTTGTAGGAAGAAAATACGTGTCCACCCGAGACGCAAGTGAAGGAAGTCACGGATTTTAATACTATCACCGGGAGAATTTATAAACAGATGATGGACATTAGGCGAGGACTTTTTCCAGAAGCAATATTCTGCTGCGTTGACGGAGAAGGCTCTACGGGGCGCCATCGGACGAAGAAGTGGAGAGCGCGCGAAGACCCACGAATGAATAACAAGGTTTTATAACTATTGTAATATAGAGAAAACGGGTCATGACCAAATATTGATTCATTTTTGATTTTCATTATAATAAATTATGATTTGTTAAATTTGAAAGAAAGCTGATTATCATTGTTCGTTACGTGCAATCCAGCATTTTAATAAGATTTTCAGATTCCTCGCCACTCTGTATGTATGAATGGCAGATCGAATAATTGGTTGCAGAGTAAGTAGCAACAATTATGAACTTCGAACCTCAATTAACTGAGCTAGCACAACATAATTTTGGAAGGAGAGAGATTTAGATTACGTAGGAATCATTAGGTTTCAAGTGTAACCTTTCCCTGGCGCCCAAATTATATTTATCAGTAATAATTATGTTTCAAAATGTCCTTCCAAGAGGGGTTTGTTTTTAAATAGAAAGACGTGGCTTGTTTCAATTGGCACCAGTCAACGTCGCGCATGTTTCAATATGCAGGGTGTTTGCAGACAGGTGGAATGTGACGATGGGCAGGAAGTTCGCAAAAAAGAAAATGCACATGTATCTAACGATATTCTTTCAGAAGCGGCTCAGGATTCCACCGAAAACTAGAGGTGCTACAGAATGGCACATACTTTCTCGTAGTAAAGTTTTCTAATTTCCTTGGTGTAGAGTGTTGCCTTACCTTCTTGCCAGCTGTCATCTATCGCGGCCCAAAGTATGCTTTTTTGAACTTTTCTCAACTTTTCGATTTGCAAATAGTAGAAATGAAATATTATTTTAAGAATATTAAAGAAGACTAACCTGATGCTAAATAGCAATTTTCATTGCAAAATTTGGAGCCCTCTTTAAGAAAACGCCATAAACAATAATTAGCAAATATATCAATAATAAGCCATAGCAAAAATAACCATAAATTTAAAATTTGAAGAACTTTCAATCACAAACTTAATAATGTATACAAATCGAAGGAATGTCCATATTAATGGAGTGAGAGATATTTGATATTTGAAAAAATACATTTGAGTAATTTTTGAAAAAAGAAAAGAATACACCAAAATGCACTTTACGTCATATTAAACAGTAGAATTTACACGATCTGTTGGAAAAGATTGAAGAAAAAATTTGGCCTTTTTGGAAAATTTTGCGTTTCTGAAAATGCGTAAGTTTGGCTCATTTTAACAGAAAAATGTTGTTTTCGAGAAACTTTATTTGACATTATTAAAGCACATCTGTTCATAAGTACAATAATGTGAAGAAATCGCCTCTAATGTTAATATTACCGTTGTGAGACTCAAGTCAAAATAATTATATTTTTGTAAGTTTTGAAAAAACAAAAGAAAACGAAATATTATACGAAAAATTTAAAGAAAATTTGAAGCCGTTTTTAAAAATCTTGTTTTGTAATTTTTTAAAATTTCAAATATTGCATTCACAAAATAAAATTTCCAAAAAAAAGAACTATTTATGCACAACAAATTTCATTTGAAACTACTGAATTGTACCAACAGATGTTCTAACAGCGTGAATGATTTCATAACGATCCAGTACGTTTCATTCATTCCATTTCATTCATTATATTTCATTCATTCTATTTTATTCATTCAATTTTATTCATTCCATTTCTTTCGTTCAATTTCTGTTGAGGCTGCAAAATAGCTTCATGAAATTGTTTGGGAGAGCCACAGAATGCTGGATTGGGTTGCCTACAAAGCGTGGCCACAACTTCCTAGCTTGCCACAAGGGAAAATTCTGAAAAGGAGTTATTTGAGAACTATTAGCTTTATCTTAGCGTGAAAAATTGTTGGTAATTAAAGTTGTCAATGTTTCCTTAGACGAATAGAATATGTTTTTCTGTTGTAATTCGTGCGACATACAATTTCAGCTCACTATCAGCTTTTACACGCCCAAACACACGCCGCTACCACCAGTCAAAAATCTAATTTCTTCAATGCAGCCAAGACGTGAATTACTACGCCTTTTTACTGACGAGGCAATTGTTGTACAAAGGCTCGGCTGAAAAAGTCTCCAACAATTGCATCTCGGGGCGTCATATGAATAGTGTCATTGCATTTCCTCGAAGTCTCGACAATGGGAGCGCTTGCGATAACTCTCAGCTGAGGACGCAATACCAACCTTACGTAATTAAATTGAGAGTCGGTGCATATATACGTGCATCTCAACGGTTTTACTCGAGCGAGGCGAGTCGCCGCGAATTTCGCAAGTTTCGGCCACCTTATTTTTAAATAATGCGATTCTATCGCGCCATCATTTGGAAAGAGGTTTAATTCTCGTAATGTTGACAACTCCACAGTGTCTCCAGAATCTGGCGCGATCTCGCGAGCGTCTTTGAAACCAGTTCAACACTTCAACTGTTTGTCCTTACAAAGAGTTTCATACGAAAGATACCTTTGCACTTCTCTCTGGAAGCTAACCCGCTGTTTTGTCGAAACAATATTGCAAGTACGACGCGGGACGTTTAAAATGCATGCTCTTTGTTGTTAATTAGCGCCAAGGAATTGTTATAAATGATAGATTTAAAGTACGGCGCAAATTTGAATTAATTTTGGCCGCCCTTGTGCCAACTATTTCATTTTTCAATTTCAATTTCATTCTTCAATTTCATTCTTCAATTTTTTTTTTTTATTGGCCGGCCTCATCCGGTGCCCATAATGAACAGCACCCGGAGGCGGTCGTCGACGCCCGGGCGGCCGGGGGGCGCCCGCGTGGGACGCCCACGTGTGCCGCTTGTCCGCGTTGGCCGGCGCGCTGTGCACCAGCAGGGGGCGGCGCGACCCGTGCCCGGTCGCAGGCAGACGTGCGGCGGCGGCAGTCCGCCTGGGCGGCACACAAATCACTCAACACACACACACACACACACACACACACACACACACACACACACACACACACACACACACACACACACACACACACACACATATATATATATATATATATATATATATATATATATATATAAAAATATGCTGTATATATACACACACATATATTGTGACATACCAATATGGGGACATGTTTTATTACAGAATATTTGTCGTAAATGGGTGAAATGGTTAGGGCAAATAATAGGCAATATGGCGCCTTAGTTACGACGTCATGGTTGTTGTCAGGATAAACAAACATTCATCTGACCGCGGAGGTGACGGCGTGAGTAGGAGGAAATATAAGAGATTTGAGGATTGGCTGAAGAAGCGTCGACTGATTATTAAAACGGAAGTTTAGGCATTTTGTCGAAATAAAAGAAAGGCGAGGCATTGTGGGTTTTAAAATGGAGGATAAAATTCAATCAGTCGCATGTCGTGGCGGTGAGCAGTTCGCTCGTGAATACATTAATTTGTGCATGTTAGGACTTGTAAAAATTTCGGGGTCTACAGTACTGTTCAGACTTTGAAATATTTTCGTGTGGTAGAGCAAGAATCAGACTTGAGGGACATATTTGGACTCTGAATATTTTCGTGGCAGAACCAGAAGTGAACTTGTGATACTTCTAAAAGATTTGGGTAACGTGTCGAGTTCTGAATATTTTGCTGTGCATCAAAATAAGACTTGGAATTTGTTTCGCGAGTGCTCTAATCATTCTTGAACTTATAAATTTATGCAGTTTACAAACGATACCGGACTTTGCATATTTTCTTGCTAGAAACGGAAGATAGAACTTGTTTTGCTGTGTAATCATAAAAGCACTGGATATTTATACGGTGAGAACGGGCATCAGACATAATATAGTGGAGCTGGACAAATATTTTAGTGGTGCGAAGCGGTGAATCGGCGGTGTTCGTTTTTAAAGAAGAGAAGTAGATTCGTGGTAATTGGACTTCTGGATTTCGGAGCCTCAAAAAAAGAAGGGAAGGCGTTTCTTCGAGGTAGCATCAATCAAGAGCACGCGAAGACCAGAATCGCCGTATAAGGTTCGAACCAGGTCATGACTAAGAAAGTTTCTCAATGTAAATTTTTTACGTTTTAATTTGCTGCATTTGATAGGAAATAAACATTAAGTTTCTCTTGAAAGAAAGATAAATGATTTTCATTCGCCAATTCAAGCTAATAAGTAGCTAGATCACATAATCTCTGTTTTCAGATTCCTCGCCATTCTGTATAGATGGCAGACGGGTAATCGGCTATTAATAGATAATAGCGATTTTTTCTGACGTGACCCATCGACCCAGCTAGCGGGATAATATTCAGATTTTTATCAGAGTAATAATAGTTAAAAAAATTATCTTAACCTTTTTCCTGGAGCATATGTTATTAGAAATTTGGAAACGGGTTACGACGAATCGCCCAATAATTGTAGCAGTCGGGTATGTTTCAATATATATATATATATATATTATATACCCATATATATATGGGAACATACCCCATAACCCTATATATATATATATATATATATATATATATATATATATATATATAGGGTATATGGGGTATGTTTCAATATATAAGTACATATATATATATATATATATATATATATATATATATATATATAATGTTCACAGTATATTCGATTATTTGATACTCAAAATTCTATCTATGAAAAGTAAATAAGGCATCTCAGCAATATACAGAATGTCTCAGAATAAATGTAACAAACTTCTCGGGCATGTAAGGAGGTTGAATATTATAACATTTTCAGGCATCTCAGGCACTCATTTCATGCACAGGTTTTCGGCGGGTCATGTTCGGACACAATCAAAGAGATTTTGTGTACACTTAAACACCAATGAATGATAAAACACCAATAAAGGGCAAATGTCACAAGAGTAATTTCATTAAATTCACTGGCCAAAATTATGGACTCCTATGCATGTCTAGCAGTTTGAAATATTTATTTTGTGGCACTTTCTACACCAGGGCTGCTCAAGCAGAGCGATTTGCGAGCGGGCAGCCGTTGGATACCGAGAGCGCGACATCTGATCCCGAGCGTTGCGCGGTTTGCTATAACCTCTGTTGCGATAACTCCACTCGCGGGCACATGGAAGTCGATGCACTTCGCAAACCGAAGCGTCCACACCGACCATTTTCAATGCAGCATGGGAAGAAAAGTATCTTTTCGCAGATTACAACAGCTATGCCAAATGTTTAGTTTGCACAAAAGTGCTTAATCACATGAAGTTTAATTTGCAACGACATTATATGGTTAATCATGCTGCTGAATATACTGTTACGTTTTTAGGTGGTGAATTAAAAGTCTCGTATTATTTTCACAAAACGTTTATTTTGTTTCTCAACACAATCACTGAAAACACTTGATTATTTATTTACACTACACTTCTCTTCCTTTATTTACACTACACTTCTCTTCAGTTATTTCACTACACTTCTCTTCAGTTATTTTACACTAACACTTCTCTTGATTTATTTACACTAACACTTCTCTTGATTTATTTACACTACACTCCTCTTGCACACTCGCACAGTCCTAAGCACTGGCCACAGTTCACTGCACCGACCACAGTACGATGCACTGACAACGGTTCACTTCACTGAGCACACTCACTGCACAGCTATTCACCGCGATGCACACACTTCACAGTTCAGCTTCAACTGCGGACTCAAGACTGACTCGCGATCGCTAGCCGTCGCGTATTTATACCTGTCAAGACAAACCAGAACCTTCCGGACGCCGCGACTGTTCTGGAGTAATCCGCCTGCAGGTGATGCAACCCCCCCGCTCACGGGCAGCTCGTGGTCGCCGGCAGATGACGTAACCCCGAGGTGCCTACCTCGGAGTGGCGCCGGGGGATGACGCAATATTCGTTACAATACTGATACCTTCTGAAGAAGTATACTGAAGAAGAACGATAGGAACTTTGCAGTGCTATGATAAACAATGCTTCTCAAGAAAGTTTTGGATATATTTTGATGTTCGTATGTTGTTTTAACAGCAAAATAACACAATATAAAATATGTTAATTTTATTCATTTTAAAACTGTGTCTTTAGGTAAGAATATCCTCTCATTATTCATAAAATTAGCTTCAGTGTACACATTAGGAAACATTGTATGTTGGAGAGTATGTAGCTGTATTCAGAACATTGCATTCGGAATTTGAAACCCTATTTACGATTTGTTTGATTGCAATTTGAATTTAATACATTTGCTACATCTTTTCTTGATGATAGCTTTCTTCTTTGTGAATTTCTATTTGAAGTGCTGATTTGCTTGATTTGATTATGACACTAAATGAAGGGAAAATTTCAAACAAAAACAAACATTTATTAGAATTTTATGAGAAGTTCTGAAAAACGTTTTCTGAAACTGCATGGGAATGTAGTTCGAATGTTAAGTTGTTTTGATCAATCGTAAGGGGTTTTATATTTGAAAATTTGTAAAGTACCAGTACAGATAACATGTAAAATGCATTTTAAAAAATTTTGATTTCAGAATTATCTTCATTTTTTAATTCTAATTTCCGTTACTAACAGTATATCCGTCATTAGTTTATTTTAGTATCATTTATCAGTACTTTTAGATAAGTTTTTATAATCAGCAGAAGGGTAAACTATGTAATGTTGCTACAACTAAATTTCTTACTGCGGTTGAGCACTCTTTCGCAACTAAAAATTTTGCATAACAGGTGCAATCCACAAAAAGAAACTTTTCTTTGCATGCTTCATTGGAAATTGTCTTTTTCCAAATCTAATCACAAAAATATGTTTACAACTTGTAAGAGTTATAAAATATTTTACTCTTTTTCTATCGTGATATCCTTTCCTAGAGCAGTGAGTCGTTTTTAGTCCGAGCAAAGAAAAACATCCCAAAGAAGCAAGACGCGACCCACTGTGCGTCTTCCGCCGATTGATAAAAGATGGCGTAATCTGTTCCCTCTGTCGATGGAACTGCTAGAAAGAGCAGGGAGCAAGCGGCAATTTCTCCTCTGAGCACTTGACTGAGCGGCCCTGCTCTAAACGTACGGTGCTAAGAAAAAAGTATGCGTCCCGCAATGCGTAGCAGTAATGTGCACGGCAGAACGTTATATGCATTAAGAATATATGGAATATATGCAGGAAGTTATATGCATTAAGTTATATGCATATATGAATTAAGATAGCCGTCGAAAGCCGGCTATCTTAATAAAACTAATATGTTGATGAAGATGACCTCTTTTATTTTTTCTCAAACAGATTAGGGGGGAAAAGGGAATTTTGTAGATATACGAAGAATAAGCAGACGCCAATGGAACTCGCAAGAGTGACACACTCGAAGAATGTGTTTCCAAGCTCTTATACATTTTTCGTGTCATAGTGACACACATATTAAAACATTTCAAAGTCCAGCTAGGGCAGGACGGAGCCAGCCGAGGCGTGGTGGAACTAAGGCTCTATAGGGGGGAGTATACGCAGACGCCATTCTTGGTCATTGCTTGCCGACAAGCGTATGTAAATGTAGAGGAAAACGTCGCGTCTCGCTACTTTTCGTTATTTTCCAAACAAAAAAAATACTCTGACGCAATTTCGGTCACTGTGAGCAGTTTTTTGAGAAGTGTGAAAACGTCGTCGGTAAGTACAGTGCCCTGAATTCTCCACTTGTAAATAGAAACTGCTATTTTAAAACGTTTGTAAGTTGGACTAAGGTTATGTTTTACATTTGAAATAGAGAATATAGATATACTAGAGTTCTAAAAAGACAGGGCCTTAGTGTAACTACATTTTCTCTTAGTGAACTAAGTGAGAATTTGAAGTATAATATGAGATAAATGCGACTTTTTACATCGCGGGTAGCACAACTAGAGCCATTCAAAAACATGTGTGCTCAAATTGCTGCGACTTCTTTCTCGTGCTAACTTACCTGAGAGCGATTTTATTTTTAATATGAAAACATATACTGTTCAGGCAAACCTTGGTGGCTTAAAACAACCGTGTTGGGAAACTCAGAATTTAATTTTACATTGTGAATACAAATGTAAAACATAACCTTAGTCCAACTTACAAACGTTTTAAAATAGCAGTTTTATTTACAAGTGGAGAATTCAGGGCACTGTACTTACCGACGACGTTTACACACTTCTCAAGAAACTGCTCATAGTGACCGAAATTGCGTCAAAGTATTTTTTTGTTTGGAAAATAACGAAAAGTGGCGAGACGCGACGTTTTCCTCTACATTTACATACGCTTATCGGCAAGCAATGACCAAGAATGGCGTCTGCGTATACCTGTCTTTTTAGAACTCTAGTGGAACAGCGCGAGAGTGGTGTATGGTAGCGAGGAACGGGTCAAAGTGGAGTGGAGCGAAGACGGTAAGTACGTGGCGGTTTGATGCGAGGCAATGCTGGCAGGGAAGGGGCTGGAATCCATTCATTATGCTAAGGAAATATGACTTTTTCTACGACCTTTACGACAGCATCGTCACTTAATCTGCAAAAATGTTCAACATAGTGTATTATTCCCGGACCTGCGTCCACAGTCTACCGACTTTTGCCGAAAGCAGCGAGACTGACGATGACGTAAAGCCGTCGAAAACCGGCTATCTTAATAAAACTAATATGTTGATGAAGATGTATCTTTTATTTCTTCTCAGACAGATTAGGGGGGGGGGGAATTTTGTAGATTCTCCTACGAAGAATAAGCGGACGCCAATGGAACTCGCAACAATGCAACTCGAAGAATGTGTTTCCAAGCTCTTATACAATTTTCGTGTCATAGTGACACACGGTTAAAACATTTCAAAGTATGTAAAATATATACAGTCAAAAATGACGATGCGAGTTGCCAAAGATGCTAAAGTGCCTTAATGAACACAATTGCCTTAGTGTCAAGAAGATTATCATTCAATTAAAAAACCAAATCTCGACTGCACATAATTGGCTTTCGTAGCATAACTTATTCGTGAGAATGGACCCTGAGGCGATAGCTGCCAAGGGAGCTAAAAGTTTTCCCTACAACTGCAACTTTTCTTGAACGATGGTTTGAAGAAATGCATCAAACCATCAAACAAAACGAGAGTATTAGTTACAAAGTCGGCCACTAGAATATTTACATTAATGCCAACCTCTGGGAAATTAAAGTCAAACCTGCTACGTGTGCGGCCAGGTCATCGCTCTGGGTAGGCAACAGCTGGGATACTAGATCTAAGTTTTAAATGCCTCCCTTGAAGGACCTGAACCTGCCTCAGCCATTTTTTAGACAATGTTAATAAAGCTGAACAGAATTTCTCGACTATGAAAGCAACTAGCTTTGGATAGCTTATATTTCGCCCCAACGAAGTTTTAATGCTTGGAATGTTATTGTCCGTGCTCGCTGCGAGCCTTCAACTGTTAATTGCTCAAGGGAGGGGGAAGCAAGGTCATCGTTCAAGAAAAGTTGCACGAGTAGTACTAATAATGCCAGCACGCTCAATGGATTGCGTGTTCTATTGTTTTGATGAAAACATTTCCAAGGCGACGTAAATAAACGAGCTCTGCGATGACGTCTTGTGTAGGCTGCAACGTGAATTTTTACTAGCCGTTTATTTGTACACGTGTTTTTCGGTTCATCATATTCATGAGATACATGCACAGAATTATTTGGGAGATCATAACGAATGCAATGATACTTTATAACGTATGCTTTTTTTTCATCACATGTGCTGTGTAGTGGAATAATGAAACCTACATTTATACAGACTCTCCAAGGACATTACCACAAATTTTTGTTTCGGACATATTCTTATAGTTCATTATTCTTTAGGGATTAAATAATGAAGAAAATATGTGAACATCGTGCAATTAAAGATATACGTACTTTTGTTACTGGAAAATAAAGGACTTCGAGTTCTTGTAATTGTGTGTGAAATTCACTGCAAAAACAGTCTTGAGTGCGGGAGCTTAATACAAAGTATTAAGAAGTGCATATCAAAGATGCGCATAATTCCATATTAAGTCGTTTGTAAGAAAACTTGCTCTTATGTTGTTATTATATATTAGTAGTACATAAAATGCATAGTGTAGTAGACTACATCAAACGCACTGTGCTCTTACCTTATATCTATCAAAGGAACCTCAATAAAATGAAAATGGTTTCGTGTAGTAAAGCAGTATTAACAAAAAAAATATGATATTTACTCAGGAAGAAATGAATCAGCGTCATTACGATGATAACACAAGCGCCCACAATAAATCTGTTTAGTGACATCTTCCTTTTAAAACTCTTACATCACATCACGAAACACAAAATAAACTATGACGCAATGGAGCGATGTTTTTATTTTTATAGTATCAATGGATTCTCTAATATTTAGTTTCCCAGCGACCGCAGGAATTGACACGCCTTGTTACGTATTTTTTTCTTTAAAAACAAAACACGTCAAAAATTCTACTCCTATTTCAATTTGAAATAGAATCTGAATTTGAATCTAGAACCAGAACACGAATGTTGTAATTGTCTCGAAGAGTAAATAATAAACCACAAGACAACAAACTATGGTTTAACATTAATGGTATAACATTAATTTATTATACACATTTTATTATTTTTATACATTTTATCATACTTACTACACAGAAGACTTTTAGTTAACTAACAGAAGAAATTTGGAAAGAGTTGATATAAATGATTTTCTTCCTGTTTCAAAATTCTATTGGTATCGGCAACGTGAATAATCGTGATTAGAGTATGACTTTTAACATATTATTTATTCGAGTGTTTAATGTAAAAATAAAAAGTTGAAATAGTAATCCAATTTTGCCTTCATTATTTACATCCTGAAAGCACTTTCTTAAGTGTTAAGAAAAAATCGCCATAGTACGAACTCATTCGGTTACTAAGAACCATTTATACAGACTTGAACTCTCGCAAAATGCCATATCACCCAACTGCATGTTCTATACCTGAAATATTAATTAGTTTTACGCTTCTTGGATATCATCAGGAAAAGTATTGGAATCTGTTCAAAATGTTAAGGCCCAGATTTCGGCGACATCAATTTTGAGGGCCCCCGAAATGAAAAAAGCATTTTTGTACCTTGAGGTTTGTATGGATGTTCGTGTGTCAAGCATAACCAGGACAGATTTGAATTGATTGATTGATTTTTTCGTGTTTCCGGGCGCGTCAACTGCTTTGGTCACTAGTCCCGTTAGTGTAGTGTATGTTTTTTTCGCGGAAGCTGGTGGTTATCTTCCCCCGCGGGATGGCGAGTTCCGACGCCGACCTATCGTCGTCTAGTGGTGTTTCCCCCTAACCAGGACTCTCCCACCAGCGGGGCACCGCCCCAGCCGGGACAAGCTCTAAGCTCCCGACCGGTCTCCCGGAATATGTGGTAGTGTAGTGCATGTTAGTGTAAGTGTGTGTGTAAGAGGAGAGGATAGGACAAGTAAAGAGGAAGGACAGATCGCGCGCGGTCCGCGGCCCGTTTGTTAGGGTACTGCTCCGGCATTCGCCTGATGTTGATCGGAGAAACCACGGAAAACTACCAATCAGAGCAACCGGTCGCTAGAATTCTCCTCCAGACAGCCACTGAATTCGACCTAACTGAAAAGCTAGTGTCGAAAATCCGGCCGCCGTCAGGACTCGAACCTAGGACCTCCCGGTCAGAGGCACTGCAGTCGCAAAGAGGTCCTGCAGTCTTTGTTGCTCACTACATTTCATTGTCCAGACTTCTGAACTGTACATGAGGATTAGTTTATTGCTCGACCACTCTCAAAAAAACCTTCCACTGCGCATGCCCGAACGTGGCCTCTCCCTCCAAAGCTCCTAATATTTCCCCGCCTGCCTGCGCTCTTTGTCACAACATAGCTCTTCCTCTGTCTTTCTCTCGTGGGTCGCGCGGTAATTCAACACTGCGAGCTTGGTGATAACAAACTGATGAGTGAGAAGGATCAGACGGAAGGCGGCTTACGTGTTTCTACAGTAGGGGTTGTCCAAACCATCAACAGAAAATAAGCCGTGTCTTGGAGAGTTTCGGTCTCGAGTCCCTGGTTCACCGTGGCTAGTGAGCAGTGACAGTGTGCTTTACACAGTAGCTGCTGTTATTCACAAAAACCCAATTATTACAAGTAATACAAGTATATCCGCTGAAAAACGATAGGTCGTTGATCAAATAATCATTTAACATGGCCACATTCCTCTCCGTCTTCCACCGTACCATCCAGATCTAAATCCAATAGAACTTGTTTGGGGATTTACAAAAGGGCGCGAGGCAGCAAAACTATTGGTGCATCCTTAAAAGAAAAGGAAATGTTTTGCAGAGAAGCGTTTGGGAATAGAGGCGACATAATAATTCAGATAATGTGATGGTCCAACACATCTATAAATCCGTCATTTCTTTGGACACTCCTTGGGAGTGCGAGTTTTTCTCCCGAGGACATGGGCTGTGATAACGATTGGCGGTCAGCGCGATCGCTGCGTCTTGCAGTCGCCTCTCCATGTCGCCTACGCGCTTCCCTTATCGCTGAGAGGGGAAATCTCAGATGCCGCAGGGTGGGGGCAGCCTCCGAGACTTTACCAAAGGTACGTCCGCCATGATGGTTTTTTTGCGAGCGGTTCAGCTATAGATATATTGTGGATTCTTAATTTGGTCTCTTTAGTCATATCTCTTCCTAAGTAAGTCTTTGATTAATCCGTTAATTTTGTTGTCTTTCTTAAGCTCGTTTTCCATGTCTTCCGATCTCTGCCTAATGTGTGTGTCCAAATAATTAAATTTAGATACTTGTTCTATTATTCGCCCATTTACGACAATTTTGACTCATCTCATTTCTTTTCCTTGATATGCCATTGCTTTTGTCTTATTTGAGGAAAATTGCACATTATGTTTCTGTGCTATTTTATACAGTTCATGTGCTACAATTTGCAAGTCATCTTCGGATTTCATTATTATGACTGTATCATCTGCATACAGAATTGTTTGTATCGTCGGTCTTTTACTGATATTTATTCATTTTCCTATAGTTTGTTTCCATTCCTTGATTAAATGGTTGGCGTATATGTTGAACAGGCATGATGACAGGTGAAATCCTTCTCAACCCTCTGTTTATTGTAAAAGATTTTGACACATTCCCTTTGTTCATTTTTATCTTCCTCTGTGAGTCAGTGTAGAAGCTTAGGGTTCTCTCTCTAATTTCTGTAGGTACGTTCTCTGGTTCTTGCATTTGCCACATTAATTCATGGTCTACTCTATCAGATGCTTTCTCAAAGTCTATGAATAATAGGTAAGTGTTTGTATGTAAAAATTGCATCTTTTGTACCGTTTCCTATTCTGAATCCATTCTGTTCTGCACCTAGTAATGTTTCACTGCATTCATTCTGTTTCTTAGTATGTTGGGAAAAAGTTTTGATGCTGTGGAAGGGAGTGTTATCCCCCATAAGTGTTACAATTTGTTTTTGCTCCCTCCTTTTGCAAATTTATAATGACACCTGTCTGCCATTCTTTCAGGGCTAAATTTTCTTCCCAGACTTTATTGAAGAGTTCTATCACGTTGTTCTTGAGTTCATCTCCACCTTATTTTATTAATCCCATGGAAATTTCATCTGATTCTCGGTTTTTCCTATTTTTAGCTTTTATTAATACCCTTTCCAGCTCCTCTTTGGATATCTGTGATGATATTTCTTGAAACTCAATTACTATGTTGCTCATCCTTGGGTCTGTTGTGTCTGTTTTACTCCATAACTTCTCGTAGTGCTCAATCCTTTTATCTTCAAGAAAGGTCTGCGAAGGCACACTCTTGTTTCTTCTCTGAACCTATGTTTTTGAAACCATTCTTTGGAGGCCTGTGTTGTTTCTCTCTATTGATTTCACAAATTTCTGCCAGTCAACTCCTTTTATTAGCTTTGTTAATCTTCTTGTTTCTGCTCTTCATCTCTTATATTCTATGTAATCTTTTGTAATGTTAGACTGCAGATATTTTTGGTATGCTTGCCTCTTCTTCGTGATAACATTCTGAATTTGTTTATTCAAAGTCCTTAACCACTTTTGTTGTGTGCCATTGTTTATTTCTACTAGTGTACTGTATTCATACAATTTTCCTGAAGGTGATCTCTTAAAGGAGTACATTAAGAAAATTTTTATTATTGATCTGGTTGGTGATCAAGGAAACGGGTGGATTGTTAATATTATTTACAATATATGGGATTATGTCTACTCCAAGAAAACTCTGTTGTTTAGAAGGGGTGGTCATTTGAAAGGGATGGTTTTTCAGAGAGGTTCCACTATAAACTGCTGCATGAAACCCAACCCCTTGTCATAATGATATTGATTTGTTTTTAAACAGTTACTCCAGCTCCCAAAGGAGTTAGAAATTACTTTTAAATCTTCCTGCTAACAATAAGCTTCTTTAGCCATTGTAAAACTAGTGGCAACCAGTTCACCTGACATGTAAGAAATAAATAAAAGAAACAAATATTTCAATAAGGCCAACTTTATTCACCTAAGCAGAATGTTCTTTCCCCACTGCCTTCCACAACATGGAAGGCAGGATCAAATACGATATCCATGTTACAGTCTCAGTCTACATACTGAAATTCATTTCTCATTCTTTATTAAACACCGAAAAAATATATAGTTTACAACAAAATTCTATGTAATATGTAGTAATTTTATATTTACATAACACTTATGGGATCATTGAAATAGCAATGCTTGCCACAAGAAAACTATAATTTGTTACTCTCACAATAAATTTTGAATGACCCAACTGTTTCAGAAAGCAAAATTAAAATACTGGATTAATACATGTTTAATATTTCTAATGAACAATGTATGTTAAAGCGTATGTCTTAAATATAAAGAAAACATTCCAAAAATGTAAATGAATTATTATTTTGACATCAGCCGACTTCCATACACGATTCCTATGTTCCTTAACAGCTAGAAATGACTATGACAAGCATTGCCAGAGAAGATTTTTTTGAGAATGAAGAGGGACAACAGTTCGGTTTAGCACAGTATATCGTACTTTTATCACGGTACACTAGTCCGAGGAGAAAATCATCTAGGAGGATATAAGAAGTGTTTGGCAACTTGAAACCTGAATCAGTACATGAGAAGTTCTATGCAAGAATATTTTGCGCAAAATTGAGGCAAATGACAGTGAGCTGTTGTGAGCAAGGACCCAAAACACAACAGCGAATTGAGGCACATTGCTATTTGCTGCTGCAACTGTCAGTCACTGACACTGTCGTCATCACTGTGCCATGGCCACTGCTATCCCAGAAATTACATGAAAGCATTGAGCATGACCACCACTTAAAAAGCAACCAGCAATCATAAATATAATATGTACACCTAGTAAAGTAGATTCAATAAGAACAATATCACTGACTGTCAGGATTTGTATGCTTACAAAGAGAAACAGTCTTAAATAAAAAGAAATAAATACACTCATATTCTTCAGGCACACTCAAGATATTAGGTGAATATTTACAGAATAAATGCAAATAATGTATTACATAACTTATAAATATTACATGAACAATTTAGCATAATTCATATTATTTAAAATGAATTAAGTTTCAAATTTCTAAAGAGAATTAGTTTGAAGAATATTCATGAAGATTAAACACAATTTTTTTGTTTGTATCTAGACAAAAGTATTACAGTTTTTCATAGATATTGGCCAAAAATGTATTTCAAAGGTATTGTAATGACATGATAATTTAAGACAATAACAAGTTTTTTTCTGTTTTCTTTCAAATGTCCTCTGAAAAAACAAAATTCAGCCAAATCATTGACAATATTACATCCAAATGAAAATTGAACTTCTACAGAATTCAAAAACATTTATAAACTTAGGACATCACATTATGGAGGAATGTCAATTTTCTTGATTATGAGAGATCACAAAGAGTAAAATTAATATGAGATTCACTTGAAATTTCCAGGACTAAAAGCTTCAGAAATATGAAAATCATAAAGGCAAACAATGTAATTGTTAATTTACAAAGCAAGAAAATTTTCATTTATGGATTACATAATACTTATTTCCCACTGGTCAATCACAACAAACATGGCCACATTCACAACATCATACATCAGTCTAGCCATGTTCACACCAGTCTTGCTGACATTTGCCTGAAGTGAACTACAAAGGGCAAGTAATTTAATGATTCAGCAATTGGACCCTTTAAATTTCAGAAACATTAGGTCTGTTCCATTTGCAGTCTATATTTTTAATTCTGCCCTCCACTTAAACACCACGATGTTCAGCAGTTCCTACACAAATTGTAGGATATTAGGCCTACAGTTCCTGTTGAAAGAATGAACAGAACTTTGGTGAAAAACAAAGAAATCTTTAAAGATTATAAATAAATAAATTTTACAAATGTAACATGAAATGTTAAGGAAAGCACAGAGAACCGTTATTGACAAGCATCATTAAAATATGGAACACTGCAATTGGAACGCTCTGCTCGCTACAATTTTCTATATTCTAGATATCACGTTGCCTTAAACTGCTTCACAAAGGGTGGGGAACGAGCAAAGCAGAATTATGAGTAACTGCCCATAGTATCAGACCATTCACGTCTGAACATATCATGCTACAAGGCCAGCAGAAGAGAAAATAGTGTGACAGGATAGTCACACAATACAAAAGAAAAACCGAGAAAATTAAAGCAAATTGCCTTATGCAGGCTGGAGTCATAATAATCACAAAACAACACAGTAGTAAGTACTCAAAACAGTTTTCACATCCAAGATGCTCTAGCTGAGTCCCCACATCCTTGAAGAAAAAGTCTCTCTTTTGTAATCAAAGTTCTTAAGTACATGCTGATTTCAATAAGCGTATCTTTAAGTTGTTTTTATTATTATGGGGAGTTATTTTCTTTCAATAATGTCACTAGCCTTCCCACACCCTATCAAGAACTTTAGGAAAAAGAGATTATATTCACATTACTGAGAAGAAAAATATCAACTTTTTTTCCATTATCATTCACTTTTGACTTTTCTATACCAATCTACTACACCTGGGCCTTAGGTCAGTCTTTCTGCCCTGCATGTAATATTTGAACATTTTTGATTCTGTTCTACCCTATCAAAAAACACTGCTAAATTACAGAGGATACCATTCAAATAAACAAAAGGGGACTGAACATGGGAAAAGTTTATGAAAGTGGTTCTCCTTCTTTGCCCTCAAGCAATATGTCAGCTTGAGCACGAGACTTCGTTCCTCATAATAACACAAATGTGTATAAGCCTAGCTTTCACAGATCTACCATGAGAAATTGGTTGCCAAGTGTTTTCTTTTTGGAAGGAGTAAAGAGGATGGCAAACGTGAACACAGAGGGCAGCAACACTGACCACTGGGAGGTATGAGCCAGACTCAAGGCACTTGTAGAGTACGCTAGCTGCCAAGCCAGCACATACATACACACGCACACACATACACTGCACATCAAGGACAGCAACAAGTGGTATGAGCCCTTTCAACTTTCTTGGGGCGCTACCAAATGAAGGCTTTGGTATACTTATCCAGACTGGAGGATTAAGAATGATGTGATTTAAGGAGGCTCAACTATCTCAAAGTACATTGTTTGAACTTGGTTCAAGCTTTACACTTTGATCTGTACAAAGCTGCCTCAATATGGTTGCATTGTTAACTGTAATTTAAACTCATAAGTCTTCAATCATAGCGTTCTTAGTATACCATATAAATAACGAATTTAAATCTAGTGTGCACATGTTACGTTCTTATATATAATCAAAAATATCATGAGTTTCCTAAAAGTATCAAAAAAGGAAAAGAATTTGGTACAATAGCAGAAGGAGAAACTGATCAGATAAATTTATTCACTGTCTCACACCACCTCCTGTCCACACTTCTTTGCGAATAGATCAACAGCTTTAACCGTAAGCAGCTGCGCTTGGAAACCTATTCGCACAACCCCCCACCCCCAGCCCAGCCCAGAATCATGCAAACGCTCTCTCCGAAGCTAAAGCACGGGCGCTTCGATGCAACTGAACACAGAGCCATTTTCGACAGTCTTCTCCGGCCGGCAGGAAGCTCCGTCGACACCTGTTGCGTGGTCCTCCACTCCGGTTGGCCGTTCCCATCCGTGGCTCCCCGGACGTCCGAAATGAGTCCTCGCGAGGACGCTACGGCGCTTTGGGCTCCGGGGGGGAAGCGGTGTCCGCGGTGATGGTGGTGGCTCCGGTCGCCCGAGTGATCCTCCGTGAGGCCGTGTGGGTGAGCAGCAGAGAAAGTGCGCGCGACGTGGGTGGTGTCGGCAGGCGACAGCGCTGCGCTCTGGCGTCCGGTGGCGCGGCGACCGGGGCGCGCTAGGATCGTCCCCGCTGCACGTAGTCCCACAGTTTGTAGAGATCGTTCTGCACAAAAGATAAACAAAAGTTTTACTTCAGCAGAACAGCACTAGAAATGGTCTAGAAGTAGAACAAGATTGATAAAGACCTACATTAATTTATGTAGGTATCATGTTACATGCTGTAGATGCGAGCTCTCCATAGCGATGGACTGCATTTTTGGAATAAGGACTGCAGAAAAAAATATTGTATTATCTAGGTTATTCGTGATGAAACGCGTCTCTGCAGTGGTGGCTGATGTTTCGGCCAACATGTTGTGGCCTTCCTCAGAACGTACAGCAGACAATAGACTGATATACTCACTGATGCAGCTGATAATTTCCGGAGGCTCGGCGCTTTTCGCTTGAGAAGTCTGACTAATTTATTTTAGCAATTTTTGAAATATCATTTCCCACTAAGGGGGAGACCAAACCACGGTCTCCCCCTTCATGGATATGGTAAGTAACGAGCATGCTGTATAAATTTACCAATGCAAAAGACTATCAATGATAAAACTTGTACGAAACTGAATATGTATGTAAATCCACTGACAGATGAATTTACAAATAAATAATTATAGTGTATTTAATACCATTACACACGTTTCGAGTTCATTAAGCACCCCATCAAGCCAACACAAAATAATTTTTGTATGAATTAGACTTATTAAATTTAATAATGATGAAAAAATATTTTAAAAAAATCAAATTCACGGAAAAGGACAATAGGAAAAATTTCGCCAATTCGAACTTAGGTGATTCGGTAAATTGTTTTGAGTGACCAACAGTAATTTAGGTAATCTCTAGATCGCTCTATTTTGTTTACATGAAGCCATATTGACAACTTACGATTAAAATGCATCTTTTCATGTACGCCAAGTTGAAAAATGTTTCGAATTTTCGTTCGATTAGGCAACGAAATAGTAAAGCATAAGATTTTGTATGTACTATGGACTTTATCTTGCTACTTCTATACCCACGGGCCAAATGCCATCGTGTTCAACTAATCTCAGTCGCCCTCGGAGAAAAAATAGGCCTACGAGCCTAACAGGGAACTATCTATTCCTGTAATATCTACTTCTCAGAAAGGTAGATATTTACGTAATTTTTGTAACAAAAAATATATTTTCTCTTATATAGATCTCCAATAAGTGCACTGCACATTTGTGAAAATTTAAAGTATTTTCAAAAAACATAAAATGATAAAATAATAGAAGAGACATCAATATAAACAAAGTGGCAAACCTACAGAGCAAACAAAGTAAGAACAGCTTATCTTAATTTTCCACTTGTATATTGTGATTATTGTTTCAGTCTGCTATGTATTTAAGAAGCGAAGAGCTTTGCTTTCCTTTGAACTTTCTCTACTCAGTGGTTATAAGTATGACGCCATTCAGCGCCTTTTGGAATATTCTCCTCTACGCCATTCTGTTCGTGGATTCGTGCTGTCGCACGCCATGTTCTTACGGACTTGAGTCGGTTCCTTTACGTGTCACAAAACTAAAATGATGTTACTATGGCTCTTCTAAATGTGTGCTGAGCCTTTTCATTTTAATAATGATGCACGATTTATAATATACCAAGATGTTACTAGAACGTTAGCGATATTCTTATTGAATGATACGTTAGTCATCAAAGTTGGGATGCGTATCTCAAAACTGTTGCGAAACACGGAACGCATCGCCACTGACACAAATACTTGTAGTAGGCTAATATAAATTGCAAGTGTTTGAGTTTACATAATAAAATCCAATGAAAGAAATGTTGTGAAATGTGGTGTAAGGATTGAGATGAGTGAGATGGAGCGATTGTGAGAGGTGGTGTACCTCCAGGGTTCATCCTGGGACCAACATTTTTATTTTATGCATAAATGATATTTGTAATATTTTGCCAAAGGGAAAAATTGTGTCATTTGCTAATGAGATGAGTTAAATTATAACAGGTGGTATTTGGAATAAGGTATGTGAATATTGATTCAGTGGTGAGTTGTAGTTGACATTTACATAATTGAAATGATTGAAGGCGTTGTCATTGTCAACAATAGTATTTATTTCAAAAATAGCAGCTTTGGATGGCTTAGCCATCATCATCAGTTTTCTGCTGTCTGGGAGCGTTTTTGTGGCTGTGGCAAAAAAGGCATGTTTGAGCAAATAACTGTAAAAACTGCCAATGCTTCACGCAAAATTACTCGAAAACTACAAAAGTTTTCGAAACATTGCTCAACACCTTAAATTATATAGGACAGATCCTGCTTGGTCCATGGTCCGTTTGTTAAGGTGCTGGTCCGGTATCTCGAATTGATAGGAGAAAAAACGGGAAAGCTACCGACCAGAGCAGCCAACCCCAGGCAGCGGCTGAATTAGCTCTATGGCAAGGGTTCAAAATCATCAACCGTTATGTCTCGACCCCTAGGACTTCGAGGTCAGACATCCTTAAGTGGAACATCTGTTTCCCTTCTCTAAGGCAGCCCATGACATGTTCATGTGCATGTAGATGGGGATGACGGATGGACAATGGGGGGGGGGTTGCGATGTGCATGTGCACCACGTGTATGTGCGATATGAATATAGGCGAAGTGCATGGGCATTGGCATATGCACAGGCGATGTGTATGAGGAATGTGCACCGGCTCGTGGATAGACGATGGGCGATGCCCATGAGTTCGGGTACGGAGATTGTGGGGGTGGGTCCTTGTCAAGATATTGGTAGGCGGGGCGGATCGTAAGTTGTGCATGAAAATTGGTGGATGGGGCAGGTCATGCCTTGAGGATATTGGTGGATGCAGGATATTGGTGGGTGGCAGTGGGTCGTACGATAGGAATGGGATTGGTGGAGGGGCAGGTCATACCTTGTGCATGGTGGGCGGCGGTGGGTCGTACCTTGGGCATGGAGATTGGATGAGTGGGGGCGAGTCGTAACTTGTGCATGGTGATTGGTGGAGGGGCAGGTCATACCTGGGCATGGTGGGCGGCGGTGGGTCGTACCTTGGGCATGAGATTGGGGGGTGTAACTTGTGCATGGTGATGGGTGGAAGGGCCTTGAGCAGGGTGTGCGGCGGTGGGTCGTACCTTGGTCATGGATATTGGGGTGGGCGGAGGCGGGTTGTAACGTATGCATGGTGATTGGTGGAGGGGGCAGGTCATACCTTGTGCATGGATTGGTGGGCGGCGGTGGGTCGTACCTTGGGCATGGAGACTGGGAAGGCGGGGAGGGTTGTAACGGTGCGTGGTGCTTGGCTGGGGTCGGGGCGTACCTTGAGCATGTCGGGCGAGCCGAAGAGGAAGTGCGCGGCGTAGGGCGGCGGGTCGGCGCCTGGGGCCGCGTCCACCAGGGCCTGCATCTGCAGTGAGCCCGCGCCCCAGGGGTTGGACGGTTGACGCGCGCCGCCAGCGTGCCCGTCACGTGCACGTCGTCATCCAGAAGTAGGGCACGCGTTGCGCCTCGCGGTACAGCAGGAACACGGCGTCGGGCGAGTAAAGCACCGCCCAGCCCGCGCAGTACCGCGGATACAGCCGCCCGGGGTACTCCTTCGGCGACACGCGCCATCTGTTGAACAGACAGACGCCTTACGTTAGAAGTGATCAATTAGATCAATTACGCACAATACCTACGTGAAGTGGTCAATTACCACAATTACCTTACGTTAGAAGTGATCAATTACTCACTACAATTACCTTACGTTAGAAGTGATCAATTACGCACTACAATTACTTTACGTTAGAAGTGACCAATTACTCACTACAATAACGACTACGATTACAAATACCACTACCATCTTCATCACCACAAATAGAACAAACACCACCACCACCACCCCATCCTGCTATCACCACCACCAACACTACCACCATTAATTTCACCACCACCAATATTTCGAGTTTTAATGAATGTTTTAAATAAAGTCGTTTGTTTCAAAGTTGTATATATAAAATGTTAAACTTACTCTTAAACTTTAATTTCTGCATCAAACATGCATTTCTATCGAAATTATTGTGGACAGTTTCGATCTGGAGATCTTCGCTCCGTGGATTTGCTTAATGCACAAGCCACCATGACACTGCTACTCCCAGAACCGCCCGTGATATGAAACGAAGGTTTTCCGGCGGCGACAGACAAGTCCTTTACGAGTCTTCAACCCACTCGAATACCCTCTGTGATTTTGCTTTTGAACTGCTCTGATTTTACTTCGCAATATAGAATTCCGTCTGTCAACGAGAGATCGTATGAAGGAGCACCTGATGATTTGCATCTTTTGACAAAGGCTATTATTGGTGGGAGCACAGGCAGCTACAGTTCATTCAAATTTGGCGCCGTACTTTGCAATCTATCATTTATAACAATTCCTTGGCGCTAATTAACAGCAAGGGGTATGCATTTTAAACGTTTTTGGATTTTAATTTGGACTAATATTTTTCCTCTAAAAACGGCGGGTTTGGCTTTCAGAGAGAAAGGCAAAGACATCTTCGTATGAAACTCTTTGGAAGGACGAACCGCTTTGAAAGGTTGAACTGCTTTCATGGACGCTCGCGAGATGGCGCCAACTACTGGAGACGTAGATGTTCACAGATGTTCACGTTGTGCACAACAGCCCTGAGGAAGACCACGATAAGATGGTCGAAACGTCGGCAACACAGCCTTCGACGCGGCGTCACCTGGACAGCCAAGATCATCTACATGACTCTGGCCGCGGAAGCCTACGACTTCAACTACTGGAGACGCCGTGGAGTCAATGGCACATTTTCAACATTCCGAGAATCAAACGTTTTTCCAAGTCCCTGATTCCATCCAAAAAATAATCAATAGCTTTCGTTCAAACAGAAATTTCATAGTAAAAGTCAATGAAACATTATCAACCGCTCGGAACATATCAGCAGGCCTTACCTCGGGGCTCAGTACTTTCTCCAACTTTATTTAACATTAACACTTCAGATATCCCACGTATGCCAGACACCAAATTAGCTCTCTTCGCTGATGACACAGCCTTATTCACTGCCCACGAAGGCATTCTCATAGCCCAAGATCGGATACAAAATAATCTTGATGAACTAATATCGTGGACAGATGAGTGGAGAATAAAAATCAATCCAGAAAAATGCCAAGCCAAAATATTCACACTCCGTAAACCAAAAACTCCTCCCAACTTAACAATGAACTGCAGCCCAATTCAATGGAAAAATGGTCTAATTAAATATCTTGATGTGCTTTTCGATAAAAGATTAACATGGAAACCCCGCATCCATGCATTAGTAAATAAAGCCCAAGGGAAAGTATCAAAATTATACCCAGTAATTAACAGAAAATCCTCATTAAAAATTGAACGTAGCTTACGATATTTAAATCAATCATTTTACCCACCTTAACATATGCTTGTCTTGTTTGGGGAAGCGCAGCACCCTCATCAATAGAGAAACTTCAGACGGTACAAAACAAATGTCTTAGGAAAATCATACAAGCACCGTGGTTTATACCCGATTCCCAGATCCACAGGGAAACCCGCAGAAACGTATGGATTTAATAAAAAATCCCATCGCTTCAGTTTCAAAAAATTTCTATACGACACAACATTTCTCACTTAACAAATAAATTCAACCTAGTACGAAATGCTATCCAACCTTGCCGAATCCAATCCAAATTCCCAAAAGACAAGTTTCGCCCCCCCCCATAAGTATATGTATATCAAGTCAAATAGTATATGTATATGTAGTCAAATAGATAGCCTAATATTAAACCAAGTAAATTTTAAATAAACTCCTAACCAAGTTCATCCAATATCAAATACCTAACAAACGAGCAACGATGTAAAAGTCAAAGAAGCCCATTCCTAATCATGATAATATTCATGTATTCAAGCTCTTGAAAGGCCTCATGGCCGAACAAGAAGTAAATAAATGAAAAAACAACAAAATATCGCCTCGTGAGTTAAAAGGCATAGTAGTAATTCGCATTCTGGTTGCATTGAAAAAATTAAGATTTTTTATTGTTGCTATCAGGGGCTGCCTTACAGTAGTGCAGATTCTGTGGAAAGAGGTGTTTGCCGCGGAAAACTTGCTGAAATTGTATTACCAACGAAGCGAACGTAGCCAAGCTCTCGTAGACAACCCCATGCTATCGTCTGCGGCTCTCCCGAAACTCTGATGAAGCTATTTTGCAACCTCAACAGTTATTATCACGATTGGAATTGCTGGAGGTAGTCGACGAGAGGAATTGTATACCATGCCAATCAATTGTGTCGAATATGTTGGTGCACAGTTAATAGTGGCCATAAAAGAAATACAAAAACGTCGGTATGGAATTTTCAGATTCGTAAGTTGGTATGAGATTTCATTACGAAACACTGCACCGTAAAGCCTCTATTTTCAGCCTGCTTGAGGAACGGAAAAACCCAAATTCGACATAGTATGAAATAAAGTTTTTGCTTTGAAAAAGCGCCACTTTTGTCCGCAGAATTACGATACTTTTTCTACATAGCGTAAAAAGTAGGCGAGAAAGTAAATACACGTCAACAAAGGATTTCTGTTCAACAGATTCCAATTGACCCACAATACAAACAACATTGTACCTACGAAACACAAAGAAGTCTATATCTGTTCTGAATGAAAGCTAAATACTAGACCATGCATTACAGGTCTTTTTTAACATAATTTTTGGATTGAAATTGTCTTCAAGGCGCTTTCGAATAGGTTGAAATATTTGACATAGTGATGAGACTGACATTCTCTAGATATCTAATTATTTCATAAATTGAGTACTTTTCGACTGCGTAGTCTATAATCATTAACATCATCAGATCCAAGGTTAAAGGAATGCAAGTATTCTCCAAAAGAAGATGAAATGAAGTTCTACGATTTCCGGGGCGCGGTAAGTCTTAATAGTACAAACGCATTAGTTCTTTTCTTAGAAGGCACGAGAGTTCATTGCTCACTGTTAAAATTAGCCAATTTATAAACCCATAAACTTCGCCCTCTCTTATCTCCATTCCTATAGAATGCTTTTCGTCTTCACTGGGAGAGGTGGGTCAGTGCATCAACAGATGTCACTGCAGTGCCTCTGTCCGGGAGGTCCTAGGTTCGAGTCCTGACTGTGGCAGCCTTTTCGACACTAGCTTGTCAGCTAGGTAAAATTCAGTCGCTGTCTAGAGGAGAATTCTAGAGGCCGGCTGCTCTGATCGGTAGTTTTCCGTGGTTTCTCCGATCAACACGAGGCGAAAGCCAGACCTACCAAACAGGTGTTGGACCTCGCGCGATCTCTCCTTCCTCTTCCTTTTCCTATACCACTCCTTGCACTCACACTTACACTAACATGCACTACACTACCACACATGCCGGGAGACCAGTTGGGGCTTGAAGCTTGTCCCGGTTGGGGCGGTGCCCCGCTGCTGGGAGATACCTGGTTGGGGAATACGCTGCTAGCCGATGGTAGTTCGGCACCGGATACGTTACGTTTATGTTTAAGTTTGCATTGAGAATGAGGCCAAAGGGAACTCAGGGTCCATCGCACGCGCGCGCGTGGGTTACCAGTTGCACTCACTTGGAGCGCCACGAGCGCTTGACGTAGCCGTAGGGGAAGGGCACGCAGAGGATGAGGCGGCGAGCGCCCCACGGCGACAGCTCGCGGGCCAGGAAGCGCAGCAGCTCAGGAGAGTTGACGAAGACGTCGTCGTCAGTCTTGAGCAGGTAGCGCGCGCCGGGGCAGCGGTACGCCGCCCACTTGAGCGCCATCACGTGCTTGTACGTCATGTTGCGGTACGAGTCGCGGAAGGAGCCCTGCGGCACACCAGCAAACAGAGTCACTCACTGGTAAAAGCATTTGCATACTCAAAAAAGTTACAATTTTACCTTTTTATTCATTTTATTTTAATCTTTATCTCATTTTATTTATTATTCTAATCTCTTTGAAATTATTACCATTTATTTACTTAGATTTTTCAGTTTTGTCCATTTACTAATGTATTTATTTAAAATATACTGTAAATATAAATGTTTTTTTTTTCTTTTTTTTAATAATTTTTTAATTTTTAATTTCTTTATAAGTTACTTTTATTTTTTGTTTATTATTATGTTATTAACCTACACATTACCGATAAGAACCCAAACCAAGGATTGAAACGTCGTGTGAAAATAAAATAAAGCATTGTTGAATTGTTCACATTTCAATATATTAACATTTTCTTGCTCCACGTTCTCAGATCGGTTCAGAATTGGGGGAAAATGTGCAGTGCAAAGTTTCGCATCTTGTATATGGACAGTACGAAATCGGGTCAAGTGTTCCGACTCCACGTCGGTTGCCACTGGTTATTATTACAAAAATCGACTAAAACTTCAAACCTCTTTCTTATCCGAACAAATCTAGGAGTGTGGAGTTAAGAATAATTAATTTTCATTTTTTAACTGCCGCGCAAAAAAGCAGGGTCATAAAACAAAAGAGCAGGATCACAAATGAGGTTACATAGTATGACTCGCAACACGTCTGGAAATAAGACATACCATAAACGAAACGTACCCAAAATGTAACGCAAAACTTATTTCAGAAGTATCTAAAAAAAATTCCCAACAATTACAAGTATTACTAAACCTATAACAAACAAATATAACCATCTTCAAGAACGTTAATGAAGAAAAGATCGCTGATCAAAACCACATTACCACAATTTAACCTAGACCAGAAGTAAAGCCCTGCGTACATGCCTGAAAAGAACCCAGGTAAAGAAGCTGAATAAGATTTTCACAGGATCTCCGCTTCGTAGCACACGAGTTTACGGCACGAAAGCACAGAGGAGACAAAGTGACCTGCCCCCCTCCTTCCGCCAGGGCAACGAAAGGGAGAGCGAAGCAACTGCTTAAGTCCTTCCCGATAGCTCCAGCGCTGCCCGAGAGCCAGGGGCGGAAGCGCATACGGAGGCGGAGGCGGATTCGGCTGCTGGCGGTCGATGGCGACGCCCGCACAAAGACGGCGTACGGGGCCGGGGGGGGGGCGAAAGGCCCAACTGGGTCATCCCGACCCATAAATCCTCCGGCGAAACGCCCCGTCCCGCGCCGCTCCACTCCACTCCACTCTGCCCCACCTCCCTCCTCCCCCCTACTCCTCCCCCACCCCGCACGCTTCCTCCCCTTTCTGCTTGCCTTGCTGTATTCCGCCGGACCCCACCCGCCTCGGGTCGAATCCGGCCACGCCCCGCACTTCCTATCTCGCCTTAGACCGCTCTGCTCGGCTCGTAACTTCTCATTCCTCTTTATTCCTCACGGTCTCTCGGTCTCCATGGCCCGCTTGGCTCCGCCCCCTCCCCCGCCCACAAGGAAACAGAGCCGCGTGGCGTCCGGCGCTTTACCAGCAAAGTCACCAGGTCAGGTGGACGAGATTCAGGGGACGGAGTCATTCTGTGTCAACCCATGAAAGATGGAGAATTCCTACTTGTCAGTTGACAGAACATGAAATACACTGGCTAAACTTCAAGGGAGGGTTAACATTTTAATCTTCAAGTTTCTTAAATTTGTCATACGAAGACTCGAGTATAGACCAAATAGCTGGACCGTTATTATTCCACTTGAACGAAGGGGTTATCCAGCTAACGTAGTGAGACGTCAAAAAGAATGCATTTGTAAGAACACGAAACTAATTACATCCTTTGGGGCATATGTGAACTATTCGTAACTTCGCCGTCCAGCTTCTCCGGCTGGCTCCTCATTCGCGTCGTTTGACTGCAGTGCAATGATCTCCATAAAATATGTGTTATGTCTGCAAACAGTTGGCTTGTGACAACGACCTTGAAGGTCGCAAAAAAACGGTAAATGCATATGAATAGCTTTATATGGTGTACCACACAGTTCAGAGGCTGGCAATTTGATGTTCTCTTTCAGTATGAAACTATTTTCATTTTTAAAATTAATTCATACAAAGTGCGGAATATACGATCGAGTTTAATTCGTTATTGTTGTATAGTTATTTAACTTTATTTGCAGATGTAACCTATGAAACATGTGGGGACGAAATCAAACTTCCAATCCATTATAATGAATACTAGACGACCATTTAATTTCTTTACAATAAATTCAATTAGACCACAAAAAGTCAAGAGATACGTCAATTAAATTAAATATAGGAAAATGTATCTAGTGTTGTAATTAGCAAATTCCCCAAACACACTTCAAATATTGAACCCCGGAAACTAACGAGCCCCGAAAACTAACAAATTGTAACAGCAGATGGCGTTTCAACAGCGCCAAAGAAGACCGTAATTTCATAACGACTCATTCGGCTTATACTGTTTTATTGCTTATGGCATGCCCTATACGAAACATAGTTTTGGGCAGCAGGAATTGCTGGAACGAAAGATGTTACGTTAAATCTTTCAATCAATTTCATCATACATCCATGCATCCATCCATTCCTTCATTCATTCAATCCCATCCATCCAATTCAATTCGTCCAATTCCATTTCATTCCATTTCATTCATTTCATTCCATTTCATTCCATTTCATTCCATTTCATTCATTTCATTCATTTCATTCATTTCATTCATTTCATTCATTTCATTCATTTCATTCATTTCATTCATTTCATTCATTTCATTCATTTCATTCATTTCATTCATTTCATTCATTTCATTCATTTCATTCATTTCATTCATTTCATTCATTTCATTCATTTCATTCGTTCCATTCGTTCCATTCGTTTCATTCGTTTCATTCACTCCATTCCATTCGTTCCATTTCATTCATTCCATTTCATTCATTTCATTCATTCCATTTCATTCATTCCATTTCATTCATTCCATTCATTCCATTTCATTCATTCCATTTCATTCATTCCATTTCATTCATTCCATTTCATTCATTCCATTTCATTCGTTCCATTTCATTCGTTCCATTTCATTCGTTCCATTTCATTCATTCCATTTCATTCATTCCATTTCATTCATTCCATTTCCTTCATTCCATTCATTCCATTTCCTTCATTCCATTCATTCCATTTCCTTCATTCCATTCATTCCATTCCATTCATTCCATTCAATTTCATTCATTTATTGACATATGTACCTGCACGAGGTCGCCGTGCAGCTGGTTCTCGCGGTCGAGTGCGCGCTGCGTGGCCGCGTCGTCGACGGGCGACGCCCACGTGCGGGATGGTGCGCCGCTTGTCCGCGTTTGCCGGCGCGCTGTGCACCAGCACCAACAGCAGCGGCGCGTCGCCGCCGCCGGCGCCGCACGCCCGTGACGCGTCGGGCCCCGGCGCGCGGAACGGGCCGGACACAAATGACTCCCATCACTTAAATATACATATATTTACTTATTTGATACTTTCAACCCAAAGGTTCCGTCTATAAATACTAAATTAAGCATTTCAACAATCGAATGTCTCAGAATAAATGTTACAAACTTCTATGGCATGTAAGGAGATCGAATATGATAACATTTTCTGAATTAACATGAGCGAAATTTCGTAAACCAAATTTACCAATGTCGAGTTTGCATTTGATTGACAGGAAGCTTATGACGCACTGGTCATGGTCAGACACCGTTCAAACATCAATGAACGATGTATGAATGAATGATCGCTACCAATTAAGGGCAAATGTCAAGTGTGTAATTTCGTTATACGAAATTTCTCACCATAAATTCCCTGCCAAAACTTTTCTGCGCGACTCCTACGCACGCTCTAGGATTTTGTAATATTTATTTTGGGGCACTGTACACAATTGTTTTGCTCTGCAATGCCTAGCAGAAGTATGCATTCCGCAATGCCTAGCGACAGTATCCAAACTATTGACAGTATCCAAATTATTCGCTGTCAAAATGTCGACTGAATGAAGTCTATATTATTTGCTACAAAATAAAAATTTACTAGCAGTTTCTTTCAGCTCGTATTTTTCGCGAGATCATGTTATTCATGAGAATTCATCAGAATTACATTTATACGAACGCAAAGATAGTGTATAACATTTTGGGCTGTGTAGTAAAATAATGAAACCTACAGACTCTGAGAACATTAGCACAATTTTTGTTTCGCGCCTACCTTTAAAAAATAAGACCAAGAAACATCATAGCAAATACTGTTCTTTAAGGATTTAATAAATGAAGAAACATGTTGCAATTAAAGTATAGTTTCTCCTTTCCTTCAGGAAAATAAAGGGCTTAGAGTTCTTACAATTGGATATGAAGTTGAAAGTGCTAGTCTTGATTGCAGGAGCATACATGATACAAAATTAAGAAGAAGTGTAAATATCAAAGGTGAGCGTAATTCGAAATTAAGTTGTTTGTAAGAAAACCTGCACATTTGATTTTATCACATTTAATTATTTTTTAGTACATCAAACATTGTGTTCTAGCCTTATATACAACAAATGAACCTCAATAAAATAAAATAGTTTCGTACAGAAAAGCAATATTATATTTACTTGGGAAGAAATGAATCAGCGACATTACGAAGACAACACAAGCAACCACAGTATATAGTAACATCGTTTTGAAACTCCTACACCGCATCACAAATTATATAAACTAGCGTACCCGTGCGAGAACTCTCGCATGTTAAATACCACTCTAATTTTTGCTTATGATGTAGTGACAATCAAACTTGGGAACATGTGGTCCGTTTCCATTGTAGTTCCTTCCTCAGTTAAGTACACAGCACCTGCAGACCACGGAAAACGTTAAATGAATGGTTGCACCTCATGCATAAGAAACAATCATCTTATCAAGCACCTATCAATAGTACTTCTAGTTGTTGCTGCAAGAGCGAATCTTGAATTAATAATTATGCAAATAAACTTCGCCAGTCTGCGCAAACCACGGTATACACTGCTGCATGAATAGGTGGAATTGATAGTATCGATAAGCAGCGCACCGACAAAAATTTCATACATCTTACAATATCTCATCTTGTAGATTACTGTGTGAGAGACGTTTCTTTGAAGCCTGTGGCCCCAAAGATTTAGCTTTCAAGGCCCTAGAATGCGTCGTTTAAGAGTTATTTAATGATATAGTTGACTGAGCGTTGCTGGCTGTATTTGACATGAATATTTAGATGGATTTTTTTTAAACAAATCCTTTATATTTTTAAAGTCAAAGTGCAACTCGTCACGTCTATGTGAATTCTCTGTCTTTAGAGACCTCGTTTATAAAGACTAGTTGCGTGTGAGAGCCGCAAAAGTTATGTATACTACTGAAATAATATAGGAGACTATGATTATGACGCAATGGAGCAATGTTTTTTTTGTTTATTATGTCAATAGGTTCTCTAATATTTGGTTTCCCAGCGACGGCAAGAATTTCCAGGCATTGTTACGTACTTTTTTCTTTAAAAACAAAATACGACAAAAATTCTACGCCTTTTTCAATTTGAAATGAAATCTGAATATGAGTCTAGAAACAGATTACAAATGTAATTGACTCGCAGAGTAAATAACTAAACACAAGAAACCAAACAAATTAACATTATTTATTATATAATATACACATTATTTTATGTGTGATTTCCTTCAGGTTTCAAAATGCTCCTAGTGTTGGTAATAATCGTGATTAGAGTTTGACTACATATTTTATTAGAGTGTTTAATACAAACATTAAAAGTTAAATTAGTGATAAGATTTTGCCTTAATTTTATTATTTACATATTAAAATCACTTTCGTATTTTCTGTTTGATTTTTTTAACAAATAGTCTTAAGAAACTTATCGCATCTCAGTTATTCAATTTATCAACCCAACATATTAGTGAGTCCGTCTTTGTTTGTATGTTTGTTTGTTTGGGGAAAGACATAATTTGGAGAAAGCGTATTGCAACAAAAGTAATTAGTACTTCTGTTTATATATGACTCTACTTTAAAATCGAGCAAAATTCAGATATTAATGAGTGCTACAAGCTACCTTCTCTCTTGTGTTGTAGCCTCACTCACAACCAATGGGAGAAAATCCGATGAAAAAGAAGAATTTTGTTCAGTAATCGAGTCACGAAGGTTCTGCACGGTCAATGTTTCCAGTACAGTCAAGGACAGCCAGAAATATCACAGCTGTGACCACTATACAGTAATCTTTTCGTCCCTTCTTTCAAATAACGACACTGTGTTGAACCTAATCAGTGATACAGGTCTCTTCACTACTCTCGGACAGACTAGCTATTTGCACGAACATTACATTCAATCATCAGGAACCGTGAAAACCTGCACGCATGCTACACCACAAAATTTTATACTGAAATATAGAAATATAAACTATTTTCACTAATCCTCGGTTCTATGTAATGAAGAAAAGTACTGGAATCTGATGAAAATTTTGAAGTTCAGATTTCGGTAGTAGAATCAATTTTGAGTGAGATTTAATAGGAGGGGCGAAGGAAATCTCGGATTCTTCTCCAGATATAGGCCGAATTCCCCCTAGCTATGTAGTTAGTGTCGAAAATCCGCCACCGCCTGAGTTCGAGTAGCCCCCCCCCCAGTCACCGGTAATACTGGCTTTGAGCTAAACACAGCCGGTAAATTATTGATTGAGTGAGTTAGTGATTTCTGGCGCGTCAAATGCTAAGGTTAGACCCGTAAGTATCGTGCATGTTTCTTCTACGGGAGGTGGCTGTGGATTTACCCCGCTAGATGGCGAGATCCGGCGCCGACCTACAGTCGGCTAGAGGGGTTTCGTCCAATCAGTTATCTTCCACCAGCGAGGCAACGCCCCAGCGGGACAAGCTCCGACCGGTCTCCCGGCATGAGGGGTTGTAAGGCATTTTAGTGGAAGTGTGTGTAAGGGGTGAGGATAGGACAAGCAAGATAGGAAAGATCGCGTGCGCTCGTTTCTTAGAATACTGCTGCGGCATTCGCCTAATGTTGATCGGGAAACTACGGAAAACTATCGATCAGAGCAGTCAGCCGCTAGAATTCTCCTCCAGGCAGCGACTGAATTCGACCTAGTTGACAAGCTAGTGTCCAAATTCTTGTCAACCGTCGGGACTTGAACCTAGATCCTCCCGGTCAGAGACACTGGAGTGTCATCAGTTGATGCCGTGAGACACTTCTTCCGGTCTCAGCCGGTAAAGAAACTTAAAATCGCAAGAGAGTGCTGCCAAGACATTTTGATTTCAGTGCGCTTCCATGGCAATTTTTCAACGTAATACCCAACTCTTCAGAGCGTCCCAGAGGCGAGTATCATTCGCTACGTCGTTTTGGTATGATGTGCTGTGTTGTGCAGTCTCGTGCAGTCTCGTGCAGTCTCGTGCAGTCTCGTGCAGTCTCGTGCAGTCTCGTGCCGTCTCGTGCCGTCTCGTGCCGTCTCGTGCCCTCTCGTGCCGTCTCGTGCCCTCTGTGCGTCTCGTGCGTCTCGTGCCGCTGTGCCGTCTGTGGTCTGTGCGTTGTGCGTTGTGCGTTGTGCGTTTGTGCGTCTGTGCGGCTGTGTTGTCTGTGTTGTCTGTGGTCTGTGCGGCTGTGCTGTGATGTGCTGTGTTGTGCTGTGTTGTGCTGTGTTGTGCTGTGTTGTGCTGTGTTGTGCTGTGTTGTGCTGTGTTGTGCTGTGTTGTGCTGCGTTGTGCTGTGTAATGTACTGTGTTGTACTCTGCTTTGTTGTGCTGCGCTGTGCTGTCCTATGCTGTGCTGTCCTGTGCTGTGCAGTCACGTGCCGTGCTCACCCTTGTCCGGCGGCAGGGCGAAGGCAGGCAGGCCGGGGCACGCGGTGAGTCGGTAGAGCGCGAGGAGCAGCAGCGCGGCGAGGGCCGTGGCGGCGACAGGCGGCGGCAGCAGTAGCCGCGGGGCCGCCGGCCCGGGGAAACCCTGCGCCGCCCAGGGCGCCCGCGCCCGCGCCGCCCCCGCGCTTCTCGCCTCCCGCCATCAGCCTGCAACAAAGCACACGGCATTACTCACCTCCACGGCTCGGATTCCGATGACCAAAAAATTATTTGAAAATGATCTATAAAATAACTTAAAAAAGGGGGAAATGACTTATATGAATAAAGTGACTTAATATACTATAAATAAAGTGACTTAAAAATGAGGGGGAAATTATTTTTTTAATACTCAAAAATGTGTAGACTCAAATAGACAAAATTAAAAACTATATCAATCTTAAAACCGATAAATTTTACCTTCTGCTTCCGCTTCTGAACACTACGAACTAGTTTAAATTATAATTCTTCTCCCATTAAATCACGTTTTCGGAAAGATGTTTTCCACCTCCCTTACATTCAAACAGTAACACACACATACATATATTCCAAATCTTTTCAAATACATATATTATTTTCAAAATATTATTTAATTTAAAAATATGTATATATAATATTAATAGTTATTAAGATATAAAAAATGTCATACCTAGTATGTAAATGGTAACATCTTGTCAAAAAATTATATATCTTTCATTCAAAACGCCGAAAAATTGTAGAAATAGAACAGGTAGAAATACAATTATTTTTAAGGAAAAAATAAGTGTATGAAAATGTTTATCTATTCAATTAATTTTACAATTTTAAATAAAAATTATCTATATAAATTATATTTAATATAATTTTTTTTATTTTAGGAGGAAATGTAATCCTCAGTTCTGATCTTCCAACCGTCAGATTGGAAAGGTGGAGAAGTTACCGATGTTCCATGTAATTTTGAAAGTTCGAAAACAGAGTCCACTGCAGTTGCGAATTTTGTGAAGAACTGATGATAAAATAGTGTTAGTGGAAATTCATGAAACATTTACTAACAAAAAACACGAAAAGGAAAGAAAATGCCTAAAAATGACCCTAAGATCCAAACTAATGACAAAAAAATGAAAAAATGGCAAAAATGACCCAATAACTATGCATTTCCATCACCTATGCGGAGGTCGCTACGAAAGTTTTGAGATATACTCTGTTGCGGTCCGTTATTACCTATCCAAGAATGTGAGTCGATAGTAGTGTCCTTTCTAAGTATAGCGTGCAAGTAGGAACTTTCTCGGCTTATCGCTGTTGCAAAGAAACCTACCTTGATTATTTTTGTTGGCGGGGCATTCAGTTGTCAGAATGGAGCCGACAAGAGAGCACTTTCGTGCAATGATTCTTTATGACTTTAAAAGAGGTTTAAACGAATCTGAAAGCCTTGATCGTTGGCAGCGAGCGTTTGGGGACTTTGCGCCTTCCCGTACGACAATTTTTCGGTGGTTTCAAGAATTCAGAAGAGGCAGAACTTTGTTGAAAGACGGGAGAGAAGCGGGCGTCCGGCGACTGCAGTGACTGAAGAAAACATCGTCGCTGAGGAAAAATTAGTGCGCGTATGACATTTAAGGACATTGAAGGATCCCTACAGATTGGATCGCCAGCAGATTCCAAACTCCTGCACGAATATCTTCGAGTCAGAAAAGTTGCATCTCGATGGGTGCCTCACACTTTGACAGAATCGCAGAAGCGCATTCGTGTGGAATGGTGTGCAGAAATGTTGAAAAGATTTGAAAGAGGCAACTCTAGACGCTTTCCGACATAGTTACTGGTGACGAAACGTGGATTTATCAGTTCATCCTGAAAATAAGCGCCAGTCCACTGTATGGGTTTTTCCCGACGAACATCCACCAACAAAAGTTAAGCGGCCTCGATACGTCGGTAAGAAAATGGTTGCAACATTTTCTTTTCCAAAAGCGGTCATGTCGCAACTGTTCCACTGGAAGAACAAAGAACTGTTACTGCTCTGTGGTACACAACAATATGTCTACTAACGTTTTCGCCAACTTCAAAACGCGACCGAAGACAGGACTGCGGGGAATCGTCCTGCACCATGACAATGCGTCAGCGCACACGGCCACTCTCACAATTCAGTTCCTGGGGAGAGGTTAAACCGGTAGCGGTAGCTCAGTGCATCAACTGATGTCACTGCAGCGCCTCTAACCGGGAGGTCCTAGGTTCGAGTCCTGACGGCGGCAGGATTTTCCACACTAGCTTTCAAGCTAAGTCGAATTCAGCTGCTGTCTGGAGGAGAATTCTAGCGGCCGGCTGCTCTGATCTGTAGTTTTCCGTGGTTTCTCCGATCAACACCAGGCGAATGCCGGAGCAGTACCCTATCAAACGGGCCACGGACCGCGCGCGATCTGTCCTTCCTCTTCCTTGTCCTATCCTCTCCCCTTACACACACACTAACACTAACATGCACCACACTATCACATATTCCGGGAGACCGGTCGGGAGCTTAGAGCTGGTCCCGACTGGGGCGGTGCCCAGCTGGTGGGAGAGTCCTGGTTAGGGGGAAACCCCACTAGCCGATGGTAGGTCGGCGCCGGATCTCGTCATCCAGCGGGGGAGGATCACCGCTATCTCCCGAGAAAAAACATGCTCTACACTAACGGGAATAATGACCAGAGCAGTTGACGCGCCCGGAAACACGAAAAAACCAACCAACCAACCAACAGAGGTTAAACTAATGACTCACCCTCCTTACAGTCCTGACCTGGCTCCATGTGATTATTTTCTGTTCCCTACAGTCAAAAATCGCATGCGAGAAAGGAGGTTTTCAAGTCTTGAAGAAGCTGTTGAAGCGTACAAAAGTGAACTTTTAGAATCGAGGAAAATGAGTGGAAAAAATGTTTTGAAACTGGTTTACGAGAATGCAAAAATGTATAGAATGTTGTGGCGAGTATTTTGAGAATATATATATATATATATATATATATATATATATATATATATAGTATTATATAAATTATTTTAAGTCTTTTAGTTTGTGTGTATCTCAAAACTTTCGTGGCGACCCCTCGTATACGTCGTGATAAACATTCTTTACAAGCTAGCAACGTCTAAAATGCACCAATGAGAAGATGTCGTCATTAGAATTGGAGCCCTGCTCATAACGCTCGCCAGCGACAAAAAGTACTGTTCATATTCTTCTTGCTACCACATTTTATTGTTCAGGATTCTCGTGCTTCTCTAGATTTTGCGGTGCAGATTGCGTTTTGTCGCAGAATAGACAAGAAAACCACGAGAGAATATGTGAGCGCGAAAAATTGAACGTTGATGTTTGGTTGTTCAACACTTGATTCGAACGTAACTTGTAACGACTAGCCTCATACGTACGTGTAAAGCTTGTCAGAATTGTCATGTGTACATTCACAATCATACGAAAGTGAATGATTAGAATATGTCCTTCTTCAGTTTCTTTTTAGCTTAATTCAATGAGAGATTCCTTAACAAACGATGAATAGGGCTACCCTTTATCTCCTACAGTGTTTTGGCAAGTTTAAGTTACTACTTGAATATAAAAACAGGCTTTTCCGTGAAGCAACATATTCTTTTTCCTCAAACTCATTCGTCGCCAAGAAGATGAAAGTCAATAGGAATTGTGAGTTTCATGGTTTTTGTATTAGGCAAGTTGAAAGCAAAGAAGTTCTGAAGTTAGATTTTTATGTGAATTTAACAGGTGGTCATACATGTGAAATAAAAGCCAATTCTTAGACAAAGGGGAATGAAGCGCTGTTGTGTGTATAGCCTGTACAGGTGCCAATATTCTCGTATCATCAGTTCGGTTAATTCATACGAAAATAACAGGGACATTGAGATCATCAGACAGATGCTTCTAATTCTATAGGTACATGCTTTGTATCACCCCCGCTGCCATCCGGGAGGTAGACCGAGTTCGCAGTTATACAGCAACATGTATACGAGGCTGAATACACACATTAAACAACTGCACCGCCGCAGTTGTACTTGAGCCTCTGTCGCCATTAGGACCCTAGGGGTACTGCTAATTGGGTTGGTTCAGCGTGTTTAACCATTGCCACAGGAGAGGAGCTGGGAGGAGCTGGGAGGGGCGTGGCGGTTGGGAAGGGCGTGGAAAGCAAGAAGATCTCGGAGCGTTGCGAGTGAAAGAAAATGGAGAGAAGCTAGGAGAGGAGAGAAGAGAAAGTGAAGAGTAGGGAGGAAGGGAGGGGAAAGGAAAAGCACAGAGGAACGAGAAACAACACGTTGGAAAGGAAATTGGAGCAGAAAAAAGAAGAAAGCGAAAGAAACGGATGAGTCGGGTGGTGCAGGAGGATTGCTGTCCAGCAAGGTGGAAGGGAAGAGCTCGAAGTGAGGTAGGGGGCGAAAAGGAAAATGAGTGGGGAGAATATGAAGGACGAGGCAAGTACGAACGAAGAGAGCAAGTGGGAGCGAAAGGAGCGGAACAAGGCAGGACGAGGCCGCGGGCTTTCGTCCCCGCCGTCACGACCTCCGCTGCTGTCGACGCCGTTTCTGCGCCCCCTCCCATACTCTCTAACGACGCGCGAGCGAGCACCGGAAAATTGGAGGTTCTGGCGGAGACAAAGCGTCGGAGCTCCGGCGGGGCTCAAACGCACCCGCGTCGGGAAAGGAGGCCGAACTGACGGAGATGTGCACGGAACCGCGGCGGAAACGAAGGGCAGCGGAAGAAAAAAGCTGAAAGAGCTGAAGCAAAAAGGAACAAAATAAAGTGATGGCGTGCAAAGTAGGAAACTAGTGAATCTAAAACAGCACAAATACTTTCTCGCATTATTTGCAACTTTTGTAATATTCGAAAATGCAGAGAAAGCAACGGAAATGACACCGGTGCAATTATTGTTTTAGCGTCTTTTACTCTATTCGTAAAAAAATCTACAGAAAAAATTGGAGCCGTTTTTGAGAAAATTCGTTTTATATAAGTTGCTTCAACTTCAAGTAGATATTAGTCCAAACTACACGTTTTTTAAAATAATCTGACTTTTAGAAAGATTTTAAATAAGACATTTTGTATTCAATATTGTATTTTTGCAATTTTCGAAAATTCGAAGAGTTCGCCGAAAACGGGACCAGTATTTTATACATCGAGGAGAAAATTTAATGAAAAATTTGAACGTTTTTGAAAAAGATTTTTCAAAACTTCCCTGTTTCATTAAATATTGCGCGAAAACTAATCAAAAATTGTTCTTGATATTGGTGCAAGATCTGCCTTCAAATATCAGATTTAATGAAAGAAAAACTTCTATCTTCGTAATTGTACTTGTAGGAAATCGCAAAAAAATTAACTTTAACAATTTTCGAAAAATGAGATATTTAAATTAAAATGAAACCTGTCTTATTTTTAAGCGTCATTTACCTAATGAAGACAATGTTTTAAAAAAATGCAGCCATTTTTGAGGTAATTTTGCTAATGTTGTGGCTTTTAGAAACAAAAACAAAAGTATATCGTTCTAAACTCCCAGGAACTAGAGATCGTTGACCTCAATAAGAGAAAATCAATTGTGAAGAAAATCGTGTGAACGGTTTAGGCGCTAGCGTTTACACAAATAACACGCTTTGCCAATCGAGTTTCGGTATCAGGACCGAGATATTACAGAGAGATCTGCATTCTGACCACACAACTGATAGAGAGGTAATTCACTTCATATAGAAATAGATTTTTCCACTTTTTCATTACGATAACCCAGCAATTAGAGCTTTTCTGTCGAAAACTCCGGTGCAGGACTGAAAATACTTTTTCTTCTTACCAAGTAAGTCGAAAAACTAAAAACACAGGAGTAGGTCACGAAGAATGAGAAAGAAATAGCAAATGAACAGGATTGGAGAGAAATGGAGGTATTGAAATCTCGATTAATTATATAAATCTGATTGAAAGGTGCATTTCACTGAAACTGAGAAGTATTGATAAATGGTTATGCAGCAGCAGGAAGTATTCGGAGTTTAAATATCAGTAACGACAAGGAACCTCACAGTACTGATTACGTAAGGGCGCAGAAACACAGGACCGATGTCTATAAATTCCCGCGTTTGTGGGCGACTTCCAACAGAAACCTATCAATTCGACATTCCACGACAGTCACAAAAACATACATTTAGAACCTAAAAAAACATCCAGTGAAAACAAATACATTGAATTGACTGAATATACGTGAAATATATTTTTGCAATGTATAAATCCAATATGGAATTAAATGGAACAATGAACTGAACGTGATAGTAAAAAGTACATCATTCCGTTTGAAGTGTCATCTGAGCGCAAGCTAATTATTGTAATTATCGTCCCACGATCACTGCGCAAAAATTTCTCAATTCTATTAAAATATCCTCTAGCCTTCATGCATTCAATTACTTCGCATAACAACAAGTGAAGATAAATTGTACCAAAAATTGATAAATCACCAAGAGGGTTTTCATGTCGATGAAAAGACCGATGTTTAAAAAACCGATATTTTAAATACGATAAAACAGAATTTTCCCGTCTTGCTTCCATTTTTAATTATAATTCTTAAATAGAATACTTGTATATTTTATTGTTTGGTCATCTATAATATGTAAATAATAATGTTCACCGAATGTAAAAAAGGATAAAGAAATAAATGACATAGTGTTCGGCTATTATTACATTTATTCACCTTCATTCATAAATCATAAAAGAAAAACGTCCTGTGTATACATAATACGTAGACATTAGTACAAAGTATATTCTATTGTAAAGCACTAGAACACCTTCATTTTTTAATCAATATTCAATATAAACCACGTTCAAAATGCAGTTTAACGACATTACCACAAAATCATCGAAAAAAAACAACTTTTTTGAAAACTTTGGAGTTTTGGAAAAATATGTCGATCTAAAAAACCGAAAAACAAAAAAAAAAATCAAAATGGAGGTTTCTGGTGGGAAATATCGATGCTTCAAAAGCATCGATGATTTTTTGCCATACTAAAAACAACTCTAAACGTATCTTCGCTTCGCTCTTTCAAGCAACTGCCGAAGCGCGAATAACGAAGCGGTGGAGACGCAGGGGGTCGGAGATCCTTGCAACTGGAACTGTTGCAATTCCGATTTCCATACGATAATTTGTATCGACGCCTACAACCTCGATACTATCAAAACACTTAAGTATTGATCCTCCTGATATCGATACAAGATTTAAACATTGAAAACGCATGCTCAATAAAGTCTTCAAAAAATACTTCTACTAAAGGGAATACAAAGAATTCAAATTTTGTTTCACTTTTAAATACATTATTTAGTATTTAACTGTATTTTGTTGCATTAAATGAGAATTATTATAACACTACAGTTTACACCAGTCTCACTTTTTACAATACTGATAATAAATTTTTGGTATATATAAGTCATTATCGCTTCACCCGTATCGGAAGAAACCCAACCTCTCTGCTTGTCACTCATGGTGGAAAGATATGGGTGAGCTACACCAGCGCACCGATTTTTGCTCAGCGCAGCACCAGTTGCGTCACGAACCACATGACCACAGCGTGGGCCCAGTTTGAAAAGCCAAACCAGTCGCTGCCCACCATTTTGTACGGAGAGCGAGAAATGTTGAGAAAAGGTTTGAAAGTGCCATAAAAATGGTGACCAACGAAAATTATCACGATGAAGTTGTATAAAAAAGCAACGTATTTAAAAGAAATATTTCATATATCTGTTTCAATGACTTGTAACAATGTGATACTTTCGGTTATCTGGCTGCATTTAAAATTCCCGCTTATACAGTGACGCAAAATGGTGCCTAAAGTTCATTGGTTGAAATGGAATACGATGCGCAAAAGAGAGTTTGTGCACCCTCGAACGTTAAAGCACTATCGATCTTCTGTGCATGCGCATTTAAGTTTCGCATCACTTTTGATTCGATTGATTGATTCATTGGTTGTTAGTGATTCCGGGCACGTCAACTACTACGTTCATTAGTCCCGTAAGCGTAGTTCGTGTTTTGCTCGGGAGGTGGCGGTTCTCTTCACGCACTGGATGGCGAGATAGCGGGCCTACCGTCGACTACCGGGGTTTTCCACAACCAGATATCTCGAACCAGCGGGGCGCCACCTCAGCCATGACATGTTCAAAGTCCCTGACCGGTCTCCCGGCATGTGTGGTAGTGTAGTGCATGTTAGGCATCACTTTCGAGCATTTGCGCATGCACAGGAGGTCGTTAATCGGTCTGCTAAGGCGGGCACACACTCTCTAATAGTTCCCCCATCTCTTTCTATTGCGTTGTCACCGTCCGGGCCCCACACGCGCACGGTACGTGGCCGTCGTCAAGGTCACCCCCTCCCACCTCCGGATCTCATAGCACGCCACGTGAGGCGAGTGGGAAACGCGCTTTTTACGCTACCTAAAAAACCTACGGTTACAACGAAGCTCTTCTTTGAAACCTATATAGCAGGGCCCGAAATGAAACAGTTCTCTAATAGTTATTTTTCGTTTAGTTAACTAAATATGCTCATTAATTCCATGAAAAATCGTTAATTATCTCTACGTTAATAGCATGCGTGCAATTCCACCGTGCAATTAAAAACTCACACCTACCAATCAGAATTCAGAAAAGGAGCGAAATCGTGTAATTAAGAAACTATAACATACACAAGCAACGGATCGCAGTCGGCCATGAAACCTGAACAAAAAAGTACATCACATATTACGTACCTACAACTACGTATTAACAACGAATGAATAAAACGGGTAAGTAAACGTTAAGACTTATAGTACAACATAAAATATTTAACGTAAATGTCATAAATGTTTTACATGTAAAACGTTTGGTCTTAGAATGTCGAATGTAAAAAATGTAAATGTCAGTTGTGTTTACCAGTTCTAAGAAGTATGCTCTACCAAAACTGTGTCAGAAGTGACTATTTTTCCTCCCAATATTTATACATGCCGTATTCTCTCTCTTACCTGTATTTACTTTTCGTGGGAAGTAATGTTTTCATGACTTTGTCAGCTTCTTATATTTTATCAGAAATATGTCCAGTTTCTTCCATTTGCAAATATTTCGTGGCAACATAAACAATGCAAGGCCCACTAAAACAGATATTATTCAAAAGCAATACTACGTCATGAAATGCACGCCATGGGTGGAAAAATGGTTGAATTTTATTAATCTGAATTATTTGTCAATGGAAACGAAAAAATATTGAACGAACATGTGTATAAAGGGGATAAATGCATTCATGGTATATAAGAAAACTCGCTATCGTCGCTCGTTTTCTTGAACATACCATTCATGCAATTATCCCCCTCTTTATACACTGGTTTCGTTAAGTACTATTATGATTTACTGGTTCATTGCTGTGTGTTTACGGATGTCAAACAAAACAGGTAACGGTATTGTTAATACCCTTGCGGGTCTTTCTGATTCTTTATGACCACGGGCCTTTTTAATACGTCGTGGCCCGCTCTAATACCAACAGAACACATACAACATTTTTATGAATTCTATTTATTAAATTTACGATGCAATCAAATACAATAAATAAATAAATAGCATAATGCTCAAGTAAGTCAAATAACTCGTTATAAACCTTACTTCGCTTAACTGATACGAAAATTGCAATTTTGGAATGTTCCCGTAATGTACAATTGCCACCAGTCACTCATATTTTACTGTTACGTATCACATTTTTTACACTGCGACTGAATTCGACCTAGCTGACAAGCTAGTGACGAAAATCCTGCCGCCTTAGGGGTTCAAACGTAGGACCTCCCGGCCAGAGGCATTGCAGTGACATTAGTTGATGCACTGAGCCACTGCTGCCGGTCGAAGCATCGATGTATTGGTAAAACTTGCCATCACTGAGTGAGAGCGAGTGAGACGTGCACTTACCTACGCAGCGCTCTCGCGCCGCAGCACCATGTCCGCGCTCGCTGCCACGCCCTCCGCCAGTCCTGCACAGAACGACACGGCACAGTCAGTACTCTCCACAACAGCAACAACAAAGATCACGTTAGCCATAAAGCCCATCACGATTTCTGAGCACAAATCAATTCAATTAGAAAAAAGAACATTTAATTCGCCTTCGTACAACTCAATTTCATGCTGATTCACTGATTGATTATAACACGTTTCTAGGGGCGTCAACTGTTATGGACATTAGCCTTAAATGTATTGTATGTTGTATCACCGGAGATGGCGGCTCGTGCTTAGATTGCACAACTCCCAGAAAATAAAAAATATATCTTAACATCTTAGGAATATACATTTTACTTTTAAAGCATTCAATATTCAAGATATTGCAGCAATATCGATGTACATGAAATCATTTTGAAACCAAAAGCGTCCAACTTGCGCTCTCTCCGGTGTCTGGTACCTTGCCAGGAATTGGACCGCCCTCTTGGCTGTATTTACTGATTTACTCTCTGGCCCTTCGACTTAACACGGAGAACATACGGCCTTTTTGGTGGCGCAACCATTCTAGTGGCGCTGTCTAGTAATGCGCGGCGTCGGAGGGAATCTCAGGGGAATCCCATTTTCTGTCTTTGTCTAACTGCAATGTAGTTTTACGATTTTCGCTTGTTATTGAAAGTTCACATTTTACGTCAATTCTTGGCGATATTCAATGCATTGTTTATCACATTTGGAGAATTTGCTTTCCTTTGATCTTATGTTTGTTGATTCAAAACGTACACTTGATGAGTTCTTTATGCAAAGGTGATCATTTTGGATGGAAGTCCCGTAGTGTCTCGTGGATGCCGGAGTGGCTGTAGCTGGCCAACAGTTTGCGAACGTACTTGTGAATACGAATGTGTGTCGAAGATCTTTCATTACTGCCAAATAGACCAGGGTAGCTAAGTTTTCGAAATAAAATAATTTTGTGTGAAACGTGTCGAAGCAAGAGTGCTTGTTGCAATGTGCTGGAGTCGAATTTAAATGCCCAGTGGAAATCAAAACCAGAACCACATGTGCAGAAGGTGTACATGCGCGAACACGATGCATAATATTATGTAAGTAGTGTTTCAATACATACTTTTATTTGACTTAGTTTTAACTGATTTGAATTGCTTACATTTTTATTATACATTCATATTTTGAAATTTGGAAATTACATTTCCGTCATTCGATGGAGGTGCAACTTCCAGTCTGTTGGGGCACCAGCCGCCAACCGGAACAAGTTTTAAGCTCTTAATATGTGTGATGGTGTAGAGAATGCAAGTGTACGTGTGTGTAAGTAAGGGGGGTGAGTATAGGGACAAGGAAGAAGGAAAGATCGCGCACGGTCCACGGCGGTCTGTTAGGGAACTGCTCCGGCACTCGCTTGGTGTTGATTGGAGAAACCACGAAAAACTACCGAACAGAGCAGCTGGCCGCTAGAATTCTCTTCCAGACACTGTTGAATTCGAGCTAGTTACTTTCGAAAAATCTGTCTCCGGCGAGGCTCGAATCCTGCCACCTCCCGATTAGAGACTCTGCAGTGGCTAGTATGAACATTAGCAATTATTGTAGTGTATGTTGTATCATGGGAGGTGATACTACGTACACTACATTTACTAGCTTAGTCACTAGCCTTAGCCACCTCAGCCGATCGAGGAAATGAATATCGTATGAAAACCATTGCATACATTGCGATAAGTGATGTAGTGGTCGCGGCTATGTTGCAAATACTAGGAAGCTTTCGAGCGGTGCGCCGCCGCAGGCCCTGGCGGCGGGGAAGAGCAAAAAGCGAGCGGATCCGTAGGCGGCGACGCCCGAAGGCCGGCCGCGGCCGGGACGCACCGATAGCCTCGCAGCGCACTGGGCCACACCGCACAATCCTCGGGACAAATATTTGTCTGATTAATTGATTAGTGATTTCGGGAGCGTCAACTGCTTAGGCCATTCGTCCCGTACGTGTGGTGCATATTTTTTATCGCGGAAGGTGATTTTCCATCGCTGGCTGGCGAGGTTCGGCGTCGACGTACGTCGGCTTTCGGGGATTCTCCTCAACCAGCTATCTCCCACCAGCGTCGCACCGCCCCAGTCGGGACAAGCGCTAAGCTCCCGAAAGGTCTCCCAGCATGTGTGGTAGTGTAGGTCATGTGAATGTGTGTGTGTGTGTGTAAGTAAAGGGTGAAGATAGGACAAGGACCGGGAGCGGTAGCTCAGTGCATCAACTGATGTCACTGCAGCGCCTCTGACCGGGAGGTCCTAGATTCGAGTCCTGACGGCGGCAGGATTTTTGACACTAGCTTTTCAGCTAGGTCGAATTCAGTCTGCCTGGAGGAGAATTCTAGCGGCCGGCTGCTCTGATCGGTAGTTTTCCGTGGTTTCTCCGATCAACACCAGGCGAATGCCGGAGCAGTACCCTACTAAACGGGCCACGGACCGCGCGCGATCTGTACTTCCTCTTCCTTGTCCTGTCCTCTCCCCTTACACACACACTTACACTAACATTCACTACACTACCACATATTCCGGGAGACCGGTCTAGAGTTTAGAGCTTGTCCCGGCTGGGCGGTGCCCCGCTGGTGGGAGAGTCCTGGTTAGGGGGAAACCCCACAAGCCGACGGTAGGTCGACGCCGGGTCTCGCCATCCAGCGGGGGAAGATCACCATCTCCCGAGAAAACATGCACTACACTAACGGGACTAATGACCAAAGCAGTTGACGCGCCCGGAAACACGAAAAAATCAAGCAATCAATCGATAGGACAAGGAAGAGGAAGGAAAGTTCGCGCGCGGTCCGTTGCCGTTTGTTAGGGTACTCGCCGGGTGATGATCGGAGAAACCACGAAGAACTACCGATCAGAGCAGCCTGCCGTTAGCATTCTCCGGGAAGTGGACATTAGAGTACATATCTTTTTCGGACAGTTTGTTGACTCACAGACTTGAACACTGTGAAAGCATTTTGCAATATTTAGGAAGGAAATGCGACAGAGTATGAAATAATATGTCACATTTCCGGAAAGTCATGATGATAATATTTGTTTCAAAATTCCGGACTCTGCTTCTAATGTCGCCTCGTCCGGAAACATCTTATTTGTTCTCTCGGAAACGACTTTCCGGACTAATGCCGTAACTATTGTTTCCTTCTGATTGCTCTCGGCAGCCCGCGCGACAGCAGCAGACGAGTGCGTATAATCTGTTATTATTTACGCCCAAACGCTTAGATTGTAATCATTTATACTTTTTTTAATGTGGCCGATGACACTTCATCAGCTGTTACGGTGTCATTCTATCGAGAGCTAAAACGTCATCACGGTGACGTCACAGTGGTGCCGTTTAAGCTTCCGATTGGACAAAACCCTAACAGCTGATCAGCTGTCAGCGGCCAGATTACAGAATCTCAAGTATAAATGTAAATCCATATACCTAGACGGAAATGGTAAGGAGGTAGAGCATGTTTTATCACCTACAAATGTAATTAGAAATAAAATATTTAAAAAAATATTATTAATATTATAGAGGCCATTCGCAGTTTTAAAAAAATGTATTACCCAGAACAATCGCAGGATTCCCGCTGTGGAAGTTAACCGCTTGTTCGTGTAGTATTTTTCTTACACTCCTCTTTAATTCAACCATTCACCTTTTCATATTAAGAATTTTCATTACTGCAAAACAGAAGGGAAATACAGTTTTGTAGTAATAAATAAATAGATAATAGAAACTGCAAAGTGAAATAGCTTTAATACAGAATTGAAAAACAAAAATTTAATAATTATTCAAGAACAACAAAACATTCCTTACAATATCACATAATATATAACGTTCTTTTTTAATATATAATCACTGAAAAAATCTCTAACACTAAACTGACCGAGAATCTGAAAATTATAAAACAAATGTTCAGAAATGTACATCCCAAGACACAAAACTCCATATCTAAAACGTCCTTCTTTATCTCAGAATCTAGCTCTCTGTAGTGTTAAATTTTCATGAAGTGAGAATTCCATTTTCCAAATAAAATGTAGCATCAGACGCCTGAAATATATAACCTGCATTTAAGAATTTAAACATTCCGAAGTTTAAGAACAGCTTTTAAACCAACTAACATTGATGTGAAAATGCGACTTTTATTCATACAATATCATGTCCAATGAAAAACGCCCTAGGAGATGACAGGTGCAAAGGCAGAAATTTGTTTCCAGCTACAAGCGCGCAGTGGCCCACTGTGCGGCAGCCGCGTGTTAAAAGGATACCCGTCCTGAGAGCGTTCCGCGCGCGATTCCCAGACCGCAAGGCCGCGCAGACAGCGGCTCCGCCCCGCCGGTGCCCGAGCAGACTGGCTGTGCCTAGATATCAGATCGCTATCTGGTCTACAATCGGGATGCGACATAGGCTACAAAACTTCAATGTTTCTAAACATCGCTGTTAATAAAACAGTCCCAAAACTATGGATGGCAAAAAAACGTAGATGTTTTTAAAACATTTATGTTTCCACCAGAAACTCGATATTTTGCTTTCGATGTTTTCTTCACATCGATATTTTGTTGCAAAAAACAACAAGTTTATTAATAAAGGGGTTTACACACTTTGTAGAGTATCAGCAAACCACAGCAATATCATTATTTTAAGTCATCCTCTTTATCACAATGCACATTTCGCCTGTGCAATCTGAGAGAATTTAGGGCGATGTTTTTTCGTCGATGTTTTCATCGACATCGAAAACCCTTTAGCGATGTATCTCATAAATACCCTAAGGAGCAAGACTGTCAATATGTTGACAGATAGACTGTCTCCATGCGGTTCGACAGTGCCCCAGCTGTTCGAAAGAAGTCAGCACGCAGTCCGAAATACAGTCCTCGATTTTCGAGGTAGAGAGATTTCCGCATGCCCTGTTCAAGAGCCCATTCGCTATTCAGAAGCCTATTTGTAGTTCAAGAGCCTATTGGCTGTCCATGTCAGCTGATAGGTTAACGTTTCGATCCATATTTAGAGACATTCCTCGGAGGCGATTGCACGGAGGTGTTTCGTCGTGAATATTTATGCATGCGATGCCTTCGTCATAACGACGACGCTACCGTCCAAAGAGAGACACCGCGTACATCCAATATTGCCGGTCGGAGTATTCGAGGTTGTGGGCGATGAGCCCTTTGTTTGAGGAACTGTTTCGTTCCGTGATCCACCTCGAATTGACGGAGGAAACCGCGAAAAGAGTAATTGGTCATTCGTAGCGTGCATCTGGAATTATCTCCCGGGAAGGCGTCATCCGATCCAATTACTTAGCAGGTTTCAAAACTCCACCACAGTCGGGCTTGAACCTAGGTCACCCGACCTACGAAGGCTCAGTGCCGAACACACGATTTCGTAAATGATGAGAGATACATTCTAAGATCAGGAAATTAATAATACGCAAACAATTATTAAAATGAGAAGTTTCATTGTGTTTTTCTACGTCTGACGAGTAAATAGATGACATCGTGTTTCATTGACAGCATTCGACTTGTCAAGACGTGATCTTTGGTCATTCTGAAATTGTCGGAGAACGTTTACTCCGATTGATCCTCATATATGGACACACCAAACAAACATGATATGACTTGCAAGCTTCTTTTTCCGTTTCTAAAACTGACTTGATGCTGCGGTTTTCTGCAGTTTCGTTTCGTTCAAGGCCTAGATATTTGTGACGTACATTGTGATCATATCTTAGTCTGTTTAATGTTTTGCAAGTGTCAGACGCTTTATGGCGTCCAAAAAGGAAAATATTGTTGAATGATATGCTAAAAAACGTATAAAATAAAATACCATTTAAGTTGTTAAATATTTTAAATTTCATATTTTTAAATCTTCAAAAACAAAGCTTTTTTGGAAAAGCACATCGACTCCGCACTCTACGGAAGTTCCTGAGAGTTATATCGAACAATTGGCATTTAATTACGGCATTCCATAGTAATGAAGTTAGCGTGTATGTAGTTGGCATGAAAAGTGAGATAGCAGATCTGTGTTCGCTGAACACGCTTGGAACCAGGAAAAACTCACAAACAACGTTCATAATGAAGATCGATTAGGTATAACTTCACACTACAACCAATGGTTCGCCTGAGTTCCTTATTGACATTTCTTCGACAACAATTGGCATTTCCGTAGGAATACATATGATTACTTCTCTGATAATATTTGGGACAAATATTCCTCTACATTCTTGAATTTAGATGTCAATAGAATATACTGCAATCGAAACACACATTTAGGCATTTTTAATTGGAATTAACAATAAATACGAAATGTGGACATTCGTGGAAATGATGCGGAACTCGTTAAGGAAAATTTTCAAGAAGTAAATTACATCAGTATAAATTGCGGTTTTATTTCCCTTTCGGGTTCGTCACAGAATGCTTTAATTCATATATTACAGACGATTACTTAAAAATCTTTATCTAAATAGAAATTATCAGGAAAATGTAAGACTTCTAGTGCAAGTTGAGGGATGGAAGATTAATGTTTTTCGACAAAGAACACGTGGTCGAAAAATGCATATAACAAAGTTTCATGAGCCAAGTGGCGTTCGTTTCTCATTGCCAAGCAACACCTCGTGCGCCCGTGTTCGGCACGGACCCGAAATGCCTGTATCAGAAAGTGACGTGCCGAACACTAGTGCATCGGGAGTTGCATAATTATCACGGATGTAACTTTGTTATGTGACATATCCTATCACATGTTCATTTGGAAGCAGTGGTCATCTTTAAGTCCGAGAAGTTTGAAACATTTATTCAGAGAAAGAAGTTAAAAGAGAGAGAGAGAGAGAAAGGGAGAGAGAGAGAGAGAAAGGGAGAGAGAGAGAGAAAGGGAAGGAGAGGGAGAGAGAAAGGGAAGGAAGAGAGAGAAAGAGGAGAAGGAAGGAGAGAGAAGAGAAAGGAAGAGAGAGAGAAAGGGAAGGAGAGAGAGAGAAAGGGAAGGAGAGAGAGAGAAAGGGAGAGGAGAGAGAGAGAAAGGGAGGGAGAGAGAGAGAGAAAGGGAAGGAGAGAGAGAGAAGAGAGAGAGAGAGAAGAAGAAGAAAGAAGAAGAAGAGACAGAAGAGAGAGAGACAGAGCAGAGTAGAAGAGAGGCAGAGAGACAGACAGACAGACATTATCATAGGCAGTAGTCCGCAAAAGAAGTGCTGCTACTGAAACACATCAAATGGAGTAGCTCCAAATCCACAGTGGCCCGAATACACAAAATGGAAGCGGTTGAGGCAGCGTGACGTTTGCGCGGCCGTGTTCGCGGAAAGAACGCGCTACGACGCTCGTTTTGTTTCGCATTTCCAATCATTTGTGTCTTCAAGGACAAACACGTTTCGCTTCCACTAGTATCAATAGAAAACGCGAAGAAAAAGTAAACTTCCACAGGATGCTTCCGGAATACTACGAATTTAAGTTTCTTTACTTTTTCAGTGTAAGTATCAACAAATGTGCGAGTGTACACGCGATCAAGTATAGACGCGTGTATAGGTCTCGTTTGTTCAGGCTACCCACTCCTCTCAGGTCTTTAAATAATAACTGGCGTATTTTTTAACAAAGAAATAAAGATGAAAGAGAAAATAATTGTTCAGGCTGAGATGTTGAGATCAGGGACTTCCTTCGTCTAAATACATACAACAACGCCATAAATCATTTGCTTATAATAAATAGTTTTATTACAAATATGGCAACATCGTAATGATGATCGAGATCTCGTGGAAAGAACAAACACTAGACCTAAGAATCCTCAATATGGGTAGTAGCGAAATATAAGATGGTGACATATAAATGTAAATTCTTATTATCATGCGACAATAGGACGAACGCTATGTCAAGTGGCATTACTAACGAGTTCATTAGACCGATAAAGCGGCCATATGTTCATGTTTTAGTAGCTAGGTCACGCTCATTATTTCTCTCGAGCTCTTTTCGGTTACGTGTGAGCGCACATGAGGGTATAGAGAGTACAATCATTGGTGGGACGTCACATTATAATTGCCAGAATGATCTGTTTAATTCAATTTTACGACTTTAGAGTGCTACAGTGCGGAGACCTGACCTTCGGAGTCCTTATTCCATGACGTCAAAGACGAACTAGACAACCGAACTTATCGACCGTGGTTATGATATTATTAATCAGAAGCCACATTAATTACAGGTGGGAAAGGTCTGCGAGGGAGTGGGCTACGCAGGGCCTCTTTAAATGTTCAAGAGAAGAACGAAGTACAGATGCGGCGCAAGGAATAGATGGATATTATTCTTATGTAGTAATAGAGTGTCCTCCGTCCGTCACTCACAAGCAGGCCACTTTCGGTCCCCCAATTGAAGCAAATGATTCGACGCGCCTCTGTTTTTTGTTGAAACTGATAATTTTTATGCGGATCCATCAAGTAAAATTCTAAGAAATTTCTCTAAAAACGTTTTATTGTTATTGGTATCTTGAGTTTTTCATGTCTTGCGGTACCTACACAGATAATTCAACAGATCATTTCATTCCTTTCGACAGGACTTTTCTTAGACTTTTGATACAATTGTTTGCCGTTTTTGTGTAGAAAATTTACTTTAAAAAAAAACTTATTTTAGGATTTCAAAGCAACTACAAATACATTAGTGAAACGCTGTGAATTTCTATACTCTCTTTACGACATTTATGTGAATCGTTATGACTTGATTTATCTGAATAAAGATGAGTAAATCTAATTTAGAAGTGAAAAATTTAAACTTTTTTATTCAATTCTATTTCATTGAACTTTCTATGCCCAAAATGAAGGAGTCGGGAAACTAAGATATATTTAAATTTAATGTTTAATATAAACTTCCGAAATGCAAATTAAACTTTTAAACAGGAAAATGCCCGCCTGTGGCGTCACGCTAAGGAAGCACGAAGTGCTATAGCAGCAGAATTACGTTTGGAAGCTATTGTCTGAGTTTATTTTGTGTTTGGGAGATGAGATAACGTTGAAACTCTGTGCTTACACTATATGTTTAGGGCCCGATTTTACAGCACCTGGTACTCATGAATTCTTTTCACGACAGGCAGGACAGATTATGTTGACACTGAATATTATGTTTTCGTAACACTTATGCTTTGTAGAATTCTTAACAACCAATTGATGAAATATCGAAGGCAGGTTAACGGGGCTTTGTCATAAGTAAAAACGGACTACAAGCTGGTTGTTTGCCGACGTTTCGGAGAATTTATTTCCATCCTCAGGGCTGAATAATATGAGGAAAGAAAACAACACATATTTACAATAAGTTAATAATTATGTTTTCACGTTGTGCTTGAAAGGTATGTAACGTTTTTGTATAAAAAATTGTAAATGTGTTTAACTGCAGCGAGGACTGTTGTTATATGACACGTGTTCTCTGTTAGTTTTATTGTAAATATGTGTTGTTTTCTTTCCTCATATTATTCAGCCCTGAGGATGGAAATAAATTTTCCGAAACGTCGGCAAACCACCAGCTTGTAGTTCGTTTTTACTTATGACCAAGCCCCGTTAACCTGCCTTCAATGCTTATGCTTTGCGACTAAATTTTTAGTTCACAAACGTGAAATTGTCTAGTGCGAAATCCAGAAGAATACAATTCTGAGAACATAGCGACCTTAGAGAACTTAAGAAATGTTCTCACCCATTACAATATTTGCCATTCAATGATTTCTTCTTTATGTTAAAAATTGAACCTTTTTAATGTGGTCGAGAAAAAGTAAAACCATCGGATTGTTCATGCATCAATCTATTTCCACAACGTTGTCTGCGTGACAAGTGAACCTATAAAAGCATCTGATTGCAGCGTCAATCTGGTGGCTTTGTTCCTTTTTCCACCGAGACATGTAAAAAACTAGGCGTAAAGCGACCAGTGTCTTGAATTCCACGCAGACCGCTTCAGAGGGGAAACCTTTGGGAACGAACATTTCTTCGACATTGCGCTAATAAATGTACAAAATATCTGTCCAAAGAACTAGCTCTTGGAGTAATATCGCGGAAATTAAGAACTGCAATATTGGTAAACGTTTCTGACTGCAGTCTGAAGTAAGTAAGTAAGTATCTATTACTGAGTTGTAACATTAAAGTAACCAAATAGAAATACTAAGCCTCTGGGATGGCTCATAGGTAGCGTACTAGTTTCTCGTGCTGTAGTCCCCGGTTTGATTCCTGATCGCGGCAAAAATAGTTTCCTTTAAAATTGTCCCAGTTTCTGAGGTCGTGTGACAAAGAAAAGCTGAAGTAGGCGGATCTTGCTAGTTACGGTGAAGAGAGTACGTCATGTTCGCCTCATATCGCTCTTACCCCCTAAGCATGGGAATTTAACTAGGCCCAGGCATGGGGGACACCGATAGCTGGCCGGCGAAGTCTGACTACCGACCCAATAACGCCAAATACATACATACAAATAGAAATACTAGCGACAAACACATTGCGAAATATATTGCTCCTTGTCATGTTTTAGAATCTCAATTGTCCTTTCAGAGTCGCTTAAAACACAGTTTGCGGCTAGAAAAGCAAATTTTGTCACAATTCTGCTGTTTACTGGGCGAAAGAAAAAAATCTGTCTCTTTATAAACTGGGTGCATGGTCTTTCAGTAAATGCTTTCTTAACTTTTCCGTAATAATACAAAGTGAAGCGTTTAACTTTGCACATCTCACTATTCATCCAATAAGCATTCGGGTTCCCGTGACGGGTCGAGGAGTCCAAAGTGGAAAAGAATTTTAGGAAAGTTTTTATATCCTCTAATACCAGCTAAAATGCTGGTACTATTATGGTACCAAAATTATTAAAATCAGATTAATTAGTACAAAATACACGTATTTGCAAGTTATTAAAGTATTATAAAATATTTTTAAATTGATATTTGATCGTGCTCGTTAAAATTAAGCTAATGGATTTTTGACACCATTCGCAGAGCCATAATGTGAGCAATGATTAGGAATATAAGAATATTTCTGTTTAATTTTAATAAAATACAAAAAATGTAAATATGTACACATTTTTCTCCAGAATACCGACATTTTCTCGCGGGTCACTAGTAGGTCATTGTACCATAGATTGATGGCCACTGCTCTAAATTGTAGGTCACATCATTCCCGGAAGTGGGTGGCATCCGTGATACAGCGATCTCACCGCGTGCCTTCCATTGCTGGGGCAGGAGTTCAATTCCCGGATCAACCGTGTGAAATCTGGAATGGAGAAAGCCGCTCCACGTCAGAGGTTTACAGTGTCCCATGCCCCTCATTCCACAATTGCTGCGCCTTTGTTCACACTATTTTCATAATCCCCGAGACATGACACTTTTCCTACCCGCTCAGGGTATCAACTGATGTCACTGCAGTGTCCCTAATTGATTGATTGATTTTTTCGTGTTTCCGGGCGCGTCAACTGTTTCGGTCATTAGTCCAGTTAGTGTAGTGCATGTTTTTTCTCGGGAGATAGCGGTGATCTTCCCCCGCTGGGTGGCGAGATCCGGCGCCGACCTACCATCGGCTTGTGAGGTTCCCCCTAACCAGGACTCTCCCACCAGCGGGGCACCGCCCCAGTCGGGACAAGCTCTAAGCTCCCGACCGGTCTCCCGGAATATGTGGTAGTGTAGTGCATGTTAGTGTAAGTGTGTGTGTAAGAGGAGAGGACAGGACAAGGAAGAGGAAGGACAGATCGCGCGCGGTCCGTGGCCCTTTTGGTAGGGTACTGCTCCGGTATTCGCCTGGTGTTGATCGGAGAAACGACGGAAAACTACCGATTCTAGCGGCAGCCGGCCGCTAGAATTATTCTCCAGACAGCGACTGAATTCGACCTAGCTGAAAAGCTAATGTCGAAAATCCTACCGCCGTCAGGACTGGAACCTAGGACCTTCCGGTCAGAGGCGCTGCAGTGACATCAGTTGATGCACTGAGCTACCGCTCCCGGTTGCAGTGTCTCTGACCGGGGGGTCCTAGGGTTCCAGTCCCAACAGTGGCAGGATTTTCTACACTAGCTACGAAGCTAGGTTGAAATCAGCCGCCGTTTAGATGAAAATTCTAGTTCTTATTGGTAATTTCCAGTGGTTTCTCCCATCAATGCTAAGTGAATGTCGGAACAGTACCCTAACCAACGGACAACGCACCGCGCGATTTCCTCCTTCCTTGTCCTCCCATCACTCCTTAATCACACATTTAAATGGACCACACTACTACACAAGGATGGGGGAAATCCCTCTATCCCCACAGGTCGGCACCGGATCTTACCAACCAGCGAGAGAAATAAAATCGCCACACAAGGGAAGAAGGGAAGGGAAGGGAAGGGAAGGGAAGGGAAGGGAAGGGAAGGGAAGGGAAGGGAAAGGAAAGGAAGGGAAGGGAAGGGCAGAGCAGAACAGGGGAGGGAGGGAAAAGGGCAAGACAGCAGGGGGGAAAAGGGCAGGACAGGGCAGAGTGGGGTGGGAAAAGCGCAGAACAGGGCAGAGAAAGGGCAGGGCAAGGAGGGGCAAAGCAAGGACAGGGCAGGGCAGCGAGGCAGGGCAGGAGGGCAGGGCAGGGGGGAGCAGCAGGGCAGGGAGGGAGGGCAGGGCAGGGCAGGGCAGGGCAGGGCAGGGCAGGGCAGGGCGGGCAGGGCAGGGCAGGGCAGGGCAGGGCAGGGCAGGGCAGCGTAGGACAGGCGTTGTGGCGCGCCGGAGGTATCCGCCGCGCCAAAGAGCAACCGCTGGCGCAGGAATGTGCGACGACGGCCCCACGAAGCGCGCAAACAAAGTGTCACGAGCAAACAACAACAACAACAACAACAACAATAGAGGACGCGAACGACGATGGAAACAAATACCCTTAATAATAACTAACACCGATCCTCCCTGGCATTCTCATTCTTCTCCAGCCAATTATCTCGGTGTCTTACTGAATAAAGCGATTAATGCGTGTAACCCCACGTTCAATTAATAGCCCATAAAAAGGGGGCTAAATGTATATTTTAAACCCTTTCGTAAACAGAAATTCCTTCCTTAGTATAGGAACTGTGATTCTAATCCATAAAATGCTTGCAAGCTCCACTCTGACATACGCATTCCTATTATAGCTCAACGTACTAGGACCGACCAACCTATCCTTATTGCCAGACCATCCAAAACCATTATTTAAAGCTCCTGGGTTCATCTCCATCTTGCGTATGCATCGAGCACTACGAGTATTACTCATATTCAAAAGCTTCTCAAAAACGACATTCTCGCCAACCAACAAGCTCCATCACTCATCTTTAATCTCGATCAAAACGTTCATCATCTTTCGCGCAATAGATCCACAATCCGAAAGGATCTCTTTCATTTCCCATAAATCATCTGTGATAATGAAATTTCAATAATCAGGGTTATATTGAGACCTGCATATGGATGTCGAGTCCAAAAACATTCCCTATACCATATGACCTTCCACCCCCCCTCCAAACGACGAATTCGATTACATGTCGAATGAGAAGAAATTAAAGACAATTTTTAAATATCTAAAAAGCAACAAAGCAATTGTTGGTTTTTGATTTAGGTTGATTTATTTTCGTCAGAAGACAGCAAATACAAAATGCGACCTACAGGGAGGAGTATATAATCGATGCACGATTTCTTATGATCCACAATCTCTTCTCCACCCTTTTACTATAAATACAGTAGATGGGCAATAAATAAAAGTACCAAATAAAGCGAGGTTAGCAACATTCGAAAATCTAGAAACTTTCCCCTCCCGAGTTATAGAACATTTATATTCATCGGTATACGAACTACAGATTTTGCCACCTTTTGCTGCGTATTGCTAACAAAATGCAAACTACAACTTCAACTCTACTCCTTCTACAACTAGCAAAAAGAGAGCTCAACAAAACGTGCTCATACGAAAGGTATACTTATATTAGAAGCAAAACAAGGGACCATCTCAGCATTTGTCCAAGAGTCTAGTAGGAACAAACTAATGAAGATGGGAATTAATAGGATTCTTTAAATTTATTGGACAGGATGAGATTGCTCAACGTAACAACAGTTGTTGCAGCAGCGTCTCTAACAGAGAAATCTTAGGAGTCAAGTCGGGACGGTGGCGGATTATGAACACAAGATGTATAACCATTATTTATCGAAGGAGAGAATGAAATAAATGGAAGGTATCCCACCAGTGAAGCTCGTGGTTCGGCATTTTCGTTGTCATCTTCCTAGTTGTCAGCGCTCCTTTGTTATTAGAGGTTGTTGCCGATCTCGAATTCATCTACAAGTTTCAAAAAACCGATCTAACTATTAGGATTTATTTATTAATTTATTTTATGTCGTAAAACCAGTGAAAATTGTGACGTATTAAGTACGAGAAGTGCAATCTGTGATCGTTTTCTAGAGCTCTGGAACTCCATATCCTCACTCTTGTTGTATAATAAGTTATATTAAGAATACAGTACAATAACAATACTATTTGAATATTAATTCAAGTAGTATATGACTTAGTGCAGGGATCATAGAATTTTGAAAATGTGTACACAATTCACTTCTCCCCATAGTACGTCATACGCAGATTAAACTGTTTTTTTGACGTAAAATAAATAAATAAAAATGCAGGGATCAACGAGCAATTTTCGCATGATGTGCAGGATGCTTAAGAGAAACAGAAGTTTTCTTGATAATGGACACCGTACCACTCGTAGGGATAATTTTGTATTCGTTTAGCACATTACTTTTGAAAGTTATAACCAATATTCTTGTCGATAAAACAATACAAAAGTCATGCACACAACGAAAACGCGAGCCGACGCATTTCAATTTATCATTAACATAACATGAAATTTAGACATTACGTGTAAAGAAAAAGTAATTCGTTCTTAATCTGACAGTGTCTCCAACACCTAACAATTTTAAGTTCCAGATTCTTCGCGCGTAATGAATTGAACACTTTAAAATGACAGTGGTTTTGCCCCCTTTTACTGTGAATATTTTTATAGATTTATAATCGTCATTGTCCCACGCACTAATCGTCATTGTCGTTGCTTACTCTAGACATTGTCGTCGCTCTGCGTATGATGCGCGCCACAGGTTATTTTCCCCTCAAACAATATGAAACTATTGATCAATCTTTACCTTTATCATATCTTCCAATATGTAAAGAAGTCTATGAACAGAAAGAACAGCAACATTCCCCACACTATGAGACCACGTAGCACAGATTCGGTTTCACATTATCTCACAAAACGTTCTCCTGATAACGGGAAGTAAGCCACAATGGCAGAATTATTTAACTACGGTGAAGTTTCATGAAGAATAATACTTTTTAAAAGTAAATATTTTTATTCATCAACATCTGTACACGTAATTTATATCACCCACAAAACTATACCAATTAATTTGACTGTATTTGATAATACAATATTACTTTTAATTAAATTGAGAAAGTTTAGAAAAGTGTAATAATGTACTATACACATAGCGACTCTAATTGTTTTAACATTGCTATATATCTTTCGGGGTCACGGCGAAAGGTACCAAGTTTTATCAAATTTAAAATGTAAAATTTAAATGGTCAAACAATACTGGAAAATAAAATAAGGTTGCTAATTCCCATGAACTAGAAACAAAGTAGGCCATTACGTTTGAAAAATTGGGAATGCTTTATGAGAAAAACGGTTGATGAACACCTATAACCAAGTGAAGAAAGAATATTATTCTTTCAAACAAGTATCGCAGAACAAAAATAAAATTACGTACTTGCACAATTTGTGTATTATTGGCCATTTGGATTCAAATGCTGCATTCGGCATTCATAGGTCCCCAAATTCCAATCGCAATGTGGCAAACATTCCATTAGAATTTGTTCATAAAACTGCAAATTCAGGCACGCAGACATTCCACAACATCAAATAAAGCGCTATGGGTATTAGTAAAGGTCCCAAATATCGGACCACATGTCCCAATCATGAAATGAATGAAAAAAAAAATACACGAGATTACTTGCGAAGATCACATCCGCTACTTAAAACCGCACATAGTGAACAAATAGCGTACATTGGAATTTCACTACACTCACAACACAACCTCGCTCTCATTCCGCAAGTATCGACGCGAAATGAGACTTCAAGAAGAGCAAGACTTGACGACGACATCTCGACACAACATCACGAACGAAGCGATCAACGAATCGATCCAAACCGCCGTTTTTCAAACCATCGGCACCGCGTGTACGCAAAGGAAGGTGCAGATCCGCCACTGCAACCTCCCGCGCGAAGGCGCAACTTCCCGACGGCGTCGAGCAAGTGCAGAGCGGCTGGCGCGAAGGAGCGTGCCGGTCGCACTGCCGCTCCTCGACTGGCGGCCGTCACGCCGAAGACGCCGCGGATACGCTATGGCGGCGGCGGCGGCGGCGGCCCCCCGGAACCTCAGCACCCCAAGGGCGGCAAGAAGCTTTGCGATGGTCTCGATTGATTGATTGATTTTTCGTGTTTCCGGGCACGTCAACTGCTTCGGCCATTAGTCCCGTTAGTGTAGTGCATGTTTTTCTCGGGAGATGGTGGTGATCTTCCCCGCTGGATGGCGAGATCCGGCGCCGACCTACCGTCGGCTAGTGGGGCTTTCCCTAACCAGGACTCTCCCACCAGCGGGGCACCGCCCCAGCCGGGACAAGCTCTAGGCTCCCGACCGGTCTCCTGGAATATGTGGTAGTGTAGTGCATGTTAGTGTAAGTGTGAGTGTAAGAGGAGAGGACAGGACAAGGAAGAGGAAGGACAGATCGCGCGCGGTCCGTGGCCCGTTTTGTAGGGTACTGCTCCGGCATTCGCCTGGTGTTGATCGGAGAAACCACGGAAAACTACCGATCAGAGCAGCGGCCGCTAGAATTCTCCTCCAGACAGCGACTGAATTCAACCTAGCTGAAAAGCTAGTGTCGAAAATCCTGCCGCCGTCAGGACTCGAACCTAGGACCTCCCGGTTAGAGGCGCTGCAGTGACATCAGTTGATGCACTGAGCTACCGCTACTGGTGCGATGGTCTCGACTGATTGGTTGATTGATTGTTGGGGATTGTGATTTTAGAGATAATTAGTCCCGTAAGTGTGGTGCATGTTTCATCGGGATGTGGCGGTGATCTTCCCCCACTGGATGGCGAGATCCGGTGCCGACCTACCGTCGACTAGCGGGATTTTCCCCAACCAGGTAGCTCCCACCAGCGGGGCTCCGCACCAGCCGACACAAGTTCTAAGTCCCCGTCCGGTCTCCCGGCATGTGCGGCGGGGTAATGCATGTAAGTATAAGGGGCGTGTATACAAGGAAGAGGAAAGAAAGATCGCCCGCTGGCCGTGACCCGTTTGTAGGGGTACTACCCCGAAATTCGTCTGGTGTTCGATGGTCTCAACTTGATGGCGTATATCTTCACAGATGCATTGATCGTATTAATTACAAGACTGCTGGCTTTTGGCTACCACCTAATAGTCAAATTTTAAAATAGGAATTTTTATTGTGTTATTTTGAACGATGCGTGATATTATTTCAATTTTTACATAATTTAACTTTGAAGCTTAGGCATGTATTTATGTATTTACATGTAACTTTCTTTATTTCGTGTTTAATTGCTTATTTATTTTCTTTCACAAAATGCTGCATTCCTACCTGTAACAAGATTTTTCCCCCATTAATTATGAAAACTAATGGGAAATTTCCAGGGAGGCCGTGACCCCAAGAAAATATCGAAAGGCGCCATGTAGCTCCACGTAATAAAACATTTTACTTCCTCAAATATGTTCAATTCTTTTTTTTTCCCTTTTGGAGAATTGATAGTCATTCGGGTAAGACGCTCTCCGAACTTTCTGCCAACCCTCTAAATGACACAACATACAATCAATTGTATATATTAATTATATAATTAGTTATAATTTCATTCTCTTTGTAATTGTTTTATTTATTTCTTAGTAAATATGTTATAATTAGAAAAAAAATATTCTACAAACTTTTATTAAAAATGCAGTGCCCAGCTCCTCATTATACTGTATTATCCAAAACATCATTTGAAAGTTCAACTGGACCAAAGATTATCCTCAAAATTTCTCTTTCAAACATTCTTGGAATGTCAGTTTCTCTGAGGACCCAGTTTCTATTGCTGATGTGCCCATATTACACGTCGCACATTTTCTACTTTTAGATACGAATTTGCTACTGAATACTACAAATAAGCTTTATGGGATGGACATTCCTTTTCCCGGAACAAATTTGCATGACTTTTCTCGATTTTTCACAACATTTGTTTCACTAATAAGATTTCTAAAAATTTCACTCTAATAAAACAAGCAAGGTACTAATTTTACAGCTCTGGTTTCATCGTGATAAAGTTTTCATCTTGAGTACAAATGCAAGAAATAAAAATTTAAATACTATTTTTTTGCTAAATCATTTTTTAAGGAATAGTATCTATTTTATAATACAGTCTCAAAATTTCCCTGACTTCAAAGGATTCTTCTACAAATTCCCTGATTTTCCCAGACTTTTCCATTGCAACGAAACACTGCAACGAAACATTTTTTCGGTTTTCCGTGCTTTCCAGATTGTAACAACCTGTTTAATAACCAGCTTCGAAGTTCTCTTTTATTTCTTCTTCCATAAGATTATAGTAGTAGGAGGATATGGATCACGGGATCGGTCAATTTAATGAAACACATTAGTTTGCCAACGTTTCGGAATATTTAATTCCTTCATCAGGGCTACAAAAACACAATCACATGGTATAAAGACAACTTGTCTGAACAGCAACATTAGAAATCACACAAAATATGCCATGAATCAGTATACATGAAGAAAAATGATTATAGCAATTGCGTTAACATATCTGTCAGAATAGAAACGCAAGTGCGACCTGTCAAGGGAGCGTTACCTTCAGGACGAGGAGACGCCTCTCCGCCGCAGCCGGTAAGTAAAATTCAAAGGTGAAAGGTCGCACCCCGCCGCGATGAGTCACGGCGAAGGGAGGCAGCAGAGGTTAATAAAATGAAGGGAGAAATGAGTAGGGAAAGCGACGGGCGCCGGAAAAGGTCAGGGCGGGCGGGGCGGGGCGGGCGGGGTGGGGCGGGTGGGGCAGGGCGGGGCGGGGTGGGGCGGGCGGGGCGGGGTGGGGCGGGGCGGGGTGGGGCGGGGCGGGGTGGGGCGGGGCGGGGCGGGGCGGGGCGGGGCGGGGCGGGGCGGGGGGGGCGGGGCGGGGCGGGGCGGGCGGGGCGCGGAGAAGCCCTCCGCGTCCAGGAGTCGCCGTCAACGCAGAGCTCCGCTTGTGTTACGTCACGGGGATTCAGACGTCTGGCGGATATCCGCGAGTAATTACTACAATAATTAATTCACGCGTGTCCAATAGGCAGCGGCGGAACAAGATGAGGTCGTCGTTCAGCGAGGTAAACGGACTCCCATAGAATCCCTGAAGCAGGAGATGGGGGCCAGAAGTCTCACTTTGTATTTCGACATCAAGTTGTATTGTTCGCTAAAAATAATAGATATAATTTTAAAATATATTTTTACAAATTTTATCAAGGGAATTAAATATATTTAAAAAGATGATAATATTTTTGTTCTACTTTTATGTAATTGTTTAAAATACTTAACAATAAGCCTATTAAAACTTAACAATAAGCCTATTAAAAAATATTTACGACCTTCTAAATTTAAAAATCTGTAATAGTTATTTATGCACCAAGGGCGTTAAAGAGCTCTAATGATCAAGCGGCGACAAAAAGCTCAAGGGCCTTTGCCACGAGGGCATTTTGTCGCCCGAGATCATTAGAACCAGTTAACGTCCATGGTACAAACAATCTTATTTTTTACCCAATTTTATTGATTCAGATTTATTTATTTATTTATTAATTAACTAGATAACTTGACTCGATTTCTCTTTTCATATTTTCCTCCCATAATTCCTTTTCATTATCCCTTCCTTAAGGGAACATCGTTCAACTGTTTTCATATTTCCCTCGTAACCGCAGTCCTCTCGATCCACGTAAGTTATGCAGTGTATATCAAACTCCGCATCGAAGGCAATAACAAGCTATAACGTTTCAGTAAATATATGAACAAGTCGACCCGGGTAACCGAGATCGTTAACGCGAGGAAAACGAAACTTTCTTGGGATGTGGGTTCGAATCCAGCACACGGTAATGTGTATTGTGGCAGGGAGAGGCTTTCCCATTAATCCTAGAACCCTCTGCCCCCCTCTCCCTGATAGAGCACCATTTTTCGCAAGTACGTACGTTTGCACGTGTGTATGTTTGCACGTGTGTATGTTTGCCCGTGAGTATGTTTGCGTGTGTATGTTTGCACGTGTGTATGTTTGCACGTGTGTATGTTTGCACGTGTGTATGTTTGCACGTGTGTATGTTTGCACGTGTGTATGTTTGCACGTGTGTATGTTTGCACGTGTGTATGTTTGCACGTGTGTATGTTTGCACATGTGTATGTTTGCACATGTGTATGTTTGCACATGTGTATGTTTGTATGTGTGTACGTTTGTATGTTTGTACGTTTGTATGTACTTTGGTGCAACAGCTCTTTACGAGCTAAGGCCTACCAGCAACGTCCCGGCCTTGCGGCCAAGGGCTGAGGATGTAGTTAGCACGTAGCAATCCCAACACGGTATCTCTGGTCTTCTCAACCTGAGAAATGAGCTTTCTCATCGTCACACAGCAACGGATACTGGGACATTGCAAGGAAAGCGCACATTTAATTTTTGTCGCGACCGGGAATCGAATCCGGGGTGGCGCCGTGGAAAGGGAGCACGCAAACTAACAAGCCACCGAGAGCTACATTTCCCGTAATTGGGTAATATAATTGAAATCGGGCTTATGAGCACATTGGCGATTTAAATAAACAAAAAACTGGCTGAGACGAGCGCACGACCTACCTCAGCCCAGGCATGCAAGAGATCCCTAGTATAGAGACATTTTCATAAGAAGGGTGCGCTTCGATAGCTACTGCAGACAACATAACTGCGGTTTATGTCCAACTTACTGAATTCGACAATGCGATCGTTTAGTTAGCTCATTAGAAAATGTTTTTCATCACTATCTCATGCAATTCCATCGCTCTACATGACATTCATTGGTTTCCCGATCCGTTAAACTGGTCCCTTTTTAGAGTAACACCTCTACAATGATGGTGCCACAGGAGATGGCAAGGTATGGCGCGTGTTTGTATACATTAAGATGGACACCTGGTAATTCTGTGGGACTGGGACCATTGAAAGTTGCCGGGAGGGATGGGTGATATTGCGGAACACACGAAGGGAGAAAGCAACTTAAAATAAATAAATTTTAAAAAATTATACGTAACCGATGTTCTCGTAGACTTAACCAACGTTTATACACATTAGATAATCAGTTTCCGATGGGTTGCTCGTCATCAAATATGGCGTCTCACATCAACGCTGATACAATTCCAAAACACAAACTTACGCAGTTTTGAGAAAATGAAATTTATATGTTGCATTTTTTTCTGGCAACATTTTTTCATCGTTCAACTTTGTACATCAGCCCATGTAATGTTGTAAGTGTGTATGTTTGTATGCGTGTATGTTTGTATGCGTTTGTATGCGTGTATGTTTGTATGCGTGTATGTTTGTATGCGTGTATGTTTGTATGCGTGTATGTTTGTATGCGTGTATGTTTGTATGCGTGTATGTTTGTATGCGTGTATGTTTGTATGCGTGTATGTTTGTATGCGTGTATGTTTGTATGCGTGATGTTTGTATGCGTGTATGTTTGTATGCGTGTATGTTTGTATGCGTGTATGTTTGTATGCGTGTGTGTTTGTATGCGTGTATGTTTGTCTGCGTGTATGTTTGTATGCGTGTATGTTTGTATGCGTGTATGTTTGTATGCGTGTATGTTTGCATGCGTGTATGTTTGCATGCGTGTATGTTTGCATGCGTGTATGTTTGTATGCGTGTATGTTTGTATGCGTGTATGTTTGTATGCGTGTATGTTTGTGTATGTTTGTATGTGTGTACGTTTGTATGGGGGGAGGGGCACTATCCTAGACCACTACATATTTCTGCACTTAAGCCAATATTTACAGAAAAGTAATTATTTGTTAAAAAACAATAAAGTAATACATATTCACAGAAAAATACGTGTCGCTTACCTCTTTTGCCTTCTCGATGCTTCAATTATAAATATCATGTAACGTAACTTTCTTTTAGCTTATATTGGAAGGCTCTACTTGTTGAAATCACAAAAAATGTACCCATTGAGCTTGCCGCCCCTATTTATGCAATCGCAAATTTGGCTCGAAATGGTCTGCTTCCGAAATGACTCGTTTTGTGTCTTATTTTCTCAAGATAACTGAAAACTTAAGTCGACGCCGATGACATTGTGAATTCATCGAGAGATATATCGACGAAGAAATATAACGACAAAGAAATATATCGAAGACAAGTTATATGGCCATGAGCACGTTACCACCTGCCCACATCATTCTCTTCCTGCCCTACTTCATGCAATGCGGAAACGTAGACGATAATACGTTTTGGAACATCGATTTTCCACTCAGTAAAATTGCCTGTCCTGTCACTTCAGTACTTCTTTAATATACGTATTATTTTCCGATTACCCAACATTGCACCACTCCTGCGACAATACAGTGGTATTTAAATTTTAGACAAATGCCTATTTTATCCTCCTGACGTACACACTCGAAATTCATTATGAGCACATTTAAAGACTTCACATCAAGTTACAATAGTGTCTAAATGCCCATTTCACCAACGAGGCCTAAAAATAACTATTTGTCTTGGAAAGATCTATAAATGCACGTTTTACACAAATGAAACCACGAAGAAGGAACTGGAAGGCATTCCTGGTCAAAATTCATACTCCAGCAGAAATCTGTATTGAACTAGAAACAAGCAGAAAATACTCAGCAGAAAACTATAACTCTGTCATTAATCCCGAGTTGCTTCGACTGCGCTCTGAATGAGCACATAATGAATGCATTTTCTGTTTTCCAAGATAAGCACCAAATACAACTATTAAGATAAAAAGGTGTATATTTTTGTATAAAGTCATTGATGTTTTAGTATTTTTAATATTTCTTGCTCGTGTTTTTCATACATTTTTGTATGAAAATAAACGTCATGTGAATAAGTTATTTTTACGTAGATATAAACTGCCTCTAAAAAATTATAAAGCTTATTTTCACCTTAAAAATATCTTTTAGACGCCCAAACGATTTTAGAGCCAAGAAATACAATGAAAACGTATAGTAGTATAGTATAGTAATGGTCAAATCATCGTTACTATAATATCACGTACGTCCCAATGACAGCAGGCTCAGAACGATTGTCACTCTTTGTAGGACATCTTCCCTTTTGAATACCATTTTCCTCTATATAATAACGTGGGCCAGGAAAGTCTCCCCGCACCGAGACAAATCAGGAGGTCATATTAAAAACTCCATTTATGTTCGTAGCAACCAGATTACTGGGAAACAAGTGCAGGGAACAATGCATGGAGCATCTGTTATGATAGTGGTAAGTACTCAGTTTACGTTTTCATTTGTTTCAGCTCATGCCACCAACAGGGTTTCCTTCGCTAGTCCTCTCACCAGCCACTGGTGCCACTGCAGAGAGAGAGAGAGTCTTTCCTGTCGCAATGTATGTTCTTTTATTGATCAGTGATTCCGGGTGCGTCAACTGCTAAGGTCATTTATCCCGTAAGTGCAGTGCATGTTTTCTCGGGAAGGGTGGTATTTTCCCCACTGGATGGTGAGATCCGGCGCCGACCCCGTAACTGAATTTCCCGACCCAGGTAACTCCACCAGCGGGGCACCGCCTAACCGGATAAGCTCTAAGTTCCCGACCGGTCTCGCGACATGTGTGGTGGAATAGTGCATGTTAGTGCAAGTGTGTAAGGGGAGAGGATAGGACAAGGAAGAGGAAGAAAAAATCGCGCGCGGTCTGTGGCCCGTTTGTTAAGGTATTGCTCCGGCATTTGCCTAAAGTTTGATCGGAGAAACCACAAAAGACTACCGATCAGAGCAGGCGGCCGCTAGATTTCTCCTCAATGCAGCGCCAGACTTTCTCCTAGTTCTCTAGCTAGTGTCGAAAATCGTGCCACGGTCGAGACTCAAAATTCGGTCTTGCCGGACAGAAATACAGCAGTGGCATCACTTGATGCCCTGAGCCACTTCCCCAGGTCGCACTGTACGTTACTTATAGTTATCGTATATCTTATCAGTATGGATCTTTGCAAATTCGACTTTCAACCTGCATTACGTGAAGCTTGATGGACCTCGAACGCGATGTTCCCGCGGTACCTGCATGGCGTGGCACAGCACACGCGTCGACGCGCGGCAGTTCGGTAGCTCTTAACACGCCATTCGAGCACTGAGTTTATTTATTTATTTATTTATTTATTTATTGATTAGTGAGCGTCAGCTGTTAAGGCCATTGGTCTTGTAAGTGCAGTGCATGTTTCTCTTGCTAGGTAGCAGTGATTTCCCCCGCCCCCGCTGTACGGCGAGATCCGGCGCCGACCTACCGGCGACCAGCGGGGTTTCCGTCAACCCGGCATCTCCCACCAGCGGGGCACCGCCTCGGCCGGGACAAGCTCTAAGCTCCCGACCGGTCTCCCGGATTATGTGGCACTGTAGTGCATGTTAGTGTAAGTGTGTGTATGTAAGGGGAGAAGGTAGAACAAGGAAGGGGAAAGAAATTTCGTGCGTGGTCTGTGCCCCGTTTGTTAGGGTACTGCTCCGACATTCTTCTACTAGCTTGTTCAGCAAGCCAAGATGGTTAGGGTTGGCTAGTCTACCCAGCAGGCCAAAGGATAGCTATTTTTTCGGCAGGCTAATGCGACAGGGATGCTAGCTTATTCAGTAGGATATGAGTAGGCCAAAGGATATGAGTTGCGGTAGATCTGGGATCAGGGACTGGCCCGTATATCCGTAGCACTCAAGGTGCTCGCGCCTAAACGGCGGCACATTTTTACAAGTTTAAATACAGGCTTTTTATATCGACGACCTTCTTTTAATATGTCCCTTTAGTTTATTTAAAGGTCAAAATGGTCAAATGTTTCTCACATTCTTGCTGTACTGGCATATTGTATTTATTATGTACGAATTGTGTTCTTGTGACTTAACATCCTGTATGTAATTACATATATAATATTTCCATGCATTTTCTACTTAATTTAATGTTTGTTTAATTAGATATAATTGTTTCGTTTTATAATTTGTTAGTGGCAAGTTGCTGGTTATGATTTTCTACATTCTATTTAATAAAATGCATTATTTCGTAAAATACAGGTGAAAGATGTTAATACAATCTCCAATGCATTGAGTACTTATGATACATGGCATTCTTAAAACGCGCATGGAGTACTTATGATTGACGAGGACAAGAGCTGATAGATTCTACCACAGATTATCACAATGTTTATTACGGATGGTTATTTACAATATTAATGCATGTCATTAATGTTTGAATGCCGATTGTTGGAGGCGATTGTTGAAATTTTCAGGCCACTTAAAAATAAACATTTATTTTATCTCAAAAAATATTATCTATGTTTTCTTTCAAATGCAATTCACTAGAGAAGAGGATGTAATTCGTTTCAATATTGAAGACCCAATGTAAAATTTCTTTCAAAATGTTAGGGGCCTTTATCTAGCTGGGAATATTACACATGTGTCGCGTGATGTTACGTAACATGGAAATCTTACGTAAGTAGAGAGCAGGTACACTTCTCGCGTGATGTTTACGCATTAATCCAGCCTTGACTATCCGTACAGTATCGGTGAGTACGTTAAGTATCTATCTCCGAGTTTAGGATTCGAATCCTCATCGGACCATGCGGAAGAAGGACAAGGTTGCGTCGCGACAGGTTATGTCAATTTTTTCCAGTTTCTGCTGCCTCCCACTTCACCACTACTGCATAATTCATAACATCTTCATCCACGCGTATTCAATAACCATTATTGATTTCTTCGTATAAAGAAAACACCTAAATATATTTCCTTCGGATAAAGAGAAACGCATAAATACATGTGAGTCAAGGATATAACTTCGCCAGGTCGATCCCCACGTTCCTGACCCAAAAAATAAGAGCAGTAGAACATGAGCAGAGCGTAGTAAATCCTAGCTTTCAATTTATAGCTGAGACGCACAGTATTTTTATAATGCAATGGCCTAGATATACGTTTACAGTATATCCTTGCCGGGCTTTGCAATTCTCTGACGATGAATGGATCGAAGACAATTGAATGTGCACAAAGCATTTTTACGCTGCCCCTACATCCGCGCAGATGAAAAACTCAACAGTACAATCGCGTGATGTTACGTAACGTGAAAATCTCCCAGAGAGCAGGTACACTTCTCTGGGGACTCGTAAGAAAGCATCAAAGAGCTTTTAGAATATTTTCCACCATGATGAAAAAGGTGGTGACTAAACTACAATGTACTATGTATTGTTGGTACTATTACAATAAGAAGAGCGACGTCATATTTCAACAACATCTACAAGCCTGACAATAACATGGTAATAGAAATGCAACTACAGACATTCCACAACAGTAGGCTTTTGGATACTTTTCACCTACGACACGTCCAACAAGTACGATTATAAGGTCTCTTGTTTAACACAAGGTGAATTATTTTACTCACTCACGGAAACAAAGGCTGAGAAAACATGAATACAAATATTGTAGATTACGGTATGCTGGTTTGAGAGTAACTCAATAGAGGCAGGATTTCAAAAATTAAATTTCCTTCGTTTACTTTGTATCACCTGCGAAAGACTACGCATACTCACGTTAGGTATGCGCGAGAGGACAATACCCGCAAACAGTGTATGTTGTTTGAAAACAACTACGCCTTGGCAATGACAAGCATAATCTGTTTCGCGCTAAGCGGTTAAGTATCTATTGACTCTCTCGGTACTTTCTCGCTACATCTTACGCAGTAGAGTTACGCGAAAAAAGGGAATTTTCGGCAGAAAAACTCTTATTACAGAGCCCTGGTAACTAAAATGTTGATAAATCCAGTTGCGAAATTTAGGGGGAAAACCTTTAACCAGAATGGCCAGAATCCAAGTTTTATGGGTCCTCGATACCAAAAAATCGAATGACGGCAAAACGTCTGTCTGTCCGTCCGTCGGTTTGGTTGATGTCGCGGACCCTTGCATTTGAAAATGATATATTAATTTTGGGAGATACTTTACATGAAGCACATGGGACATTTCCAAAATTTTCAAAAGAACGCCTCCACGTTTTTGATTAATTTTGTGTGAATAGGGTGAAGGACGTTTAAAAGAAGATGCAGGTTTAATTTTCACTGTACCATTTTCGAAAATTTCAAAAATTCATATTTTTTCATCTTCCTACACTACAATTATGACGATAGAGATTTTTTTCCCTTAATGAAATCTGTTCCTTAAAGATAGATTTTGAAATAAGGTCATGTACAAGTTTTCGAAAATTTGAGTACTTTCTGCATTATTTTGCATGCCACTACAGGCGAGAAAGTACTGCTGTTTTAGCGCCACTAGTTTATGATGAGGATGGTACCGGAGAAGGGCGCCGAATAACGACGAACGGGTGAAAAGCCAAAACCGCGTGGCAGGGAGGTTGTGACTCGGAAGACCGAAGGCTATGAAACGCAAACACCATCATCGTAATTAATCCAATTAATCCGACGTAAAACTACCGCTAAAATATTTACACTAAGACTTTACACTCCATCCCCTCCTACGACAGTGAACAACAATATAATAGAATAGCTACCCTCCCCCCAACAAATCGGTTAAATTTGCCGGATTTCAACTAGACATCAAACTAAACTGGAAGCATCACATAAATAACCAATGAACTCAAGTCAACATTAAAATATTGCAGCAAAAACCACAGAAATAGACCCATACGATTACTTTCTGCCATATTAATATACAAAACTATCAAGAACTCTGCTACTGTACGCCTGCCCAATACATGGATTAACACCTCCAAAACCAATATAAATAAAATTCAAGTAAAACAGAATCAGTCCCTCATAGCCAACATCCCATGGTTCATTTCCAACCTGCAACTCCATACGGAATTTAACTTCGAACCGTTAGCACAGCACATTCTATCCATCAACTTTTATTCAGATTAAACCAAATCCCTTCCCTGGTGCCGTTAACACTCGGAAAAAACCCTATCCATCAGACCAGAATTAAAAACAATACCGTATCATTCATTCATCAAATTCGCTGAATTGGAACTGAACCTCTATTACCGACACACGGACATTCGTTGACTCAAACTGTTGGCAGAAGACACGCTCAAAATATCTCCCACGCTTATGAGAAACAGATAGAGGTGGTTCTCGGCATCAACTGATGTCACTGCAGTGCCTCTCACTGGGAGGTCCTGAGTTCGAATCCCGATGTCCGCAGGATTTTCGGCACTAGCTAGATAGCTAGGTCATATTCAGCCGCTGTCCGGAGGAGAATGCTAGCGGCCGGATGCTTTCATCGGTAGTTTTCCGTGTTTTCTCCTATCAACACCAAGCGCAGGACAGTCCCCTAACAAAAGAGCCACGGGTAGCACGCGATCTTTCCTTCCTCTTCTTTGTCCTATCCTCGGCCCTTACCTTACACTTACATGCACTACAGTACCACACATACCGGGAGACCGGTCGGAAGCTTATAGCTTGTCACGGCGGAGCCCCCCTGGTGGAAGGTAGCTGGTTGGGGTAAACCCCGCTAGCCGACGGTAGGTCGTGGCCGGATCTCCATATCCAGCGGGGGAAGATAACTGCCATCTCGTGAGGGAAACATGCATTGCACTTACGGGACTTACGGCCTAAGTAGTTGATGCGCCCGTAATCACTAATTAATCAAAAGCTTATGGCAACGTAACAGAGCACGCCTCACAAAGCCTCGACGCACACGCCCAAATGTTTCAGCTGCAAAGCGGTGGTCAGCTCCGGCGTCAGATGTGCCATAAGAGTTCGCCTCGAAAACGAAAGGTTTCGCTTTCGCGGCAACAATGGCGGGCCCCGGCATGACGCGCCGCCCGTCCTATCTCGGTGCAGTCTATGGTGCAGTTTCCGTATTCTGCAGCGTGCACGCCAATCATGTTTTTGTCAATTTGCCAATCATGATCATGTTAAAGAGCTGTCGCCGGCCATAAAATGAACAGTAGCCTCACCATGTATGGTGCCTGTAATGCTACCTCCCGTATGCGGGTCCCACTCTAGATGCTTTTTAATGTATTCATAAGCAATTCTGCAGTGGGTAAATTATTTTTTTATACAACTGGAGTATTTATATATTTAACACTTTATCGCTGTAGTACACCAAAGCAAACAAATTAGTTTGAGAGAAATCAAGCTTCAAAAGACTAAAGTGTCGAGTCCTCCCTGGTTTGCACTTTTTATCCCTGTTTTTATTAAATGGTATTTCTCTTTACTACATGAATGTCTAAACACATTCTGGAACAAGTGTAAAGGTTGTATTGCCTAATACAAAATATTGCCTAATACAAATATCAAGAATTATCAACCTTACGTGCACAAATTGCACACATTGGATTCTTTATCCGGTAGTAAAAAAGGGCCCTACATACTGACAGAGTGGACCACAATATTCCGCTGCCGCTGCAAAAACAAAATTGAGTTTATATTATACTGGATCGAAATTTATTTCAAAATACGCATTTTCTACTTCACTGTTCCAAACAGTACGAATATAGCGACCTCATTTGCTACGGAATGATCGTAACCCAACGATAACAAACATATGGTCCGTATCAGAGCTGTGTTGAACTTGCACCGTAACAACAGCTTACATTTTTCCGCATGGCGAATCACCAAGCCCAGTGAGAACAATAAAACAAAGCACAAATCTTCCTAAGTTTGTTTTTTCCGGTCTTTTCATCGTACCTCGCAGTCTATTTCTGGATCTGGATCTGACGTATCCGACGCACCAGGCTTCACGCCTCAATCGAGCTATTATTAACTGCGTTTGTCGTTCTGGCCGGATCTGGTTCTGTACAAAGCAGTAGATCTAAGTAATTCAATTTTAAGTATTCCATCGACGTCGCATAGATCAAGCGCCTTTTCACACAATGTAATAACAATAAAATTCTCTGTCCATCAAGTTCAATGCAGAAAATTAATAGTTATTTACAGCGAATTAAATTGAGTTACTGAATGACGTTCTTTACTGAAGGAAATGAGTAAAAACTATATTTAAGTATGTATCAACGGCTTTTGGGGAGAGATTGAAGCTTCACTTCAATTCAGAGATTGAAGACGTGCGCCTGATCCTTTTATTCATTTTGTTACCTGATCTCCATACTAACACCAATAGTCTTAACAACTGCTTAACACTAAAAGTTGCAAACATATGCTGCCGGAGGGCTCCAACAATGACTACCGGGAGCGGTAGCTCAGTGCATCAACTGATGTCACTGCAGCGCCTCTGAGCGGGAGGTCCTAGGTTCGATTCCTGACGGCGGCAGGATTTTCGGCACTAGCTTTTCAGCTAGGTCGAATTGAGTCGCTGTCTGGAGGAGAATTCTAGCCGCCGTCTGCTCTGATCGGTAGTTTTCTGTGGTTTCTCCGTCAACACCAGGCGAATGCCGGAGCAGTACCCTACCAAACGGGTCACGGACCGCGCGCGATCTTTCCTTCCTCTTCCTTGTCCTATCCTCTCGCTTTACACACTTACTTACTCTAACATGCACTACACCACCACATATTTCGGGAGACCGGTCGGGAGCTTAGAGCTTGTCTCTGCTGGGGCGGTGCCCCGTTGGAGGGAGAGTCCTGGTTAGGAGGAAACCCCACTAGCCGACAATAGGTCGGCGCCGGATCTCGCCATCCAGCGGGGGAAGATCACCATCTCCCGAGAAAAAACATGCACTACACTAACGGGACTAATGACCGAAGCAGTTGACGCGCCCGGAAACACGAAAAAATCAATCAATCAATCAATCCAACAATGACTGTGCGCGCACCAACGCGACAATGGGAGAGCGCTACAAAATGCACACAAAATTAATTTCGCAGTTAATGCGTTAACGAAACCACCAGAAATAGTAGAACAGATTTTATTTAAAAAATCTCTACTTTGAATACTGCAGTTCGAGATTTTTCTTAATAAAATCTGTTCTACAATTTCTGGTGATTTCATTAATTTTCTGCATTGGACGTTAAGTATTTCGCTAATTTAGTCACCTTGAGAAAGTTATTGGTGCTTCAAGTAAAATATAACCCAAATTCAAAATTTCTGTCTCAAATTAAAGGAGCCGCCATATCAGCCAGATCGATCGGGTAATGTCAGTCTTGATGAAAACCCTGCTTAGGGTTTTTAGGTGCACAAAACTTGAGTTCTGACAACACAACATATTAGAAGAAGCTTTTTACTACATATAGGAGCAGGAATTGTCTAATTTTTCGGTATCAGGGACTCGATAACGTGATTTTCTTTCGAAAAACCGCCGACTCCCGCTGCAGCATTAAGATATTTTCTCTATATCACGTAAATAGTATGCAAGAAAATAAATAGGGTTCCCAGGGGCCACCTCTAGCAAGGCCCGTCCGCCGTGGGTCAGGAATTTTACACTGTTCGACGTGTGTTGAACGTGTTAAATGTTCTGAGCACTGAAGTGAGGACGCGGCAGGCGGAACCAGCCCCGTCCGACGTCAGCTGCAGATCAAACACAAGCTCCTGGTTTTGCTGCCCACGTGTTCCGTCGTTCGCACAAACATCACGCCCCTGCTGATGCGCCGGGTCTTTCCTCGTCGGTGCTTCGCCGTTCGCGTCACGTCTAGGGATGGCAGAAAAACATCGATGTTTTCTATCAGAAACATCAATATATTAACATCGACATTTTACTTTCGATGTTTTCATAATTTAATGTTAACATAATTTTTTAAATTTTTTTTTAATAAAGGGGTTTAGGCACGTTGTATAGTAGCAGCAATTCACAGCAATATCGTTGTTCTGCTTCATCTTCTTTATACATGCTGCACATTTCACCTGTGCAATCTGAGGAAATTTTAGGTGGTTTTACTTCGATGTTGTATGAATGGACGTAACTAAAGGGTAAAGTAGGGAAACACGAATCTCTTTATTGTTAATTTTATTCTTTACATTCGATATTACTTTTATTAACGTACTTCTAACATGCTGGTAACCAAACAATAAAGTATGTCCCGTTTACGTGCTGTCATTAAAAATGCCTAGAAAAAGAGCATGTTTATTAGTTTATAATTAAAACATCGATGTTTTTTCGTCAGTGTTTTCATCATCGAAAACACTTAAGCGATGTATCGAAACATCGATGTTGTCGAATGGTGTGTTGGTAAAATTTGCCATCACTAGTGACGTCGCGTCGCGTCGCGTCGCGTCGCGTCGCGTCGCGTCGCGTCGCGTCGCGCCGCGTCGCTTCGCTTCGCTTCGCTTCGCGTCGCGTCGCGTCGCGTCGCGTCGCGTCGCGTCGCTTCGCGTCGCTTCGCGTCGCTTCGCGTCGCTTCGCGTCGCTTCGCGTCGCTTCGCGTCGCTTCGCGTCGCTTCGCGTCGCTTCGCGTCGCTTCGCGTCGCTTCGCGTCGCTTCGCGTCGCTTCGCGTCGCTTCGCGTCGCGTCGCGTCGCGTCGCGTCGCGTCGCGTCGCGTCGCGTCGCGTCGCGTCGCGTCGCGTCGCGTCGCGTCGCGTCGCGTCGCGTCGCGTCGCGTCGCGTCGCGTCGCGTCGCGTCGCGTCGGGGACCGCCAACGGAGCTGCCCTGGTCGTGTGCCATTGTTTACTCTGTGGCTGGCGTCCGTCGCGCGGCGGGCGTGACGTCCGCAGCTCGGGCTCCGGGGCGCTAAGGGCAACTGCGCGGCTACGCAAGCACAGTGGGCCATGACACGCTACATTACGCGAAAAACAGAAAAACTAGTGGTGCTAAAACAGCATGTATATTCTCGCCCGTACTTTCACGCAAAATTACGCGATAAGACCTCAAATTTTCGAAAAATTGTACATGACCTTACTTTAAAATCAATATTTAAGGGAATAGAATTCATTAAGGAGGGGAAAGGTGTCTATCTTCATAATTAGTTGCAGGAAGATGACAAAAACATTTTTAATTTTTGCAATTTTCGAAAAATCAGTGTTTTCAACGAAACTGAGCCCTGCACCTTCTCTTAAAGTATCACACTATCCTAAACAAAATTTAACAAAAACGATGGAACCATTTTTTGAATATTTTGAAAATGTCCCGGGACTTCATGTACCCCCAAAAATTAAAATATCAATTTCAAATTCAAAAGGCCGCGACTTTAGCCACATCGATTGGAATTTTTTTTTGTTTTGAAAAATGGCTGAACGGTTCAGTCTGTCCACAGTCCGACGGACAGACGTTTTGCCGTCATTCGATTTTTCAGTATCAAGGGCCCACATGGATTCTGGCTACACCATATGAGATTTTGTTTTCTAAATTTTAGCAAATGGATTTATCCACTTTTTCGTTACCAGGGCTCTGTAACAAGTTTTTCTGCCGAAAATTCTCCCCTTTTCGAGCAATATTACATAACTTCTCTGTATTCCGTAGCGAGGAAGTAAAAAGTAGTGGGAGTGTGCGTCATTAGGAAATTTTTCCTTCTCTTAGTGTAACAAGTTCACATATGGTTTTAAAAAAGCGCACGACACGATTTAAAGATCTAAAATTGAGGGATCAATTGCAATGAAAAATATATTTCTGACTTTAATTTTGGAAATATAGGTCAGGTTCGAAAATAAATTAGTAGATATTATAAATTTTCAAAATTTCATATATTTTAATAGAAATTGAAGTTGTACTATTTTTATAAATTAACTTTCATCTATTATAGCAAATAAATTAAAGAAAGAAATTTGAAGCAATGTTTTAGAAAATTCTGAAAATGACACAGGGGTTCCATGTCAAGAATCCCCCAAAATTAAAATGTTTTAATGAAGAAACCGCACAATTAGATCTTACTCCTGATGTGTTTAACTCAAACGCTTCTAATCTGACACTTGTGACTAGGGGGCGGATTTTAATCAAATGTATTTTTTTCTTTTCACTTTAGAACAAAATCTTTTAGCATAGACATTAATTTTTTGTTAGAAAAAAGGAAATAATCCATTTTATAGGACTTTTTTGCATTTTTTCTTGACTTCAAATCTGTCATTTTTTACCTTTTCCGTGATTTTAAAGAATTTTTGCTGATTTAATCGATTTTAATATTTTATTTGTACGTGTTTCAAATAATATTTACAAGATGCAACAAAATTTCTCCACAGAATTCCTGAAAAGCCTATTTGATTTCTTCGCTCAGAAATTCAATGACAGCTGTTGTATGTAATCTAAGCTTTTTGTGACGCTTATCAGAGACATTGTCGGTTCTGGCGATTTCGCTATAACTTAAAGATAGAGATTTTCTGGTAAAGATCTGTCCAGACAGAACGTTTGCAAGCTGAGTTCAATTGAACGAAGGGAAGGAGCCTCGATTACATCAACATTACCTGTCCAACAGCTTGAGTAGTTAACCTTAATTGGTTTTGGCCAAATTTTTATGTTGCTTTTAGGGTATTTTAAAACTTTTTACGAGCATTTTATGGAACATTTATTAAATTATCAACATCCTCTTCCTAGTTACGACACATACAACTACACTTCATCCATGCGTACATACGAACTTACATAATACATACATACATTATACACATTATATACTTAAATTTTCTTTAGTTCAATTAATTGTGTTTCTTTAAAATTTAATATCGCCTCGCATTGAGTTGTCACTAAACCATCCCGTACACTCACTCCAAACATATTTATATTCTTTTGTTCATGCTGTCTACTTATTTGATAGAAAACGGAAACATCTTAAAACTTTCTATTGTGGATCAATAAGCTGTAGGACTAAAACGGATTCTCAAACGATTTAATAACCATACTAGTGTGGAAAATGATTGGGATAAGCTATTACTGCAAAAACAAGGCAGCCGTTTATTTTTATAGTATGAAAGAATTCGTACATTTTTAATTGGAAATATTATCTTGAATTAACACGAGATCGTATTTTAAGTCGGCATCAAACACGCACATCAAAAATTGTTTTCAGAAAGAATAACACAAGAGTTGCTAAATAAACAATTTACACTTGGAAATGATTTACAACGAAATAGATTTTACGCCCAACAATGGCACGCACGACCTATTTCACATTTAGTGAACTACTTTCACTGAATTTTGGAATATTTTGATGCTAGTCATATGGCAAGTCAAAATACGTGGCCTTCATACGAAAATTACATAGCATTGTACTTTCCTCTAGCAGGTCAGCATCCATATCCTGGTGTTGAGAAGACAAGGTCCGCCAGTTTAGCACGCATTCAAATCTAGAATAAATTAACTAAATACATTTTCCTAAACTTCAATAATTTTGCGAATAACGTCACAATTTCGCAACATACTAAAAACCTTCAATTACCTTTCAACTAAAATTCTAAAAATTGAGTTTATCTCCCATCGTTTTTTCTTGCTTCCACGAACTGCATTTTCCCATTGTTTACATGTTTGCGCTTACTGATAGTTCCCTTTCAATTGTGGCGCTTTCAACTATCTTCAGCAAATGCCAAAATGCGCCTCTTAATACTAAATACCTATCTTCTTGCCTCGTAACAACGATTACTTTCTTCATATATTTCTTTCAAAGCATTTTTCTCATTGGCTAGGTGTTCAAACTGTGAGAAATTATATTGTTATTAAATTAAAAATTCTTCGAATAAATAATTGTTTTGTTTTTTTCTTTTTATTGCATGTCGAAAATGTGATGTTCACATTTTTGCATTACTTTACAGCGCAGATTTGAATGCACATCTTCCGTGTTTTGCAAATTCCAAGAATAAAAACCGTGATCTCCTTTTTTCTCGAATTCCTAGCGGAGTAATTCTATGTATGATTCTCCCCGTTGGGGAGAATTTTGGTATCTTGCCCTACCACTGCGGTTTACCGTCATCACCCCGCGCGTCGTCCCGGCCCAGCAAAATTTAAAATCACACGAAACATTTCCTAGAATGACGACCAGTGGTCAATTATGTCTCAATGGTTGGTTGGCAGATATCTCAGAATTGTGGGAATTCTGATGAGGCGTTGTTGACGTTCTTATGAGAAGAAATAAAAGAGGTCATCTTCGTCAACATATTATTTTTACTAAGATCGCCGGTTTTCGACGGCTTTGCCGTCATCGTCAGTCTCACTGCTTTCGGCTAAAGTCGATAGACAGTCTACCTCTGCGGCACAGTCTACCGACTTTTGCCGAAAGCAGCGAGACTGACGATGACGGCAAAGCCATCCAAAGCCGGCTATCTTAATAAAAATAATATGTTATGTCTACCTCTGCGGCACAGTCTACCGACTTTTGCCGAAAGCAGCGAGACTGACGATGACGGCAAAGCCGTCGAAAGCCGGCTATCTTAATAAAAATAATATGTTGACGAAGATGACCTCTTTTATTTCTTCTCAGATAACTCAGATTTGGATGAAGACCTGTTCTACAATGAAGCTAAGGCGATCATTATAAATCGTGCAGCAGTCATTACTAAAAGAATTATACAGAAGGAGTAGAACAGGGCATTTGGCGAGTGCCTTTGCTGTCGCTGGGGCCCACTGTGCGATGCCAGCCAAGGCAAATGAGGCGGCGACGTTGATGACGCAAGGAACTGTGCGCCGACAGGAAGACAACGGCGGAGTGCGACTGGCGCTGGCTGGAGCACGTGTCTCCATTCCTGGAAGTACAATCTGCTGCAGAAGGATGAGGTTTTATACCATTTATAAGGAACTACCGACACAAAACCCCGAAAGACTGCGACTTCTCGATAAATTACCCCGCAGACTTGGGTCAGATTTAAATAGAAAAACGGTTCACAGCTTATGAGAAAACAGGAGACGCATAAGCAACCTGCTCTTTAACTCTGCATAATCGATGCGGGCTAGCTCTTTAAAAGCAAGCGACACGAATTATATTTCTTACGGCATTATGTAAAAAAATGGAAATAGTTTGGGAATTCTGGATTACACATCGAAATGAGGAGAATATGAACATATTCTGTTCTGTACGTACATATTCTTCAGAAACGGTACTAAATCTCAATATTCACTTTCTAAGTTTCCGATATTGAACTTAATAGCATTTAAAAGTATTGGCTTCCATATACAGCCAATGCTTTCAATTCCAAACTGTTTTACAATGTGTATTTTAGTAAGTTACAAATAAAGGGGAAAATGTTGTTAGAGTAATGCGACACAACAATGGGAGAGGTCTTACATGACTGATTTATCGTAAGGTTTCATCATTCAAAACAGTAAGCTGTTTGATGAAAAGAATCTCTCCAGTTTCATTTTCCCTCCAGCTAATAATAGATTACGTGCGTTCCTGATAACAAACAACCATGACACGAACCATAAATTTGGTTAGAATTCACAAGGCTTCATTTGCGGGTTACATCAGAACCGTTACTATGGAGTTTTCTTCGTTCCACTACTATAAAACTCTTTCGTCTTCGCAAATGAATTACTTAATGGTGCATTTCACCCTCATTATCAAGCTATGAATCACGGTCAAGACGGAACGTTTAATGCGTGAAAACTTTTCCAGTACACTCTCTATTGAGAAAAAAAAATAATGCAATTTTAAAACAATGCAGAAATACATGTAAGGTATTTTCTTTTGTAATCAATCTACGGAACTTAAATTAATAAAAGTGTCATTCTATTCCAGGGGCGTAGTTGAGGAAGAGATAATTAAAACATAGTCGTAGGCTTCCGCGGTTAGAGTCATGTAGATGATCTTGGCTGTCCAGGTGACGCCGCGTCGAAGGCTGTGTTGCCGACGTTTCGACCATCTTGTCGTGGTCTTCCTCAGAGCTGTTGTCACAACAGCCCTGAGGAAGACCACGATAAGATGGTCGAAACGTCGGCAACACAGCCTTCGACGCGGCGTCACCTGGACAGCCAAGATCATCTACATAATTAAAACATGTTGTTTCGGCAGGAAGTATTATTCCTTGACGAAGGACAACATGGATAAAAGCGCAAAATTTATTGCTTATTTATCCTTGAAAATAGATTTGAGAGCTTTTTTTAATTCAAAATTCATGTAGTACATGACTTTATGAAGGGATCATTTTGAAAATGTGCACAGAATTCACTTCTCCCCATAGCACGTCGTACGCAGTTTTAACTTTTATTGACGTAAAATAAATAAATAAATAAATGTTTCAATTAAAAATTAGTTTCATTGATTTTATTTTTTGAATTAAGATTTTTACAAATTATTTGAAATTATCTCAGTAAGAAGTGCAGGGTCCTTAATTGAAACAAATTTTGATTACAAATTTCATTCCTAATAAATTTCCAGTTATGCACATTTTTTATAATCATGTAATACGTTTAAGAAAGAAATAATTTTAACAAGTAAATAGACCCAATTTCGTTTTCAAGAAAATCATTTATTGAATATTCTGTAATTTACAAGTACATATGTTGAGAGGGAAGGGTGTCACTTCAAATTGGCACAAATTTCTCTGTATCTTTTCGTTTAAGAAAGAAATAAAAATGTAATTTAAGAAAAGCATAAGAATCATTTAAGGGTTTTAAGACAAGCAGCAGACAATTCCAAACATCACAGTAACTCCCAAATTCCTAAACTCGTATTATCTGTCATAATGAACATGCAAAGTATCAAGTACCACTTCTTACAAACTCTTACGATTTCACGATCAAGTATTTTAACTCTGTGCGTATTTAATACTCGCATGTCAAGCTCCCAAAATGGTTTCACAACGGATTTTGCACCAAGTATTCTCACTTTTTTTTGTGTGTATTTTTCTGTTCTGTTCGGTGTATTTTTCACACCAAGCAGTGACCCGCGGCCCACAAGTGGGTCGCTTAAAGATATTAAGGCCCATTCACAATGCAAACACAAACATAAGCAGGACACATAGACGCAAACATTAACATAAGTAATAGACTGAAGTATTCACAATGTCGAACATAAACGTAAGCCAAATAAGAGTTCCTACTGGCTGTGAGGCATTCTAGTTTACTATTGGTTGGATGTGACAATCGATTTCGAGACTGTGTCCATGACGAGGGAATCTCTTGCTATGGTTTGCGTTAATTTGTCTATCACTTACTTCGATACTCGATTTTGCGTTAACGGACTGTGATTGGTTCATTTCTTATTTTTGACATACGCATAAGCACAGAAGCTTGAAGTTTGCAAGCTGTTAAGTTAACGTCTTACGTGTTATGCTTATGCGAACGCATTGTGAATGAGTCCGCGAATGGACGTAGTCATAACTTTTTATGTTAACGCCATAAAGTGTTTTATATTTGACAGTTTTTAGTTATCATTCAAAAATTTATGACTTTAAAATTTTTTGAGTAATTTAATATTTTAGAAGTACTATTTAAATTCAAAATCTAATATATTTTGAGTACGTATTTAAATACTGATTTACAAAGAATTTTGGTGAAGTATTTAAACACTACACTTAAAATATTTTGCCCAACCCAACCAATTCAGATTCACCCTCAGAAAAATCAAAAGACTGCGCGAGGCACGCACGGGAGGGCCGCGGAAAGACAACTTGACAGCCCGCAGCCCCTCAGCTCGAGCTCAGCAATTACATCGACTGCGCCCGGCAACGGGCATTCCACAGAACGCATGCCAGGGAAGAACTTCGTACTTAACCCCCCCTCCCTCTTCAATGCGACAACTCGAGCGGCTGCGGAGGCTCAAGGCAACAAATGTTGCCACTGCAGCGTCTCTGACCGAAGGTAACAGGGTTCGAGTTCTCCCCGTGGCGAATTTTATACACTATATTGCGATGTTTACATAGCTACCTGTGAAGTAGATGTTGTTACGGTGTCATCCAATGGGAAAGTTAAACGCCGTTACAGTGGCGTGTAGGTCCCGATTGAATGTAAATTGATCTTGGCTGTCCGAGTGACGCCGCATCGAAGGCTGTGTTGCCGACGTTTGATCATCTTGTCGTGGTCTTCCTCAGGGCTGGTTTGCCATTGGTAGTCAAGATCATTTACACGACTGTGGACGCGGAAGCCTACGACTTCCCGATTGCATGGCATCGTAACAGCTGATGAAATGTCACAGGCAGCTATGTAAAAATCGCAGTGTAACTACATGGCTGGTACTAATTCATCCACTATCTAAAGCAGAGTTATCGCTGTCGGCCGCTCTAATAGGTAGTTTTCCGAGTTTCCTCCTACCCTCAGGCGAATGCTGAAGCAGAACTCTAACAAACGATCGGGCCGTTTGCAATCTTTCCTTCCGCTTTCTTGTTCATTCCTCTACCCTTACACACACTCGTATACACTACACCACTACGCACGTTGACACGAAGACCTGTCGGGTACTTCTCCCGGAGAGCTTGTCCCGGCTAGTGATGCGACGTCAATAACTAAACATCGATGTTCAAAATTAAAACAATATTAATAATACATAGACCAAAAACCATCGATGTTAAGGGTTAAATCAAGGGTTACTAAACCAGCGATGTCTTATCACCAGATTGAGTAAGTTGATTACTTTAACTTAAATTAACTAGCTGCTGGTGTAGTAACCTTTAACCTTATATCCGTGCGCAACAAAATGTAATTTGGCAATGGGCCAGTTTATTAATTTATTATTACAATTTTAGTGAAAACAAGGTTAAAAAGCGGCTGTACATAAGCGAAATACCAGGAAAGACGTAGGAAATACCAGGGCGAGAGTCTGTTTGATAAAGGTAGTACATAAACAACGCTCGCTTCTAAATAAGAAGTAACAACGGCTTGTACTACTGTACAATCTTACGTATCTACTGTACAATCTGTACGAGCTTTTACAATATTTTGCTGGAAGGAATTTTGCAGCACAGAACACCAAGCAAAAAATATCAACGTTAAATGAACATCGGCTTTCATGCATCGATTTCTCTATAAAAAATACCATCATCGTTTCGAAAACAACGACATTGATATATCATCCCTAGCTGGCTGGGGCAATGCCCCACTGTGGGAAATACCTGCAGACGGAAACTTACGCATGACGGTACGTCGTGACCGGATCTCACCTTCCACGGGATAGGATCACCGCCAGCTCCCAGAACATAGTAGAAGTAGAAGTAGAGTAGAAGACGCGCCCGCAATCTATTTATTTATTTATTTATTTATTTATTTATTTGTTTATTTATTTATTTATTTATTTATTTATTTATTTATTTATTTATTTATTTATTTATTTATTTATTTATTTATTTGTTTGTTTGTTTGTTTGTTTATTTATTTATTTATTTATTTATTTTACGTCAAAAAATGTATGACGTGCTATGGGGAAAAGTGAATTGTGTGCACATTTTCAAAATTCTGTGATCCCTACAATCAAGACTCGTCCGCTCGTTCACTCTCACGCGAGGGCGCCGCCGCCGCTGCACATCGTCAACTGCACGTCCGTCGTCCGTTATCAGCAGCGGAACAGGAAGTTCTGAGGCGTGCAGTTAAATAAGAGGAATAAGAAAGAAAGTAATGTGTTGTAGCAACTGTGGTTAGTTTGCGACACGTAGCTCATGGAACTGCGGTGTGCGAGTAGTGACTGGAGAAAGAAGGGGAGAAAGAACTGTTGGGAGAAAGAACCGTGACCTTCTGTGGCGGTCTGTTACATTCAAAATATCCGTTAAGAAGTGGTCGCAAAAGAATCAAAATTTCTCAAAATATCCTTATCTAACATATGACAATATGTATATCATTGGATTCGTCTTTTTATGCTCTTTATAAAAAAAAAAAATTTTTATCATTTTGAACTGATTTCAACATCTTCAACCTTTCAAAAGTTACAGGAGGTGCTAAAGTTACGTGACTCACCCTGTGTATATAAAGAAATTTCTGGTGTTATTAGAGGAGGTGTAGTGGTACAAGTGTAAGAGTACAAGTGCACTCGTAAGAAAACAATTGAGGTATGTAGTGGGTTGCTATGGAGGCGAGTTTTGTTTTGAGAGAAGTGGCGAGAGTTCGTAAGCAATGGACGCTTGACGATTAAGTCGTGATATTTAAAGTGAAATACTAACACACTATTTATTCGATTAGTAGTATCTTCAAGTGATTACAAGATTGGCGTAACGTTAGGGAAGGTGTTGGATATAACTAAAACGTCCTTCAAGAAAATTTGAAAAACGTCACAGGATTCACATGCAGAGTACCCCCCAAATTTAATGTACCTTAATGATCTTCAAAACGGCACAACAGAATATTACCCCTGACGTAATTATCAAGTTTTCAGCTCAAAACCTTCTAAGATAACAGAATTATACGTACTTACATCCATTCATACAGATATTCTGATTTACGAAAATGCATGTATCTCCCCGCCACCTTTTCCTATCTTAATCAACACACCTAACAGACAATTCTGCCGTGTGTGCGAAATTACAGCTCCAAATAAATTTGAAAACTGAATTTACGACTGAAATTTTGAGATGGTATTCTTGAGGTGATTCCAAAAATAGTACGTAAAGTAAAAATATACCAGTGAGCATATGGGGATTGGGCTAAATATCCTTTGTTTCATTTATTAAAAAAAGAAAATAAGTGAGAATAAATGAAATCGAAATATGATTTAATATTCTTCACTTGAGAACAGCACTTCACACTAATTTCAATCCAGGAGCAAACACTGTCTTCCCTGGGGTGGCCCTGTCTCCACCGATCATCTATTCCTCATTAGGGAGAGAATAACCAAACCCCTCTACGAGCGTGTCGATGATTATACGATTATCTCGTATTACGTTGCACTTAAGGTAGTTAAAGAAATAAGGAGGTCATCTCTATCAACTTAGTATACTAAGTTGATGGAGAGAATCTCCTTTATTTCTTCATATAATAACGTCAACAACACCAAATCACAATTCCCACAATTTTTCAGGGTAGTTGCTGACGGCGGCAGGATTTTCGACACTAGCTTTTCAGCTAGGTCGAATTCAGTCGCTGTCTGGAGGAGAATTCTAGCGGCCGGCTGCTCTGATCGGTAGTTTTCCGTGGTTTCTCCGATCAACACCAGGCGAATGCCGGAGCAGTACCCTATCAAACGGGCCACGGACCGCGCGCGATCTGTCCATCCTCTTCTTTGTCCTATCCTCTCCCCTTACATACACATTTATACTAACATTCACTACACTACCACATATTCCGGTCGGGAAATTTAGAGCTTGTCCCGGCTGGGGCGGTGCCCCGCTGGTGGGAGAGTCCCGGTTAGGGGGAAACTCCACTAGCCGACGGTAGGTCGACGCCGGATCTCGTCATCCAGCAGGGGAAGATAGCCGCCATCTCCCGAGAAAAACATGCACTACACTAACGGGACCAATGACCATAACAGTTGATGCGCCCGGAAACACGAAAAAATCAATCAATAAATCAATTTAGGGTAGTTGTCTTCACCTATCCGATGACCCTCTTATATATGAAGGCGCTCGCGCAGTCCTTTCCCCTTTGGATGGACGGTCGTCTCTCTCTGATCCAAGATCATCTCCGATTAATGCATCCTCCTAATTGAGTGCCTAGACACCCATCTAATAGAGATACATATAATGAGAAAGCATGCGAGTATTTAGTTCACTTCTTAGGGACTATTTTTTACATTGATCTCTTTGCTTTGCTGAATTTTTGACTTTCTTTTATTCGTAAATCCTTGCTGAAAATATGAAAAAAATTGACGGAATTCAGTTGACAAATTTAGCGTGTTTTAGAAAGCCAAATAAGAATGCATATTCAAAACATTCAACCTGTTTATTTAAACAAATTACTACTTATGACTAAGTTGCACTGTTCAATATGTTTAAAAAAAACAGATCATCTTTCATTTAGCTGGAAAACATTTTTCGACTTTTACACCCTTCACATTTCATAATGATCCCGTTTTATGCGTAAATAATAAAACTGTTACCGGCATATACATTCCGTTAAAAAGCAATCATAATTAACAAATGTTGAAAATGCATTAAGGATTTAATGCAGTCCTACGTCAATGGATTGAATGCAGTGAAAAATAAATTATTTCCATTGAGTTTTATTTAATTGCGTGAATAAAAACGAAAGGGCGATTAAGGCGTGTAAGCCCAAATATACATGTAACGTCCGCAGAACATAATTAGGCAGCAAAATGGATTATCATTTGAACGCTCTCGTCGCCGAATATTTCAAATCCGCTTAAGAACGTGGACTGCAAAATATGAGTTTGAACTGATGTTAAAACATTCTCGTTCGTACGATTTTACTGCGGGCGCTTAGCAGCAACTCTCTCAGAATTATATTTCCTGCTATTCAGCCGTGACTAAAATACCGACGCAACGTAGGGAAGACAATATTCGCCAGTCTATTGGAAAACAGGTAAATGAGCCGAGCTTTTCCTTGCTTTAATCCCATTCTGAATGAATTATGATTACCAAAAGTTAAACGATGTCATGGAATTTGTTTTAAGACCTTGATTAGACATATTACTGTTTATAGACGTATTGCTACCTTGTTGCTTAGGATCTACTCGGAATATGGCATGAGGGGAGTGGCAAATATCTTGGTCGCATATTCATTTAATGCGCACTGATTTTCTTCTTAACGGTGAATGTACTGTTTTATCAGCCACAGACTGATTTCTACATAAAACAAAAGATCATTAAATTTACGAAAACATTAAAAATCTACTAACAGAATCACATAATTGCAGAAAGTGGTCTTGCTACCATCTTTATTTATAGTCGATTCTCCCGTTTGTAAAACACTCTCCTGTTGCCAACGTTAGTCGCCGGAGAGACCGCCAAAACCTACCACCCCCTCCAAGGGTCCATCTACCCAGCGGAGATCCCACATTACTAACCTAAACTCGCGCCGATGTAGCTCTTAACCTCACCCCTGTACAAAAACAAAATATTTCAGACCAATTATTACAAACTTGCCATGTAGGAAGGTGGAAGAGGATTTTTTTTTTCCAAAGATGGTAAGAAAACCCATGCTTCGAAGTTACTCATGTGGAATTTGTTCCTAAATGAGAGACAACTCACCAGTATTGATAAGTAACTCGAAATAAATGTCACCAAACATTCCAATTAAATGTTACCAACCTACCGTCGTCTAGCAGGGTTTTCCCCAGCCAGGTATCCCCCAGCAGCGGGGCACCGCCCCAGTCGGGACAAGCTCTAAGCTCGGCGGCGGATCTCGCCATTCAACGGGGGAAAACACCGTCACCTCCCGATGAAAAACATGCACTACACTTATAGGACTAATGGCCTCCACAGTTGACGCACCCGGAATCACTAACAATCAATCAATCAATCAATGAACTAACTAGACTAAGGGTCTGGCGGCCACGCCTCCAACGCACGATTTGTTTCTCCCCATTCCATTTGCTCCCTTTGCAGCGCTGTGGCCGTCAGCGGTGGCGGCTGCGCGGTGCCTTTTAGTGCGAGGGGCGTGCTCGTACAATTCGCGCACTGCCTTTATCAGCGCTACCGCCGCCGCCACCGCCGCATTGATTAACAATTGGCGGCGCCTGGAGCCGCAGAGGGCGTGATCGATGCCGCGGGCGTGCTGCGGCGGTCACGCGTGCGGTGCTCAAGGCCAGCAGCGGCGGCGGCTCATTAGACGCGGAAACGTGGGGCGGTTGAGGGCTGAGCGGGGTGGGCGTGGCGTGGCGTGGCGTGGCGGCGGAGCGAGCACGCGCGGAGACAAGAGAGACGGCGAATGCAATTGGGATGGCAAGTTCAGGTGTAATTCCTTCTGCATTGCGTACGAATAAGAGTTTAAGGTTCTAATTATGCAATTATCTCGTATAAGAGGGGGTTAAATGATGCTTTCAAATGTTCTTGGTCTTTCAGTTAATGCTTTAATATCATAAACTCTCTATACGAGAACGGGGGATGTACAGAGTAAATATTTGTTTACGACTGAAACAAATGCAGTTACGAGCGAGAGATGCATGAAATACGAAAAGAGTTAGTAGAGGACATTTGAGAGGGTGAGGGGAAGGGACAGAGGAACAGGAAACAGAGGTAGAAAGGAGAGAAATGAAGAAAGGGGAGGAGAGAATGAGGGGATAAAGGAGGCTGTTAGAATGCGTGTTGTGATCTACTGTCCAGAGAAAATGAGGTGCACACACTATACTTAAAGACGTATCTGTAATGCACATGGGGCAAGCTAAATTATTCTACTCAACTCTTATATTTATTTTTCAAAGCAAATTAATTTCCCGTTCAATATGGCAATTACAGGCAATCCATGTGCTTTACATTTTACATTACTTGTGATACAGCTAAACCTCTAAATGCTTCATAATCTTAACTAAACCGTACTCTTATCAATCTTGATGTTTGATTAATATTGTCGTCATATCCATGTAAGTTTCCCTTTAACAATTATCCATAATATTATGGATAATCGTTAACTGGCCAGAGAAAATATATTAGTGACTACATAAAAATTTCGAAAGGGTATGAAAGAGAAAAAGAGAGAACGTAATTGGTTCCGAATAACGTCATTTTCCGTTTGGTAAGAAATGTACACAGACCGAGAGAATGTAATGCACTCTAAGTTCACAAATATTTACAAAACGTTTTGGTCTACAAGCCGGGTTCATTGAATGGAAACCCGGTGGAGTCGCCCGGTGGATTATGAAGAAGATACTAGATAGTAAGATACACAAACGACAGGAAATCAATAGACACGCAAGATTAGTGAAACTATACGATCTTCTCTTTAACTTATGAAAGTCCTCTAGAAGTAATCATTAGCAGGGCCCCTCGGGCTGCTTAGTGTTATTCGGCAAGCCGTTGATCATGGTGTCTATCCGCATTCATATCTAGAGATTGCACCATTCCGGCCCTTCTCAATTCCTCAAAGTTCCTTTATGGAACATACACAGAAAATCTACCTAATAAAAAATTAAACTGATAAGACGGAACGCGATGAAACATTTGACTTGAAACATTATCTATTGAGCGCTTGGCTTTCGTTTCATTGACTGATTGATATTCCCAAGCGAGTCAACTGCTAAGGTCATTAGTCCCGTAAGTGTAGAACATTTTTTTGCGGAAGGTATCGGTAACGGAAGCTTGACGGCGAGACGCAGCCTCACCCGGAACAAGCTCTACGTTACCGACTTTTCTCCCGGCATATGTGGTAGTGTAGTGCATGTAAAAATAAGTGTGGTTAAGTAAGGAGTATATGATAAGAAAAAGGAAAGAAAGATCGCCCGCATTTCATGGCCCCTTTGTTCGTGTAGTGCTCCGGCATTCGCGTGGTGTTGATGGGAGAAACTGTGGATAAGCACCGATGAGAGCAGTCGGCCGCTAGAATTCTCCTCCAGAGAAGTGGCAGAATTCGACATAGCTAGAGAGCTACCTAAGGAGGTTTAGCTCTCGATTGGTGCGATTGGATTGATCTCTTGCGAGTATTCGCTTCGCTTCAATTTAGTCACGTGACACTTCTCTTGCGACAGTGCGGACTGGCCACGATCGTTGTCAGCTTCATAGTAGTGTTAATGACTGTTTATTTAAAATTGTATTTTAGCGCATTGTTACAAATACAGCACAGCATATCCACAACGAGCAACCTCGTCACGGGACAAACTCTCCATAGTGTCTTCGTAGCACTAAACAACATTGAGCCACAGGGCCACAGGCCGGTGTAGCAACGGGAACGAGGCTCGGCTAACCAAAGAACTGCGTCCACAAATCTAACTAGAAATCCAATAATAATTTCTAAGACAGTGACAACTGCAAAAACAATTGAATCGGTGATTTTAAAAGAGAAATAAGTCCACTTTTTGGGTAAACAGGGTTGACTCTTTTCAAGTATTACTTGACCAAGTTGAGAACGATTTTTAGAGGGCGCCACAGTCCAAGTGACAGAGACGGATATATAAAAATACTCAACTCAAAATCAAAATGGGACCATGCCAAACTGTTGCGGGAAAAAGCGCGATTTATTTCGTCACAAATCTGGTATCTTCCAAATGAATATTTTAACTGTATTTAAACATGTCTGCACCTCATATTGGAAGAAATATTTTTTTCTCTCTGCAGAATGATCGAAAAATGTTGATCGAATTCCTTGGACGAGCAGAAAATTTGTACTGTAACATTCATATAAATCATTACCAAATCAAATTATTTTTAGGTAAGAACCAACTACAACCATAATGAAGAATATTTTAGATACTTATGACAGTAAAGTTAATGTTTTGGTACTTTATTGCATACCCAACAAATTGCAGAAAGTCTAAAAAAAATTATGAATACAAAATGTTTAAATTCAATGAAAAAAAAAAAAAAATTTTTATTGAACCCTTGTACTAAAATGGTAAAAAGGTTTTTAAAAATAAGCAACTTAACGTGACAAAAATTAAATAGTAAGAGCAAATCTTGCATGTGTCTCTGAAGTTACATTTTTATCACCTAATTCCGTAGAAGCAGAATCAGACTCTGAAGCTGTAAGAGTTTGGGCTGTTATTCGCTATTTTTGTTGTTGTTGTTGTTGTTGTTGCCGTCGTTGTTATTAAGTTTTTCATTAAACAAATATGGATGTTAAGAAGTTTTTGTTTTTCTCAGAACTATGTAATAATGTCTTATTTCACTTCAAATCACCAATTCAATTTCAAAACCAGCTCCGACAAATCCTACCGCCACAGTATCCGCTAACGCCTAAGCGGCCACGGGTCGTATCTTCTAGCCTTCCTGGCAAGCTGCAAGGACGACTGCACACTACACCGCAAGATAGCAACAGACCAGGTACGTGCAATACGTCTCAACCATATCAATTACCATAAGTGAATCAAGGCACTGTAACGCATATAAATTACACTAGCATACAGAGGCCTTTTTACATGGATCTTTCTACTCACAGACCAATTTTGTAACATGTAGTGTTACAAGATGTGTCTTCTACAAATCCTACAGTGCCGCAAAACAGGACCAGCAGAACCTTGATACAGTGAAATAAATCCATAACTAAATACATGCACGGTTCCGCAGTACTTATCAAGCATTTCAATTCAGAATCGTTTTGATCCTCTAGAAGAATTAGACGGCGAGGAACACAACCACAAACACGAACATTTGAATAAACTACGCCTGTTAATACGTAGGTCAATCATTATTAAACAGATAAATTGGAATGGAGAAAAAACAGTTGGTATGACAAGTTTGGTCATTTTAGGACTATAAGTTGGCATCACTGCGATGAGTCCCGACCATCTGAGTGATCAGCATTATTGCGTTCATAACCTCAAAATTAAGTTCAACGATGGCCAGTCGACCTTAAAACTTCACATTGGTTGAAAAACGTTCTGTGATTAGTTTTTTACTTGTTGAATGTGAAACAATAGCTAATATATTCTCTAGGTGTATAGTGAAAGTTGCAAAAGTGGTCGAGATTCAGTGACTGAATAACACCGTAACTGGTTACATCAGCAGAAAAGATCATGCTGACGGTGTTTGGGAACGCGAAACAGGGTTTTTTGAGATTATCTCTATAGTTCTGCGTACAATGAACAGTCAATATTACACAGATATACTTTTGAACAAGGTGAAGCCAACCATAAGACAGGATCTCAACGAGAGGATCTCAGACGAGAGGTGTGATTCTTCAGCAAGAAAACGCACGTCCTTACACTGCTCAATGAAGTTGTGAAACCATCGACAAATGGGTTGGGAGGTATTGCCTCATCTCCATTACAGCCCCGATTTAGCACCATCTGATTTCGATTTGTTTGGTTCACTGAAGGCGGTAATACGTGGGAAGAAGTTCCAGGATAACGAAGATGTCAAAAAATTTGTGGGAATTTGGTTGAAACATCAAGATAAGGAGTTCTTTGCAACCGGTGTACAAAAGCTGGTAACCCGTTGGGGCAAGTGCATAATTGTTGGTGGGTATTATATTGAAAAGTGGGATACAAGTAGTAGTAAGCCTTGTTTTGTAAAAATAAATGTTTATTTCTCCAGACCAATTTGTCTCTTTAATTATTGAATGACCCTCATATCTATGAAGTGAACTATCAATTTCTTATTAAATTTTTGAAACAAATCCTGAAATCTAAATTTTCTACAGAAGAACAAAGAAATGTAAAAGTACAACCAACTACTAGTGACGATTATCGTGATCTTACTAATCATCTTGATAAACAATTTAAAATATTACATCTACTCTCTGGATCTAATCCCTAAGAGTAATAGGCCATTTTCCACTGTCGATCCTAGGAAAACTATAAAAAGTAAACTCTTCAAATTATCCTGTCAAACAAATTAACACAATTTACATGACTCGACAACCAACACTTCTGGTTGTCACTCTTGTCGATGACACCGATCATGGGAGAATAAGAATGAATGAAAGTAATGTCGCATCGCTAGTGTGAACTACCTTCCACTAATTATGTGTAAAGACCTTAGACCAAATACCTCTCCTTCTCCATTAACATTAAACAATGAAACGATAAATTGGTACCCATCAAATAAGCCAATAAAATATTTAGGTCTAAACGTCGATACAAAACTAAACTGGAAACATCACATTGACAATAAAGTAATACAGGCTAAAAAGAAACTATTACAATTAAAACCATTAATCAACAGAAACAACCATCTATCATATGACACCGCACTCGCATTATATAAAACAATAGTTACACCCCTCCTACTGTATCATGCCCAATAGGCTAAATGCAGCTAGGACCAATTAAAACCATGTATTCAAAAAACAGTTCCTCAGACAATTACAACGCACCATGTTCATATCTAATGCACAGCTCCATAAAGAATTCAACCCAATCAATCTACTCCCCAAATGAAACCTCCACCCAATTCTACTCCAACCTAATGCAGATAACCAATTTAACAGAATTCAACCAAGCGAGAAATCCGATGTATTCCACAAGAATTGAAAATAAATATCCTTTCCACATGTACCTACCTAAATCAATTTTCCGAAATGGACCCTCATTAGAAATGGACCAATAGGTTTCCTCAACGGCAATGATAGCTTTAAGACTAATATTAGTTTCGTTATTAAGTCAAGAAACATATATAGAGTGAATGTAACTGAACTATGTAAATATCACGAAGTAAAACAACAAATTAAAAAAAAAATGTGTACAGGCGACCCGACGAAATTTGTGAACTCGAACGTTTGGTAAAGGTGACTCGGCATTCTCTTTTGGATAATTGCACCGGAAGTTCTGCTTACTTGGCTTTGCGTACTGATTACGAGTTTGGGCTGTAGTGAGCAGTCGTGCAATAAATACATTCATTTGATTTCATAATTTTCTTTTACATCGAGGGTCCGCAACAAGAAGCACAAAACCACGACACTTGTACCCAAGAAGCTTCCACAATTTGGCCTAACAGGAAGTTACGGTCTCTTGTGGCAAACTCCTTCATCCGGGTGGTACGCAGCGCCTACCAACCCCTTGGGCATTTCGAGAGACGTGCGTGCCACCGGAGACGCCGCGAAAGAGCAAATTATTTAGCCCGCGGGAAAGGCCGCTTGCTTACAAAATGGATGAACGAAATTAGAACAGGTTACAAGGAGATCTGCAAACAAATGGGAGAGCGCCAATCCCGGCCCCCATTAACATTCATGACGCAGTTGGGGGCGGGAGTGGTGGGGAAGAATTTTCATGACGCAGGTGGGGATGGGGTGAAACAGAACAGACCGTAGTGGCACGAGACTGGCGGGGCGGGATGGAGAGGTAGGAAGAGTAAAGAGAAGAGGTGAAATGGGACGAGACCAGATGGGCGAGGAGCGAAACGAGGAACGAAAATGATGAGAAGGCAAGGCATGATTCGACGCGTACTGGTACGGAGAAGCAGAAGAAAGGAAGGAAGGTCGCGAGAGGACGTGAGGAGGCACCGGGGTTCGTCGGGGTCGGCAGAAAGATCAGGCTAGATGCAACAGGGCGGGGATGTTTGGTTTGGTTTGTTTTTTTCGTATTTCCGGGCGCGTCAACTGCTTTGGTCATTAGTCCCGTTAGTGTAGTGGATGCTTTTTCTCGGGAGAGGGCGGTGATCTTCCCCCGGTGGATGTCGAGATCCGGCGCCGACCTACCGTCGGCTAGTGGGGTTTCCCCCTAACCAGGACTCTCCCACCAGTGGGGCACCGCCCCAGCCGGAACAAGCTCTAAGCTCCCGACCGGTCTCCCGGAATATGTGGTAGTGTAGTGCATGTTAGTGTAAGTGTGTGTGTAAGAGGAGAGGATAGGACAAGAAAGAGGAAGGAAAGATCGCGCGCTGTCCGTGGCCCGTTTGGTAGGGTACTGCTCCGGCATTCGCCTGGTGTTGATCGGAGAAACCACGGAAAACTACCGATCAGAGCAGCCGGCCGCTAGAATTCTCCTCCAGGCAGCGACTGAATTCGACCTAGCTGAAAAGCTAGTGTCGAAAATCTTGCCGCCGTCAGGACTCGAACCTAGGACCTCCCGGTCAGCGGTGCTGCAGTGGCATCAGTTGATGCACTCACCTACCGCTCCCGGTGCGGGGGGAGGGAGACTACACATAATACAGTCGGGAGTGAAAAGGTACGTCGTGATTACATTACAGTTTTCACCGTCAGCGTCACCGGTTGCGAAGGCCAAAAGGGAGACACATGAGATGGGACACGTGAAGACCTTGAAGAGCGCGGGGTTGTGAGGGGGTTGCAGAAGATCAAAACAGGCGGAGGGACATTGGGCGCGGGGGTATACGGGGAACGACGATGTAGGACGTGAGAGATTAGAGACTTTTTGCAAGACAATAAATCCATTGTCGTCGCACGTAAACATTTTCCTCATCAGCAATTACGAATAACGAAACGTATCTTCAGAAAAATGAGATGTTGCAAGTTTCACAAACGAAAACATACGTTAAAACTACGAACTAATTAGAACTGAATATCTCTATCAGGATCTAAAAGCTTTTATTGAACATTTGTGTATCTCTGAGTCCATATTTGTTTTTATAAGCATTACACGATAGTAAAACATATGATAGACCCCTATACAGTTGTGGCCCTGAATCGCTTCTCGCGGTGCGCAGGAACCCTCGAGCGTACGCCAGAGGACGCAGAAGAGTGCGGAATATCATGGGTTGGTTTGGTTTGGTTTTTGCGTCAACTGCTTTGGTCATTAGTCTCGTTAGTGTAGTGTATGTTTTTTCTCGGGAGATTGCGGTGATCTTCCCCCGCTAGATGGCGAGATTCGGCGCCGACCTACCGTCGGCTAGTGGGGTTTCCCTCTAACCAGGACTCTCCCACCAGCGGGGCGCCGCCCCAGCCGGAACAAGCTCTAAGCTCCCGACCGGTCTCTCGGAATATGTGGTAGTGTAGTGCATGTTAGTGTAAGTGTGTGTGTAAGGGGAGAGGATAGGACAAGGAAGAGGAAGGACAGATCGCGCGCAAAGAAACCACGGAAAACTATCGATTAGAGCAGCCAGCCGCTAGAATTCTCCTCCAGGCAGCGACTGAATTCGACCTAGCTGAAAAGCTAGTGTCGAAAATCCTGCCGCCGTCAGGACTCGAACCTAGGACTTCCAGGTCAGAGGCGCTGCAGTGACATCAGTTGATGCACTGAGCTACCGCTCCCGGTAATAACATGGGAATACAAGACACAGAACAATGCAGGCAAACGCTAGAGGACGCGAAAATATGTCCAAGGGTGTGGGATACATGAAGTGGTGGGTGTACGCTAGAGAGCGTCGAAGGGAGCGGCTACTATAGGAAGATACGATTGATTGATTATTTCGTATTTCCGGGCGCGACGACTGCTATGGTCATTAGTCCCGTAAGTGTAGAGCTTGCTTTTAGCCCTAGAGGTGGGGATGTTCTTCCTCGCTGGTTAGTGAGATGTGGCGCTGACCATCACGTCGGTTTGCGGGTTTTCCCCAAACCGGTATCTCCCACCAGCGGGGCACCTTCCCAAGGACATGCTCTAAGCTCCCGACAGGTCTCCCGACATGCGTTGTAGTGTAGTGCATGTAAATATCTGTGCAAGTAAGGGGCGAGAATATGGGAAGGAAGAGGTAGGATATTTAGCGCGCGATCAGTGGCCCGTTTATTAGGGGAGCGCTCCGGCCTTCCCTAGTACTGATCTGAGAAACCATCGAACACTATCCATCAGAGCATCCGACCGCTAGACATTTCCTCCTGAGAACGGCTGTATTCGACCAAGTTATGTATCTACTTTTGAAAATACTGCCTCCGTCGGGCCTCGAACTCTAAGACCTTCCAGTTAGAGGCACTGCAGTAACATCAGTTGATGCCCTGAGCCACAGATGGTTGCAGGACATGAGAGGACACAGGGCCACAGGAAGACGCGGGCGTCCGCTAAAAGACACCAGGGACGACGAAGGGAGCGATGAGGCGTGGGAGGGTGCGGGAGGGCGCGGGAGGTTAGGGAAGAAGTGGGAGGGCGCGCGAGGGCACAGGAGGGTACGGGAAGACCCGTGAGGACGCGGGAGTAGCGGGAGGGCGCGGGAGGACGCGATAGGGCGAGGGGAGCACGGGAGGACGCGAGAGGGCGCGGTAGGGCACGGGAGATCGCGAGAGGGGGTTGCGAGAGGACGCGAGAGAGCGCGGGAAGGGCGGGTAGGGCGGGAGGGCGAGGAAGGCGCGGAGGGGGGGAGGGGGGGAGAGCACGGGGACGCGAGAGGGCGCGGAGGGCGCGGGAAGCGCGGGAGGGCGCGGGAGGACGCGGGTGGAAGCGGCAGGGATGCAAGAGGGAGCGGGAGGGCGCGGGCAGATTCGAGTGGCACAGGCGCGCCGGGGAGCGCGGAAAGGCCGGGGGAGGCGCGGGGGCCGGCGGGAGCGCGAGGGCGCGGAGCGGGAAACGCGGGCGGGGCAGGAAGACGCGGGAGACCGCGGGCGGGCACGGAAACCGCGGGAGAGGGCAGGTGGGGGGAGGGGGCGGAAGGGGTCGAAGGGGTGGAAGAGCGCGGGCGGGAGCGGAGAGAAAGCGACTGTGAATGACGGCGGACGGCGGTGCAGCGAAAGCCCGAGGGCATCGCCAGCCGCGTACACGCGAATTACGGGCGGCGGCCACTTGAATAATTCCCGCCCCGCCCTGTCCCGCACGCCACGAGTGCAGCCGCCGCCCCTTCGTCTCTCGGGGGCCGTGACATGAGCTCGCGAGTGCACGCATTCACCTGCGCCGGCCGTGCAAAATGCGAACCGTTGCTTGCCTACGGGTAGTACGGACGGGGTTAGGCCTGGCCTTTGGAGGGCAGAGTTCACTAATCTAGGTGCGTTCGGAAGAACAGAGATGCAAATCCAGAAAGCGTTTGGTAAACAAAACATTAATATTGTTAAATAGCAATTTATTGCTTAAATATATAGACTTCAAAATACAATAGACACTAGAGTTACAAAACCGATTACACGTGAAGACATAAGGCATCTTATATCGAGGCAAGACCTTTTTTGAATGGAAAGGGAAGACATTTTCCATGGTTTAACATTATTGTTATATTATATCACTATCATTAGCAGTGTTTATAAGTGGAATTTTAATTCTCGATATCCCCTCCACCTTTCACTTCCGTGGAACCTGAAAGTTAATGTAATGGAGAGGGAAAAACTTTACTCGACTGATGGAATTTTGTAATTTTCTGACTCAGTGGAATAAGTCTAAATGTTTGGTGTTTAATTAACTTTCTTCTCATATTTTGAAAAATATTAATGAGTACTGGACTTAATTAATAAAGAAATATTTAACAAAATATAATTAAAATTTTCAGCATAAATCCGTTGTAATATCAAGACTGAAGTACTTGCGTGCAATACAGTTCCACCATCTGAGGTGTAATCACGGTTTACAGAATATTCCAAATGAGATGCGTGACAGAAATGCATAACTAGTATACGCGCTTGCTGTTCATGAATAAAGCATGAGTGACCCGTTGCTCTTGGTTTGATTTGTGGCACGGAGGTAAAAGGAATTAGTCTAAGATCGATCAACAGCTGGCAGAAAATGTATTGCAGTGACAAGGCTTTTACGTTATCAACAGGTTATTACACGAATGATACAAGGGAAATGACCAAACCTGTAATACGTTTTGTAGAAGAATGACCAATGAAAATAGTTTAAATTATTAAAAGCAATAGCCTCTCGGACCGGAAATCAATTCGGGTAACCCGGTTGAGGTGCAGATGCTTTAACCACTGAGCTACTGTGACTACCAACGACACTTTGAGGCCTGAAGCTTAGTCCGTTATATGATTCTCAATTGTCACCAATCTGTAAACGTTTTGGACATTAATTATTAAATCCAATTGTCACACTGTAATCAGGTCACAATATGGAAGACAATTACTCCGTGGAACATATTTACGCTGTAATTGCGTACCCAACAAGAAGACAGGTTGGTGACAATCGAATAAAAATAGTATTGGACATCAATATTAACAGCTAATAACAATAATTAGAGAGATAACTCGCCAATCAAAGTAATCTAAACGTGGTTTGAACAGTGGTTAGATTCGGTAAAGATATCTCTTGGCAAACAATTTCAGGAAAGTAATTCCCGATACACGTTTGAATTTTAATATTTGAATAAAAAGAGTTCAAAGATACAGTGTTAGGGTTGGGTTATTTCATTCATTCACATACAATATCGCATTAAAATTTTAATATTTTATGAACTTCATTACGAGCACTTCGACGAATAGACATTCCGTACATCGCTGGTTTTCTCTTCCTGAGTATTCGAATTATCTGTACATCGACGATTTTTGTGCGCTTCCCAGTTCCAAGCAAACATTGCGAGTAAATTCCGAACAGAGAAGTGACTTCCCTGCTGTTGTTTTTTGATGCGCCGACATCTGGTCTCAAATTGATCTAACGCTCCAATCTCTCGAGCGATGAGAGTAAACGGTGGCGGGAGCGGGGTGGGTTGTGGGGGATGGGGGGTGGGGGTGGGGGTCAGGGCCCGCCCACGCAACCGCACTGCGTCAACGGCGGTCTGCCTCGTTTCCCCCACGCGTCCTGCATTAAGCATGGCTCCCGAATACAGAGCGAACGTACACACGCAGCAAGCAGTGCAGATCCACTGGCCGGGAAACTCCTGTCGACCACACCAAATCAGGTCGTGGAATACTCTACACGTAATTAAATGCCGTGAAAAACAGTTTTATACGAGCATTATAAACGACGTTTTCTGTTGTAAGAAATCGTTCATAATCGGGCATTTTACGTCACAATTGATGACGTATTAGATTTTACGGAAGACTGATTGCGTCATTAGAAATTCAACCAATCGCTGCGAGAGAATCGTGGGGAGGAAGAGGTAAACGGAACAGGCGACCACCGTTTTCTTGCACAGATGCGAAATAACCGAGACGTCACAAGAAAGTGTTTCGCAAAATTAAACTTAATTTCTCTTATATATTTTTAATGCTGTTAAACAACAAAAAATAGCGTATGCAAGTCGTTTATAATGTGGCTTTATTGCATTCGTACAAATATGAAAACTCGCTCCTAATGTAACTCATTTTCAAAACATGTATTTATGCAATAAAGCTTAACATTATAAACAAATTGTGTAAACTAATATTCTCTGCTTTCCAGTCGTTCCAGTAAGGATTATTTGCACATGATGTTTACTCATGAAAATGCCACAGTGTTCTTATAAATGAGTAGTGAATTTTTCGATTAAGAATTTTGTTTCTTTCGGGAAAACCTCAACAAGATATTTCATTATAGAGAGGAAGCTTTATTTACCATATCCGTTTACTACACTTTATTTCGAGCCTGTTTTCGGGAATAACTGTGAAGCCGCAAATATACGTAACTAAGTTGTTATACTTCACGACCACAAGTAGATAGTCGGATGTTGTCACTTAAATAAAATTTCATTTTACAAGCTTGCTAACGATTCCGCGTGTATTACTTATCAGCGCTGATGGTACAGAACAATAATGCATACAAATTACAACAATCGTAATTACTGAAAACAGGAATGAATATATCGAACTGAAGACGGTAGAAAATATTCTATTTTTGAACAACAGGTAGAATCCAAAACAATGCACACAACGTTATGTGAATCTCCTTCTATATGGCTCATCTCTTACACATCGAATTGTTACATTAGGTCAATTCTCGAATATTTGAAAATAAGGAATGCGAATTAGGATAGACACACAAGCAAACGTTTGAGTTAAAAGTAATGGAAAGGGTTGGAGTTGGAATTGGAGTCCCAGTAACTTTTTTTTTAATTTGTTGCGTCTACACCTTGACGCAACGCGTCTCCAAGCCCCTGAAGGGGCGTTGAGCGCTTTGCACTGGGGAGTAATCCTCCATTAATGTGCTTTATTTCTGAAGTAATCCTCCGTTAATTACTATATTTGTCAAGTCTCGTCACGTCGCAGTCAGTGCCTTTTATCCCTTCGGCCAGGGGCTCGACGCCGTTAGATCCCGGGGTTCCTGGCCGGTCACCCAACCACGAACCCGCGAGTCTCGAATTCGCTTAACCTTCGTGACTTCACGGAGCGTAGTAAACGAATTCGGCTACCGCCGGCCGTTTTCAGTTACAAGTAATAGAAAGGACTGAAAAAAATTGAAAATTACATTACATTTTATCTTTAACTCACCGATTCTGTATTTCTTATACGTTCACAGCCATAAAATATTGGAGAGACACGTATAAAATAATCAAATTCAAAATTATCAGATTTGTACATATTTTGTTTTTCATAAACTGAAAGTAATTATTTTCTGGGAAGAAAGTTTGCTCTTGATTAAAGATCTCATGACCTACCTCAACCCCCCGGGCGCGCCAATTTGAACGTTGGTTGGGCAATCAAAGTATCGTCTCCTATGTTATTTCAGTATTATACATAGCTTTTGCGTCACTTACACGCCAGCAATCTTTTTAAATGAGTTCTCTAAAGAAATAGAATATCAAGGACGAGTGAAGAATTGCACTTTGACTTTAAAAATATGAAAGATTTGTGTAAAAAATCTAAATATGCAACTCGCAACAATCGACGATTTTTGATTCTATATCGTTAAATTACTCCTAAACGAAGCGTTTTAGGACCTTAAAACTAAAATTTTGAGACCGAAGGCCTCAAAGAAACGATGCTCAGACCACAATTTACAAGATGAGATCTTTTTGAACATTCGATTACATTATTTTTGCTGGTTCGACGTTTCTCGACTCTACCACACCTGTTCAAAGCCTGTAGTATCTGCCTCTGTACGTGAAATTAAACTAATTAACTGGTAGTCTACGCTATTGAATTACACGAGTGTACCTCACTGCTCGAAAATAACGTTAAATAAAGTCTGTATTGACAAGGGAGTATTGTATTGCTTTCAATTACAAGAAGACATATAACGAATGGCAGAGATTAAGAGGGTCTTGAAGAAAAAGATATATTGCAGGTTCAATATGGAAATAAAAAAATAGGGAAGAGGGTGGGGTTTAACATGCGAGAGTTCTCGCACGGGTACACTAGTAATTCCATAATATGAAGACCATGAACCGACGTGCGACGCGACGCGACGCGCTGGCTTCAGAGCGAAAGTCAGTCACATGTTTATTCATGGCATGAAGAAGCCGCAGCTCACGGGACGAGGCAACTTCGAAAACTGCAGTGCAGATGGCCACACGTTCGAGCAATCGATAGCGCCAGTCAAGTTTCATTCACATTTTATATTCTGTCCGAGTCCCAAGGATGGGTGAATTAATCATTCTTCGACCACGGAAGTTAGTATATGCAATTGCAAAGAGATGAATACCACAAAATATTGCCCAAGGCATGTGTTAAGAAAATATATCTGTCGACCCTTTACCCTATTTACCCTTTAGTCACTTCCATTCATTAACCATCGATGAAAAAACATCTAAAATTCTCTCAGAATGCGCAGGCGAAATGTGCAGCGTGATAAAGAGGATGACGCAAAACAACGATATTGCTGTGCGGATTGCTGTTACTTCACCTGCTTATAATAATAATAATAATAATAATAATAATAATAATAATAATAATAATAATAATAATGACTTTATTTATGTGGCGAGCTTAAGCCCGCTTAAGCACCTTTATTAAAACAAAATTTAAAAATTAAAAATTAAAACAACATCGATGTTTTGCATCAAGTAATCGATGTGAATGAAACATCGAAAGCAAAATATCGTTGTTAATATATCGATGTTTCTGGTGAAAACCTCGACGTTTTAAAAACATTAATTTTTTAAAATTAATGTTTTAAAAACATTAATGTTTATTAGTATATGTTTACATCGACATCGAAAACCCCTTAGCGACATATAATGTAGAAACATCGATACATCGATGTGTTGGTAGCATCTGCCATTACTAGATACCCCACCCCCATGGGAAGGCGCATGTGGCCGCCGCCTGGGAGGCGCAGCGGCGGAGGCGCGTGGCAGCGACAGCCGCGCGCCGAGCGGCAGAAGGAGGTGTCGCGGGCGGTGAGCGATGGGACGGATCCGCGTGGGTGCTCGCGGCGCCGCAGCGGGTCGCACGCAGAGCACGCAACAGTCCAACCACTGATCTGAGCGCCTCCATTCAGAACACGGAGGGAATCTGAAGCAGCATGCGTGTAGGCGGGCGCAGCTTAACCAAGAGGGGGGCAACTACGTTTCTGCACCCATTTTCCACTCAACTTTATTAGTTTTATAAGATTCCGTATTTTACTATGAAATACATAAATAAAACATACTACAAGGCGAATAAAGTCGGCCTGGATAGCCGAGGTCGCTAAGGTAGAAGGGTCCTCTGTTCGAATTACAAACCGGGAGCAGTAGCTCAGTGCATCAACTGATGCCACTGCAGCGCCTCTGACCGGGATGTCCCAGGTTCCCACTCCTCACGGCGGCAGGATTTTCGACACTACCTTTTCAGCTAGGTCGAATTCAGTCGCTGCCAGGAGGAGAATTCTAACGGCCGGCTGCTCTGATCGGTAGTTTTCCGTGGTTTCTCCGATCAACACCAGGCGAATGCCGGAGCAGTACCCTATCAAACGGGCCACGAACCGCGCGCGATCTGACCTTCCTATTCCTTGTCCTTCCTCCCCCGCACACCACGCGCACACGCACCGCACGCGCACGCGCACCCGCACACGCACCCGCACACGCACACGCACACGCACACGCACACGCACACACACATACACACACTAACATGCACTACACTACCACATATTCCGGGAGTCCGGTCGGGAGCTTGTCCCGACTGGGGCGGTGCCCCGCTAGTGGGAGAGTCCTGGTTAGGGGGAAACCCCAGTAGCCGACGGTAGGTGGGCGCCGGATCTCGCCATCCAGCGGGGGAATATCACCGCCATTTCCCGAGAAAAAACAAGCACAACACTAACAGGACTAATGATCAAAGCAGTTGACGCGCCCGGAAACACAACAAAATCAATCGAATTACGCCCGGACTGTAGACAAAATTTCTGAGGAGACAGACCCCCTAGCCACCCTTGTGCTTATGCCAATGATTAAGCGTGAAATTGTTCTTATTGGTTCATTTGTATTAATGTTATAATTTGGCCGCGTGGGAAAACCACCTTCGGCTGAAATTTAAGTGTGTTTTGCAAATAAACATAGACTTCGCGCTTCTCCACCTTCGTAATGGCGATTGTGACCAAAAATATGTTAATTCGTTTGAATGCAAACTTGCTTTTTAAGGCTGAATTCGAAACTGTACTTTTCCTTCATTTCTTGGAGACACGTCACATTGGAAATAACTCTTGAATTAGTCAGCGGTGTTCCCTTTGTAACCGCCGGCTGCGGACGTGCTACCTACTTTAACTTCCCCTCCTTCGTTCAACTATGTGTCTACATGTATTCGGCCGTTGATTCTCTTCTAACATGATAGAAAATTCAAGGATGTGTGACTCGCCACTTGAAAGCAAAATATAGCGGAATAGCATAGATAAAAGCTATTTCTTTGTACATACGCTAACATTTTGAATGACAAATATTCTCCCACTCAAAGGTTGCCCTCGTTCAGCGAGATGTCACCACGCGTTTGGTAGCAGTGACAGTTGATGCTCTTCGAGCACGATTGTGTCACACACATAAGGCGCCAATAGCATGGCATCAGTTGACCTATATATAGTCGCAATCGCTTTCGCAATTGCCCACCAACTCCACCAACATTAAAGTCTTGAGAACTTAATCTGATGTCCCCACATAAGCGCTGTTGGTTTATTTCAGAATGGGCTAGGTCGCGGACCATCGCGTTACCGTCCGTAGCCGATGCAAGCGAAACTTGAGAGGGTGATACGAGGATTTGGGAGGGGGCGGGGTTTCCTTCGACAGAGTCGGCTACTACAGCGCGCCGGGAAACACTCTCCGCAGTGCAGTAGCACCTTGGTGCTTGCAACAAAATATATGTTGGTAGCAGCGTTTAACAAAAGAAAACGTAAATACCGCACTCACAACAATCATAACAGATGATGAAAGTGTTTCCCAGCGATCTGCTCACGTGTTTTCACTCATGTGTTTTCACTGCACTAACATAAATGCAACTTTAATAAGAGGCCGTGACTCCGCTCAGTGCGGAGATACTTTCCTGGCGCACTATACTGTGATAAGCCATAAACCTTGGGTTTAGTTGAATGATAGAATCGGCATTCAACGTTGGAATAATGGCATTGTTTTCAAACTCGGAAGTCAAAGAATACGTGTTGTTAGGACAACCTATCAACAAAGACTGATATTCCATACATGGTGTCATAGCGCTGTGCTGATAGACACGGCCCCGAACACATTATATGAAAAAAGGTTGGATAGGGAATTGATAGCCGTGATCTTTTAAAAGGACGCAAGGGAATATTCTCTAGAAAAACATTACACGCGAACACGTAAACTGGTGAGGTGCGAACGGATTTCCAGCGTAGTCTGTGAATTAGATAAATGATAGCGAGGCTGGAATTTATGATTAATTTCGATCGCTTGAGAGATTGATTAATTGTTAGTTATTCCGTGCGCGGTAACTGCTACGTTATGAGTCGTGTAAGTGTAGTGCATTTTATATTCTTGGGAAATGACGTTTATCTTCCCCCGCTGGAAGATCTGGCGCCGAACTACCGTCGGTTAGAGGTGTTTTCCCTAGTCAGGAATCTTCCACTAGCGGGCACCACCCCAGGAAGAACAAGCTCTCAACCGAACTCTCGAAACGTGTGGTAATGTAATACATGTAAGTGTGTGTGTACAAGTAAGGGCTGAGCATATGACAAGGAAGAGGAAGAAAAGATCGCGCGCGGTCCATGGCCCGTTTTTAGGGTACTGCTCCTGCATTCGCCTGGTGTTGAGTCCTGGTCGGAGAAACCACGGAAAATCATTACCGATCAAAACAGCCGGCCGCTTGAATTCTCCTTCAGACGGCGATTGAACTCGACCTAGGACATCCCTAGGAGCTCTCTAGCTAGTGTCGAAAATCCTACCACCGTTGGAACTCGAACCTAAGTCCTTCTCCCGGTTCGCCCGGTTCGCTTGCGAGACGAAATACATCTATAATCAAGGTCGCCCAAAACGGGGGTTAGGGGGTGGCACTGGGTCTACATACCCCAGGCTCCAACTTGGGGGCTGCAATTTTGTTTTCTGTCAAAACAAATTTTTTTAAAAATACTTGTAATTCACATTACCCGCTATACGTTATTTCTGTTGCAACGGAATCAATTCGGTTTATGAATTGGAGTCACGAAACTTTTGTTTGAAGTAAGGGGCCCCCATGAATTTACTGCTGAAGTCCCTTGTTTTCTATGGGCGCCCCTGTCTACAACATATAGCCATACAAATCTGAAGTTAGTTTATTCAACTCAAATTTGGAGTGGTGGATTTTCACTAAGCGAAAAATACGCGGGGTAACGTGTAAGACTTATGGCATATAATAATGTAAATAGTATCATAACTAAATAATCAGACAATTAAATCCTGAAAGAGTTTCCTCCGTAATCAATCTCATATTCGTTCGGCCTAGGAATGCCACAAATAACAAGTTAATGTGGTCGGGAGCAGTTTTGTGTTGGTCGTTAGCGGAGACTATGGGAGTCAAGCTTAGTTGTATTAACCGAGGTGTGCCATAAGATATCTAACAATGCACGGCACGGTGGACCAAAGCGCCGATTTGCAAATTCCGAGCAGTAGACACAGAAATATTGATTTTACGCTTTCCGAAAACACTACTGATGATACTAGGATTCAAAAATGAAATGCCTTTTACCGAACAATGTTGACACCGTTTACATTGTTGACAGGAAGGTTCTACTGATTTATTTGTGCTTCATAACAAACATATTACTCAATAAAACCTTCTTTTAAAACTCTAAATTTATTATAAAAAAAATTAATCAATAGTTATTAAAATCAAATTTCATTCGTTATTACTATTAAAATAAAATCATAATTATCTTTAATTATGATATTAATTTCTGGCATCTCCAAAAATGTTACGTATAAATTTATTCATCATCCTGAAAAATTTGTAAAATTGAACAGAAAATAAATATATTAAAAAAATAACAAACATAGCATGGTTCGAATTCTTATTAAAACCCTTCTTATCCTCAAGTGTCTTCCAATTCACAAAACTCATTCCTCATTATTACCGCTTTAAAACTGAGGAGAAGGAATTCTGAAAATATCTTTTTTTGACACTTGGAAAACGTGTAAGAAATTGAATGGTTTGTAAGTTCAAAGAGATCTTGAAAAATTTACGTGTGAAAAACGAATAATGGCGCAGGAGACATCATGAGATTATGACGCATGGAAGAAATATCGTATTCCGTTGGATGTCCTGAATTTTCCTTCCTGCATCTCTTCATCATTTTTCGTTTTGTTTTAAAATTTATGACACTAAATTAACGATATCACCGGCATGGGAGAATTACAATAAAGTCACGTACACTTTTTTAATATTTTTGTCGTTGAATAAATATTTAAATAAATGATAGAAAGTATTATGAAGCTATGTAAATATAAGTCCGACTTGCATGAAACTTTCCTTCTATTACCCAAATTTCTTTTCTTTTTAAAATTATTCTGTCTTACATGAAGAAAAACAAATTTCAACACGGACATGCACCACCTTCAGAAACCGGAAAGGTCGAGTACAACCCAACATTTTAAATTAGTTAACTCATAAATATGACGAATACACTAATGAAGCCCCTGAATATTTAATTCTAACGAGTGTGCCTGAGTCGTAAGAAAAATACCCATAATCGTAAACTTGCACCAAGTTATAATACATTTTTTTAATACCCACACAAACAATATACATGTGTACTCACCACTGTCGTCTGCACACATTCAACATTTATCCCATCACCAGGAATAGGAACGCCAACTCACCTGTGGAAAAAAATGGTTTTCAATTTTAAGAATGATTAAAAGTAGATTGATGTGAACATACGTGACGACCAATGTTCACATCATTCATGTGCATAAATGAATCAAATATATGAAAACTTTCTATACTTGCCGCAAAATACAATGGAAATTTTAAAGAATACAACGAAAAACGACAAAATCAATAAGACGTTCCTCTCGGGTTCAATAACGATCTACTAAACACTAAAGTTGGAATAATGAAATGATGTCTCTGATGAAAGTATTATGCCCTAAAAATTACTTTTTGCTAAGATAGTACAGGTGGGCACGGTTCGTCTTGGAAAGTGGTGTACGAATTTATATTCAGAATGTCTCACTGACGTAAATGATATACAACAGCGAATAAAGTTGTTATTATCTAATTACTAAATGTATCAGTCATCTGCTTATTTGTCTAGACGAAAGAGAGAGCATGGATGATTTCTATTAGTTGGTTGCTTGGTTAGTGATTCCGGGTGCGTCAACAGCTTAGGTCATTAGCCCTGTGAGTGTAGTGCATGCTTTTATTCTCGCGAAATGGCAGTGATCTTCCCCCCGCTGGATAGCGAGATCCGGCGCGAGAGCCGGCCTACCGTCGGTTTGTGAGGTTTCCCCCTAACCAGGACTCTCCCACCGTCCCACCATGTACCGTCCCAGCCAGGACAAGCTCTAAGTCCCCGACCGGTCTCCCGACATGTGTGGTAGTGTAGTGCATGTTAGTGTAAATGTGTATGTGTGTGTGTGTGTGTGTGTGTGTGTGTGTGTGTGTGTGTGTGTAAGGGGAGAGGATAGGACAAAGAAGAGGAAGGAAAGATCGCGCGCGGTTCGTGGCCCGTTTGTTAGGGTACTGCTCCGGCATTCGCCTGGTGTTGTTTTGGGAAACCACCGAAAACTACCGATCAGAGCAGCCGGCCGCTCGAATTCTCCTACAAACAGCCACTGAATTCGACATAACTGAAAAGCTAGTGTCGAAAAGCCTGCCACCGTCAGGACTCGCACCTAGGACCTCCCAGTCAAAGGCGCTGCAGTGACATCAGTTGACTCACCGAGCCACCGCTCCCGGTATTTCGATTAGTGTTGAGACCCGTGTCATCAGAGTGATTAAGGGGCATTACGCCTCTTGAAATACTGTAAGTGTAAAATATTAAATAGGTTCCAGACACGGCAACTTCAAACATGCCCTTGGCAAGGAACAGTGTTGCAATTAATTATTCAATTTCCAACCAAAAATCGATACCCTGCAGCGCAGTCGCATGACATATGTAGTAAGTGCAAACGTGAGTTGCATGCGATCATATATACACGAGTGCATATGTGCATGCCGCATGAGAACATTGCATGAGGCACGAACTCGTTCATTCAGGTTAGCTTTAGAACAAAATGTTTGGACCAATATTGCTGCCAAACGAAAAGGGGCGTGCTCCCAATTTGAGTGCGTAACATAGGTTCATCCATCCCCTTATTTGATAACTGTTCCCTGTCTGCCCCCGAAGTTGCCTGTTGCAGCCTATTCCTGTAGATGTTCAAAGATTTAAAAGTAAATTAACTAATAATATTTGTAAACTTTATTAATTTAGTAATTTATGCTTATTATAATAGTTACTATTTAATTATTGTTGTTTATTTTATTATTTATTATTATTATTATTATTATTATTATAAATGCGTTGCTGTATTAAACCTATAATTATATTAAAAGTAGTATTTGTATTGAAGTGTGGTGACGTGTTGCGAAGTGAAGTGTAATTAAAAAGTCGTATATTTATTAGTTTAAAATAACGTGAAGGACAGTCATAAAATGTAGAGTTGATGCTATTATTGCTCTTATTGTTAACATTTTTATCATATTATTATTATTATTATTATTATTATTATTGTGTTAAAAGATTTTTTTCGTTTAATTAACTAAATATGCTCCTTAATTCCATGAAAAAATGTTGATTATCTCTACGTTAATTGCATGCGTGCAATTGAAGTCCAATCGAGCAATTAAAAATTCACAGCTACCAATCAGAATTCAGAAACGAAGCGATATCGTTTAATTAGGGAACTATAACATACACGTAGCAAAGGTATTTGCAGTCGGTCACGAAACATGAACAAAAAAGGACATCACATATTACGTACCTACAACTACATATTAACAACGAATGAATAAAAAAATTGGGTAAGTAAACGTTAAGCTACGGAATTATGGAACAAATAAAATATTTAAAGAATATATTAAATGTTTTACATGTAAAACATTTGGTCTTAGGATTACGAATATAAAAAATGGAAACGTTGGTTGTATTTACCAGTTGTAAAAAGTATGCTATACCAAAGCTGTGTCAGAATTGACTAGTTTTTTTCCCCAATATTTATACACGTTGTACTCGTATTTTCTCTCTTAATTGTCTTTACTTTTCGTAGTAAGTAATGTTTTCATGACTTTTTCAGCTAAATATTTTATCGGAGTATGTTCAGTACCTTCCAGTATTTGCAAATATTTCGCAGAAACAAAAACAAAGCAAGGCCAACTAAAATAGATCCTTTTCAGAAGCAATACTACGTCATGAAATGCATGCCGTGACTGGAAAATATGTTTGGATGTTTTAAAATTTTAATTATCCATAAATGGAAACGAAAAAATATTGAACGTAACATGTGAATAAAGGGGGATAATTGCACTCAAAATATATAAGACAACTCACTCCTCTCATCGCTCGTTTTCTTGAATATACCATTCATGCAATTATCACCCTCTTTATACACTCGTTTCGTTAATTACTATAAAGTTACATTGTATTAATATTTCTAATTGTAATATGTAAATTGTAGTGTTCTGCCACCGGGTTGTATAAACCTACCAGCAGAAATAATAAACATCTATAATATCAAACAACTGTCTAAACGACTAGGCGTTGTTACAGCACAAGATTTGCGAAAATCTTCTGACAAATTACTTGAGAATTAAATTCACTTTACAGTGTTCTCTAAAATACACCAGCAAAGAGCTCACTGAAGATAGAGTTTAGTATGTCAAATATCTCATTTTAGGTAATTTTGGTCACTCTGCGAAGAAACTTTAATAGATTCATGGAAACAATTCAATAATTGTCTTGTATTACATTAAAGGCTGAAGTTTTCGGTATTTATCATGGATCAATCTAACAAAAAAAAACAAAAACAAACAAACAAACAAACAAACAAACGGTACAACAGCACCACATACTTTCTCATATTATTATTGCTAATTTTAGAATTTTTCCAAAATTCGGAAAATTCAACGGAATTGAAACTTGTGCCACTCGCCTTAATACATTCTTAAGAAGTAAAGAAAAAGTATCGCAATGTTGCGGCGGTGTGTTTTCGACAGAAAAATCCCCTATTGTAAAATTGGTAACAAAGTGTGGATAAAAATTTTGTTCCCACATGTAGTAAATTACTTTCTACATTCTGTAAGTAGTGTATAACCGATTTGTATAATGAGACATTAGTAAATTACGATTTGTGGGTCCATGATGCAGAAAAATCGATTGACGGCCAAACAACTGACTGTTCGCCCATCTCTCGGCTCGTCTGTGTTCGTTTGTTTATCTGTGCGTCAACCAATTTTTCGATATCAGGACCCACAATGGGTAGATTCTCATAGCAGAACGTATTACAGGAAGTAATTTATTACATACAGGAATAAGATTTATTCACTTCTCCGATATTAGGTCCCCACAATCCGAAAAGGGAAATTTAGCGATGTTTTGTAAACATTGTGAATCACGGGTGTTCGCGGTATGGTTCCAAAACAGCGTCACTGTTCCAATTAGCCCACACTTTGATTAATGTTTCAGAGAATTCTGATGAATTCTGAAATGAATGTAATTGGAGAATAACAAGAAACAACAAAAAGTTGATATCTATGTAGATCACCTAAGTATATTAATCTACGTATTTCAATGTTCGTAGTAAGCCGTGGATGAACACTGACACGAACGAGAAAATTACGCCATTTCCTCTCTCAGACTGTTAATTAGCACAGTCACTGAAAATCAACATAAATTTGGATCTGTAGCTCTAGACACGCATCCCTCAAGAATGACAAAGACAGGCGCGTTCACAAACATGAGGTGGTCAGTCATTTGCTACTTCGATGAATAGAATGACAAGTAAACACATGGTCCAATGAAACGAAATGGACACACATATAATAATAATAATAATAATAATAATAATAATAATAATAATAGCTGGATCGAAACGGTAAGTAAATAGCAGATGCGCGCACACACAACGGAATTCCACAAAATGAAACTGTGTAGTGCATTCAACGATCTGAACTGCTATTTTGAGCTATATAAGAAATTACAAAAAGCAGTATTAACCAGAGTTTTCACATATCTCTAAGTCTTCATGGTAAGAATAGAAGCTCCCCTTCTCTTTTCTGGGCCATATTCATTGTTGTGGGTGCTGCTACTCCGTGGTGATATTACAACATAAAAGCATTTTCCAGTGGTGAAGTAACGATCTTCATTTCAGACATGACTTCAGATATGCTCCTTTAGTAGTCTAGGTAACCGTGAAATAGAGGAAGACCTTTTGTAGTACAGTAGTACCTTTCTCCAACCGTTAGTACAAATATTTTATACAGACGGGGAGAGAAGATGTCCCCTCTATGAAGAATTCTCCATAGCTGCCGTCGCATTTTTGCCTTCCGGTTCAGAGATAAGAGCTACACAAGAAAGGGACAATTGCAGTTGACGGCACAAAAGAAAGGATAAACTTCAGGAGATCGAGAAGAGAAGACAACATCTCAAAAATTACCTTGAGCCGCCTAAATTTATTTTATCCAATATACTAGCGAACACAGACATTATCAGAGGATGCAAGGCTTTAGAATGTACTTGGCGGTCCGGGAGACGCCGCTTCCAAAGCATAGGAGTCGACGTTTCGGTCGCCATTCTGCGGCCTTTCTCAGGGCGTCATGCAGAAATAGTACGCAGGGCATTACGCCCTGAGGAAGGTCGCAGTCAAATGCAAACTGACTCCGTCCGCGGAAGGTTTTAAAATTTCCCGAAGAGACGGTCATTAGCGTTTAAGGTTTATATTGCAAATCTGAGATTAGGAAGAACAAGATTTACATTATTTCTAAAGATGGGAAAGTGTACAAAATATGTTTTTCTTCTTTAAAAATGAATTAATGATAGGGTTCCAACTCCCAACTTGCGGAATCTAATACGTATAGATGTCCGCGACTCAATATTGTATTTATGAGTACTATTTCTTTAAATACTCATGCGGTGAAGCAAGTCTTAAATCCAAGCCTTGGCTACGATACAGATTTTCTTTTCATTTGATCCAATTCCGGACGATGCAGCGCGACAAGTCTCCTAAGAAGATGAAGTCTAAATTCATTTCCATTATCATAGAAGCCACTGCGAAAATTAAATAGAGTAAATATAGTCTAGAACTACCTTTTTGCAGCAATATTTGTAAATAGTACGGTACCTACGTTCCTATCTAAAGAAGAAATTCTAGATTTTGTAGGTTAAATCTGACGTAAAAAGAAACATTTTTGATAAGTAATATTTCTCTGGTAATTTTCTAGATACATTTTGTTGTCTCTGTGCAATTTTCAAAGACAACTGAATCTTTCACTTCAGCTGCTTTCTTTCATATTCAATTTTTATTAGAAAAAACGACGTTTGAAGGTGAATCAAACTATAGTACCTGATAATGGGAAGACATTTCATCCCGAAACGTTCAAAAAGGGAAAAAGGAAGTTTTTTGTAATAAAAATTAAATATGAAAGAAATCAGATGAAGTGAAATATTCAATTGTCTTGAGAAAATTGGCCAACACATTTTCAATAGTGTTTTCGAAAAATACATTTTTGTAAATAAGTTGTCCTGTATTATTATTATTATTATTATTATTATTATTATTATTATTTACTTATGCACTTCTCCCACGCGGGGGGGGGGGACATTCACCTGCCACAGATGTCATTGTGGCTAGGCTCACTCGTTTGGCTCAGAGAAAGTAACGAGCAAGATATTCATTTACTTCCAGGACCTCAAATACTACACATCAGACACATCAGTGACAGTTTTTCTGACAATGTGACTAGAATGATTGCTTTTTGTACTGTTCCTAGTATATGCTTTATATTCAATTCTTGCAGAAGTTTGATGAGGGATTTTGGCATTATTCCGGTTGTAGAAATTGTCAGGGGACGGATCTGAACCTTTTTTACTTTCCAAATCTTCTTTATCTCATCTGCTAGCTCTTGGTATTTTGTGACTTTGTTCGTGTATGCGGAGTGGAGATTATGTGACAGTGGAACCGTAATATCGATGATAGTGACGTCCTTCTTGGTTTTATTTATTATTATTATTATTATTATTATTATTATTATTATTATACTTTAATGTTTTACTAGTAGTACTCACACTCTAGTATATGGGAATTTATAGCAGAGTGCATAATCACACGATGTTTCCCAGATTCCCATTCACCCCATCTAATGTGTATTCGCCACATCATTAGTCATTCATTATCATGAATTAAACATAGCACATTGAACCTGCCAGGCTGAGTGTTGCAGACACAAGGGGAGCGCTTCCTCCTACCGCCAGCCACAGTCGCGTATACTAGGCTGAGCAATAACATTGGTCGAAATGCCACATTATAACGTGGTCAGATTTTGTTTTCGGTATGGTTTAAACAACCAATGCATCACGATCGACACACACACGCACCACGATCTCGCAGCGTGCGGACGGCCTGCGGTGACCCTCTTGCATTGTTAAAGATCGGAACCAACCTGTGCTGGTTCGGGGCAAATCGGGGCGTTAGAAAAAATAAAAGTTTGTAAATCATGGGCGCGTTGATGGACGAGATGAATGGGAACCCTTATCTAAGAGAAGGGAACGTGCGAGTTTATGCGTAATGTACAAGACATACAAAGGGGAAACAGCTGGGCAGACATCGGTAAAAGATTAGAGAAAATAGATTTTAAAAGCAGAAGAGTCCATCCTTGGAAAATACCATATAGAAAGCAATGAACTGATAGAGGCAAGTTCTTCTTTGTGAATCTTACTATACTAGATTGGAACAAACTACCTGCAAAAGCAGAGGATCTTCCCTGTAAAGTACTGAAATTTAAAAATATACTAAATTCCATCTAGATCATTAATAATAGTGAGATTTTTATCGTTATTATTATTATTATTATTATTATTTTGTTATTATTATTATTATTGATGATATCATAATCGTTAACACTGATATTGGTTTGGTTGTAATTTTTAATTTGTTATTATTATTACATTATTATTATTATTATTATTATTATTATTATTATTATTATTATTATTATGGTCATTCCCTTATACTGTGAAGTGAAGTAAATGGAGGGGGAGGTGTGAAAAATAATTAGTCAATTAAAAACTAAAAATTAATTAGAACTAAGATATCAGTCTCTAATTCTAGTTGTAATTCTGTTTGTAAATATTGGCAATAGTTTTGTAATTGTAAATCTAGTTGTAATCATGTTTGCCACCGCGTTTGCGAACTTTAATAAATATCTATCTAACCCCATCTCGGACAGCAAGCTCCCGTTCGCATAGTTGCTCGCTTTGTCCATCGCGAACTGAACGCGTCACGAGTGTTTGGTGCTCGACGAACGGTCTGGGAGGGCCGTCGGTTGTCAATGAGTATCAAAGCGAGCGTTAAGCAGACACGGACCGAACACGCGCTTTGATGTATACTCTCTGCTCGTAACCTCCGCTGCTGGCGTGCAACGGGCGCCTCCAGGCCGGGTGAAGGTACGATCATTCGTGGTTCGTGCTCAAGTGTCGACCCTCTTGAAGCCTGCTGACCGGAAGAGGTGACTCAGGCCATCAAGTGATGTCACTGTAGTGATTCTCACTGGGAGTTTCTAGGTTCGACTCCCGACAGCGGAAGGATTTTCGACACTAGCTAGAGAGTTAGGTCGAGTTTAATCATTGTCTGAAGGAGAATTCTAGCGGTCGGCTGCTCTGATCGGTAGTTTTTCGTGGTTTCTGCAATCAATACCAGGCGATGCCGGAGCAGTACCCTAACAAACGGGTCACGGACCGCGCGCGAACTTTCCTACCTCTGCATTGTTCTATCCTTATCCTCTACACACTACAATTACACTTACATGCACTATACTACCACAAATGCCGTGAGACCGGTCGGAAACTTAGAGCTTGACCCGGTTTGGGCGATGCTCCGCTGGTGTGAGATACCTGGTTGGGGGAAACCCCGTTAGAAGATTATAGGTCGGCACCGGATCTCACAAACCTGCAGGGAAAGATCACCGCCACGCGCAAGCGAGTAGCGGTAGCGATTTCAGCGAGTAGCGAACTACTGCTCGCCGAAATCCGAGGAACGTTGAGTTGATTGCTCGCTATTTGCCCAACAACAAACATTTCGTGCTCGACCTACCCTCAGCGTGTTGGTCCTTTAGGCACATCAAAGATCATTGAGCACCTTGACTATTAAGGGTTAGGCGAGCAGTCGCTCGCTACTTGCCAAATACCGCAAGTATGGAGCAAACTTTAGGTTGTGTAACGTCAGGGAATATTTAATGTTTCCACGCGCGTCAACTCTTTTGGACATTAGATCCGTTAGTGTGTGGCTTCCCTAGGCATCTCCGCTAGTGGGATACCGTTCCAACTGTGATTTGGTTTAAGCCCCCGTGTTATAGTACTGCACAAAGAACTGTGGGTGTGTGTTTGTAAGAAGAGAAGATAGAACATGAATGGGATCAAATGAGGGATAAGTAGCGGAGAGGAGGAGACACGATCGCGCGCTGTCCGTGGCCCGTTTGTTACGGTATTGCTCTAGCATTAGCCTGATGTTGATCGGAGAAATCACGGAAAACTACCGATTCGGACAGCCGGCCGCTAGAATTCTTCTCCAGACAGCGGCTGAATTCGACCTCACTTCTAGCAAATATCGAACATCCACCCCCATCGGGGCTCGAACCCTAGGACCTCTCGGGCAAAGACGCTGCAACAACCGCAGTTTCACAGAGCCATCTCGTGCAGCATTGTCGCAGACGCCTTGCGTCTCTTCATTGTCTGGCACAGGCGCAGCGACGGCATCTGCCGGGGAAGGAGGGCAGCTTCAGAGGCGCGGGTGTTAATTCCGGAGCGCTCCGCAGGACTCCGGGCGCCCGCTGGCGGGGGGTCACGTGATCGATGCGCAGCAATCGGAGCCTCTGCCGCCCCCGCGCCCGGCCACGCCCCCTGGCACACCTGCCGCCGCCGCCGCGCCGCCGCCCGCGCCCCCTAGGGTGCCAGGTGCGGAGGGGACCGGCCCCATCAGTCACCCGAAGTGCCGGGGACGGCGGCCGCGAGAAAGGGACGCCGCCCAGAGGGGAACGGAATGCCGGAGGCAAGCAGAGGCAACGTGACACTACCTCGAAAAGTTAAATACACGAAACAAAACACATTTATTAAAAAAAACATTTTATTTACTGCGTCATTTACATTTATTGTACCACACAATATAAAGTAATATTCTGATTTGTGACGAGTGGGAAGAACCGGGTTTACAGATAGACACTGGCTAACTGGACACAGACACGAGTCTCCGATGATTGAAGGATGCAGATGATATGGAAAGAAATATTAATGCTATTATGAAATTAAATGATATTTTTCTCTAACTTATTTGCGATCGATCAGAAAGAAAGGTTTTTTTATTTTTATCAAAATTTACGTTGTTTTATACTTCACTTATTTTTGTATGGCACACTTGAACTAAACTGGCGTCAGGATGTACAGGACTGTAAAACGGTAGTGGTGAACATAGTCAACTGACTGTATTCCGAAGTCTACGATGACTGACTTGACCTTTCTTCTGTCAAAATAGAATGAGTCATTTGAAAGCACGAGCTTGCCCCATCAATAACGATTAAACGATGAAGAAAAGATTGATTATATTTCTTAAACCGTTGTTTAGGTATCCACTCAGAACTGATTAATGACTGATTAGTGATTTCAGGCGTGTCAACTACCGTCATTATTTCCGTATGTTTTGAAACAGGTTTTCAACGCAGAAGATAGAGGTGTTCTTCCCCTGCTGGGGAAGAACAGAACCTGCCTACCTCTCCGCTTACATGTTTTCTCCAACTAGGTATTTCCCACCAGCAGGGTACCGCCCCGGCCCGGACAACCCGTAAGCAACAATTGCTCCCCGACATGTGTTGAGCGCATTTAAATGAAACTGTGGAAGGGGTGAGGTGAGTACAAGGAAGAGGTAGGAAAGATCACTCGCGGTCCGTGGCTTGTTTGTTAGGTTTTACTCCGGCAGTCGCCTGGTGTTGATCGGAGAAACCACGGAAAACTACCGATCAGAGCAGCCGGCCGCTAGAATTCTCCTCCAGACAGCGACTGAATTCGACCTAGTTGAAAAGCTAGTGTCGAAAATCCTGCCGCTGTCAGGACTCGAACCTAGGACCTCCCGGTCAGCGGCGCTGCAGTGACATCAGTTGATGCTCTGAGCCATCTAAGCCGGTTCTTTGTTACTGGAAGCCACAGACACCGCCCATTAGGTAGCCCAGTATTTAAAACTCTAATCTCAAAATTAGTCGATTACAAATCGGCAATTTAACTACAGCCAAATTCCAGACACTGTCAGAATACGAACAATAGCACTTCTCTATTTCTCCCCGCTTCAGTTGTGGATTTGCCTGTAAACATGCTTTCACAATCGGATTTTTCACCTATCTTTTATTTTCAAATAATCCACCGTTGGCAGCAGGGTGCGAACAGAATAATTCATAATAGAAAGTGAATGAATTCACGGTGAGTGAAGTCATTCACTGTGTCGCGTACGCAGTACAGGGAGTGACTTCGCTCGAATTAAAACATTTCCATAGGGATTAAACTCTCAAGAGGTTGGACGATCTCTAGCCCACATATCCCCGACCTAGTTGAGAAAACGACGCGAAGTGAAGAAGAAAAAAAATCGGTCTTGAGCTGCGACGAGCGAAATCTCTACACCACTTGGCTGCGTCACTAGAGCAAAGGATGTCGGGGAGGGGGGAGCGGCTGCGGCAGGAACCGTGCCAGAGAGGTGAGCTCTCTGCTCGACAGCTCCACGTAATACATTTCCTGAGAGGCCAAGGAACTAACGGACGGATGCCAACCCCTGACCTGGCACACTCGCGCTCTTCCTGGAACTCCTTCCACGCTCGCGGCAACTCACGATATAGGAAGAGAGGCATTGCCAGGAAAAACATGTGGAGTTCTAGCCCTTTGGATGCATTGTGTTTACGTATTTATACATGCTCATACAAAACAGATATTTAAAATTACATATTGAAACATATTTATTTATTAATTCATTCACGTGTTTACATATCATTGCATTTCAAACAGGCACATTAATATTATGAATACAGTGGTTTACAAATGGAAATGTAAGTTGATTACTGATTGATTGTTTGACTGATTAGTGTTTCCGGGTGTAACAACTGCTAAGATCGTTAGTTCACTAAGTGTAGTGCATTTTTATCACGTGATTTTTCCCCGCCGGATGGCCAGGTCGGGCACTGACCCACATGTCCTTTTATGGAGATTTCTCCAACCAAGAATCTCCTACCAGCCAGGCAACGCCCCAGGCGGGACAACTCTTAGCTCCCAACTAGTCATCCGATATGTGTGGTAGTGTAGGGTAGATATGTGTGTGTGTGTATGTGTATGTGTATGTATATATATATATATATATATATATATATATATATATATATATATATATATATAAGGGGTGAGGATAAGGGATCCGTGGCCCGTTTGTTAGGGTACTGCTCCGGTATTCGCCTGCTGTTGATCGAAAAAACACGAAAAACTACTGATCTGAGCAGCCGGCCGCTAGGGTTCTCCACCACACAGCTATCGAACTAGCTATCAATTCGAACTAGCTATCAAGGGAGTATCGAAAATCCTTCCACCATTGGGTCTCGAATCCTAGGACCTCCCACTCAGAGTCACTGCAGTAACATCAATTGATGTCCTTAGCCACCTAAGCCGATGATTACAGACCGGTAAACGAGATGAAACCTATTTAAAACTTCAGCAGTTTGGCTTCTTTTCATTATTGAATTGTTTTAATATTTTTGGTATCTTTATCTTAGACTATCATAATAATAATAATAATAATAATAATAATAATAATAATAATAATGTTACGGTGCAATTCATAACCATTATTTCAAAAACTACTCGTAATTTTTCTTTATAGAAGTACGCGGTAAACCACTTCACAAAACATGACGTTTAATTTCGAACGACAGCTGACACCAACTCCATACCGCCTTTCCATGGTCACAAATTCCTGTTATCACGACATCTAATATAACCGATAGCTGTTGATGTTCTTGAGGACGAAGATAAATTAACATGGAAAGTACTCGCTTTGAATGCGCACTGCATGGTAATTGAAGGCGATCGAGGCGGCTGTTAGAGCCGACGAGTTCATAAACTGGGAGCCCTTTGATTCCGGGCTCCGAGTGCAGTTCCCAGGCTGTCAGAGCGCTCTCCATAAACGAAAGGAGGTGATTTATGCCAAGCCCCGCGCCCCCGCAACTCACCCCATCCCCACACATTGAGGCCACCAGCACCTTCCCTGTGCCGACAACGCGCCCTGGCGGAGTTTCTCTGTACCGATATTATCCACGCGTGCGCGGACCTACCACATACAAGGAGCACTCGTTTGCTTACCCAAAAAGAGGCATGTCCTTTTTCTTCGGAGGAAAAGTTGAAGATTTTAAAATCTGTTTTAAATAATGAATATTTTTCATAAAAGTGAACTTGTTCTGACAACTAAGGAACAGACGCGTTACATATTTATAACAAAATATGGTTTATTTTCAAAAATTAGTTTAATTTTGTAGGGAAAAGGAGATCTATTAATGCGATAAGGAATCACCTCACTGGATACAAAAGCCATGACTTCCGATAGTTCTACGAGTATGCTAGTTCACGTAAATGTTTTTTTTTTCGTGGTTTTGAATTCTATTTTACTATTTTTATTATTAACGTTGCCGATGTCGATAAACACTTGCAATGAAAGTATTACTTTGGCTATAAGATACCGTATTAAATACAGACGCGTCACACATGATAATTATGAAAAATCTACCCAATCTGCAGGTTGGAGAGTCTACATTTAAGTGGGAGAAGGGTCGTGCATCTTTCTGACCGATATGACCACAGTGGCAGTTCCGCGTTGCCTTTCACAGTGTGAAGGACGGAAGGATTTGTATGCGATGATACATATTTCCTCTCCCTAAATATATACTCGTGGAATGGCGTCAAGAACCTGCAAAACTTAAGCACACACGTGTTGCTATGTCTGTAGTGAAAATGTAAGAAAAGAGCGATCATGTACTCTGTAAAAGCATCAAGGGAAATGTGTGCCACCTACCAGACATATTTTAGAATGCCACTTGGACTTCAGGATAAATGATGAACACCTCATTTCCTCTGGGATGTTCTCTATGTATCACTACATATCTGTATTACCCTACACAAAGATATGCAATGCATAAAACTCATTCTCCTGAGTACAAAGCAAACATTGGGTAGGTATAATGGCCATTGTCGCAACGTGTGTGACATATGACAGTAAGAAATAACTCGTTGGCCACGGGCAAAAGAGTGTTACGCAGTGTTATGAATGAGACGATAATTCAGATGGAATGTATGGTAGTAAGATAAGTCCACCATCGATGAGAAATGTAGATTACACGGTTAAGCACAGGCTATGCATATTTTAATGTCGATTAGATGTCAACGAGGTTGGTGATCATCTAAGGAAATAAACTAACAAGCAACGGTGTGTCATGAATTTACGCGCCTTCCATTCCTGTCACACATTGGAATTTTTGGCCTAAAATGGAAATAGCAGGTAAGATGTTTTAGAGCGGTGTGCTTCCGAATTTTATGGAGGCACTTTTCACACATGATAATTGTGAGAATTATCAAGAGGAGTGGGGGTATTCCTTAAGGCAGAGTTAAATCTAAGGAAATGTACTAACAGCTTGGCAGGTATGGACTGATACATACACTAAATCATAAAACAAAAACATAATACAAGGAGGCAGGGAAACCTGATTAATGGAGATGACTAAAATACATGCCGTCAGCTCCACTATTGTTTTCTATTAAAAAGGTCGTGAATTCAGCAAATTTTATTCATTACGTGACCTATTCTCGTTTTCTTCCTCTTTGCTCTATTACTGAATATACCTTGCTTTCGTTGATTTCACACATTCTGAATTTAATCAAGCAAGTAATGATGAAGAAATTTTAAAAACGAACGGGATCAAAATAAAGAATACAAACGTTGAATTCATAAAAAAATTACAAGTGCTACAGCAGCACATATTTTATCGTGCTGTTGGTAACGGTTACATAAGATTATCATCTCCTACTGACTATCATCTGATGTGTTATCAGCCACCACTCAAAAAACTTCCTAACCAAAAGAAGCGACGAATCTTCCAAAAGAAATGCATACATACCTTTAATTTATCGAAAATTTAAAACTTTAAATGAAAATTGCTTCATAGCATTGAATTCAGATACGTTAAACTCACACTTTGAGTAATCTCTAGATCTATTTTTCTAATTTCTTACATACGTATGCATATATTGATGAATATATTGATGCATGACTAGATATAGCGTACTCACGCAAAGTGAATCGTCCGTTATGAATTAGGTAACAACTACAAAGTCGTCTGGTTGATATTCAAACCATCAAACGCTGTTAATGGAGACAGAACGGAAACAAGCATTAAACCTAACTACTTCGCACAAATTTTTCAAAAGCAATTTCGCTGTTCGGCGACAACACAGTCCCTGATGGCCTGTCGATACGTCGGTTGATTCTCTGCATCGATGCCTCTCCCTCAATAAACGCTAATTAATTATTAACACTGAGCGCAATAGCAGCGCTGGGTCCTCGCCTTCGCAGCCGCAATTGCCATTGTGCATTTTGCGGCTTATGGGAGTTCGATGAGGGGGCGGTTTCCCACGGCTATTTCAGGGCGGGCGGCAGAAATAATGACGGGGTGGAGGGGGGAATGAGCTGTGCGAAAGTGGGGGTGATGGGTTGATTGATTAATTGATTATTTCGTGTTTCTGGAGTCGTCAACGGCTATTGTCCTTAGTCCCGTAAGTGCAGAGTACGTTTTTATCCCGTGAGGTGGTCGTGTTTTCCCCCGGTAGGTAGGTACCGGTTGCGGTAGCTCAGTGCATCAACTGATGTCAATGCAGCGCCTCTAACCGGAAGGTCCTAGGTTCGAGTCCTGACGGTGGAAGGATTTTCGACACTGGCTTTTCAGCTAGGTCGAATTCAGTCGCTGTCTGGAGGAGAATTCTAGCGGCCGGCTGCTCTGATCGGTAGTTTCTCCGATCAACACCAGGCGAATGCCGGAGCAGAACCCTACCAAACGGGCCACGGACCGCGCGCGATCTATCCTTCCTCTTCCTTGACCTATCCTATCCCCTTACACACACACACTTACACTAACATGCACTACACTGCCACATATTCCGGGAGACCGGTTGGGAGCTTAGAGCTTGTCCCGGCTGGAGCTGTGCCCCGCTGGTGGGAGAGTCCAGGTTAGGGGGGAAACCCCGCTAGCCGACGGTAGGTCGGCGCCGGATCTCGCCATCCAGCGGGGGAAAATCACCGCCATCTCCCGAGAAAAAACATGCACTACACTAACGGGACTAATGACCGAAGCTGTTGACGCGCCCGGAAACACGAAAAAATCAATCAATCAATCAAATCCCCCGGTAGGTGGCCAGATCCGACGCCAACGTTAACCACGGCTTGTGGGAGTTGTGCCCCTAAGCAGATATCAGAGCGTAGGCTCCCGCGGCCGGTATTTTACTTGGCTGTCCGGGAGACGCCGCGTCCTAGCCACAGGTGCCAACGTTTCGGCCACCATACTGCGACCTTCCTCAGGGCGAATTGCAGTACACTCTGACTCACTGGACACGAACCTAGGCGCCGATGTTTCAAGAATGCAAATGAGCCGAAACGAATTAATAATCTTATTATCCAATCAAAATATATTTATCTCTAACGTATTTACGTTTGGTCAGAAAGAAATTTTTTTTTATTTTTAACACAATGTACGTTGTTTTAGACTTCACTTACTTCTCTATGGCATAAATGAAACCGATGCATCGTATCCGAATTCAGCCAATGTACTTCAGTCACCAGTTTTCTTCACAATATCAGAGGAAATTTTAAATACAGCCATATACTAGCTGATCATCACTCTGTTACAAGTTATTGAAACATATATAAGAAGTATTTCTTTTAAATATTGCATTTTGTTCATCTTCATTGTGTTATTTTTGGCTGCTTCTTTTATTATGGCACTTTCAAAATGTTTCTCAGCACTTTTCGCTCTCCATACAACATGGTGGCCAGGGTCTGGCCTGGCTTTTCAAACCAAGTGCCTGTACGTTCAGTCACGTGGTTCGTGACTCAAACCGGAGCTGCGCAGAACGAGCAAAAATCGGTGCGACAGAACCCCCATATTTTTTCCGCATAGCGATAATACGTGTTGATGGCTCTAGTGCGCATGCGCTATTCCCTTCTCATGGGTCTCATCCCTTCTCGTGGGTCTCGCTAGCGCTTAAACAGTCGCTGAGGAGCAGATATCTCTAAGATTAAAACAACTTAGTTTAGTAAACTATGTTAGAGTAAACATTAATTAGGATAGTTTTAAAACATTATGTAAATAATACAATCTCATAAAATAAAATAATTAAAAAACCGGTAAGCTGGCGAACTGAAATGACAAAACAATCTAAAACAAAGGGAGCAGCTCAAACGAAAAACAAAATAAAAGTGAGTGAGTGTAACAAACCAAAATGACTCAACATGTAAAAGTGACCAAAAAAAAAGGGCCCAAAAAAAAAAAATTAATTCAAAAACAAAACATATGTTTGCAGGCCGTTCACAAACTGAACAAAGCCAAACGCAACAGATATATCGCGCGAGCGAACTCTTTAACATTCCTCATTGAAAGAATCGAGTCATTTGTTTTTTTACGAACTAAAGACGGTAACAGCATTATGGAAGTCACAGGCGTAGCTACACCTCGGGAGCATCGGTGGAGAGTGCTGAAAGGGGACCCTCTTTACAAATTCCATCTTTTTGGAGGATCGTCGGATGTCATTTGGGGCCCTCGGGTTGTCGTCTTTTGGAACTCCTGGTATCGGGAGTCCTAGTGCCACGCACAAGAAATATAGAACAATATTAATATCCGTGTTTGATTTTAGTGAGAATGTGGATACTGATCATTACTCCCACCGCACGGATTACCGTTTTCAAGTATTACTATTTCGAGAAGTATTTTAATGAGTTTATTAAATACTTCCGATTAAAACAGGCTTTAGTGCAACTGTACTCTATACAACAAGATGCCAATTTACTTAGTCTCATGCAACTCATAACTTCAAGTTTCTTGCGAAAAAAACAGAGTTAAACGAAGATTAGCTGTTTCCAAACCAGGTTTCATGTCTAAGGATAACGTCACGTTACTTTGCGAACTTCCCTGACATTTTCAGATTTAATTTGAAAATGAAGCAGCTTTTCCTATCCCTACAAAAAGATCATTTGGAATGTCCCGCCGTCGGCAAAACGACGACTCAGTCGACTTTAGACGACAGAGCATCGCACTCAGTTCCGCAGAAACTAATAGCTTCTGTCACTGTTGGAACAAATGACTTCGTTGACGTCGTTTTCCTCACCGACAGTATTCCCGTCACAACACAGGTGAATAAATGAAAGAAGCATTTTAGAAATTAATGCAAAGTGAACCGTCCACGCCGTCTGCAATACACTACATTACATGAACCGAAGAACATTTCTTCTATGCTCTGTATAAATGCAACTTGCGACTACGGAAAGTTCAGTATCCATATTACCTCGAAATGAGAAAAAGAAGAAACTCAATGGTACCAATGTGTAAAGGGTTCAATAATTTTAAAAATACAAAAGTGTTCACAACACGTAAGATAGTTGTTGATGTAACTCAATGGATGCACGTTGTTGAAACTCAATGGCACCAATGTGAAAAGGGTTCAATAATTTTAAAAATACAAAAGTGTTCACAACACGTAAGATATGTTGTAGAGAAAACAATAATGAAAATAGAACGAATATCACCTATACGTAAGAGAAATGGTTATTTCCAAAGAGAGCTTAGCATCAAACTCGTTGAAAAACATCGAAACCGGAAGGATCTAATCAGTGGCGTATTGTACGGAGAGGAGGGAAATTTCGCCGCCCGCTTATTTAGGTATTTCAACTTAAAAGACTAAAATATACACGTATACATAAAAGTCAAGTATACATGTTTTACAATATAATAATCATACTTATTACAAAAGTTCTTACACGTATGTCACTTACATTGATATAATAGGTATAAAATACTGGTTATATCTTGACGATCAACCGGGAGCAGTAGCTCAGTGAATCAACTGATGTCACTGCAGCGTCTCTGACCGGGAGGTCCCAGGTTCGAGTCCTGATGGCGGCAGGTTTTCGACCTAGCTTTCCAGCCGGTCGAATTCAGCACTGTCTGGAGGAGAATTCTAGCGGCCGGTTGCTCTGATTGGTAGTTTTCCGTGGATTCTCCGATCAACATCACACGAATGACGGAGCAGTACCCTACCAAACGGGCCACGGACCGCGCGCGATGTTTCCTTCCTCTTCCTTGTCCTATCCTCTCCCCTTACACACACACTTACACTAACATGCACTACACTACCACGTATTCGGGAGCTTAGAGCTTGTCCCGGCTGGTACGGTGCCCCGCTGGTGAGAGAGTCCTGGTTAGGGGGAAACCCCGCTAGCCGACGGTAGGTCGGCGCCGATCCCGCCATCCGGCGGGGGAAGATCACCACCATCTATCGGGAACAAAACATGCACTACACAAACGTGACTAATGACCAAAGCAGTTGACGGAAACCGGAAACACGAAAAAATCAATCAATCAATCTTGACGATCGACAATATTAACTTATTAGCGAATTGAATATAAACGCAAATCGACTTCTAACTAGGACGATATTGTCACTATTTATTTTTATTGAAAAATAATATAGTTGTTAGAATTAAAAACAAAACTTCTATTTTTAAGTAAAGTTTTATTGTCTATTTTAGAGCAAGTATTTTATTGCACTATCAATATCTAGCATCACATACCTCTTGTTCAGTTAACAAGATAGCCAGATTGCTTAGATTTAACTGTTGATCGTAATAATATTTATCAATTTCAATTTGGAAAACCCCTTTCGTAGTTGGCTTTTCTAGTGACAATTGTGAGGATAATTATTAGAAATATAATTATTACGAGATTACAATCGGAGCATTATTATAATTTTTTTTTTTCGTTGTCTCAGGCAGCAATAAATGTCCGTAGTCGAAGTCGTTCCAATTTGAAGTTCTGCTGGTCAATTTCGGTAGTTGCATAGTCTAGATTAAATTAAGCATCGTTCGAATCTGGTAATGTAGCCGGCGTTAGGTAAGCAAATTTATCCACCAAATTCTGTGGCTGCTGAAAACGCTCCCGAATTTCTACAGATATTCAAAGAAGAAAATATTTCCGTCTCAATTTATTTTCACTGGACAAGTTAGCATCTCTGGTTTCATCATAAAAACTTTGCCAATAAAATCACTATTCTTTATATAATAGAAGACATTCTCGCTAAATATTACTCATAAACAATCCAAGCACAAAATAAAATTGAGGAATCCCTACTAGTCGCTACAACGACCAAGATGTCATTATTATTCATTCATTTAAAAGCGTCGTCTCAGAATAAGTAATAAAAGATTCCGTGCTCTTTTCAACCCGTCCGAATATGAAATGGCTCAATTTTTTATTATTATTATTATTATTATTATTATTATTATTATTGCTGTTTTATTATTATTATTATTATTATTGTTTTATTATTATATCTTTTGAACTTTTTTTGCCCCCTAAAATTGCCGCCCAGGGCATGCCGCACCTACCGCCCTCACCACGCCACGCCATTGGGTATAGCGGCCACGCCACGCCTTCGGTAGAGCGGATCACGTGCATAAAATTAAGACAAGAATGCAGAAAACGGATGTCGGGAAATTTTCATTTACAAACCGAACTATTAGAGACTGGAACAGTTTGCCTGCGACAATCTTAGAACCCTTTCCTCAAAGCTTGAGCAACTTTAAAAATAAATTAGTTTTCTAGTTAATTATATATTAGGTTATTGTATCAATGTTAATTTTCCACTGTTAGATTAGTAGTATTTCATACAAAGTAAGTTGTTTAATTGTTAGTATAAATATCAGTTGTAGTAGTATTGTTATTATTATCTTTATTATTATTATTTTATTATTATTCATGTAGTACAGTGCAGTGCAGGCAGTGCTGTATCAATGTTAATTTTCCACTGTTAGATTAGTTAAATAGAGTGTGTAGTATGAAGTGAAGTGGAGGGAAGGGAATGCGAGAAGAAGCGAGTGTGAAAGAAATGCGTCACAGTTAAGTGTTGTGCAGTGAAGTGAAGTGAAGTGGAGTAAGGTTTGCGTGGTGATTTTAATGTACTATTTATTATTATTATTATTATTATTATTATTATTATTATTATTATTATTATTATTATTATTTATTTTTTTTTTTTTAATCAACTCCTTTTTTTTGTAACTTTTTGTTAATGAATGTAAGTTTAATGTATGTAAGGTCAAGATATTCTGCCACCAAGTTACTACACTTAATTGCAGAATTAACAATAAATCTAATCTAATCTAATCTAATAATCACGTTCACCACAGTGCGTAAATTCTAATCCGGTCATTCACCCTCAGAAGGCTGCGTGACCGTCCGTCTGAACTTCCCCTCCGAGACCCCAACGCGTTACTCACCCCGCCGCCTCGAGAGAGCAGGCGGATGGGCGTGGTCGCTCCCCCCCAAGGATTCACCGCCACCCCGCCCCCCTGCCACCGCCTGCGCCTGCGGAAGGCAAACAACCTCCTCGAGGCTCCCCGCCCTCCTTCCCGGTGAATCAAGGCCCGGCTGGCGCATCCGCCCCCTTCCGCTGCCCGCAAGAGATCGATTGCCCCGCTGGAAATAAACGCCGCCCCGCCGCCCCCGCCCACGACGCAGCCGGACTCTGTACACGCTGCGGGCTATTTCGGCGCCGACGACGATGGTGGTGGTGGTGATGGTGGGGGATCGAACGACGGAGATGGCGGCAGGAACAGTGGCTGCGGTGGCGGCCGGTAGTGGGGGAGGAGGTAGAGGCTGTGGTGGCTGTTGCTATGGGGGCCGGTGGCGATGGCAGTAACGACGGCTGCAACACTTCGAACGTCTGAAATGCTCAGATTTATTATCACCGCCAAATGGTTGTTAATAATTTCACGTGCCACTTCTCATGTGGAATAGGTGTCTATAGTGTTTTCATGATGTATGGAAGTTGAAATGTATCGGATTTTTAAAATATTGATAATTTCTTTAACGACGGAAAATATTTTCTAAAAAGAAGAAAAAACGAAACAAATGAGAGAAAGAGTGCGAGGGAAAGAGTGTGGGGGAGAGGGGGAGATACGGGGAGAGATAGGGAGAGGGGAGGGGAGAGGGGAAGAGGGAGTGGCGGGAGAGGGGAGGGGGGGGATGGAGAGGGGGAGCGATAGGGGAGGGAGAAGGGGAGGCAGAGGGGAGGGTGAGAGGAAGGAGAGGGGAGGGGGAAAGGGGGGGGGAGAGGGAGGGAGGAGAGGGAGGGATGGGATTGGGGAAGGTGGGAGAGGAGAGGGAGGGGGGAAGGTGGGAGAGGGAGAGCAGGAAGGTGGGAGAGGATGAGCGGGAAGGTGGGAGTGGGTGAGAGAGGTGGGAGGGGAGAGAGAGAAGGTGGGAGAGGGAGAGAGAAGGTGGGAGAGGGGAGAGAGAAGGTGGGAGAGGGGGAGAGGAAGTGGGAGGGAGGGAGGGAGAGAGTGACAGAAGCGGTAGGGAAACAGAATAAAACGCGCGAAAACCGTTAGCTACTATTAGAAAGAGAACAACATCACACGTAATAGCCAGGAAACAATCGCAGCCCACTTCCACAGTTCGACTCGGCGTAACTTCCACTCGACTGCCGTCTGCCTTATTCGTACGTCTAGGTTCACTATATCAATACTTCGATAATCAGCCCACAAAATCAATTTGCTTTTAAATAGAATCACACAGAAACAGTGAGAAAGTGATTTCGTCAGAGTGGATACAATGCTTCCAACCTGCCCCGGCATTCAGAAGATTGAATTTTCTACTGGAAAGCATTGATGCTGTTCGTCATAGAATATCGTTATCGAAAATCTTGTACATACAAGATGCGAAGTCAATACTGAAATAGTAATTTACATCGTAAGTCAATAGTAATGAACATCATCACTCAAGAAAGTCGACCTTTTCATGAGTCTGGAAAGTTTACCCACCCAGACCGGTAGACCAAGGCGGGGAATCCTGTGGAGTAATGAAAAGAGTATTTTGCCGTGTGATGTACAATATTTTGTTCCAGACTCTTTTTTATGCAATTTTCTGTAATTAAATAATATCATTTACAATAATATCACTGACCCTGACACAAATATCAAAGTACTGTGGTTATCACTCTATCATTTGTTTTGCTAGTATGGCCACGTACATGTTCATCGTTGTTCTTATGTTTTCTTTAATAGTGATGAGTATGTTGGGTTCTATCAATTTAATGATCTTGAAATGGAAGATAATTTGGAAATAATGGGAACTCCTTTCAATATATTAGAAGAAGCAAGAGCCGCAGCTGTTGATTTGTTAAAATCTAAAGATTAGATTAAAATCTAAGGTTGATCCCGGGTTTAGGGTGGCACGATTCCTTTCGTTTCTTTTATGTTTCATTATTTCTCGCGATCCCTATGTTTATAGTTGCGAGGTTCACTATAACAACTGAATTATTTATGTTCAATGTTAAATGAGAAGAAGTCACCTGATAATTTGTTGGCGTGGAATTGTGTGTATTTTCGCATTTCAAGTCTTCGTCAAATAGGTTTGTGTGTTACTGAGATGGAAGGTATGGTAAGGTTTTCTTAAAAGTGAGTGTTTCCCTTTAAAATAAATTATATTAAAAGTGAGGGAGGTATAATACAGCGTGAGCGCCGGAGCTAGAGCGGAGGCGCGAACCAGGTCTCGAGAGCGAGGGCCGGAAGGCCCTCGCGAACGTAGCACGTTGGGTAGCGACGTGTGGTAGCACGTCGCGGACCACTTGGTGAACAAAATGCGTTGGATAAAGAATTGTGTAGGTTATAAAATTAAATTTGTAGCGCGAAAAATACGAATAATCAGTTCACTTAATGAGAGTACGTTGCTACGGAGATTTATACGTACAGGGGGCTTTGGAGCAGGGGGGTGTAGCTATTCTCCCGATCTACCTTTATTTTAAATAATTATATTTATTGCTGTAACATCATGAACTTAACTACACGCGACTACTACGTATAAAGAAGGAGTCAGTTCATGGAGTCGATTGTCTTCTAATGAACCGAATCAGTGAATAAAAGGAACCGTGCCACCCTAAACTTGGGATTTACCAAATCTAAAGATAGATAGATTAAAGAAATAGGGAATTTTGTAAATGGCGAGATGCGAGAAGGGTAAAAGTGTCACAGAAAACGTACTTCTTCCATTTTTTCCGAAATGTGTGGAAATAACCGTGAAACAGTTCTTTATTAGATTGCTCCATTAAAATGAAAGTAAACAGTTCGAAGTACAATATAAATGATAAGTGCATGTTTTGAATGTATTGAAAGAACTCAGTACATTTTTGCATGGAAACTGTAGCTTGCTGGTAGTAGTTTGTTTCTTAGCTATATGAAGACGTGGTTTGTGTCACAAGTAAAAGCGCTGTATGCGTTAACAAACGAGATCTATAACAGGTTACCAATACTAAGACACGAACTTTAAAAATATATTATAAGACTCCTCCGTTCTTCGTGGTGACAGTAGAGACAATGAAAAACGACGCTTTCAGTAGAAGCGCCCTGTAATGAACAACTTTATTGCCGTAAATCATTACAACAATGAACTACTTTCCAGACAGTCTCGAATAAAATCTTATCTAATCAGGAAACTCAGAATTCAATGAATTAGTATAACAAGTCACATCCATTAAAATAGCTGTCAACCTGAGAAAAAAAATTCTATAATTTTGGGTCTATTTTGTTTTCCCTTGTACATTTGATTTCTTTATGCTTTTATTTTTTTCTATTTCTTTATAAATAATTGGCAAACATGTAGGATTTTACTTCAAACATAACTCTACAACAAATTGATATATTTTGATAATTATTTTTAAATGAATCATAATTGAACTTTCTAGTGAATGAATTAAAATGGTAAAGTTACTGTGAAAAATAAGGAGTCAGGATTTGATTATTTGAAAAAAATATTTTTTATAAATTTATTCTGGATATTTCCGTTCCTAAAACAACTTGTAGGTCGGATTGATTATTACAGTTCATTCACTACAGCAAATCATGGGTTACATGGTGCAAAAAGAATTATTTTTTTTCTTTAATAACTTATGATTTATGATGTTTGCATGCAAAAATGTGCTACAAATTTCCAATTCGGGAAAATGCATCTGACGTTTACTCAGATGCATTACTCACGTTTATTCAGTCAAACTCACACTGACGTTTACTCAGAAGGGCTTGACAGTTGACACTTCGAAAAAAGAAATTATTTTATGTTGTGATCGCCCGCACGCTTTCGTAAGTCCCGCCACCGAGCCTCCTAAAGGCGGGAAGCGCGCGGGCCGTCACGCCAGTATGAGCGTGCGGAGACTCGCCGCCATCCTCGGCGGCGGGCCCAGCCGGCGAGCCGTGGCCCCCAAGGGGGTATATAGCGAGCCCCCTCGCAGCGAGGAGGCAGTCCGGATCCAGTCAGGAGTGGGAACCGTGGCGGAGGGGAGCGCACACGGAGCAGCAAGAGGCAGTGGCGGTGAACCGACCGCCCCTCTGTTTGTGGATGTAACAATTTAGCTAGAGAATTTGCCTTTTACATAAATGATAATAAAATAATGTTTTACAAACACAGTGTTTTGTGGATGTAACATTTTCTAAACAAAATATAAAAGAGGAACGTAGCAAGAAACGGGTTGAGGCATTTAAAATAAAATAAAACAGCATTCGACCCAATAATAATTGAAAAACACGAAAGTTTGCAATTTTTCATCGGTCTCAGGTAGACAGCTACCTGAAAGAAAATTAGAAATAAATATAAATTTATTAAGATGTCGATGGTCGTTTTACCAGGTATCACTATCCCTTCCCTTCCGCGTTCGCCTGCCTCCACTTTCTCGCACGAAATAGTAAGTGTATCGTGGGGCAGCGCACGGAAGAAGAAAGCGCCGTGTTTTGGTCCTTTTCATAGATAGGGCCGATGTGCGTAGCTCTGTCGCACCGCTGTGCGTCGACTCAAAGGGTTTGGCTTAACGATTTCACTCTGCACAAATAGAATGGATAGCCCTTTTTCGTGTTTCGTACGCTACTCACGTCCAAGTCAGGATATCATCCACAATGTATAACATTGCCCGTGCATTCCAGGAAATCATCCGGCGATCATAAAACAAGAGGACATTGTTTGTCATGTATGACATGGAATTACCATGCAAGGAACATGCAATATTGTCTCGCAGGGCCTCGTTCTAGGTTGGTGTGTGTGTGTGCGCGAGTCAATAACTGATTGAGGATCTATGTGATATTAAATAATGTTTCAAATATTACGATAATTTGTCAAATAATAACCAAATTAAGTTCAACACGCCAATTTAATCCACGATGGTTTTTATTTTTTAATTAATAAATGTATAGTTATTTATTTCATTTAGTATTTATAAAACGATAGCATGATTGTGGTAGATGGAGCGGGGGAGGTACGATATTCATAACCATTACTCTGGGTCGACCTCTGCACAGCCGCATGCATCATGAAGTCGATTTTCAGACAATGCACGAAATATGTTCTTATGATGTTCGATATTTTACACTAAGATCTCAAGATTTGTTCAAATGATATCCACGAAAATAAAGAATGGCTGGAACTTACAAGCTGATTTTAAGAATTTCAATATAAGATCTCAATTAAAGGAGAATAAGCATCAGAGGAGCCTTTCCTATCAAGCGGCTATTTTCAAATGATATCATTTTAGCAAAATTGTTGATATTAATTTTGAAAAGTTGCTCTTGGCAACAATTTTATTTTCAATTTCTATTTTGACTTTCAATTCAACACAATTTCAATTTATCTGATGTAAGTAGTCTAGTTCCTATTTGATGTTAATACAGTATACACTACCATTTAATTAGGAACTTGCAATTGATAATTTTCTGTAATAATAATTTTCTGAAGAGTTTAAAAGTATTTCCTGTTTTACAAACAACCCATTTCGCTGCATAATCTTATGGCAATTTAATAAGGAAATATAAATTAAAAAATATGCTGAAAATTATAATTAATTCTAATTTATTGTATTTTTCTTACATTTAAATGGAGTAACTCTAAATCATTATGTAGCTGGACCATTTGTTTCCATAACAATAAAACAATTGAATTTTGCCAGTGATTTGTTATATACTAAAGTGATTTGAGTCACCTAGTAGTATTCTCTACATACGTACGTGGTTTCGATGTTAACATGTTTAGATATTACGCAAATAAGAGCGACACGAATTTGATACATGATCTATTGACATTAAAATTGTGACTACTCTTTTTTTTCAGATGTTTTAGAAGTAAGATAAAGACTGCAAAGAATGTCTTTGAGGGAAGACCCAATAGAAGTTTTCCAGTCATATTTTATGGTGCTTAGCGATTTAGCAACAAGAGTCGTTCTTTGGCAGGGATATATATTTCAAAGTAATTTCATTCCCGTCTGGGAGTACGAAGTGCGAATTCCTAAGGCAAGTATGAGATCCAAAGCAGTGTTATGTGAAATGTTTTTTCCATTCGTTGGGCCAAAAGAAAGGCTACGAGCAGAACAGACAATATTACTTCAAGGTAAATGTTTAGAACGTTCATGTGTAGTATTTGGGTCCGTGAAACCTACAACTCGAAATACATGGCGAACCATCATTCAATCTATTAAGAAAATAAGCAAAACCGGCAATGGATCCGGTAATCATTTGGTCATACAAACAAAATTCTTCAAAGATAACACGTTAATTTCTGTATCCTGGATAAGAATATTTTTTGTGTGAAATAAAGCAATGTAATTAATTGGCAATGAGATGAGTGTACAATGTTAAATACTCATAATGCATCTTAGTACATTAAGAGCATTGGTAAAGGAACACCACAGAGAAAATAGTTTATATGATAAGACTGTAGAATTCCTTGACATTTCAAAAGAAAAAGAAATGTGCATCACAAGAAATATCACATTATTATAAACAAAGAAACGACAGAAAAATACGAAATGTCGAATCTTTAATATAAATAAATGAAATTACTAGAGGAAGAAAACACAGAAAAGAAGATCAGGAGTCTGATTAAATTAATTCCTTACTTCTGTTTACTCAAAGGTAAATTCTTCTTTGTAATACTGCCTAAATGTTTATTATTTTTGTAAGGATATCTTATCACAGGACCTACATTTTATGACATATTAAAGTACTTTACAAAAGTTTATTTGGTAATAATTTAAAATATAGAAAGCAATAAAAAGTTTACAATGAAATTCTGTTTACTTCTATATTGCAAATAATCAATCAGTAATAAACACTTCGATGGTTACAAAGACAAATAAAAACTACAATACTACTACACAGATACCACTATAGCTTCAGCTTTATTCTACACGCGATATGAATTAACAAGAGACTCATGATGACATAATAATAATTTTATTATTTGTTGATTTACTACGATTTATTAACAAGTATTTTATATATTAATATCATTACATGTCATTGCAAAGTATTTACAGGCCATAAACAATGTGTATTGTGTAATTTTGAATCTAATCGAGGAAGAGATTAAAACAAGTAGTTAGTCATGAAATCTAAAAACTGAATGCAATGTGGTTGGTAATTAGAACATTAATCTTGAAAGTGTCAAAATGTGTTCAGTGATTATTTTACTGAATTAAAATTTAAAGAAATTAGTAAGGTTAACATGGAAACCGCACATCAATGCTTGCAAATAAAGAAAAAGCAAAATTTCTAAATTATTTCCAATATTAAACAGCGCTCTACATTGAAAAGCGAATGCGACTGCTAATATTCAAATCGATAATCCTTCCTACTATAACCTATGGATGCCCAATCTGGGGAGGTGCAGCTCCTAGCAATATTAATAAAATAAAGTAATTCAAAATATATTTCTAAGAAATACTCTAAATGCCCCCTGGTTAATTACAAATGAATAAATTCATCGAGAATTAAAAATTACAATATTAGAAGAAACCATAGCTAAATTAGCTAACAATTTTTACAACAATCTGCATACCTCACCAAGTTTTTAACATGGGAAAAAATGCGGTCCACCCACGCATAAAGTCAAGATTTTCCCAAAGACAAATTCAAACCCCCGTAAACCATTATACCCTCAGCTCCTTAACACAATCATATTCATTTCTCTTAATTAACAATAATATTTAATGAATAATTATGTCAGAGTTTAAACCTAACTTATCTTATTGATGGCCAATCCAAAACTGTCATATAATAATCTTATGTATTTTTCAACCACTTGAAAGACTGTATTGTCGAACAAGAAGAAATAAATTTTAAAAAAAGAAATGAGAAATTATGTAATCACTAAAATAAACCATTAAATGAGTTACATTTGTATAAAACTAGACAGGTCTATACAAATATTTAAATACAACAATCATATAAATATATAAGCCTTCATTGAAATCGGTACTAATACTTATACTCTTTCTTAATACTTTTTCATTGCATCCATACTGACAAGAATTCAATGTTTTTGAAAGTTTTTATACTCATTTGTATAATTTATTCTTTCATTTCAGAAAATTCTAAAGGTTTGGCAAGCAAGAAAAATATTGCATTCTGAAGTGCCAAAACAGTAAATAGCACAATTTATGAACATTTGAATTCTGATTCTTATCTACTTTTTTACGCTCCAATTAATTTTGCCGCACGCTCCCGGCTCTCATTATAGTCTCGCCCGTGAGCGCAGGGCCATTGTCGGAGCTAAGTATCTGATTCTATTAGTGTGCAACTTGTATCGCTGTTTGCTTATTGATTTATTTGTTGCCAAATTTGTACTACGTAGAATTTGAATTTTTATTATTATTATATTATTATTATTATATTATTATTATTATTCTTATTATTATTGAGTATTGACAAATCGTGGAAAAAAAAATTTTCCACCTGTCCATACAGACGAGGATCAAAGAAGATCATACTTTTTAATTCAATATCAATTGATTGATTGATAGATTGATTTTTTCTTGTTTCCGGGCGCGTCAACTGCTTTGTTCATTAGTCCTGTTAGTGTAGTGCGTGTTTTTCCTCGGGAGATGGCTTTGAATTTCCCCCGCTGATGGCGAGATCTGGCGCCGACTTCGGCCGTCGGCTAGTGGGGTTTCCCCCTAACCAGGACTCTCCCACCATCCGGGCACCATCCCAACCGGGACTAGCTCTAAGCTCCCGACTGGTCTCCCAGAATAACTGGTAGTGTAGTGCATGTTAGTGTAATGTATGCGTGTAAGGGAGAGGATAGAACAAGGAAGAGGAAGGACAGATCGCGCGCGGTCCGTGGCCCGTTTGGTAGGGTACTGCTCCGGCATTCGCCTGGTGTAGATCGGAGAAACCACGGAAAACTACCGATCAGAGCAGCCGGCCGCTAGAATTCTCCTCCAGACAGGGACTGAATTCGACCTAGCTGAAAAGCTAGTGTCGAAAACCTGCCCGGACTCGAACCTAGGACCTCCCGTTCAGAAGCGCTGTAGTGCCATCAGTTGATGCACTGAGCTACCGCAGCCGGTTTCAATTTCAAAACATAACAATTTTGGTACGCGGGTGCCGTATGTGCCGTTATTTGACCCTGCGCCGTTACTTTGACCCATACAATACAAAAAAAATATTGACCCATACACGCTACAAGCTGACTGCTTTACGATCGTATAGAATTGAATTCCTCACGTGTGAAGTAAGCCTACCTTCAATATATTTATAATAACCGCCACGAAATTTGGGATCAAGTTACCGGCACCTGAAACAATGTAATCTGCTTTGACTACGTATGTTTCGAAATTAAGTTAAGCTAAACTCGTGTTCGTAAGCACTGTATGTAGGCCTAAAAGGAATTCCCACCATCTATCAGACATTGTTCTGTATCATTTCAGGGCATATAATATGTTCCGGCCATTCGCAGGAGTAGGATGTAGCAAGCGACTTTCACGCAGAGTGCCCATATCATAATGAGTTTACGATGTATGATTTTCGTGAAGATTTAAGGTGAATTAATTCACTTCACAGAAACCGTACGGAACTTCGAAAACACTAATTAAAAGTAGGTACCCATCTCGTTCAGGTTTTTCAAGCAGTTTCCCTGATTCTTTGAGCAAACTCTGAGATACCCCCGTTTTGTTTCCTGAAATAGTAAATGTAACTTCACTACATGTGCACGTTTTCTTGACATCAGTGGAGAATATAGGTATTCAAATAATCTTTCTCATTTGTTCTGCTGGCAGTAAGTCGATTCTTTCACGCAGAGCACGAATAGGAGGTGCTAATATTTTTTATCAATTCTGACCAAAATCGCTTGTTACCAATAAATTCATCTTAAAATGTTTATGAGTTAGGTTGGGGATTCCAGAGTTCAGGAAAATAAACACAAATTTCACTTCTCCCCAAAGTACGTCATAAAGAGTTTTTATTGTTCACTGTTTGACATTAAATAAATAAATAATACGAAAGTAAAAGTTGGGTTTACATGCTTCCAGCAGTTTCGTAAAAGTCGCTAGAATATGCCGCAAGGTGATCTGTTGAGAAACAAATGAATTCCTCTGACCAAATTTATTGGCGGGATTTCTGACCGAGTAAGAAGTGAACCTTTGTAGGTTTGTATTTAATGAGAAAAGTGCAACAAAAGCAGAAAAGTTGCCCCTGCTGCCGCAACCGGAATTCATTTTTTGCGATATAAAACAAATGTATGCCGAAATAAAAAAGGACAATAAAATATCTGTAGATTTGCAATATGTTAAGTTTGGTAATGTTTGGATAACTGTTGTTACAGAAGCTTAATATTGGGTTTATGACCTACAACGTGATCGCCGGGGGGTCGCCACCATACCTCCCTACCTGTAAAAGAGTTCTAGGGCTTATGAGTCACAAGTGGCAGATGTAAGTGCTGGGTAGCATTGGGCTTGAGCCACTGGGAAGGTAGGGAGAGGAGGCCAGTCGAAGGATTCTAGGGAGTGAAAAGGCTGTGATATTAACGAAGTGTGAGGAGCGTTAACTGCAAACCGAAAGTATAGACGTAAAATGTCCGATGAACTGTTTTTCATACTTGTTGAAACAGGTATTACAATTAATAGCCTATTTATTACTTCTTGTAACAAATTTACAAATTCGTTCTTTGATTTTAAAGAATATAATTAACTAGTGGACCAGGCAATATTTCGCTATTGCAAAGTATTATATTCGTACTTGACACGCTGAATTTATCGAGAGAATGGATTGTTCTATGCCCTAGATTGGACATGTTTGTCGAGTATCCTGTCCTTAACAGAATTGATTTCCCTCACGTTTGGGCATGCATCAGCTACGACACTGTCTTGGAGAAATTTGATTTACTGGTCGGAGATAACGATCACGTAATAATTCCGGTCGATATTTCACAATTGCAGGGGCAGAACATGCAGCGAAAATGCTCTTAATACTTGAGTGGGCGGCGGGTTGCGTCGAGCTTCTCTTCAGGGGCGTTTGAGTCGGCATTAACGCATAAAATAAACAATGCCCCACATTGCTTCTCTGTACGACAGACCGACGCACATTCCCATTGTACCACGCCTATATTCTTCGCGCAAGTTCAAGCAATAAGTTCACAAACTTTTATCGCAATCGAATAAACAGTATGGCAGCGCATAAAATAAGAACAAACATTTATTTTTATATATTAGATATGAAAATGTTTTAAAGGTTTTTAACGTTAACAATCCTTTACCTTATGACATAAGACTTCAGTAAGTATTTACAGGTAACCAGCAATTTACTGGAAATCGGGAAAGACCTCATGTGGCACGAATAGAGAAATCAGTTCGATGATTGTTATCTGCGGTTCAAATGATGTTGCTCGGCGATGATGTCAGTAGTTCCTTGATGGTAGAGTGTGCGAGATGAAAAGTAATGTGGCCGAATGAAATCGAAAACAGAGGTGAATATCGAATGAGTGAATATCTTAATTATCGTTGTAGTGCGTCTCACAGTTACTGGTGTTGGGACTATCATTGACGATTTATTTTTTTCGAAAGCAGAACACCGAATTTATGTTAAGACACAGAACATTGAGGTTCAAAACATCATGCAGTGTTGTAAATGTCTCAGAGTTCACGGGAAAGTAAGAGATGCCTCTTTCCGATGTCCTCGTGTTGATTCTCTCAATAACGATCCATGCCACAAGACACCAAAGAAACGTATTTTCGGAACTAACTTCGTAATTTATGGGTGCAAACTGTAGGTATATTCGTTGGAAAAATTCATCAGAGGAACTCTATTAACAAGAATGGTTGGATTTAAACATGATATTTCTTCGATGGGAAAAATTTACAATCTCGATTCATTAACTTCTTGTGGAAATTTCTGAGTTCCTCCCGTGCAATTCCAGACAATCTCGAGCTAAATTTGGATGAAACGAAAATAAACTTGAGATGAAATGTTAAAATATGCGTTTCCTTCAACTCCGTTCCACTCTATTTTCTGCTCGGTACTCGGAGCAAGTTGTGAGCGAGGGCAACACGCAGATATTCCCGCAGAGCCGCCGGGTGCATCGTAATGTTCGATGCGTCCCCGTCCACACATTAAAATTCATAAATGAGCTCGTGCCTCCCGCCGATGCTAATCAGTTTTCCTTCCGGTGGGCCCGCCTCTTTAGTGTCTGCTGGGGACTAGCGAGCGGTGTTCCGCGCCGCGCCGTGCCGCCCGTGCCGCGCCGTGCCGCGCCGTGCCGCGCCGTGCCGCGCCGTGCCGCGCCGTGCCGCGCCGTGCCGCGCCGTGCCGCGCCGTGCCGGCCGCGCCGTGCCATGCCGTGCCATGCCGTGTCATGCCGTGCCGTGTCGCGCCGTGTCGTGCCACGCCGCGCCGTACTTAAAGATGGCAAATTTTACCAAAATATCGATACATCGATGTTTCGAAACATCGCTAAAGTACTTTCAATGCCGATGAAAACATCGACAAGAAAACATCGATGTAAGTTTAAAACGTCGATGTTCGAATGAAAGACTAATAAACATGCTATTTTCCTATCCATTTCTAATTGCAGTACATAAAAGGGATGTAGTTTATTGCTTGGTTACCAACATGTGAGTAGAATGTAAAAATTATCGACTGTAAAGATTAAAATTAACAATATAGAACATCGTGTTCTGCTATCGATTTCGTGTTTCATTGTCGATCCAGGCAATGACATGCCTGACATAACCTTCATAACACGAGCAGCTCCCAAACTTCCTCAGATTGCACAGGTAACTGCGCGCATGCGAGCGTTTGCTAAACTCCGACAATGAGCGCCAGCGAGGGGCGACGAAAATACTTCTAGCAATAACGGACTTAACATTTGCAGAAGATAAATAGTTCTGAATAACGCTGGATGGGAAAATGTGTGATCCACTGAGTAAAATGATATTTATTTAATGAAGAGGAGGCAAGATGCTCTGAGAAATCCAGCAAGTACAAGGCAGAGTATTTCAAAAGTTGCTTAACAACTTCGAGAGGTAAGTGAATGTTTCGTATTTTTGGATAGGTCAATTACTTTGATCTTCTGATGTACTTGATTTCCTCACATCGTTGATTAAGTATTAAATTTTCTTGAGTTTCGGTCAATAAAACATTTAAATTGCCAAAATTTCGGCTTTTATTCAGCTTAATCGGGGCTATAAAATGGGAGTTTCCTTCTTCACTAGCTACAATAAATTGAATACTCAACTAATAATAGCATATATCACAATTTTGACTAATTATATATAAAATATTTAGTATTGTAAATATTTAGTATTGTATTAAGTATTGTAAATATTTAGTATATTTAAGTAGGAGTAAAAATGGTAATCCCTTTGTTATAGCCCTGATGCAGGCTGAATAAAAGCTCGAAACGTTGGCAATTTAAATGATGTTTTATTGACAGAAACTCAAAAATATTCCATAGAATTTGCCGTGAAGCCGCAAGTGCTGTGCTTGTTATAACCGGGAGAAGGAGTTGTTCCTCTCCCTTCTGATCCCTGTTGGTTGGTTGGTGGTTAGTGATTCCGGTCACGTCAACTACCGAGGTCATTGGTCCCGTAAGAGTAGTGCATGTTTTTATCGGGAGGTGGCGGTGATCTTCCCCCGCTGGATGGTGAGATCCGCCGCCGACCTACTGTCGGCAAGTGGTGGTTTCACTCAACCAGGTATCTCCCACCAGCGAGGCACCGCCCAAGCGGGACAAGCTCTAAACTCCCGACCGATCTCCCGGCAAGTGTGGTAGTGTAGTATGTTGCTGTAAGTGTCGCAACCAGGGAGCGAGGATAGGACAAGCAAGAGGAAGGAAAGATTGCGCGCGGTCCGTTTGTTAGGGTACTGCTCCGGCATGCGCCTGATGTTGATCGGGGAATCCACGGCAATCTACCGCTCAGAGCAGCCGGTCTCTATAGAATTCTCCTCAACATAGAGACTTAATTCGACCTAGCTGACAAGCTAGAGTCGAAAATCTTGCCACTTTCGGGACTCGAACCAAGGAACTCCCAGTCAGAGGCACTGCAGTGCACTGAGCCACCTCTCCCGGTCTCAACCCCCTGATCTGGAGCGATCCTGCAGTTCATCTTGATGTTTTCGCCTCGAAATATCTCCTGCCACTCCCCCATGCCGAGATAAAGCTAATGCGTAAGCTTCTGTCAGGAGTCTCCGAGGATTGTGGTGTAGTTCTCGACAGTGGAAGAGTATGTGTGTAAGAGGAAGGCAAGTTCCTGAACGGTCCGTGGTCTGTTTATTATTGCTCCGGCATTCGTCTGATATTGATCGGGATAAACGATGGAAAGCTATCGATCACAGCAGGTGGTAGGATTTTCCTTAAAACAGTTTCTGAATACGGCCTACCGATCTAGAGAGTGTCGAAAAAGCGCTACCGTCGACACTCGAATCTTACAACCTTCCGGTCAAAAATCGCACATTACTGTAAATTCGATATTTAAATCCGCGGAAAGGATACTCCGGCGATTGATACACAGTGCTGAATAGCTTCTGAAAAGTTTTTAGGGCGAAAAATTAGGAGGCCCACATGAGCCGATAGACCAAGAAGATGGTCACACATACCTCCTGAAGATGTTCGATTCCCTCATACACGAACGCTCCATAAACTCTAAAGTGAACGTGGTGTCAAAACTTATTTTCAATTCACCAGGTGGAATACAATATGAAAGAAAATGATCACAAAATCTTAGATACTTGTAGACACTGATTATTGTGTTCATTTTTTATTAAAAACATTTTTATAACTTTGTCTCTAGTTTTAGATGTGAAACGTCCGTAATTTACAGAACGACGCGATATATGTGAAGCACCAATTTGGATCTCAAGGGAGAATCTCAAAAGATAAACACATTGTCTGTACACAAAATTGGGAGTTTAAACATATTCCTAGCTTATTGAAGAACCTTGGGCCATTCCCCTTCTCATTCCCGAAGACTGAACCGATGAGCCTTCGACACAAGACGCGGTGGGAAGTTGGGAGCGTGATTGGAAGGGGCGGGGAAGGGCGGGAAGCGCGGAAGGAATGGCGGGTAGCGAGATGAGAGGATTGGTGGAGAGATGAGAGGAGTGAGAAGCGGAGACTATTGGGGAGAGGAGAGGAACGGGAAGCGGGGAATACAGGTGTGAAGAAGGGTGGTGAAGAAGGGGCGGGGGGGAAGGGGGCGGGAGGAAGGGGCGGGGAGGAAGGGGCGGGAGGAAGGGGCGGGGAGGAGGGGCGGGAGGAAGGGGCGGGGGAGGAAGGGGCGGGGAGGAAGGGGGTGGGGAGGAAGGGGCGGGGATGAAGGGCGGGGATGAAGGAGCGGGATGAAGGAGCTGGGAGGAAGGAGTGGGAAGGTAGGGGCGGGGAGGAAGGGGCGGGGAGGAATGGGCGAGAAAGAAGGGGCGGGGATAAAGGGCGGAGAGGAGGGGCGGGGAAGATGTGGCGGGGAGGGGCGGGAGGAGGGGCGGAGTGGAGGATGCGGGAGGAGGGAGTGGGAGGATGGGGCGGGAGGATGGGGCGGGGAGGATGGGGGCGGTAGGATGGGGCGGTAGGATGGGGCGGGAGGATGGGGCGGGAGGATGGGGCGGGGAGGATGGGGCGGGGAGGAGGGGGCGGGGAGGAGGGGCGGGGAGGGGCGGGGAGGAGGGGGGGAGGAGGGGCGGGGAGCAAGAAGTGGGGAGGAGGGGCGGGAAGCGTGGATGGAAAGGCGGGTGGCGGGAAGGGGCGAGGTGGGAGAAGAAGAGACCAGAGAAGAGACCCCCACCGAGAAGGTGGGACCAGGAGGATTGGCGGGGAGGGGAGGGGGGGGGGAAGCATTTCAGGCGGGGGAGGGCCGGGTCAGGTGGGAAAGCGGGGCGGGTCGGGGCCTGGCGGCGTGTGTCGGCGGCGGAGGAAGCAGGGGCGCTGACTCGCGCCTGCAAGTTTAATCGAATCGATCGCCCGGCCGTTTTCATTACCTGTACACTGCGCCGGCGGGCGCGGCGCGCGACGCGGGGGCTGGGGAAGTGGTGTGAGTGACTGTCGACGCGCTATCACACGCTTTAATACCACGAGCGATCGCAGCGTCTCCCACGCAGCATGGGGACAAAGAAATTCTCTCTAGCCCAATGCCTCAAAACCAGTTTTTATCAAGAACAGATGCAGCAAATATCATTTCGAGATGCCTACTTACGAAAGACCTAAAAACAGTTGAGGACCGAAAAAAAGGTTCATTTTGATTCCAAATGATTTAGATGGATATAACGTTTTACTTTAAAATGTATCAACATTTCACTTTTTCAAGAGCAAAATTATGACATATTGATCAGAGAGAGAGCACACTGGTCAATTATCGATGTGATCGTAGAAAGAAAACAGTTGTGTTTTTATTAATCTTGCTGTACACTTGGAAACATATTCGAGTTGATTAGCTTTTAATCGATCTTGCAATTTTTGAACAGTAATATTACAATGCACTTGTCACGAATGTTCATGAGGTATTAAAGCAACTTTGGATGTTATTGAATATTTTTATCACAAACTAATTAAGCCCACCTTGCAGTTTGAAATAGAATAATAATGAAAAACGAGCAGACTTGATGAAAAATGAACACTGCTATTGTTCAAGTACTTTCGAGTTTATCAATTTCATATTCACAAATACCAATTTAAGCAGATTACTTAGTATTAAACGGTTCTTCATTAATTACCGATATATTTAGGCATACAACAGTAAGTAACTATGAACAAGGAAAATAGAATCCGAGAGTTCGAACCGAAGGATCGAATATAATGCCAGGCGAGTCATTTGTCACAGGAACATCTGCAGAATCATTTGTCGTTCGATATCTTCACAACAAGAAACTGTCGACTGAGATATCTTGATGTTGTACAGTTGAAAACACGGTCGTGAATCAACAAAGCAGCGGAAAAGCAGTTTTTTGGAGGAAGAAAGAGCATTACCTAATTATTATAAGAACAATACTGCTGCCAATATGAACATTTTGACTACTTTGAGTTTCAAAGAGACAATTATCCTAAACGTACCATTCTCTTATCAGCCTCGTCAGATATCCATTATTATTATTATTATTATTATTATTATTATTATTATTATTATCCAAAAAATGCACGGCGTTTTACAACTACTTTAAATTGATCCAGACTCCTGTCCAAAATGCAGAGCTAAAAGTTATTGAACATGTGTGACAAAAATTGGTATATTTTATATGACACCACGCATTATAAAGGAAATATTTGAAGACAGACATTATTTATTTATTGCCAAAAACAATAAAAACTGTATGTTGCAACTTTTCCTTTTCCGAACCTAACCGCCCTAAATAGAGTATTTTCCTGACAGCGTATGGCACACAGTCTAGCTCTTCTAATTTAAATCAATAAGTGTGCCCGGAAAACCTACAAAGGAGTTCAAGATGAACAACCTGACACTTCCTGAAATCTGACTGAGAATGGAGGGGAGCAACAATTGGATAAATATGTATCTTAATTATCTGTTACGACTGATAAAATCAACAAGAACGGAAAATTTCGGGTTTCTACAAGAATGTTTGTAAACGGGAAAGAAATGAAATTCCGGAATTTGGAGATATAAATAACTCTCTACGACCAAACGAATGCATTCAATGTCTTACCATCCTTCAAAACAAGATTCTCACACATTCGAATATTTCATTCGCCAACAGATAATCAATTGCAACGGTTCTTCTAAAACACGTGAATCTATTGTAAATGCGGACCCAGACGGCATCTCTTGTATCTTGCGTAGCTAGACGGCATCTCTTTATGTAAAATGAAAATTCAGAAGGGATGCAACTCTCCTATGCTTATTAACGTTGTTTAGTTTTAATATAAACAACGGGAGTGTTCCGAAATACTGGAAATCAGCGATCGTTGTACCAATTTTAAAGTGTGAGCCTCCGACAAAAATTTCCTTAGGTGCTGAGAGGAATTCAGAAGAATTGGCTTAGAGTTCACACTAGAACGGAGACACCAAAAACCCTATATATTACTATTTAAATATACCAGTACGTAGATTATGTCGAAATAAGATAATTGAAAGCTAAAATGTACATTTAAAATATGTGCCTTAATAATTGCTTGTTGCACCATACTTCGCACTGATATTTGTAAACAGATAAAGAGACTGACGATATAGATACTGTGAAACTTTCCGGATGTAAATGAGTATTTATAGGTTTTATGTATTTTATTGAGCCAAATAATTAACTCACTTCCCTTAGGATATTAACCAGGTCCTGATAAAAGTGGTCCTTCGGTTTCATTGATTGATTTATTGTTAGTGATTCCGGGCGCGTCAACTACTGAGATCATTAGTCCCGTAAGTGTAATTCATACTTTTTCATTGGTACGTGGAGGTAATCTTCACCCACTGGATAGCGAGATCCGGGGCCGACCTTCCACTAACTAGCGGGGTTTTCCTCATCCAGGTATCTCCCACCAGCGGGGCACCGCCCCAGCCGGGACAAGTTCTATGTCCCCGACCTCTCTCCAGTCATGTGTGATAGTGTAGTGCATGTTAGTGAAAGTGTGTGTAAGGGGTGAGGATAGGACAATGAAAAGGAAGGAAAGATCGGGTCCTTGTGGTCCGTGGCCCCTTGTAAGGGTTCTGCTCCGGCGATTGCCTAGTGTTGATCGGAGAAACCTCGGAAAACTACCGATCAGAGCTGCCGGTCCCTAGAATTCTCTTCCAGACAGCGACCTAGTTGAAAAGCTAGTGTCGAAAATTCTGCCACCTCGAACCTAGGACCTGCCGGTCAGGGGCACTGCAACGACATTAATTAATGCACTGAGCCACCGCTCCCGGTGGTCCTTCGGAAATCAGCGCAATGACCTCGGGGAAACTGTCTCACTGGCGGCGGACGGTTCCCCACAATCCCCCTTTCATGTGGCGACCCTGGAAGCCGCATGGGACACTGCCACAGTGCGTTTGAAGCGCCGCCACCGGCTTAAGTGGGTCAGGGAACCAGCTGATGTCACTGCGGTAGCTTTGACAGGTACGCCCTAGGGTTCGTATCCCAACGGTGGCAGGATCTTCGACAATAGGTAGAGAGCTAGGTCGAATTCAGCCCCTGTGTGGAGGAAAATTCTAGAGGCCTGCTGATCTGATTGGTGGTTTTCTGTAGTTTCTCCTATCGTCACCAGGCGAATGCGGGAGCAGTACCGTAACAAACGAGTCACCAATCGCGCGCGATCTTTCCTTCTTATTGTTTCTCCCATTCTCACACCTTACTTACAAACTTGCATGCCCAAAACTACCACCCACGTCTGGTGATGAGTCAGGAACTTAAGAGGTTGTCCCGGCTCGAGCGAAGCCCCATTGGTGGGAGATACCGGTTAGAGGAGGAAAACGCTAACCGATGTGTAGCTCAGTGCCAGATCTCACCAACCAGTGGGAGAAGTTCACCGCCATCTTCCGAGAGAAAAAAAAAACCCTGCACATGCGTATGGCCTTAGTTTGGTTTGGTTTTTTCTTGTTTCCGGGCGAATCAACTGCTTCGGTCATTAGTCCCGTTGGTGGACTGCATGTTTGTTTCTCGGGAGATGCCGGGGGTCTTCCCAAGCTGCATGGCGAGATCCGGCGAACCTACCGTCGGCTAGTGGGGTTACCCCCTAACCAGGACTCTACAACCAGCGGGGCACCGCCCCAGGCGGGACAAGCTCTAAGCTTCCGACCGGTCTCCCGGAATATGTGGTAGTGTAGTGTGTCAGTGTGTGTGTGTAAGGGGAGAGAATAGGACAAGGAAGAGGAAGGAAAGATCGAGCCCGATCTGTGGCCCGTTTGTTAGGGTACTGCTCCGGCATTCGCCTGGTGTTGATCGGAGAAATCACGGAAAACTACCGATCAGCGCAGCCGGCCACTAGAATTCTCCTCCAGCAAGCGACTGAATTCGACCTATCTGAAAAGCTAGTGTCGAAAATCCTGCCGCCGTGGGGAGTGTAACCTAGAACCTCCCGGTCAGAGGCGCTGCAATGACATCAGTTGATGCACTGAGCTACCGCTCTCGGTCGTATGGCCTTGGCAGTTGACGCACCCGGAAATACGAAATAAACACTGTAGGCGACGGAGGTGCAGCGAACTGTTGATGGTCCACGTTGCATCTGGGGAAGCCTGGCCAGTTAATTAGTTTAGCTCCGATGCACGTGCGAATTACACGTGCGCATTGCGAACTGCAATCAAACGTGTCTCTCGTTTCCAATATGTTTTGATTTTGGAACGTCATTTCTACAGCGATCGCACCTGTTCCACTTACTTTATTGGGCGTGGGGTGACTTCCCTTCACCACGCCGTTATGCTGAATTTTCCGTTCGTAAATAGGGCAAATAATGATAAAATAGATTCTGATTTATTTTGTATTAACCGGTATTGTTAAACCTAATAGAAAGGTAAAGATACTAAATATAACGTAATAATAATAATATAAATTAGGAAGATAAAAATATGACGTATGAACAATTTACAAAATGTAATAACCAGAAGGGCCCACCAGCAGGGCACCGCCCCTGCTGGGACAAGCTCTAAGCTCCCGAACGGGGTTGCGGCATGAGTGGAGTTTAGCGGATGTTAGTGTAAGAGGAGAGGATAGAACAAGGAAGAGATAGGAAAGATCACGCACGGTTCGTGTCCCGTTTGTTAGAGTTCTTCTCCAGTATTCCTCTGGTGTTCATCGGATAAACCACGGAAAACTACCGATCAGAGCAGCAGGCTGCTAGAATTCTCCTTCAGACTCGACCTATCGAAAATTCTGCAACCGTCGGACTCGAACCTAGGACCTCCAGGTCAGCGAGACTGCAGTAACATCAGTTAATGCCATAAGCCAATTCTCCCGATGTTTGTATTATACAAAAACAAAATGTTCTCATCTTCCATGTGCAGGGTATCACTGAACGAATGTAACACATTTCTATGCCATCTAGAAGCATAGAATATGATTACTTATGTAACAAATGCCCAGGCCACCGCGGCGCAGGCGTTTGCGGCTAAGCTGTCGTCTGTGCTGAGAAGGCTGCAGGTTCGAATTATGCGCAGGAATGGACGTATTTGTGATTGTCTCTGCACTCAGTATCATCCTGTCGCCTCATAGTTCATAATTCAAGGCTAGCAACCCTGTATGAACAATGAATACAACCAAAAATGCTGTTCCTCAAAGCTAGTAAAGACATGTTAATCTCTCTGGAATAAACAGGACTGAGCATTGAATAATAACCTTGTGAGTGGTCCTGGTTGACCAATCTTCGCAAAAGAAGTTCCACACGCGATATTTACCCCTTATTGTTAGGCAACTCTTGTACTGGATTCTCGTTATTGATAGGCAACTCTTCATGCTCCGGTGTTTGACAGATTCACGAAACCTTGCGTCAGAGCATGATCTGCCGAACACTAGTGCATAAGATATTGGCTAGCAATTAGATGCATATATCACATGTACATCACATTGCATTATATGAAATTCCCCACTTCCACTTTCGACCCTTCTAAATACCCTACAAGTTAGTAACATTTACTCTGTGACACCTCTGTAATCTACTGACCAATTTGAATACGGACAAACCGGTAACCGAAAGGCAAGGTGCTTTTTTTTGTTTGTTGTTATTGTTGTATGCATAATCGTTAGCGCTCATGTACAAATTATTCCCATCAATTGGTAAATGGAGTATGGTGTGCTTGTTTAACTTGTCTCACATTTCTATTCAGAACAAGCAGGGTTCCAGTCCCGACGGTGGCAGAATTTTCGACACTAGCTTGTCAGCTAGGTCGAATTCAGCCGCTGTCTTGAAAATTCTAGCAGGCGGCTGCTCTAATCGTCAGTTTTCCGTTTGTTTTCGTTTCGCTTAATAGCAGGCGAATGGCGGAGCAGTATCTTAACAAGCGAGCGACGGTCCGCGCGCGATTTTTTTCCTCTTCCCTACCTATCCTCACCCCTTTACTTACACACATTACACTATCACATATGTCGGCAGACTAGTCGAGAGCTTAAGAGCTTTTCCTGGCTGGAGTGGTGCCCGGCGCTGGGAATACTTGGTTAGGAAAATCCGGAAGTCGACGTGTAGATGAGGGCCGGATACCACCATTCAGTGGGGAAAGATTTCGACCACAGCACGAGACAAAAACATGCACTACACTTACGGGACTAAAACCTAAGCTCCAGGAAACTTGAAAAATGAAACCCATCGGATGTGACCGACCGGCCTCTGTAATCGTCCTCCCATCTCTGAGTCCGGTGCAAGCCATCCTGGAGCCCAGAGCGTTCGGCCCGAGTCGTGGTGGTGTGTGGCGTGACGAGCGCCGGCGGGTGGCGTGGCGGGGCGGAGCGGGGCAGGGTAGGGCGGGGCGGGGCCGGGCGGGGTATGGCGGGTGTGGCGGGTGTGGCGGGCAGGGCGGGCAGGGCAGGCGCGGGCAGGGCGGGGCAGGGCGGGGCAGGGCGGGCAGGGCAGGGCAGGGCGGGGCAGGGCGGGGCAGGGCGGGGCAGGGCGGGGCAGGGCGGGGCAGGGCGGGGCAGGGCAGGGCAGGGCAGGGCAGGGCAGGGCAGGGCGGGGCAGGGCAGGGCAGGGCAGGGCAGGGCGGGGCAGGGCGGGGCAGGGCAGGGCAGGGCAGGGCAGGGCGGGGCGCGGCGCGGCGCGACGCGGCGTGGCGTAGCGTGGCGCGGGGAAGAGGGACTCCGGAGCTGCGGTTGCGGGCGGCTGTCGAGGCCGCGGGGCGGAGGCGGAGAGCCACCGCAAGCCGAGGAGGGGCGCACGCGCAATGCGGCCCGCGCCCCATGGCGAAGGCCGGGGGCGGAGCGAAGCAGGGCAAGGGCAGACAAGCGCGGCTTTCGGGGCTTGCGGCACGAGGGGAGCGAACAAATGACAGCCCGAAACTGGCAGCTGTTGATGGAGGAAGTTCGCTGGCACATGATGCTCTGACCAGCCGGAGCGAACCGGACGATGATTTCACGAGTGAGTGTTCTGGAGCTATTGATTAATGACAAATATGACCATGCATGTTTCCTGATAATTTATTACTGTCAGTCTTAGTGAGTGAGTATTTAATGTTTTCGGGCGCGTCAACTACTTTGTTCGTTAGTCCCGTAAATGTAGTGTGTTATTGACGAGACGTGGCTTTTTTTCTCCCGCTAGAATGTAGATACCATGGTGACCTATCACCTCTCAGGATTTCCCTACAGGTATCTCCTTCATCGGAGCTCTGCCCCAGACGGGAAAACTTCTTAGCTCCCGGTAGGTCCTCAGTCATGTGAAGTAGTGTACTGCTTGTAAGTTTAAGTGTATGTGAGAGAGAGGAAGAGTATGTAAGAGGAGAGGAGGGGACATATATAAAGAAAGAAAGAAAAAGAAAGAAAGAAAGAAGAAGAAAAAGAAAGAAGAAAAAGAAAGAAGAAAGAAGGAAAGAAAGAAAAAGAAAGAAAAAGAAAGAAAAAAGATGGCGCTCAGTCCGTGTCCCTTTTCTTAGGATAGTACTCTGGCAATCGTATGGTATTGATCAGAGAAACCACGGAAATCTACTAATCTGAGCACTCGGCGGCTATGATTATCCTCCATCCACCTTCTGAATTTGATCTAGATACCTAGTCAGGGACCACCGTCGGGACTCGAACCCTAGGTCCTCCCAGTCACAAGCATTGCAGTGGCCACAGCTGCAGCATTGACGCTGGTTCGAGCCTCGTGGAGGACTAGAATTTCATAGAAGGCGTCTTTGCACCGAAAAAAGGAATGAAAGTGCTAATAATTGGAAAGATTTCATTAAACCTCAACTACATATTAAAATTGAAGAAAAATAAAAAAAACGACTGAAACTTGGTGTACTGCCAACTGCAAAAATATAAAATAGGAGCAGCTCATTCTGTGTTTAGTCAAATCACATTAACGTCATTTATAAATGGCATTATATAAATTATATTGCTTATTCTATAAATACACATTTTGATTCATACCTACTCTCTGTTTTGACTGACGGATTGTGTATTGAGAACCGTGGTATAGAAAAACGTAAGACAAGGCGTAACTACAGCAGGCAGGAGTTCAAATTCCTTTAAACCATAGAAAGTTAATTACATTAATTATAGAGGTTTTTTTAAAATGTGAAAACTGTCGATTGGTTGAAAACTAACGAATGCATTAACTCTCGTGATTCAATTCAGTAAAAAGTTAAGTCTCAAATTATATTAATTCATAAATGATTATAAATATTTTATATTACTTGCAGTATCGTTCCTTGCATTTCAAACGTGCCCGCTAACTATGATACACAAAAAAAGGTTTTTGAGCGACACTTAAACTTCTAAAGATATGAGAGAAACGCGAAGTGTAAAGAACTTGAGGACCCACTGTGTCGGTCTGGCCGCGGCCTGGCGATCCCTTTGGCCAAGCGAGCGGCGCGCACGGGTCAATGCCTGCTGCCCCGGGGGCGTCCTTCGCCTTAGCTCAGATCCACGATGAATGGAAGGGGGCTGCCGCGGCGGCGCCGGGGTCGGAACCTCCGACCGCACCCCCACCCCCCTCTGTCCACTCTGCCCCCCCCGCCCCCCCTCCCCCCCCCGAACCCCCCCTCTCTGCCGAACCTCGCCCCCTCCGCCGAGCCGAGCCTCACCCCGCTCCCCCCCCCCCCCCCCCCTGTCCCCCCCCCCTCCCCGCCGGCCGCAGGAGCTATGAATAGCCCAGTGAGCGCACGCGAATCCGTGTGCTGTCTCCGTCTACTGCGGCCCCGTGCCGCAAGACGGACAGCCCAGCAGCGCACCTTGTTTGCTGCTCCGGCACTTGCTCCGCCCGACGGCGCCTTTTTTATTCACGTCATTTAGTGTGGAGGAGGAATCGAAGAGGCTAAACCATACGGGCCTTTTCATAGGCTTATTCATTCGTTTGGTGAAGGCAAACGACCTATCTTTTATCAAAATAGCATGGCACTCCTCTGAACATTCTGAAATGAGGCTCGTGACCCTTTGGAGAAAAAATCTATATTTTTTTACATCAATGTGTTCAGCTCCGTGATGTTTTCCTTTTAACCTCTTAATTTAGGAAATTGTTATACGTTTGGAGAAGTAATCGTATAAATGGTTTAATTATATAATAAATCAATTGACTTTTTGAAGTTCAATTTTTTTCACCTATAGTATGTTTTATTTATTTACTAGTAAAATATGACACTTCTTCTTCTTCACTTCACGGATTAGGGAAATTCCCTGTTCCGGCTTCGTTACACCATCTCTGTCGTGGACGGCCAATGTCCCTTCTTCCTCGTGGTCTGTACATAAAGGCTTGTCGGGGGATCCTTTCGTGAGACATTCTTCCTAAGTGCTGTACCCACCGTGATCTGTATTCATTTACTTTTTCATTGATAGAAAAAATGTTAAGTTCCTTTCTTATATCTTCGTTTTTTATTTTGTCCAATAGGGTGCAGCGATTTACTCTCCGGAGGAATTTCATTTCCGAGGCTTGTATCTTCATTTTATCTTGTTTTCTTAATGACCATGATTCACACCGTAAAGCAGTTGTGGTACTGCCATGACTTTATAAAATTTTAACAGTGTCTCTTTTCTAGTTTTATTGCGAAGATATTTGTTTATTGTTCCACAAGTATGTTGGAAACGTAATTTTGTTTTTTATCACTGTAATCGTATGTGATATCACAGCCCAAATAATTAAAATGTTTCACTTGCTCTATTACTTTGTCTTCTATTATTATTTTAGTTCTGATAGGATACTTGCCTCTGAATGCCATCACTTTAGTTTTAGAGACAGATATTGAGAGACAATATGGTTTGCATATTCTATTTACTGGTACAAGGACTTTTGCAGACTTATTTCGTTTTCTTCTATAATTATATGATCGTCAGCATACAGAAGTGATTGTAGAGGTGTATTTGGATTTATCCAAATACTTGGTTTATTAAACTTTTCCATTCTCTTAAATGTTGTCAATATAAATATTAAACAATGTGGGGGACAAGCTACACCCTTGTCTTACACCTCTGTTTACTTCTAACTCTTCCAACATTTTGTTCTGAACTTGTAAATTAATACTTGTTTTGTGATAAAGGGATTTAATAACTTCTACCAAGTGGAAAGGGTAGCCCCTTTTTCGAAGAATCTGCCATTATTAAAATATGACACATTTTAATAATACAAGTTAAATGGAAAGGAGGTCCAGAAAGAAAGATGCCCCTTCTTATTTTAGGTTTAGACATTCACTTTCGGATGAAAATACCTGCAGTGAAAATTTGCATCCCACACTATTAATTACACCTTGAATTTTTATACAATTGTTATTTTGTTTGTTTAGGCGGAGAAGTTCAGAGCTCACTTTTCCATCCCAACTGGAATTTTTAGATGTTGGTTCAAATTATAGTAAACAACTTTTGCATATTGACTGTTTGGCTACAATTGTGTATTTCATGGTTTGCTTATTTTTCGATCATACTGCATTAACTGCAGTTTCTTTTTTTTGGCTCGTTTTTTAAAAAATTATACAGTCTACGACTTCTGTAATTTTTTCTTCTTTCATTCCCTAGAACACTATTCTGTGCGGAAAAGGAACGATTACTTAAATATAGCTAAGATATTCGCTGAATTGGATTGTTGGAAAGCCTTCAACCACAGATTGGTTTCCTGCCTGACAGTGAATTCTGCTGAGGGCTTTCTTGGATCATTTTTCATCATCGAACTTCCTTTTGTCAACTGATTCAGCTTGTTATCAGTACCGTATTTATTACGTTCACCAGCACAAACTTTGAAGTTCGTGTGAGTAAAAATGAGCAAGGATATAACTGATCCCCGATGTAATTTCAAATTCTTCTAAAAACGTAAGTAAAACAGTACGCTGTGCTTTTAGTTGAATTTCTTTCATTTTAACAACATATTTTGGAACTTTTATTGCCTATACTGTATCTTATTTTCACATTTATTATGCATTGAAAACCGAGCCTTACTTACTGTTATTAGAAGTTCAATCTCACCAAAATATTGCTCCGATTTTGCAAAAATTTACATTTTTCGAGAATAGGGTTGTATATTTATTTATTTATTTATTTATTTAATGGACTTTAACAACGTGTACTTCGTAGCCCACAACATGCAAGTGCGTGACGGTCGCTATATTATTGATGTAAGGAAAATAGCCCTCTAATGACACGGCGCCTACGGCACAAAGATCACATGCCGTGTGAATTTTCTCAGTGAAACAAAACGTTTACGTTTCTGTTCAAAAGGGCATTATTTAAATAAGAAAATGGATTTAATATACACGAGTATCAAATTTTTAGGGCTCTACTCAAAGTACACGTCAAAATATTCCCTGTGTTTTTTTACACGGAAACGTTACAGGGAAACAAACATTCTCCAACGTACAATTATGATATAATTTTTTTTTTAAATAGTTGGGCAAAATACTAATATCATTGATCTGAACATCACTACAAAACTTTCAGATATTTATTTCAACTCAATTTGACCCATTAAATTAAAAAATGATTCTTTCCATTGTCGTTATTCAGACTCGTGCAAAGCATCAAACATTAATGAGAACAATGCTTTTGTACATACAATTTCGTTCCTTTCGAACAATTCACAAATATTAACTGAAACGTACTTTGTGTACAAAATCTTCAAAAAGTTATGAATATTATTTGTGAGGAATGTTATGTGAATAATCAGTCACTAAGTGAACACGTGCGATTACATCGCACACAAGGAAGAGCTGTGGAAAAGTTACGACAGAAAATACAGCATATCCCTGAATATTCATTGTTTTATATTTACCACGATCTTTACACACGTATATACATGGATATTGTTTTGGTATATAACAGGAAATCCTGATATCAACCTTAGCTTAATGTAACAAAATATGACATACAACTTGCAAATAATATTCAGAACACCCTCTCTTATTTGATGTTTTCCGTAGATATCACAAACATCTCCTATATTAAACAATGGGAATGATATATAAGAAAGTACATTGAACATTTACAACTCGTAGTCGCACACAATCGTTTTAACGATCATACAACCAGATGTTCTCCAAGAAAAAACAAACGGTTCTTCCATTTCCCGCGTATTTGCCAAGATGCGCATGACGCTGTCTTCCCATTTCCATTCTAGCATTTTAAACAACGAAATTTCGTAGCTTTTTAATAATAAAGAGAAGCTGCGATCTATTCAAAATGTAGAATCCTCCACTCCTATTTTTTCTATTATTTTTGGTATCTCACTTGTTTAAAATAGTTCACTGTGAGTCGAATAGGAGGAACATCAAAATCATTCCCTTTATAGCTTTAATGTATAAGATGTGAATTATACACAATACTAACAGCATAGAGAGGCAAAAAACATCGAATAGACATTGCTTTCAAGGAATTCTCACAACGCGAAGCATAGACCAGGCGCCCCGTCATAACGCCTCGAGACACTAGTACAAATACGAAAGCCGGTAATGGGAAAAGGTAAAGAGCCAGATTCTCACCTTGGGTCACACCTGGCCGCGACTCCGGCGACGGGACGAGGAAACGGCGCCAGGAAATGGAGCCGTTCCCACCGCTCCAACTAGTGATAACAAACTTTATCAAAACATCAATATTTCGATACATCACCAATCGTTTTTGCTGTGGATGAAAACTCGACAAAAACATCAGTGTTTAAAATATTTATGTTTTAAATATGATGTGAACTGGATGGAATTTTCTCATCCTGTTTCCATTTTCAATTAGAGTACTTAAATAGAATTCGGGTATATGTTATTGTTTGGTCACGTATAAGGGGTATGTCAAAATCATATTTATCGAATGTAAAGATGCAAATAAAGATAAAAGACATTATGTTTTGCCATTATTTCACTTATTAACTTTCATTTATGTATCGAAGTAAAACGTCCATATCAAATATATATAATACATAAATATTAGTTTAGAGTATATCCTACCTTAAAGCACTGTCACCTTAATTTCCTAATCAATATTCTACACGGACTAGATTCAAAATGCAGATTAACACGGCATTACCACGAGATGGTCATGGAAACATTAACTTAACTTTTTTTAAATAATCGATGTTTTTGGAAAAATATATTGATTCTAAAATATCGAAAACAAAACACTGATGTTAATATATTGATGTTTTAAAAACATGTTTTTGCCATCCATAGCTCCAACGCCTTCGCTCCTCCACGGCTTCGTAGCCGCGATGTGCTCTCCGCCTACGCTCCGTCTCCTCCCAGTACTAATATCGATATCCCTGCAAAAACGGATCACGGACAGCGGGACATTTTTCCTCTTCATCCTTGTCCCTCCTCTCCCCATAAGAGTAAGAGCCTCCTCACCTCACCACCTCTCCTCACCACACCACACTCACCACAACACACCACACTCACCACAACACACCACACTCACCACAACACACCACACTCACCACAACCACCACACTCACCTCACACTCACCTTCCTCTTCATTGCGCTCTGTTCCGTCCCCACCTCAACCGCTTCCGTCGCTCCTCCTTATTCTGCGCTCCGTCACAGCCATCGCCCCCACTCTCCATTATTATCCCCGCCCCGCCCTTCCCCACCGCCTCCATCAGCGCCTTCATCCCCCCCCTCTGCGCTCCCCTTCCCCCCCCCCGTCCCCGCCCTCGGCGGCCGCCGCGTCCCGGCCCCATCAAACTCTTCGCGCCCAAATTGGAGCGCGGGCGGAGACAAGCGGCGCGCAATAACCGGCATAATGGAAAAGCGCCGCTAGTTAGATTAGGTTCGCGACGGGGAGCGACACGACGTCGACGCGAAGGCGACGGCCAAGTCTCCGCCTCGCAACCGCACCGCCCGCAGGGGGGGGGGCGGAGATGATGAAGAAGATAGACTCCGTCGCGATAAGGGGAAATGAGGGGAGCCAGACGAAGGACAGGCAGAGAGGCGGAGGAATGAACACGCGTGAAATATTGCAGAGGCAGAAATGAAAATAAGCAGGATAAGGGAAAGCGAGCTGGTGAAGTTCGAGGAAGAAGAGCAGACAATGGTTATTAATGGTACAAGTTTGATGTGAACATCATAATTGAAAAGAGGGTTGCTGTCGCTGTTAGGGGGTTGTTGAAGTACCTTACGAGTAACAAATTTGTGATTCATAGGAATGTATATTTATTTTAATGCATGGAAATGAAGCCATGGGCAGAGAAAAGAAATTCCAAATGAAGATGGAACATTTGCTTAACAAATAATGCATAAAATATGCAAAATAAGGAGAATTTTATGGCTAGAACTCTCGGACATTTATAGTATTATTCGCTTTCGCTGTAACTTATGATTAAAGACAAACTTGATTGCATTAATAAGCTATTTATATTTGAAAAGTGTCAATACGAATTTTTATGCTTCGTATGTGCTTTTATTTATCTAAAACACCTTCTGGCGTATAATGTAACTTCGAAATACAATAGAAGAAGAGCGCCAATCAAATAGTAACTCCATGATGTTAATAAAATAAATAATTATTAATAAGGGGAAGAGATAACGAAAAGAGAATATGAAGCATCACAAAAAAAATGTATACTCGAAGATGATATTTTGTAGTTCTGATTCTTTAACACAGGTTATCCAAAAACTTCACGCCATCGCCTCTCGGAAGATTCGAAAAAACGTGAGTCCGAAGCAGAAAACTTACTACAAGCATATTTCTTAACAAATAATAATAATAATAATAATAATAATAATAATAATAATAAAGTTGTATTGACGCAAATAAATGTGTGTTCACTCACCAATGTCAGAAGATGTTAGTCAACGTAAGCATTTTCAATTGCAGAATTCATGACTCACCTGCAAAAGAGAGAAATATTAGAAGAAATAGCCATGGCAATGTGTTCTTCAGTAATTTAATTAACACACATGTTAACAAACTATTAGAACATGAGAATTTCAAATTATTCTAATACTTAATATAGGCCACAAATCTGCAGAGTATCGCAGTTTACGAGATAAACGTTAATTTCTATAAATGAAAAACACAAACCGTCTCTTCACCATAAAAGAATGTTTAACTAATTTTCGAGAATGGCACTTTCAAGGATCGAACAAACATTTTCACACATTCAACTGTGCGAGAGAAGTACCAAAAGCACAAAAAAACAAAAACAAGTGGAACCACATTAAACTGCTGACAAACCCAGGGAAATATAATTTAAGTTCAGGTAGGGCTGAAACCACGGCCCCGATATCCTGTGAAATTGCCGAGGGCCCGACCCCGCCCACGCCCACGGTGTGGCTGTCACGGCTGACGGGGTCAGGAGGCGGGGGCGGGGCAGGGGGGGCGAGGGGGAGGGAGGACGAATGACGGAGGGCGCGGCGGCCGTGTCAGTCGCAGCGAAGGCGCGGGTGGAGGGTGTTGGCGGCGGCGGGCGGGCGGCGCCCAGGGCAATCGATAGGCGCGTGCCAGGGCGTGGCCCTCACCGCCTCCGCCCCCGTCCCCTCGCCGTCCCGACCCGGCCCCGCCTCTCCCCAATTACTGACGCGCCGCCGCCGAACCCCCCGCCCACTGGCGGCGAGCCGTGGCGACTGTGTCATGACAGACAGGCTCCGGCACTGTTTTATGATCGACGCTGAGAGAGACGAATCGGATAGAGATTGGTTGATTAGTGACTCGGGGCGCGACAACTGCTAAAGCATTAGTCCCGTAAGTGTAGGGAATTATTTCTCGGGCGGTAGCGGAGATCCTACTCTGCTGAATGGTGCGATCTGGTTCCGACCTTCCGTCGGCTAGTAGGGCTTTCCCCAACCAGGTATCTCCCACCAGCGGGGCACCAACCCAGCCGGGACAAGCTCTAAGCTCCTGATCGGTATATGTGGTAGTTTAGTGCGTGTTAGTGTAAGTGTGAGGGGTGGAGATAGGTCATGGAAGAGAAAGGAATGATCGCGTGCTATCCGTGGCCATTTTGTTAGGGAACTGCTTCGGAATTCGCGTGGTATCGATCGAAGAAACCACGGAAAACTACTGTGCTAAGCAGCCGATCGCTGGAATTCTCGCCCAGACAGCCCCTGAACTCGACTTGGCAAGCTAGATAGTAAATCCTGCCATTGCTGGGACTCGAACCCATGACTTCCTGATTAGAGGCCCTCTGCAGTGCCATCAGATGATGCCCTGATCCTCTTCTCTTTGTGAATTTGACACAAAAAAAATTCTAGAAAACATTGGGAACACGTCTGCAGCTGATCGATCTGTGTAGTAATCAACCGGTAATTCTTTATCTGTACCACGTGAGACGTCGTACCGAACGAGCATTCCATTATCTTATACGCATTTAAACGAAAAATAGAATCTTAAAAAAATAATCAGTTGGAGTTAGTTATTTTGTAAAGTATTAATTAATTTGATGCACGCAATTTAGCTTGCATTTGGATCAGGCCTCCTTTGGATCAGGCCTTGCATACGTCACTACTTTTGTGGTTTTCAGTTTTGTCCGCGAAGGGTGTTAAAGAGTCTTGTACGGTTAACTACCTGGCTAAGTGGGGGTATTGAGGATGTACAAGGATGTCAATAGAAGTGAGGGAGCTGTATATATTCGAACTGAAAGTGACCAATGCAAGTGGTTAGAGTTTATAAAAGATGAGGCTTAGAAGCCGAAATTGATCGAAGCCTGTAGCTGCACTAGGTCGAAAGTTGCATGCGTAACAATGTATTTGACAAATCCTTGGATACTTGGATCAAATATAGCCAAGGTAAACCTGAAAATAAAATTTTATTAGCCAGTTTTCACACCATTAGTGAAAGCGGTCTTTCAGAGTATGCGTAGCTTGCTAATTTTCAGATAAACCATTGTAAATGCAACAATGGTAACAAAATCCTTTCGTCTGACCGCTTCAAATCCTGCTCCACTTATTTTATCATTACGTTATTTATTTATTTATTCATTCATGTTTGCGGGCGCGTCAACTGCTCTGGTCATTAGTCCCGTTAGTGTAATGCATGTTTTTTTCTCGGAAGATGGCGGTAATCTTCCCCCGTTGGATGGCGAGATCCGGCGTCGACCTACCGGCGGCTAGTGCGGTTTCCCCCTAACCAGGACTCTCCCACCAGCGGGGCACCGCCCCAGCCGGGACAAGCTCCCGACCGGTCTCTCGGGATATGTGGTAGTGCAGTGCATGTCAGTGTAAGTGTGTGTGTGTAAGGGGAGAGGATAGGACAAGGAATGGGGAGGACAGATCGCGCGCGGTCCGTGGCCCGTTTGTTAGGGTACTGCTCCGGCGTTCACCTGGTGTTGATCGGAGAAGCCACGGAAAACTACCGATCAGAGCAGCCGGCCGCTAGAATTCTCCTCTAGACAGCGACTGAATTCGACCTAGCTGAAAAGCTAGCGTCGAAAATCCTGCCGCCGTCAGGACTCGAACCTAGGACCTCCCGGTCAGAGGCGCTGCAGTGACATCAGTTGATGCACTGAGCTACTGCTCCCGGTGTATCATTACGTGATTTTTGTACTTGAATTAGAATAAAATGAAAGTCGGTAAGGCTGTCTAAAAATGTTGTATGACACACGAGACAAAAGTGATTTTATTTTGCTTGTTGGATTGCGCCACTCCGCCTATCGGCCTCGTGTCGCAACCTTTCCTGCTCGGAACATAAAACGTCACTTTTACAACTCGAATAAGAAATAACTTATCGAAGTGACGACATTCCTGAAGTATATTTCCGTAGCGTAGTGGTTACGGCGACAATGCGAGCTGCGGGTCTGCGGAGTCGAATCCCCCCCTTGGGCATGGATGCCTGCTTTATACTTGGATTTTTTTAATGTGGCATCTGTGGGTAGTATATCCAAGAAGGAATTCGGCACGACTTTTTGCGTCTTTCTTGGTCCGTGAGAATCGAACCTATGCCGCCTTTATAAGTGTATTTTACTATATTCTTACAACAATTTTAGAGAACAAATTTGGAGTCGTTCTTCAGAAAATTTTGAAGATGTCCGTGGGGCTTCTTGTGAACTACCCTCATATTTAAAGAATGTTTTTCGAAACTTCAAAGCTTCAACAAGAACCGGGTGGACAGGGGTTTCTTCAATTTTGAAAAAAATTCTACCCATGATTTAAGCGCTAGTAGTGTTCACAGACGGACAGAAAGACAAACAGATGGAGGGACGGACGATTTAAAAAAAACACTTTTTCGGTATCAGGGGACCACAAAACGTGTATTTCCTTTGAAATCACAAAATCGATTTTCTGCAACATTACATAACTTTCTCTATAACTACGTATATATACATACCGGATATACGTATGTATCTGGATACGTATGTATCCGGATATACGTATGTATACATAAATGTAAAAAAATTAATTTACAACCATCTGATACCTTAACACTCTTTAAAATATCCTTAGGCTACTGTGTATCATTGGAAATTCATGAATTCGTAAAATTAACACGTTAAATGACTCTTGGCCTCGCAAAATGCAATTAAATGAGCTCATCACTTTTAATTAGAAACGAAATCTAATACTACCGTCACTGAATATTACTGGAAATTGATAGAGGCGTTATCCATTAGACGGACACACGAGCTTCAATACTGTAATCCGGCCCAGGGACGCGAGGGGGGCAGTGAGGCCTGGTAATGGAAGGAGCGGATGCAGGGATGGGACAGGATGGGAGATCGGGCCAGCGGGATCGAGAACGCGGAGGCTTTGTTGTGGAGAGAGTTGGAAAACAATAAACGAGGCGGCAGAAGGCAGGGACGGGGTATCAGCGGGGGTTTGGCAGCAAGTAAGGGCAGTGGGGACGGAAGCAGGGTGCTAGCAACAACAGTCGGGGTTTGTCGGGTGTGCGGGCAGGACATAGGGGCATGGGGGGGGGGGGGGGGGATAGAACAAGGAGGAGGGGGGGGGTTAATGGTTCAGGGGAGTAAGGAAATAAATTGGGCGGGTGTAAGGGCCTTACGGAGTGCCGTGTAGTATCGGCACCAGGGACGGACGCAGGACAGCGGGCTAAGGGTGCAGGGGAGACGGGTAAGATTACGGCACGTGCGGGTGTAAGGGCATGAGAGGGGACAGGTGACGGGCGACGGGGGAAGGCGCGCTGGGTAATGGGCGGCAGTTGGGTGCGTAAGCGGTGGGCGGGGCGTGGCTGCGGAAAAGAGCGGGGGGCGAGGGGGGACGAGGGGGGACGAGGGGGGACGAGGGGGACGAGGGGGACGAGGGGGGACGAGGGCGGGGACGAGGGCGGGGACGAGGGGGGACGAGGGCGGGGACGAGGGCGGGGACGAGGGCGGGACGAGGGCGGGGACGAGGGCGGGGACGAGGGCGGGGACGAGGGCGGGGACGAGGGCGGGGGCGGGAGGGGCGGAGCGAGGGGAGGCGAGGGCGGGGGAGGGCGGGGGGCGGGGGGAGGGGCGCAAAAAGCCGTCGCTGGAGAGCGGCGCTGAAATGGGCGGAGGATTATTGCCGGCGCGGCGCTCAGATGAACCCGCCAGCGCCACGCGACGCCCCCGAGGGGAGAGCAGGTGGCGCCGGCGCCGGTGGTTACGGGAACCAGCGCTCTTGTTAACGGCTCGCTGCCACGAGTCCGCGGAAATCATTTATTAACGACCGCTATTTGTCACCCCCTCACCCAGTTCCTCAAACGCAAATACACCGCCCAATTTATGCTCAGAGCACCCGTGGCAGAGGGAGCTAAATCCACGCTGGAAGAAAAATCGAAGTAATAATTATCACTTCTCAAGCGTACACTGGGTCTGAGATATAAGTCGTAAGAAATATTACTTAAACTCTAAACTTAAAATGCCTTATTTTCTGTGATATATGGCGAATAACGCCGTTTCGTACGAAGTCTTTTAGCGTTAGAAGATTTATTCCGGGTCAAAAGAAGAAGAAACAGAACTCAAAATTAGAAGTTTCGTAATTACTACTGTTTATACCATTGTTCTGGACCCCTAGACACTTCAATTATAAAATATCGAGTATTTAAATCAAAATAACGTTACTGTAAAAAGAAAAAGAAAAGAACAAAATTATCTCGACTATTTCAACTGGAGAAGTCAATGTGATATATCTCACAAACATGAACTTACATTTGTGGCCTAAATACTGTAGTTACTGTATTTATGATACGATTCAATTTAGGATTAAGCGATTACTGACACCATTGAAACTTACCATTATGAATACAAATACATTTCAACAAGACAAAACTTGAAGGGTTTGAAACAATACGATCTTCAATTTTGCCACACAAAGTAATGACAGCCATTTCCTCCAGTCAAGAGAAGAAACCTTCAAAACAAAACCTGTCATATTTACCTCTACAAAGCGCACCAGTGTGTTAACTGTGATTTCGCGCAAAGTGTGCGAAATGAGAACAAAGTGCACCGGTGTGCACCAATGTGCGTTGTTGTCTGCTACTGTTTCGTCGGCTCCTAGAAAACCGCTGTTCCCTTTGTTGAGAAAAAGCTAGCTTCGTCCGCGTGCGTTCACGCGGGGCCCCTGCATTGTAAATCCGCAAACACGAGTGCCAGGCGCTGCCGCCGTGAGCGTAGAGCGACAAGGCGGCGATTACCCGGTGGGTGGGAAGGGGGAGGGCGGAGAGGGGGGCAGGGCGGGACGGGGAGAGGAGGGGAGGGCAGGGCGGGCGGGGAGGGAGGGGAGGGTGAGCGGGACGGGGGGGGAGGGGCGAGGCGGGACGGGCGGGACGAAGCAGGTCGGGGTGGGGTGGAGTGGAGTGGGGCGCCGGCGCCGAGGTCAGCGTACAGCCATGAGCAGACGATAACGCCTGGCCGCCAGGCTAGACGCTCCTACGAACAGACGGCGCTTTGCGATCACAACCTTCGCGGTGGTGGAAATAAGCTGTGCACCATCGCGGTCACTAGGGCCCTAGCCTCGGGCGGGGATTTCAGCCTATGCCGTTGCCCATTCAGGGAGTAGGACTTCATAAAAAGGGTCAAACGCCATAGAAATGACTTTTTGATTTGCTTTGCTTTTAGGGGTCCCTCATACAAAATGCGTGGCATTGTTTACTTCCCAGGCGCGAAATCGCCGTAAAAACTAAGGGTTTGAAGACATTGGCTCCTCTCACACCCATCATGGCCTTGGTTCCGTGGTGTAGTAGCCACCTGGCAACACGCGCCTGGAACGGACAATGGAATGGCGTCACCTCTCCGGCTAAGCAGGTGGATCAATGTTGACTTGTATAGAGCCAACACTAGGGGCGAAACAACCAGGTGGTGAAATGTACTTGCCGTAACTCGGAATTGGCTGCTTTAGCATAGGGTTTTACACACTGAATATACCAAACTGGCGCTGAACGCAGCAAATGTAAGTTACTGGTTCTAGCGCACACATTCAATAAGTTTGGAAATTTTAGAATAAGCCACGTGGACATTTAAGGCTAGCGCCCTATGTCCTATGTAAATGAGTTTTTTTGGTTATTTAAGGTCGCATCAACATCTAGGTCATTAGCGACCACTATTGGTGTTAACCGTATGGTAACTGTGAAGATGAAACGATATGGTGATGATAGCGGGTGACAGGACGAACACAAATACAACCATGACCGAGGCGGGACTCAGACCCGCGACCCTTCGGTCCGAGATCGCTACCACACAACTGCCTTAGCGATCTCGGCCACCGGATCGAAGTGAATTATTGTATAATGTATGTGTTTCATGAAAGAGGAATCCGAGAGGGCTTCTACCTGAGGTGACATCGACAAACGCGACCACATCCTCGAAGCGGGGCGAGCATTCAAAGTAGGGATGTGCTCTTAACATCTGAACTGTTATTTCTTAACCGTTAATGTTTCGTAACTGTTACGCGAAATAACAGTTATTTCATTCATCCTGTTATTGACTGTTATCGGTTGAAATGCATAGAACTGCAACCTACTGGGTCTAATCCGAACTACTACAAGCTTTTGTGGCAGCCATTTTATACGATAACAGCTTCACTGCAGCTAATCAATCATGATTTGCCAATGTTCAAATTATAGATTAATTAATACATAATTCGTTATTATTACACACCATGTGCCACAATAGTTTTATATTTTATTGTACAACAAGATGTTTGTCCTTTAAATGAAGTCCGTCCAATATGTTAACTTATTTCTGTCCCATTGCTGCTTATGTGAGATCAACTAATATTTCCCTAGGTTCGATAAAATAAAATGAGTTACGGTCAAATAACTCACATTATAATACTTGGTATTGGACAGTCATTAACACTTTAGCTATAGGGAAGCAAAAACACTGTTTCTCCTCATTATCAAGTTCGTAAGTCAAAAACTCAAAGTCAAGTACGTAATTTATTCTCATTTCTAGCATCACGCCCATTTTAACTGTTTTTCTACGTTAAATTAGTAAAGAAAATTCTTTTTATATGTATAATTTAATGTAAATCTATACTATTGATGCATTGATAGTGTGTTTCTGGACGCGTCAACTTTTAATATCATTATTAGACATCGGATGTTTAGGCACTAAAAAATGGTCTTTTAGACACCTAAAAAGGCACTGAAAATGTCAAGAATAAGGAGAGAAAAGGCACTGTCATGAGTTACATACATAATAAAATGGAAAAATTGTAATTTTTGTCTATATTATTTTGTAAACTTAACTGCACAAAACGAGTTCGTACATTTTAATGTAAAACTAGATTTACATATTTACAACTCTTCTATATTTTATTCTTTATAGTTTCCATTAACCAGTAAAATTTTCATATTACCAGTAACCAGGAGACAAAATCAGTTTGAATGCGGAGAAGGATATCTGAACGATATGACTGGCATATATTTTAGCAGCCTAACACTAGCAACACTGAAACCTTCTGGGAATTTATATTTATTTCCACTTAAAATTCATCATCATCACTAGTCTTTATCCCATAGATTGATCTCGGTTAGTTTTGTTTTTAGAGCTGAGCCCTTATGCCATCTCAGCTCTTCCTCTGTACAAGGTGATAGGGAATGATGATGGACGAATGACACTTGGGGATGTGATACCTGAAGCTAAAATTGAGCAATATGTGAAACCTTCTGTTTGTTACCGTATTGCGATCGAGTCCTGGAAAACAAAGGCCTACAAGGTTGGCTATTTTAGTGCAGAACCGAGTATTTTGTCTTGAGATTCGTTATTTCGAGGATGAAAACAGCAGACGTCTAAAAGTACTACAGTACACAGAGTATACTTCATAGTGAAAATCAAGAGACCTAGTCCCTTTGCTTTGCAGAGATTTTTTTAGATATTTGTAGAAAGTGTAACAATCCCCGAAAGGTAAATTAACTAGATTTAATTAATGTATACGTTATAGGTCTCTTTCTTCATCTAGAAATTTGTCAAAAACAGTTTCTACAATATCAATGTAATTAATGATCTCTAAAGTGATTTTCCTTATGAGAGTTCAATATTAAATATTTCTTCCTTACGTCTCTACAAATTACGTGGGTACGCAACAGACACAGCCTCAATGAAAAACGTGTTTAATTGAAGCAAGATCAGTAGAGAATTTTCTGTTTATCCGACATCTATGTCATCCGGCTGGTTTTTCCTCAACGTACATTCGATTGATTCGATTGATTGTTAATGATACCAGACGCGTCAACTACTATGGTCACTAGTCTTGTACGTGTAGTGCGTTTTTTTCTCGGGAGGTGGAGGTGATCTTCCCCCGCTGGATGGCCAGATCTGGCGCCGACCTACCGTCGGCTAGGGGGGTTTCCCCCTAACCAGGACTCTCCCACCAGCGGGGCACCGCCCCAGCCGGGACAAGCTCTAAGCTCCCGACCGGTCACCCGGCATGTGTGATAGTGTAGTGTATGGTAGTGTAAGTGTGTGTGTATGGGGTGAGGATAGGACAAGGAAGAGGAAGGACAGATCGCGCGCGGTCCGTGGCCCGTTTGGTAGGGTACTGTCCGGCATTCGCCTGGTGTTGATCGGAGAAACCACGGAAAACTACCGATCATAGTAACCGGCCGCTAAAATTCTCTTCCAGACAGCGACTGAATTCGACCTAGCTGAAAAGCTAGTGTTGAAAATCTTGCCACCGTCAGGACTCGAACCTAGGACCTCCTAGTCAGAGGCGCTGCAGTGACATCAGTTGATGCACTCAGCCACCGCTTCCGGTACATAAGTTCCGGACATACAGCGCTCGTGTTCTACTAGTGATATTGGTTCCCAAACGACCGCAAAAGAAGGGGAGGTGTGCCATGGGCGCAGATGGAAAACACTTCGACGAGTGACTTGTTAACACAACAGCGTTCCACCAGCAAAGTGGGACGCGCAGCGACAGGTGACGAGGGAGGCGCTTCCCGGCAGAAGGCGACATTCAGCGAGCCGAGAGGTGCCAAGGGCAGTGGCGGCGCGCTGGCACCCGCGGGTCGGTAGTGGGGTTATGGAGGTGCGGAGACAGGCAGCGCAGAGTCAGGCGGGGGGGATGCGGGGGGGGGGGGAGGGGGCGGGGGGCCGGTGGGGCAGTGGCGGGGGGGGGGGGAGCGGTGGAGGTAGTGGTGTGGGGGAGGCGGGGGGGGGGGTAGTGGCTGTGGCGAGGGGGCGGAGCGGGGGTTGAGGAGGGGGGGGGGCAGGGCAGTGGGAGTGGCAGTGGCGGGGCCGGAACGCAGACGCGCGCGGCGGCCGGAAGGGCGGCTCCGCCCCCGATCGCCCGGGGGGCGGGGGCGGGGGCGGGGCGTCGGGGCTGAGCGATGCGCGCGCTCCGCGTGCCTTCGGCGGCGCAACCGCTCGCACGCGCCCGCACTAAAACCCTATCAGCTTCAAAGCTCCGGACTAGAGCATCTAACACGAGCTCACCAGGTACGGAAATTGATGGGGGTGTAATTCGTTAGGTAATGGCGAATTGATGGCGGTGTAATTTGTCATGCTGTGGCCGTTAGCAGATAAGCAACAATAGCGTAATGCAGTGAAATTTCGTTATCTCTGAGATGAATGGGCAACGACAAAATTTAAGTAATCGAATATTTCGACATGAAATTTCAAAGTACTGATGGGCATGAATGAGCATACTGATAGAATTTACGATAGCCGTATAATAATGAACGGACAAGGGAGCCAAGGAAAATACGCCCGTGGATTGTTTACCTTTGTATCTGAGGAGCAACAGAACGAAACATATTAACTTTGGAAGGAAAAATATATATGTTTCGTTTTAAAGTGGGGAGAATTTATTATTGTTTTATGTGATTAGAGACCATTAAATCAAACGGTTGTCCGGTGAGGTCTTTTTGCAATTACATGTTTTAATGTACTATTAATCGAACGTTTCTATTTAATTTGTTTCAGGGAAATCCTTGGATGTCTTCATATCTATCCACGGACCACTTGTTAATATGCAGAAAATATAGATTCAGTAT